>JALIZH010032979.1:2247500-2921032 GCA_030522465.1 Rhipicephalus appendiculatus | reverse complement strand
TACATTATAATTTCACAATATCGAAAACACCACTCTTACCGCAAGAAGACGCTTGTTAAAGCTTTGTATCCCAGTGCCCACATATGTGGACAAAACGAGCCAATGTAGTGGGATCAGGCAAGCCAATACATTGCATTAAAAACTGATTTAAAATGTTATTGGTATTACTTCAGCAGCTTGTAGTGTCTTTCTTTCTCGCTGTCCCTGTGTGTAGTTTTGCGCTTCTTATGAAGATGGATCATATATGCAGCTTTAAATAATTTTGAAGCGAAGCTTGTATTGATTCACAAGTGTAGAATATGTCGGCGTTGGACGTACAAAAAAACAATCATCATGAAGGCAGTGCATGAGCACTTATTCTTCTCTTGTGCACGCCCATGAAGATGAGAACATAACTGAGCCATATGAATCCAGATTGGTTTCTATACCAAACAAAAAAAAAGTATAGAATAGTAAAAAAAGATAGAAAAAAAAGAAAAAACGCATGAACTGAAAAAGAGAGAGAGGGAAAAATATAACGAACGAGAGAGAAGGGGAGAAGAGAGATAAAGGGAGGGGAAAGAGAGATAGAGGGGGAGGGAAAGAAAGAGGCACGCGCACACCAAGCTCTAACAGACTGCGTGTGCAAAGACTACATAGGCGGATGTTACGGAGATTTGTCGCAAGCTGTAATTACTTTCTCTTACTCTCTCGTCCTGACGATCGAGCGCACTGGAAGCTACGCAGGCAGGGCCTCCTGCGGCGGCCGACTTAACTATACAGATCAAGATGCTCAAATCAGCCAATATATGGTCGTGAACTTGGGTATATGGCGCGGTCATTTGGGTATATGGCATCGTTTTTAGACCGAAGAGGTACAACTTCTAGTCTGAAATAATTGCAAATTTAAGGCCGCGTGCTGCGCAATGATGCGTGTGTGTTCTCAGAGCCTCGATTACCGACCGACAGCGTTTTCTGACTATGCAGAAAAGGTGTCACAGGCCCCTTAAATCTTCTCTTCCGCTCAACATACTCTTGCTCTCGGCACACACAATATGATTATATGCGCGAAACCCTATGTGTGGCAATTACAATAAACACTGTGATTAACCCAGAAAACGTGCGTGCACATCATAGGAAACACGACGACATAAAAGATACATGTTTATGTTTTGAACAACTTATATATATATTTGTTTGAAACATTTATATATACAATCCAGCTGCCCCTCTACATATGGTCGTCACTGCAAGTGAGAAGGCCTTGCGCATATATGCGCAAGGCCTTCTCGATATCGCTGAGTGACTATAATATGCATATGGTGGAGCTTTGATGCTCGATCGCGAGTGATTGCAAAGTGCAGCTAGAGCTGCAGGAACTTTGAAGCGCAGAACGTATAGAATGCATTCACCAGACAACGAGCGTCGTACCGAATTAGCTGGAGCTTTGATGCTCGATCGCGAGTGACTGCAAAGTGCAGCTAGAGCTGCAGGAACTTTGAAGCGCAGAACGTATAGAATGCATTCACCAGACAACGAGCGTCGTACCGAATTAGCTGAATTTCGCGAGTGACTGCAAAGTGCAGCTAGAGCTGCAGGAACTTTGAAGCGCAGAACGTATAGAATGCATTCACCAGACAACGAGCGTCGTATATTCGGTACGACGCTCGTTGTCTGGTGAATGCATTCTATACGTTCTGCGCTTCAAAGTTCCTGCAGCTCTAGCTGCACTTTGCAGTCACTCGCGATCGAGCATCAAAGCTCCACCTTATGCATATTATAGTCACTCAGCGATATCGATGAATTTTGGCTGCATTACGCATGCATGAAATCAAATGACACCACACAATTCACACGGTGGAAGAATCCCCCTGAGAATCCACCTGGCTGCGCCTCGCGCGATTGGAGGATATATCTGTGCAACACATCTGCAGTGCGCCAACACCGTCAAACTTTCACTATGGCTTTGATTACGTGACTGCATAGTACCCATGGTGGTCGGCAGGATTTACTCATGGGGGGTCCAAACCAGTGTTTAATCGCGGCTGGGGGGAGGAGGAGAGCACAGCTGGTGAGGGCAAGTGCTGGTGAGGCTTGAGGGCGGCAAGTGCCCTTTTAGCACCCCCCCTGCCGATGCCCATGACAGAACCTTCGAAAAAAAAAATTAATATATATATATATATATAGTGCTTCTTTCCTGCATAAGGCTGGGTCACTGCAGAGTTGGTAAGCTTGGCTAGGCTTTTATCCTCTCACCTCTAGCTCTCTCTCCCAACCCAATATTCTTGCTCCCTTTTTTTTTCTCTCTTTTTTATTTGTGACTGTTTCTTTCTATCTCTCGCTCTCTCTCTCTGTTTATTTCTTAAATTCTTTTTTATCTTTTTCTCTCTTCCCTCTTTTTCTCTGTAGTCGTCCTCTCTCCTTCTATCTTTTTGTCTTCCCTTTCTATCTATATTTCTCTATCTCTTTCCCTTCTTTTTCTATTTCATACTATTTCCATCACTCTATATATATCTGTCCTTGTCTCCCCTCCTCCTTTCCTTTCTCCTTACACTCACACTTCTACTTCTCATCCTCTCTTCCCTTTCCCACCCCCCTTGCCATACTATACTATACAAGGCTACGTTATGCTCTGCTAACATGAATGGATAGCTGAGTGGTGACAACACTTGCCTTGGGATCGCTGGTCCGCAGGTTTGAATCTCACCTCACCAAGAAACTTTTTCGCTGGGAATTTCTCTCTTTTTCTTTCTCTCTAGCTCTCCGTTTCTCTTTTTCTTTCTCTCTATACTCGTTCTCCCACCCATCAGAGTTATCGCATGCTGTGCCAGATAAATTGGCGCACCTGTTATGGGAGTGAAGAGGAAGAAGACGACGAAGACAGCGTGTGCTGATTCATGATGATAATTTTCTATCTACGACATATGGCACACCTCAAGCATAACAAACTAGCAAATACTTTACTATGCCCTTGCCAAAGGTGAGGACATATTAACGTATTCTCTTGACTTATCAGCGTAGTAAATTATCTAGTACAACTGATCTACACAGTAAATCTACCTGCAATATAGTAAAGTGCTTTAATAAGTACTTTCCATAGTAAAGGACATAGTAAAGTACATAAACTTTACTATGCCCTCACCTTTGGCCAGGGCATGCATAGTAAAGTTTATGCCACGCTGTGATAAATGACTCTGTTGGAGTGGCGAGTGTGTAGAGAGGTACCGGGAAGGTATGTATAAATGTTCCAAATAAAACAGTTTTGAATTTCACTGTGGTTCTATTTTTACAACCAATTGGGCTTTGAAAAAAAAAAAAAAGGTAGCCCTCATACTTAAGGTTAAAAAGCACATAGTTGTGATGAATTAGTGGTGCGGTATACATGGAGCCACAGAGTATGTTATATGTATGTTTTATGTTGTGCTTACTGGTTTGCGTGTACCGCTAGCGATCTCTTTTTTATTTGCATAAAGGGGAAGCAAAAATATGTGTGTTCATCTGCTTTTTTAAGGTCCCAGATTTGTCTCATGAAGAGGCTGTACTGACAAAAAATGGTGGCAGAAATTATGGTACAAAAATATGGCACAGATACAGAAAATAATGGTGCAAGAAAAAAAAACAAAAACTGCAAATGCAAAATGTCCTGAAACAGCACTGCTGCAACCAAAGCTGTGTCTGAGAACACAAGGTGCCCAACCAAATGGGGAGAGTCGGGATGGGTGGCGATGTGGCGTATGATGCGCCACTCGCACCATTTCTTGTTCACTTGGTATGAACAAAAATTGTCATAGAAGGCTAAGAATGTATGACGTGATGATTGAATGTTAACTTTTACAGCCTATACCAAATTACATTAGAGTGATGTTGCAATCCCTAGGTCCCTTGTTAGACTAGCAAACGTCATGGCTTTGACATTTACGTCTCTTAAGGGGACCGACAAATAACTGGCCAGAACGTGTATATGGACCTTTGTGTGTCTGGAAAGACGCAGAATTATAGTGATGGAATCGAGCACCCTTTCGCAATTTAAGTAGGATAAGTATTTTTAAATGGAGATTGAAAACTGCAGCAGCCACACCATGGTGCCGCTTGGTGGTGAAGCCTTAGTACCAAGTTTTGGAGTCATTAAATTGCTGTATGTTGCCTGCTGCTGCGCAGACAACCCTTAATCGGGCTTAAAATAACAGTCGGTATATAAAAATGCATACTCATTTTCTTCTTTGCTTATAATGCAGTAAAAGGAGTTGACGCCGAGAAGTGGCCCTAGCTTCCTTCACGAAAACTGAAAACCTCATTTAACCATGGTGCATGCATATGGTGCCTCCCAGGTGTTTCGCGCACATGCTCTGTCATGGCAGAATCTGGTGCTAATACACCCATTGGCTATCGGCCACTGTTTCAGCATGTGATGCATATAAGACTCCATTGGTAACAAATTTTGACATAAAATGTTTTATCGCATTTTCCCTGTTGTCGGTATGATTTCCGTCACAATAAAAAAAAAACAGGTAGATTAAAGGTCAGTTGTCGGATCCACCCACGAAGCTACAGCTAAGGACTCCTAGAAATTTTAAAAGCAGAAGTACAGCATCAGTAGGAAATAGTCAGGCCCTTTGAAACTGTCAGAACTCTTAAAAAAGGGCAAGTGAACCTTGTATAGCTCATAAAATCACTTTCTTAGAGCGAAGTAGCCAGCTGCACTACATAAGCTCTCATGTTTTGTGCTTATAATCTGCCAGCAGGGATAAAAGCAATCACACTTTTACACAAATTTCCCGTTATTTTTGGTGCACTTAACATTTTGAAACATTAGTAAAGCATGTATTAAAAAAATATTCAGTTTTACGAATAATGGCTTCTGAATCGAATACTGCAATATTCTATTCGGTATGTTAAATCATTGAATATTTGCACACCATTATTATATTTGTTGTGTCGGAATTTTCCTGGTGTGTATAATGCTCCATGTTGGTTTTACATGTTTCCTAGAGAAGGCTTCTGTGCCATGATCATAAAATATTTTAACAAGGCCTTCATAAAAAGTTCTCGTACTACATTTTTTTTTTTGCAAAGTAATTGTATGGTTCACATATAGTATTCACGTCTGACAAGCATAGTTGTGTAGGTAGGTGATTAATATATTGACCCATCTGGCCAATGATCACTGGGAGGGTGGAAGGGGGGTTGTTAAGAGTGGACTTACAGGCTTAGTGGACACAAATCTGGCTTATTGTTGCATGAGTGGTTGAGCACAGTTGAGATTAAATATGAGATAAGGATTCCAGGCAGGGGTTGTGATAGTATGGCATGTGAACTGTTGGAAGCATTTCATGCTGGGAAAGGAGTGACGTGTGTATTAGTGACACATCCGTTGAAACTTAGAAAGCCAGAAAAGTTTCTTGAGCATTATCCTGTGATGTTTCTTGACGCTAGATGAATGTTTCTGTTTCCTTACATATCTGCTGGCAAAGCCACAAAAAAAGAGCGATGGAAGTTAACACATGTCCTGTGTCTTATGTGAGTGTCACATAAGACACTCACATAATGTCACTTCTCCACTTTATTACCTCCCTGAAGCTACACACCATCTTGCTGAGTTATAAGCTTTGTTAAGCTATTTATTCTATGTGGCATCGTTGACTCAAGATCACCACAGGGTATATGCTAAAGCTCCTGTAAGATCACAGCCTGAAGATAACAACCCGTTTACCTTTGTTAGGACAAAAAGTGCTGACATTAAGATGTCACTGTTTGCATATGTTGTAAGTGCTTCAGTGGAGTCTCGTGAACTTAAAAAACGTGTTGCTCCCACAAAGAAGTTTTTCTTTCTGTACGGTGACCAACCTGGAGAACTATGCAGATGATAAGTAAAATAGATCACAGTTAGGCAAAATGATGTGATTCCTGACACTATAAATGAATGCAAGAGTACTTATATTACCATCGTATTACAAGTGGAATATTATATTCAATATGAACCTCAGCTTGCTTTGCCATGGTGTTCCTGTGGGTGCACATCTTCTTACCACTGTGGCAGCATTGCCAGAACTAACGTCTCTGTCAAAATCTTATGCAGGTGTGACACAAGCAGGTCACTATTTCCATCTATGATTCTACAGTGTCTGACAGCTCCAGTGGAGTACACATCATGATGGCTGGAGCCATCCCTGTGTGGCACCAGTTAGATTTTGACAAGCTGCATACTTTTACTTGAGACAACTGCGTGGGAAAAAGAAAAGGACACCGTGCAAGGAAATATTTTTAAGTAAATGTAGGGGCTTGCGGTGAGGGAATTCTGAAAAGGTCTGATGTGTCATCTTGCGATAAAGAAGCAACATTTATACCTAGTCTGTCTCATGTTAGTAGGAGTCTGCTAAACATTCGCTGTACAAGTCTGTGGCTAGGGAAGGATGATGGCCAGAAGGTGCCCTCTTGAAATGTTAAGCTGCACCCTTCTCCCATCCCCTTCTTGGTGCACTGGAAGTTTTTGCCTGATAGGTACTAGTTCCTTCAGTGGGTGCTCCTGAAGGGCTTGAGATTGATCTCACTCTTACCACCTGCTTTACCCAAGGGCCAAACCTGGTGCTGGCACTTGTTTGCTCACTAGCAATTTTTAATAGAAAAAGAGGCTTCAAGAATTACACAAACAAAGCTAGAGCATCAAAAGATTACCGTGATATTCTGAACACAGACCTCCCCTATAAATTTCGCTAAAGAGTCCCAAATGACCTCTATGGTGTGTCTGATTAAGCTGTAAGAAAGCATGTAGTTCCTTGATGTTATCTTTTTTTAATCAGTAAATTAATCTTAGAAAAACCATATTGTCGTCAGTGGTGCTTGATACTGAATGCATGAAACCAGTTATTATAAACTGCAATGATGCCACTAGAAGCCTCAGCAAAAGTAAATTCACCCTGCTGTAAACCTTATTCTGCCATAAGACTGTCCAGGTATTATTAACAACATATTTTCAATAATTTCATGACTTCTAATTCCTCCATTCGCAAAATCCTACCTCATCCATACCTTGCTGTGAACCCAATAATTATTGACCTATGAGGTGTTACTAAAAGTGACCAGCTCATTTAAGATACCTGCTAGCCCCAGTGCTAGAGGCTTTATTAAGTACTGCTGTGTGCTCATCCCTTAAAGAAATTTTCAGCATCCCTTTCATAGCCATCTTTTTAAGACTTGATGATCAGGAATGTGATGCATCTCCACATCCGATGAAAGGCACGTGCCTAATTACCACCCCATCTTGCCAACAAGCAGCCCCTGTAAGATGCATGAACACCTGCTATCATTTCGGGTAACCACAAGTTTGCTGAAACCACCTTGCTCTTAGTTCTAGCACAGCATGGTTTTCAGAAATTAATTTCTTGCAAAGCGCAACTTGCTTCATTGACAAACTGGACGTATAATTTTTTACTATTCTTCAATAGCTATTTTCCTTGATTACTCGAAAGAACTCGATAAAGTGAACCATGAGCTACTACTTTTCAAAGAAAGTTAATGAAATATGGTTGGGCATTTGACAGTGCTAAATTTCCATTTTATACACACACAGCCCACCACGTATGCTTTACCGCAATACACTGCGTTTACTTCGCCGCATAACACTACTGTGTTGAGGCAATGTCATCTTTTAGAAAGACTTTTTTTAGAGTTTGGCTATTTAAGCTATACAATGCTCCCAGCAATAAACTTTCCATTTTATTTCTTTTTTTTACTTTTATACACATACCTAAACAGACACTGCTAAGAAAACCGATTGTCATCATCGGTGACAGCTTAAGCTACTCGGACAATAACGTCGGGTGAACGTTTGTTCATATCCCGTCGCTTCCACCTTGCGCATTTCGTATCTGTCTCGCGCGGTTACGCAAGACGGAGTTTAAATAAAAGTGTTGGTTCAAGTAATTCGCGCAAATGACAACTGTAAGCGATCGATCCACGCAACACACGCACTTAGCACACGTCCACGTACGCCACAATACTACACTTGTGCGTCAAACAGGCATTCACAAATCGAATAACACATGGTCTTTATTTCACGCTCCTACAGGCGTTAACTACTAAGCAGCGCGGAGAAGCTCCCTGCGCTCATCAGCGTCGACTAAACACGGCGACATCGCAGGAACTAACAATTAAAAGCGGCAAGACTTGCACATGAATCACTTTCTTTAACACTCTTACACAATGCGACCTCGTCCGCACGGGCAGAGGCGCTTCTTGCTAATGCACACAGCTCTCGGTCAAAACCAACATCCACCACGGAGAAAAACCCACGCCTAAAATGAACGGCAACCACCATAGAGTTGCTTTCAAGTTAGTGAGAAACTCTATGACCTAAACCGCCTAAAAGACTCTTCAGCATGAGTTTCAGCCTTTCAGCCAAACGATTCTACCGCCGCCTAATCCATTGCCTAATCATACACTTCAAGCCAAGTCAAGCCGGTTTTAAGCGGCTATATGGGTGAGCCGAACGTTTTACCCCACCTAAGCGTTCCTGCCACCGGGTGGCAGGAGACAGTGCCGTAGGTAGGTGGTCACGTCGATGTTTTCCTCGTCGGTCACGTTTGGTAACATGGCATCGAGCGTCGTTGCCGGGCTCCGTCTGTAGACCAACTAGTATGGCGTCATCTGCGTCGTTTCTTGTACAGCCGTGTTGTACGCGAAGGTCACTCACGGAAGGATGGCGTCCCCACGTCTTGCGTTCGACGTCGACGTACATGGCCAGCATGTCGGCGATGGTCTTATTTAGACGCTAGGTCAGGCCGTTGGTCTGTGGGTGGTACGCGGTGGCTTGTGTGGCTGCATCCCAAGATCACCTGAGTTAGGTCCGCGGTAAAGGCCGTACCTCTGTCAGTAATGAGGACCTCTGGGGCTCCATGTCGCAGGACGATGTTCTCGACGAAGAACTTTGCTACCTCGGCGGCGCTGCCTTTGGGCAGGGCCCTTGTCTCGGCGTAGCGGGTGAGGTAGTCAGTAGCTACGACGATCCATTTGTTTCCGGAATTCGACGTCGGGTACGGCCCCAGTAAGTCCATGCCGATTTGCTGGAACGGCCGGCGAGGTGGCTCGATTTGCTGCAGAAGTCCAGATGGCCTAGTCAGAGGTGTCTTCCGTCGCTGACGATCTCGGCAAGTCTTTACGTAGTGGCTGACGTCGGCAGTGAGGCGAGGCCAGTAATACCTTTCTTGTATCCTCACTAGCGTGCAGGAAAGTCCAAGGTGTAAAGCAGTCGAGTCGTCATGCAGAGCGTCCAGAACTTCTGGACGTAACGCGGAAGGCACTATGAGAAGGTAGTCGGCTCGAAGTGGCGAGAAATTCTTCTTTATGAGAATGCCGTTTCGCAAGACAAACGACGCGAGTCCTCGCTTGAATGCCTTCGGAACAATGGCGATCTTGCCTTTGAGGTACTCCACAAGACCCCTGAGGTCCGGGTCGGCTTGCTGTCATTCAGCAAAGTCGTCGGCACTTATGGTTCCCAAGAAGAAGTCATCCTCCTGGTCGTCCTGTGGCGGCGGGTCGACGGGGGCGCGAGATAAGCAGTCGGCGTCAGAGTGCTTTCGTCCGGACTTGTAAACGACGGTAATGTCGAATTCTTGAGTCTCAGACTCCATCGCGCGCCAGACGACCTGAAGGGTCCTTCAAGTTAGCTAGCCAGCACAAGGCGTGGTGGTCACTTACAACTTTGAAGGGCCTGCCGTAGATGTAGGGGCGAAACTTTGACGTAGCCCATATGATGGCAAGGCACTCTTTTTTCTGTTGTGGAATAGTTGCCTTCTGCCTTGGACAGCGACCGGCTAGCATAACTGATCACCTTTTCCTGTCTGTTAGTCTTCTGCACAAGGACGGCGCCGAGTCCCACGCTCCTTGCGTCGGTGTGGATTTCCGTATCGGCGCATTCCTCGAAGTGCGCAAGTATCGGAGGTGTCTACAGGCGTCGTTTAAGTTCTTGAAATGATTCGACTTGCGCCGTTCCCCACCTGAATTCGACGTCGGTCTTCGTGAGCTGCGTTAGTGGCTCGGCGATCTGTGAAAAGTTTTTCACGAAGCGTCTGTAATAGGCGCACAAGCCAAGAAATTGGCGTACGGCCTTCTTGTCGGTGGGTGATGGGAAGGCGGCAATGACAGCTGTTTTCTGCGGGTCTGGGCGCACTCCAGACTTGCTGATTACGTGACCCAAAAACAGGAGCTCCTCGTATGCGAAGCGGCACTTTTCTGGCTTCAGGGTGAGTCCGAAACTCTTGATTGCTTGAAGTACCGTTTCAAGGCGCTGTAGGTGTTCGTCGAAGTTTGAGGAAAACACAACGACATCTTCCAAGTACACAAGGCAAGTCTGCCACTTCAAGCCAGCCAGTACTGTATCCATGACGCGTTGGAACGTCGCAGGTGCCGAGGAAAGACCAAAGGGCATAACCTTGAACTCGAACAGGCCATCTGGTGTTATGAAGGCAGTCTTTTCTCGGTCTCTCTCGTCGACTTCGATTTGCCAATAGCCGGTCTTGAGGTCCATCGAAGAGAAGTACCTCGCGTTGCGGAGTCGATCCAGGGCGTCGTCTATCCGTGGGAGAGGGTACACGTCCTTCTTCGTGATTTTATTCAGGCGGCGATAGTCGACGCAGAAGCGTAGGGTTCCATCCTTCTTCTTGACTAACACCACGGGTGACGCCCACAGACTCTTCGATGGCTGGATGTCGTCGCGCAGCATTTCGTCGACTTGTTTCTTTATGGCTTCACGCTCTGGCGTCGAAACTCTGTACGGGCTCTGGCGTAGTGGTCTGGAAGTTTCCTCTGTTATGATGCGATGCTTTGCAATAGGGGTCTGCCGAATTTTCGACGACGATGAAAAGCGGTCCTTGTATTGCAGGAGCAAGGCTTTGAGCCGTTCTTGTTTATGCGTCGGAAGGCTCGGATTGACGTCGAAAGCTTCTTGGGGACCTCGATTTGTCGAAGAGGGCGAAAGCACTGCTGGCATTCCACAAAATCATTCATGTAGGCGACCATCGTGCCAATGTTGAGGTGCCTGTATTCGCGGCTGAAATTCGTCAGCATTACCCTCGCTTTGCCATCCCGCAGCTCGGCTATGCCTCTTGCGATGCAGATCTGACGGCTCATAAGCAAGTTCTTGTCGCCCTCAATGACGCCCTCTAAGTTTGTGGGTACTTCGGTGCCGACAAAAATAATGACGCTGGAGAAAGGTGGAACGGTGACCTGCTCTTCTATCATGTTCAAGGCACGGTGACCAATATTCTTATCCTGGGATGGCGTTGTCCATGGAAAGCGTTATCGATTGGGATCGTAGGTCAATGACTGCGCCGTGTTGACTTAGGAAATCCATGCCTAGAATGACGTCTCTTGAACAATGCTGTAGGACCACAAAGCTCGTTGGATAAGTCTGGTCTTCAATCGTGATTCTTGCCGTGCAGACTCCAGTTGGTGTTATTAGGTGGCCTCCTGCTGTCCGGATTTCGGGTCCTTCGCAAGCGGTCTTTACTTTGTTCAACTTCGTGGCGAACGGCCCGCTGATGACAGATTAGTCAGCTCCGGTATCGACGAGAGCGGTGACGTTGTGGCCGTCGATGAGGACGTCGAGGTCGCTAATTCGTCGTCTTGCGTTGCGGTTTGGTCGTGGCATCGCATCACGGCTACGTCGGCTTGTTCCATTGCTTCGGCGTGCAGTCGTTAGGTCTTTCTGCAGTCATGAAGTTGCGTCGCCCGGGCACCGTTCAGCTTGCGGCGTGTTCTTTAGACCTCGTGGACGCGTCGTCGGCGGAGGATCTTCGGTGTTTCGTCGTACAGCAACCGCACCTCCATCGGTTGCTGCCCTTAGTTTCCCGGATAAGGGCTCGGAGAGCGGCCCCAAGCAGGGGCAGCGTACTGCCTGCGGTGCGGTGAGGCGTAGCGGCCTGGCGACGGCGAACGGTAAGGTCGTCGGGGTGTTCACTGCGCTCCTGCGAGGTAGTCAGCGATGTTGTGCGGTCGTTCACCCCACTGTGGACGTGGCACGTTGATGGCGAATCCACGAAGGCCCATCTGGCGGTACTGGCAGCGGCGGTAAATGTGGCCGGCCTCGCCGCAATGGTAGCAGAGTGGACGGTGGTCGGGGGCGCGCCAGATGCCGGTCTTCCTGGGCGTGTAGCGCTGGCTGACAGGTGGGCGAGATGCCGGTCTTCCTGGGCGTGTAGCGCTGGCTGACAGGTGGGCGAGATGGCGGTGGTGGTGGCGGCGGCGGCGGTGTCATGCGACGATAGTGCGGCTGTGCGGCGTCCTGACGGGGGCGTGGAGGGGGTGCACTGCGTCGGGCTGCAGCAGCGTAGTTCAAGGTCTGCCGCTGAGACTGTGGTGGCTCAGGGGTGCCGAGCGACTGCTGGAGTTCTTCACGAACTATCTTGGCTATCGAATCCACCTGAGGTTGCGCTTTGGGGAACATATTCTGCAGCTCCTCACGCACGACCGCTCTGATCGTCTCGCGGAGGTTGTTGGCTTTCAGCGCTTGAACATCCGCGTAGCTCGTCGTAGGCAGGCAGCAGTTGTATTGCCTGTTGCGGATTTCTAGCGCTTTCTCAATGGTAGTGGCCTCCGATACGAATTCCGAGACCGTCTTCGGGGGTTGCGCACAAGTCCGGCGGAAAGCTCTTCCTTTACTCCTCTCATGAGGAACCGAAGCTTGTTTTCCTCGGGCATGTCAGCGACGGCGTGCCGGAAAAGCCACGTCATCTCATCCGTAAAGATGGTGACGCTCTCATTCGGGAGCTGCACTCGTGTGTCCAGTAAAGTGGTGGCCCTTTCCTTTCGGACGACGCTCGCGAACGTCTCCCGGAAAGCACTGCGAAAGAGGTCCCACATTCGAAGCATGGACTCCCGGTTCTCGAACCACATCCTCGCGGCGTCTTCGAGGTAGAAGTAGGCGCGGCGCAGTTTTTCATCGGAGTTCCAGTTGTTCATAGTAGCGACGCGTTCGTACGTCTCTAGCCAGGTCTCGGGGTCCGCAGTTGGCGATCCATGGAAAGTAGGTGGCTCTCTCGGTGCCTGGATCACGATCGTTGCAGGGGTCACAGTGGCCGTCATTGTCCCCGTCGTCTTCGTCACCGTGGATTTTGGCTTGTCCGGTAGGAGTCCGTGCTGCGGGGGGAGTCCTTTCAGTCTGCGGCTGGCTCAACTGTCACTGATGGTGTCGGTGTCTTCTTCATGACGTGGGCTGGGTTCACGGCTTGAGGGGGGGCGTTCGGTACATGGGCCGTGAAGCACCTCCACCAGATGTCACGTGGTCGTGACGTTGACCAAAGCAGCAGTTGGTATGCCTAAGACGAAACTGTTTATTTGGCCGCACTGGTGGCCGGTAAACGGAAAGTCAGATTACAGCAATACACACTGGCACTGATAGCGGCGAATGGAGCGTCGGCTGTCGATCAACTGACAAGCGGTGAAGCGCGTCGGCATTTATACATGTGCCGTCGAATATTCCAGCGTTATCACTGGTTGTCGCGCAAGCTCTAGAATAAGCTCGACTGTTGGCGTCTTGCGCGCAATCTTAACAAAACAATCTACAATGATCGCGAAGATTCTCGAACATTGGGGCACGATTTGCGTTGAGCGTTGCTGACAGTCTTTGTGGGCGAAAATTGAATACAGCAAAAGTGAAAATAATAAACACGCGTGGCAATATCGCTAACATCCACAAAACATGATGCGAGAACTAAAAAGTTTCATGTACAAATGAAAGTATGAAATCATAGTTTTGAGGTTGAAGACTGGGCGTGTTGGTAAAGCACGACTGTAGATTGCATAGCACAACTGATCGACAGGACACAAAAAAGACGCACACACAACAAAACGCTAACTTTCAACAATCAATTTTATTCCCTTTTCTGGCAGAATAAATGCAGAAACATGAGCAAGGAAGAGCGAATGGAGATAAGCAAGAAAAAGAAACCAGATTGCCCCAAGTGATCTTCTACCGATGCCAAGTTATTTATTCCACCAGAAAAGGGAATAAAATTCATTTTTGAAAGCAAGGAGGTTTAAAAAAAATTGTGGGAGTGAAAATTATTGCCCAGGAGTGAAGCCGTGCCCACCATAAGATGGCAGCTGCAGCCGCCATCTAAGTAGGGGCTTGATAAACTGTCGTCGAAGGAAACAGCGTTTTCCTCGCACGCCCGATGAGTTTAATGTGGCAACTTTTTTCGGGTCAGATACTGCTCGAAGTGTGTCCTTGTGTTACTAGTTTTCCCTAGTAAGCCTCGAATTCTTGGCAACTTTTATTGTAGATTAAGTGACCAATACTCATCTCGATGTCTTATTTTGTCAGGAACAACTATCTTTTATGTTATAATTTACGTAGCATTTACACTAACAGACCAAAGTCACTTGATCTCTAAATGGGCACCACCAGAAAAGAGCATGTTTCTGAGATCTTTGGAGGGCAAAAGTTGGCTTCACTTTTGCTAGCAAGGCGTTGCGGGATCTTCCACTCCAGCAATTTTTTTTAACCTCCTTGGTTAAAAGTTAGCACTTTGTTGTGTGTGTCCTGTTGTTAGTTGCGCTATACAACATACAGCCATAGTTTTGATAGCGAACGCCTAGATTAGCATTAAATGATGGCTTGCCTGATGGCGACCACACAGGAGGCAGGGCTTGGGAGGCTGGCCGAGACGTTGTTGCCCACAGACAGCGTCAGAACCTGCGTCACAGCACTGAGTGCTCCGTTTTTTTTTCTTCCAGCTTGAAACACTCACCGTTTCCCCGACTGCCTGGCATAACACCCGGAACACATGCAGATCTCCTGCACAATCAGATGTGCTCACAAGCTGCACAGCAGCACTCTGGGTAAGGTACTTACGGTTTCTGCGATAGGGGTCGACAATGCGCATGAACCTCACCAGCTCAGCTGTGCTTGAAGACACTGCAAAGTACACCATACGGCACTCAGTGCTTTTACAAAAGGCATAGACCAGTTCAGCAGCAAACAGTAAACCTCAGAGACACCCAGCTTGAGACTGTTCTTTTTTTTCTTTTTCGGCAGCACTTAAAGCCTCGGTAAAGCTTGAGAATAATAATAATTGATGGGGTTTAACGTCCCAAAACCATGAAGTGATTATGAGAGATGCCGTAGTGGAGGGCTCCGAAAATTTTGACCACCTGAGTTTCTTTAATGTGCACCCAAAGTAAAGCTTGAGAAGAACTTGTTCTTGGCCTAGTTGGTGAGATACTGAATGCATAGTTTGCTGCTAAAAAACACGCACACAAAAGAAGAGGGCGACGACATGGGTGGCACTTCCAACTAAATTTATTCGTGTCAGGACACAAAGAATATACAGTCGAATCCCGCTATAACGAAGAACGAAGTACGCTACAACGAAATTTCCACCATAACGAATAATTTTCGATTCCCCGTCATTGAAAATAATGTGAAAAATGTCTCGTCCCAACGACTACTTTTCATGGATACTTCCGCTTCAACGAAGTTTTCGCGAGCACTACCACATAAAGAAAAGGGACTTGCCGCGAAATTCCGCTATCAACTTGGCCATTTCTCGTTGGCTCGTGACATCAATCCAGAGCGCGCAGCCACATCGCAACACCCGTGTCTTCATCGGAGACGCACTTTGTGCCACCACCCGCACACTCCGGTAAATATTTCGCCATTGAGATGCTCGGCGACAGATCGCCCATCCACCATGATACTGCCAGTGCGCTTGACGCACATGCGGGCCGTGGCAGCATCGTTCTTCAAGAACTCCCGCCATGTTTTTGACGTCGCGCTCAACACAAAACTACCGCTTGTCGTCACCAGCCCTGCGATCGTGAATGACATCCACAGCATTATGAAGGCGCATGTGTGGCCAGCACGCACCTAGTCCAAGCGTAACTACATTCTGCCGCAGCCGCTGCGAACAGAAATGCAGTCCTGTCGACGAGATCATGGGCGACCATGAAAGTACGCGCGCATCCAATGTGCAGCGTCTCAACCAAATACTGTTTGCCGCAACGCTGTGGACAAAACTGCGTCGATGCGAACAAAGATAGCAACAACACAGTTCTGAAGGTATGCGCACGGCCAGCGCATCGCGCACAGATTGAAAACGGAACTACCGTTTGCCACAACCGCAGCGCAGGCAACCATGGTCACTATCGTAGCGTTTATCGATAGCGAATACGCTCCGAAGGTGTGCAGCTGCTAACACAGCCGTAGATTAAAAGCAATACAGCCGTCAAACTGCACGAAGCGTTACGACTTTCCTGTCATCGTTCACTCATGGCTATGGTAGTGCGGAGCTTCGGCACTTTCAGTTGCAGTTTTCAGTTGGCCCCTAGTGAAGCTTTGGCACGCTCGTTCGCGGCGCTGCGCACTCGGCACGCTCCAAGGGTCGTCTGAATACTGTATTTTCACGTATGCATATATATATATATATATATATATCTATGAAGAGCCACCCACGTAGATGAAAAAATGAAGGGGGGCAGGAGAGAGCATCAACTTGCAACTGACTTTATTCTAAAAAAAGGCTCCTTTTTGTATGCATGCAGACATGTGCGCAGTTACAGTAGCGCAGGACATTGGCAAACAATCCTACGCTTATTACATAACGATAGGAAAAAATAAAAATGTTGCACTCTGCTTTACGCAGGATGACGGACGTTTCAGCGATGTGGTGTGCGCGGTCGGGTACCCTCGCGAGATTGTGTTGTAAGGACGGAAGCTGTCTGTAGAGGTCACTACCATTGAGCCGTTTTATTAGGCCGATGGATGCATGGATGGATGCTATGAGTGTCCCCATTATAACGGGGCGGTGACAAGTGTCCCACCAGGCTCGTCAAATAAAAAATATATATATTTTTCGTCTTTTCTTTTTTTTTTTAAGTTGGCCTAATGCTTTGTCTATTTCGATTAAATTTATCTTACTATAGGGGAAAAAAAACGCAAATTCATAGCCCAGTTCTCTGCCCTTTACAAAAAGCACATTGTCCTTACTTTCCCCACTATTTATTTTTGTCCCTTCTCTCTAGTTTTCTGCCACCAATACTCTAACTGTCTCTCACTTATTTCTATCACGTGCGTGTTCAGCTTTCCATTGTCGTCCCTAAAACCCAAGGCTTCATGTAGGTTCGTGCCTAAGCGTAAACCTGGGTGTATATCTCCACATTCAATCAGAACATGCTCCGTCGTTTCCTTATCTTGCCCACAGCATATGCATTGTTCTTCTTTAGTAAATCTCGCATTATAACTACGCGCTCTAAGGCAACCGATCTCGCTTCAAACAGTAAAGTGCTTCCCCTTGAATTATCATAAAATGGCTCCCTCATTTCGTTTTTGCCCTTTTGGTAGTTACTCAGAGCCGTTTTTTTTCCATCGCTGCCATCTAGTTAATCCTCTCCGCCTCTCTGACTTTTTGTTTAACACTATTTGTTGCCCTACCGCTTACACTGCCAGCTGTATATTTGCTAGTGAGCCTCCTAGTTCTTTTTCTCCACTGTGTGTCAACGCTCTTCCTATACAAATAATGGACACCTTCTCTGCCCATCTACTCTCTTTCATATTCCTTAGCCTCTGTGCGAACCTTATTTTGCTCTGAGCTTCCCTCGCCTCAAAACTTGTCCACCCCATATCGCCCTTTACAGCCTCATTCGTCGTCTTCCCGTGAGCGCCCAATGCAAGGCGTCCCGCAGTCCTTTGATTGGCATCCATTCCTGATTGCACCTCTGACCTAATGCACACCACTGAGTTCCCAAAAGTAAGCGCCGGAAACACTACACCTCTCCAAACCTCGAAGCACCTCGTGCCTATTGTAGCCCCACAATGCTCTGTGCTTCATTATTGCAGCATTCCTCTTTCCCTTTGCTGCCGAGGCTTTTTCCCTACCTCCACGTATCTATCACCCTCATTTAGCCATCCTCCGAGGAACTTGTATTCGCTTACCCTCGGTATTTCTTGGCCCTGTATTGACACCGCCTGATCATTGGGATCATTGAATACTATCAATCCACATTTTGTTACACTAAATCCTAGTCCAAGAGCTTCGCCTACCCTTCCACCTATATCCGCCAGCCGCATTATATCATCTTGACTGTCCGTAAATAAGACAATATCATCCGCATAAAATAAACCTGGAAGCTTCTGCTTAACCCTTTGTGCGGCAGTGGGACACATACGTCGTCCCACTTTCCGTCTACAGAAAAAATTTTCTCCCACATCACCCGTTGCAATTAGCGCAACATTAAGTCACTCATATCTTACCTAAGTCTTCGTAATCTAAAAAAAAAATTATTTTACCACGCTTTCGAAGGGCGGATGTAGTGTTACAATAGCGTTGAATTTCGGTCAATTTTTTTTTATCGCTTCTGAATTTTCCTCTTCTTGAGATACAAAGAACCTACCAAACTAGATGCCGGATAATTTCCTCTTTTTGTGGTTTTTGAGAGAGGCGATCTTAGCTTCCAGTCATCACGTGTTTTTGTAAATTTGCGAAATAACTTGACCGATAAATGGATCTGATCAATCCCCTGCAAAACTATGACGCTAATCCCGTAGCGCAATTGCGGATATTAATGCGTGAAAATATTTTTCTTGACATCATATACCTCTTGAAATGTAGGCACATGTTCAGGGATAACATCTGTACTCGAGAATTTCGACAGCAAAAGCAAGGACAGCCAAATGGAGCAAAAAAAAAAGTGGTTGATGCATGCGGTGAAGTAAGCTGTACAGGAACATACCACAACGCTTTGAAGGCTCAAGAGACGCCACTGCAGGCGGCCTTCTCCTGCTAAAATGAGGTCCGCACAACTGTTCTTTTCACAACTTTAGAAGTGATACTCTGTGCCACTTGCTTCGGCCGTTTCATCCCAAAATTCTCGTTGATGCAATCGCGAGATGGTGCCTTCATGAGGCAGTGGGACAGTGTTTTCCCACTTTTTGAAAACACTCTCATGAGTCAGTGGGACATATATGTTCCACTTTTTTTCAGTAAACTACTGGCTCGATTTTGATGAAATTTGATTCATACTATTTCTTTCTAGTTTATATCAATAAAGCACAGCCGGTTTTTGTGTCACCATGTCAAAAATATAGCACGACCTACAAAGGGTTAATCATCATGCCACCTTGTTTGTGTGACAGATTAAAACTGATGTTGCTACCTTCTAGCGCTTTTTCCATCCTCATCATGTACAGCATGAATAACAGAGGGGACAACAGACACCCTTGCCTTAGCCCTTTGCTAATATCAACGTTCTCTTTGCTATCTATTACTTCCCATTCTATGCAAACTGTATTGTCTCGATATATCTCCCTCAAAAGCTGTACACAGTCGCCTATGCCCATTCCTTTCAATATAGCCCAAAAAATTTCCTGATTAACGTTGTCGTACGCCCCAGTGATGTCTAGAAAATCCAGGTACAACGGCCTGTTTTCTATTTCAGATATTTCTATACACTGAGTGAGAACAAACAGGTTATCAGAATCAGAATCCACTTTATTTCCAACAGATTTGTTGGGGGTCCTCCAGGCAAAAAGCTGTGCAAACAGCTTGACGGGACCTGGGGGCCTACAGAGGGCAGCACATGCAGCGGATTCTACACAGTTGTAAACACTGTCAACAAAAACAAACAGCATAATACGAAGAAAATCTAAAAGCCACATACAAGGAGCATCGGAGCGCTGATACAACATGATGCACACAACATGAAAAAAAAAATTACATCTTCATCAAGTAATCACGCACATCTGATTTGAACACACTGAAAGGGGCACTGAAATTTATATGGGTTTTTAAGGAATTGTAAAGAGTTGGTATGCAATACTCTAGTCTAGCTCTACCGTAGTTTGTGCGTGTATGGGGTACTGGTGTTTGCCTGTTACGTATGCTGTAGTCATGACGAGTGTGTTCTTCGTGTTTTGGAAGCTTGTTTTTATGCATATAAAGGGAGAGTCTATATTCGTGTAACTTGGAAGCTTTCAGCATATTATGTTTAATGAATAGGGGAGCAGTGGGTAGTAGGCCTGGGTGCCCGGTAAAATTTTCAAAAATTCTTAACACCTTCTTTTGCAGCTGTTCTAGTTTATTAAAGTTGGTGGTTGTTGTTGTACCCCAGACTAGGGTACAGTATGAAAGACGTGAGTAAAAATTTGCATAATATATCGCACTTTTTAGACCTAGTGGAATTAATTCTCTAAGTTTGTAGAGGCATCCAACTGTTTTGCTTAATTCAATTGTTAGCTTGTTAACATGCGTGTTCCAAGACATGGTGTCGTTGAACCAAACACCTAGGAATTTTTCTGATGAAACGCGCTGAAGGACCGTTCCTTGAAAATTAAGAGTGAGTTCACAGTCACATTTTTTGTTGAACGGTTTAAATATAATATATTTAGTTTTCGTAATATTTAAACTTAATCTGTTGGAGTCCAGCCATTGTTAAAGTTTAATTAAGTAATTATTTATTGTAGTGTTTACGTTACTTAAAGTTGGTGCGGAAAAGAATATGTTGGTGTCGTCAGCATACATGACCAGTTTCGATGAGTCGGGCATATCACATAAATCATTGATGTAAAGTATGAAAAACAAAGGTCCTAGAATGGAGCCCTGGGGCACCCCGTATTTTACAATAGCAGTTGGAGACGCCAGTTCACCGACCTTCACACACTGCTTCCTGTTACAGAGATAACTTTTCACGAGTTCAAGGGCAATGCCGCGAACACCATAGTCATGCAGTTTGGACAGTAGAATATCGTGATTGACACAGTCAAATGCTTTCCTTAAATCGATAAATAGGCCAACAGTAAAACGTTTGTTTTCTATGTTGCTCAGAATTTCATTTTTAATTCGCAATAACGCCATTTCGGTAGATTTCCCTTTCTGGAAGCCGTACTGTGAATCATTAACTACGTGGTATTTAGTTAAAAAGTTGACGAGCCGTGCATTGATGACATTCTCGAATACTTTGGACAAGATGGGCAGCACGGAAATCGGCCGGTAGTTTGCTATTTCACTAACAGCTCCACCTATGTATACGGGGATTACACGTGCCACTTTAAGATCAGAGGGAAATATACCTGTTTCTAGCATTTGATTGATTATATATGTTAACGGAAGGGCTATGATAGAAGCAACGTGTTTAATAGGGACGGCGCTCAAGCCATCCAAGCCAGCAGCGACATTATTTCTAATTCTACGAATAAAATTCGTGACTTCTTGTTCAGTAACCGGAGAGAGAGTAATTGAATTTGCTAGTGCTGAACGAGTCAACGCCAGCGCGTTTGTGTAACCACTGTGGCGGACCGGAGGCACGTAGTCACCGACATTGGAAAAAAACTCGTTCATTTCTGTTAGGGCTTCTACATCCGTCTTGTCTTGAGCAAAAGCTGCAATGTTAATTGGGCACTTTACTTTACAGCTGTTTGATAAATTGTTTATTTCCTGCCATAGCTTTCTCGGATTGTTGTATATTCTAGCAAACAGAGATTGATAGTAGGAAAGTTTTGCTTTCTTTAAGTCAGCGTTTAGTTTATTGCGGTACGATTTGAATTCTGCAAACAAGACAGCATCACGTGATAAAACGAAGCGATGGTACATTTTGTTTTTTGTTTTTATTTTTTTGTGCAGGCTGTTCGTAATCCAAGGCTTACGTAACCTTTTGCTTTGTCTCGTACTGTTATTGTCTAACCGCCTGTCGACTCGAAATCCATTCTGAAGTTCTCCCAAAATATTGTTATGTTCTGCCCACGTTTCTATTTTTATTTTTACTGCCTGCATCGCCAACCTGTATAGTACTGATGTAATGGTTAGCGGTCTATACGAGCGGACGTTAGCCTTTTCTCCCTTAGATTAGGTTCATTCTACTTTTTCGCCAACTGTCTGGTATTTGCCTGTCCTGTAAGCAATTTTCTGTGGCTTTCAACGGTGTTTCCTTAGTGTTATGTCCTAGTTCGTTAATGAGGCTGGTGGGAACCCCATCAAAACCCTGCGCAGTGCACTTTGAAATTTTTCCTTCGGCCTTTTTTCCTGTTAAAATTCTCGCTAGCTCTTCCTCGGTAGTGCTCTTCGTCATACTTCTACTCACAGGGAAAATCCCCTGGACGATCTTTTTAAACGACTCGGCTGTTACCTTTTGGATGTAGCCTAGCGCTTCGTGCCCTTCCAATTGATTTCCTCTTTCATCTACAATATATGTTGTTGCATTGTGACAGACTTCCTACCTAGCGCCTTTATCTAGCTTCAAAATATCCTAGGCACGACCTTCTTTTTTCCCCGAATCTCTGTCACCCAGTGTTCACTTTAACCTTTAATTTTTGCTTCGACCAATTTCTGTACAATGGACTTTTTCTCTAGATATATTTCCCATATTTTGTTGACTTTATCCTACAGCTGCTTCTCCTTTTTTGCTTTTATATGCTCCCGTGATGCTTCACGTCGCTTCTCGATCTCATCCCGGATTTCCTTATTCCACAAACCCTTTGGCTTCCCCTTTCCTTTCCAGCAACTAGTTTTCTTCTCTTTCCCTATCTCTTTCGTCATTAGATGTAACAGCTCGCTGTACTCCCAGTCCTTGCCCGGTATTTTCCCTATTTCTTCCTCGACTCTTGCAGCTATGTTTGTTATTTGTTTGTCATTTAAATATGAGCTGCCAGACATTGATGTTATGCTCTTATTTTCAGTTTTATATCCCATTTCTAATGTTATGCATTTATGATCACTACCCAAGCTTTTAAGCCCTTCCTCGTCTATTTTCATTTCTTTCAGTTTGTGATAAATTCCTTCGGTCATGAGACAATAATCAATACTCGATTGCTGGTTTCCGACTTCCCCCGTGATCTGCCCATCACATTTAGGCCCCGTGTTAACTATCTCAAGACTGTTTCTCGCAGAGATCTGACAATAACTTCGCATTGGTGTCTAAATATCCGTCACGGTCATGTATGTGGGTATTCATGTCCCCTAGAAGGATGATTTCGGCCCCATTACCAAATTCCTTAATATCCGCATTTACGCAATCCACTATCTCCTGATTCTTTTCTCTGCAGTTACTTCCCGTCCACAAGTAGGCTACTCCTAGCCCCGTTTTCGTTCCACCTACTGTGCCCAAAACCCAGAGGTGTTCTGAACACGTCTGTTTCACTCTATCCCATTTGGCTCCACGGTGAACTACCATTCCTACACCCCAACCTTTCCTTTCTGCTATGATCCTATTGCACCCTTCTCAAACATAATTGTCAATATGTGATGGCTCCTCCAAGTCTCTACGGTGTATTTCTGTAACCGCATAGACGTCTATTTGTTCGTTGTTCAACTGCTCCTCAATCTCTAACCATTTTGCTGTTTTTCTGCCACCCTGCATGTTTATGTAACTAATTGCAACATGCACCTTCCCTCTTTTTCTTTTACCTTTACTCTGGTTTTTTGCAATACTACCTGTCAAAGAGTCCTCCTGGTTGTTTTCTTTGTTACTACCTACCCCGGACCGCGAAGGGTACGCCTGCCCCCCCCAAAAAAGCTACTGCGCGCGCGTCCTGCCAGTCGCCATCCCACCTCATGACCAAGCCTCTTATCGAAGTGAATTCTGTCTCTTTGGAAACCACCCCACCTGTGAACCTCCCTGTTTATTTCCACTACCTCGAAGCCTTTCTCTCGACTCATTCGCCATATCTCTTTGTTTGCTACGACAACTGCTCTTTGCAGGTCGCCGTTGCACACTGGTACCTCCGGTACCATGCATACTACAAACTGCACCTGGGGGGGGACACGGTGCGCATGTCATTGACCCCTTTCGCCATGGTCGTCACAACTCCTGCCGATTTTTCGTTCAAGACGTCATTTAGACCTCCCGGAATTACCGCTGGGTTACGTCTGCGAGCTTTAGCTGCGAGTATTTCCCTCGCTTGCCTCATGACAGACCCCAGAGTATGTCCTGGGAACGTCCCTATCAAGACTCTTTTGTCGCCTTTCACCCTCTCCTTGATTGCCTCTGCACATCGAACTAAATTCGAGACACCAGCGATAATAACCTGTCCACAGATTCCTTCTGAAACCTGCACCTGGCTGCTGACTTGGTGACTAGCGTGAGTCACGGCTACCGCTTTGTTCCCTCCCTCCCTCCCTCAAAACTACTTCCCGGAAGCTGGGCTCTGTTACCACTGTATCTACCTTTGTCATGCCTCATGATCCTTTTGCCTCTCCCCCCAGGGGGGGTCGTCGCACGAATGTTTCCGTCGTCACCTGCGTCTTCTTTGTTCACTTTGACGACCTTCGATAGCCCCTCTTCGACTGACCTAAGCCTTTCTCCCATGGCCATCATTTTCTCTCGCTCTTTCGCCAACGCATTCTGCAGCACTGCTATTATTGTCATGAGCCCACTCTGGACCGCCAAAATTTTTTCCATTTTAACGCGATAGCATTAAAGAGCTCGTTTCGCAGAAATTCCGGCGTCGGCGTCGTTGGTTGTGAGCGAAAAATCATGAACTTGTCCGTGAGCGAAAAATCAAGAAAGATGCAAATAAAATAAATAATAAAAATTTCCAGGTCCCAGTGAGGATCAAACCCAGGCCGTCTGCGTGGCAAGCAGGTGTTCTACCACACAGTCACGCGTCTGCTTGGAAATACAGCAAAAATAACTTCCTCTTCTTGGAAATGCGAAGATGCAAATAAAATAAAGAATAAAAATTTCAGGGTCTGAGAGAGGATCGAACCCAGGCCGTCTACGTGGCAAGCAAGTGTTCCACCACACAGCCACGCGTCTGCTTGAAAATACAGCAAAAATAACTTAACTTGCTTGGAAATGCAGTGAAAATAATTTTCATGCTTTACAAACACACGCGTCCTGTATACAGGACAATGCACGTGCTTGAACGTCTGTGAGTGGGCCAGCAGCCCCTCGGCGACTTGTTCGTAGAACAAGGAACACTGCTCCTTCGTCGGGCCAGGCGCCGGTCATAACAGCTCGTCCGCCGGCGGGAGACTCGACCTGAGGGTGACCAGCCGAACAGGTTGCCTGAAGCGTCGATGAGAATTTGCGTCCTCCCGTTCCTTTGCCGATGACGCCCAACCATGGCTCGTTTCTCGTTGCTCTCTTGCTGGGAATACGCGTACACACACACAACCACAGGCACAGGAGAGAGCCCTGCCCGCCCTGAGACATATCGAGTCCAAAAGAAATCACGTAGAAACAACCTTCCTTAAATAGTACTACACTCAGACCTCGATATAACGATCCCGGATACAACGAAATATCGGTTATAACGAAGTTAATGAAGAACAGTCTTGTAATGGATACAGTGTTATGAATATACATTTATAACGAATTTTCCGATATAACGAACTTATTTTCGTGTAAGATGCAACTTTGTTATGATGAGGTTTGAGTGTAAAACACAAAGCAGCAATCGAAGCATTTCTCCGAGCTCTCACTGAAGCTCCCAATCCCGATACGAAAATAAGCTTTCTATTCAATCCCGATACGAAAATAAGCTTCCTATTAAACTGCTTTCAAGAAAATGATCTCCCCAGTGCCCTTCGTGGCCTACTTGTGGGCCAGCGTCAGTAATCCTGTAAGTCAACCAGGCTTCATACTCATGAACAAAAGCCTTTTGATTCACACTCTCTTTTTAAGCCCCAAAATTTTGTGCCGCGAAAGCCAGTCGTCAAGTTCCTTCGAGCAGACAAAAAAATAACTGTCGTGATACACCAACATCAGGAACCCTATTCATATTTCAGGTCTGCAAATGCATGTAGTAGTGCTACTGCGCGAATGAACTACTGACCCTGCCTTGCGGTCACAATTCTTACAAAACATACACATAAACTCACGAACTAACTTTCCTTACTCATGTCCACACCAGACACATGCGAGCAAAAATGCGAAGAAACAAAAAAACTTTTGCATGAACCCTGAAAAACTCACAAGGAATATCCTTACTTTTTCACGCTCACTCATAATGAACTCCTAACGTCGCTCTTATTAATGTACTCGACATACCCTGTCGCACACTCAGATGCGTGTCGTTGTCGTTATGCAACCGCACAAAGCTTATCCTTAAAATCAAACATACAATACTTACAAAATAGACAAAACCTAAAACTAGTTACGTAAACAATATCTGGTAGCTGAGATACCAAAAGAAAACATTCCAAAACCAAAATAAACAATCTAACATTAATTCAAAGCAAAACAAACAAATCCGCTGGCGACATTTCCTCAAAAGCTTACGGCTGTCACTCATTTTTGAGGCATACTCGCGGCGGTTGCGCCCTGTGGGCCTTTCTTATCGAACGGGGAATACAACAATGGCGGAACCCATTCGCTTTGCCGCCGAGCCCCACTAAGGGACTGTACACGCGCTCTCCGCACACCCGCAACGCACGTGGCGGGACACCTGTCGCACGCAAGCGGAGGGCGAAAGAGCGTCGCCGATAGGCTCATTCACCCTCCGCTTGCGTGCGGCAGGTGCCCCGCCACGTGCGATGCGGGTGTGCGGCTAGTGCGTGTACAGTCCCTAAAGGATGGTTCACACCGAAGGCGGAGCGGCAAAGCGGGAAAGCGGGCTTTTCGAAGCGGCGAGGCGGCTAGTGCGCGCACCTGTTCAGACCGCACGCCGCCTTTGGCTGCCCGCGCGGTCGAGCATCGCATGCGTGTCGCTATCACGTGGCACTGATTCTCCCAAAGATACACCAGCGCCACCGCCGCGCCACCGCCGCAGCGCGTTCTGATTGGCTGCGGCAAAGCGGCGACCTTGGGCGGGCGGCAAAAAATTGTTCCGGGAGCAATCGGACTTGCCGCCTCGTTTTCCGCCCGCTTTCGCCGCCTGGAGAGGAGGTTTTCCCCGCTTTCCGCCTTGCCGCTTGGCCGCTTTGGCCGCCCCGCCTTCGGTGTGAACAAGCCTTAAGTTCTGTGCTGGAGACCAGCGTTCTTCCCCTTGCTCAGCTACTTCTTGCGAGCCACCGACTTTGCACTCCTGCTCCCCATCAAACGTGCCGTGGATAATACGACGGGAGAACTGAACACTTCCCTCTGTCTGCATTTGCGCCGATCACACTTTACCTTTTCTTTCCGTTCGGTGGCTTGGACGCATGCAAAACAACTTCGCTGCAGATGACAAACGCCTCATTCTGCCACTACGCTCAAGCGTTTAGAACCTTTCTTCAAATGGGTTGTGCTCTTTGTCGCACTCCTGGCTCTACGACACCGCTTCCGTCTACGCCTCTTCTTTGGGCGCATTTTTTAGCCTTCCGCTAGCATCTCTTGCTCATCAACCCTCTCACAGCCTTCGTTAGCTATCTCGGCCGCGCAGTCTGAACGATTCACATACAAATGATCTTTTCCCTCATTCTCCAGAATGGTGGACAGCTTAACGCGCTTAGAAACAATGCAGCTGTTTTCCTTCGAACAATCTAGCTCGCATCTTGAAAGCTGTCTACAACTGCACTGTTATCGTCACTCTTTACATTCACTCCCTCTCCTGAACTCACTCCGGTGTTCTTGACTAGCTGGTCGAAATATCCTGGGACGCCGCCTGCAAGATCCATCGTTGCGACACAGTGACTGGACCCTAGCTCACATGATTGGGAGCTGTCCACAAATGCTCGACTCTGTATTTCAGTACACTCTGCCGACGTTACTGTGGTCATCTTGCCTAGCGAGTCGAAATTCCAGTGGACATCGTTTGCAAGAACCACCGTCGGGACACATTCATTTGAACCTAGCTCAGATGCCTGGGAGCTCACAAGTGCACTGTCATCTCTACACTGTACTTTCGTACACTCTGCTGACCTTACTCTGGTGTTTTTACCGACCGAGTCGAAGTTTCATTGGACATCGTTTGCAAGAACCACCATCGGGACAACCTCAATTTGTGCCTGTGCCAGATGGTCTACAACTATCTTAGCTGTTCCACTAGAATTCCCCCGGCAAAACACCTCTTTGCACTTACTCTGGCCTTCGGCGGCCTGTACTCCTAGCGCAGCATCTTTTGCCGCTGACACCTTCGATTCCCTTATGAACACGCTGCTCTCACATGTGCTAGCCTTCTCTACGGCTCTGAATTGCACCGCACTCAACTGTTCCTCGCACTTCTCCTGCGCTACCTCTACAGATTTACCACTCTGCTGCTTCGTATATAACCCGCGTTTTAGCCTTTCAATCTCCTCGTCCATTGCTTGCATCTCCTTCCTGTGTTCTTCAACCCTTATCCTCTCTTTCTCTGTCTGTTCCTGTTCAATTAAGTACATATTGCCACCTGCCTGTAATGGGTTGAGGGCAAGAGCGGCTCTCACCCTAGGAAAGAAAAGAACATCGCGTGCGTTCTTTTTCTCCGCTCGAGAGCCAGCCGCGACGGACGCGTTTTTGAAGAGCCGGCTACTCGGTGGTTCAATAAAAGACCCCAGCACATCTGAAGTCTTGTGACACTGGTGGAGGTGCGGGGTAGCCCTCACGGATGTTGCAGACCCCTCCCGGGAGTCGCCCTATGAGTCCAGTCGCAGTTAACACCCCCGTGCATCGAGCCAGCCGCCGAATCAGGGGATTGCCTCCTGAAGTCGACGATACGGTTCCCACCACTTCGACAGGTATGACCAGCACTTCGGTTCAAACAGCTCCAACCGACACGGAAAGCGCAATGCCGAACCGGTATACACTGGAGAGCCCACGGGTCCCGGTGACGTTCCACGGCACAGAGCGCGAAGACGTCGAAGATTGGTTGGTCGACTTCGAGCGCGATGCCGCCTTGAACCGATGGGACGATGCGGCAAAACTGGGGATCTTCGATTTTCAGACCTCTGGCAGCTATCTGGCAGCCAGAGCTAGCCAGAGGGTCAGAGAGCTGGTTCCGGTCGGGACAGGAAACAGCGTCGTGGTCACGTGTGTGGGGAACCCGAGACAACCCGAAGCTGCCCGAAGATTGCAAAATCGAACGCTGGGACAGCCAGCGTAAACGTAAACAAACGCTACCGTCGTGGCAGCAAATGAAACATTGCGCCGCGTGCGCGTTGATTTTTCCTGCATTGCCCGCTTGGAAATATGTGGCTAGGTTTGCCGAAGAGCTGAAATAATATCCTCGAGCAAACGCATTTGCGGTACGACCTCGTACGCTCGCAAGATCACGCGAAACTCGCCCCGTCCGCGAACGAAACAGCCAGCTGGCGCACGGCGCCTCGAGAACGATGCAAGGTGAGCTGCCGCGCCGCTAACGGCTTCAAGCTCACGTCTGCTTAGTACATGTAACAGTCACTGCACAACGCGATGCAAAATCTCGCGAAATTGACCGTGTCCCAACAAGAGCTCGAGGATATACCTGCTCAGCTATCGCGTACTACGTCGCACACACGCGTTGACCAACTTGCGTTTTTTCTTAACTTCAGAAATGCGGTGGTATCGGTACCACGAGTGCGCGTCATATCTAAATAAACTTCTGCATGACGCGTTTTCGACTCGTTCTGGCAGATGTTGCCTGGGCCCCTTTTCCAGTCCTGAGTAGCACTTCCAAAACCTCATGTAGCTCAGCTTTCATTTGAGCTATTATGAGAACCGTGTCCAGGGCTACCATCCTCGCGAGCACAAGCGCTACGTATTAGCTAACCGCTTCTGGTGTTGCTAATCCCCATGTTGCTGCTAGCATCGTTACGCAACTGTAAACAACTGGTTATATAAAACATCTGCGACTGTTGAACATATGTCTGTGCGTGCAACCTTTGTACATACCTTTAGCGTCATTTCGTAACGTTTCGCTCAATAAAAAAAATTACAATACAGTTACCTTCCCTCCGCATATATGCTTCGCACAACATCGATTCCCAAGGTACGTGGGATCTGCTGAATTTTTTTCACGTCAACCCGTCGTAGCGTAACATAATACCATACCACATATACTGGCCCGTAGATAGAAGTAAGCTCGCACGCCGTTCGCGACCAACGAGCATCACACAAAAATAACTGTCGCGATCTCTGTTATACAATCAGGGCATTCTATCACCATCGAAGACCGAATAGTCAAGTTTCTGAAGAGGTTCACTCACGCAAACATACGACGGAGCGAAATGATAGTTCGACCACAATCGTCTTCGCTAAGTGCACAGAAAGCAGGCACGGCACCACAAACGAATACTACTACGAAAAAGATAAACTCGAAAGTTGTCTCCATGCGTGCGTACGAACGTGTACATAACTTTTGAGACATGTGCACGACGCAGTTAGCAGTTAGTTAGTTCGCCGCGTTGTTCACGGAAGGAAGCTTCACGGGAAACATTACAGAAGCGATAAACAGTAGCTTCAAATGTTCGCCGCCACTCGTAATCGCCCCATCTCGCACGGCGGAACACGCTTTAGAAGATAACTCCACGCGTAATGACAAGCGAAGGCGCAGTCCCCAAGCGTCCACATTGCCCACATTGCAATCCGTCGAGTCCTCACAAAGATGGCGGCAAGCGCGTATCGTCTCTTTTCGGCGTCTGCTAGCCCAAAACCACCCCAAAACCTTCCAGAGAGCTTCCACGACTAAATTGTCCTGGACGCTTCTGGCGACCCGGGCCTCGCGGGTCGCCAGAACCGTCCAACCCGAGAAAAACGAACACCAACCGGAAGTGCGCCGCTGGGGGGACGGAGCAGCCCGAGAAAATCGAGCGCGCTCTGGCTGGCTCTGGCAGCCCGCGGGTAGCCAGAAGTGGAAAATCGAAGAGCCCCACTAATACGTGTCTACTTCTACCTGGAGGACGGGGCACGCACGTGGTATCAGAATTGTGAGGAGCAACTGACGTCGTGGCGCGAATGCTGTCGTAGGCTTTTGGAGACCTACGCCAGTGCTGATCGCCAAGAACGAGCGGAACGAGTGATTCTGGCCTGTGTTCAGTTGCCAAATGAAACTGTGACAACATACGTCAAAGACATGACACGCCTCTTCCGACGAGCTGACCCAAGAATGGCGGAGGATAAGAAGTTGCGCCATCTGATGCGCGGGGTCAAGGAGCAGCTCTTTGCCGGCCTCGTGCAGAGCCCTCCGAAGACAGTCGCGGAGTTCTTGGCTGAGGCTGTGACGATGGAAAAGATGCTGCAGCAGCGCTCCAACCTGTATGAGAGACAGGTCAATGGTATGTCCGCTGCTAACATTTTCACCACCACTGGAATCAACAATGAATGCCTACGAGAACTCATATGTTCTGTAGTGCGCGAGGAGTTGCACAAGGCTGGCGTGACGCCTCATCCTACGTACGGCTCTATTGCAGCGGTTATCAAAGAGGAGCTGCACCAGGCCCTCCGAGACACCTTGCCTCTTGACAGCGCTGCGCCAGCTCCTACTGACTACCGCCGCGAGATGACCTATGCGGACGCCTTAAAGCGCCCTGCTGTCTCTCCGCCACTGTTCGTTCGCGCTCCTCCTACCGTGTCGCTTCAGTCGGCTCAGCCCATACCGCAGTACGACGATAGGTACACGTCGCCACCCTTTGTCCGTGCCACTGCAGTCACCCATTGTTTGGAGCAGCCGGGCCACTACATCGACGATAGGCGCACGTCCCTCGGAAGTCAGATGTTTGGTGTACGCCCGACCGCCGGCCTCTGTGCTTTCACTGCGGGGAAGCTGATCACTTGTACCGCCAGTGCCCATACCGCCGCCTTGGGCTTCGCGGTTTCTCTGCGTATTCACCGCCACCCAGGTACGGCCAGCGACCCCGAGATATTGAAGATTACCTCTCTCAGCACACCCCACCGCCTGCTGGGCGACAGTCCCGCTCGCCGTCACCGAGGAGATTTCCATCACCACTCCAGCGGTATTCTTCCGCACGGTCGCCCAGTCCCCTCCGGGAAAACTAAATGAAGCGACCTCTGGGGGGCGGGGTCGCTGACGGACGAAGTGCTGAAGACCTCCGATTGACGCAGAGACGCAGGGATACTGATCCGACACCACCTGTTGCTGCACGGTACGACCGGCTTTCGCTCGACATACCAGTGACAATTGATGGTTACGCGGTTGATGCATTAGTGGACACCGGAGCAGATTACTCTATATTGAGCGGAAAACTGGCAATGCAGCTAAAGAAAGTAATGACGCCGTGGCACAACTTGCAGATCCGGACGGCTGGTGGCCATGTCGTTACTCCACTGGGCGCCTGCGCTACTAGAGTTCAGATTGAAGGGTATACCTTCGTCGCAAGCTGCCTTGTCCTACGCGAGTGCTCCCGCGACGTTATTCTTGGAGTTGACTTTCTGCAAGAGTATGGCGCTATTATTGATCTACAAGAGCGTCGTGTCACGTTTTCAGCCGAGCGAGCAATCGATGTACAGGACGACGAACGGCGTGTCGACATACTTCGCGTTTCTGCAGACAGCATAACGCTTCCTCCACGAGCAAGTGTCCTAGTCGACGTCACATGTAGTGGTTTGGGCAATGGTGAAGCGGTGGCCGAAACGAACTTGGAGCACCTGCTGAAACAAGGCATTTGTGTAGTCAGAAGTGTCGTACAGCTTCGTGGCGGCCGATCGCAATTGCCTGTTACCAACTTTAGCAACGAGCATCGACACCTCTTCCGCGGCACTTCAATCGCCTTTGCCAACGAAGTAGCAAAAGTTAGCAACTGTTTCCCCTCGGAAGCAGTGGACACCGCAGACACAGCACTGGGTCATATCGACATCAATCCTGCGCTGCCGACCGATAAACAGACTGCGCTGCGCACGCTCTTGTTCGAATTCAAGTCCTGCTTTGCAAGCTCCTCAAAGGTGCGCCAGACATCCATCACTCAGCACAGGATTATCACGTACGAGGACGCATGCCCGATCAACCAGCACCCTTATCGCGTGTCGACAAAAGAACGCGAAGCAATACGTACGCAAGTCCGAGAGATGCTTGACGATGGTGTCATCGAACCATCCAACAGCCTGTGGTCGTCTCCGGTCGTCCTTGTCAAAAAGAAAGACGGGACACTACGCTTCTGCGTCGACTAGTGGAAGCTTAACAACGTGACTAAAAAGGACGTGTACCCGTTGCCGCGTATCGACGACTCTTTGGACAGACTTCGCCATGCCCACTATTTCTCTTCGCTTGATCTGAAAAGCGGGTACTGGCAAATTGAGGTAGATGAGTGAGATCGCGAGAAAACAGCCTTCGTGACTCCAGATGGCCTCTACCAATTTAGAGTGCTCCCTTTTGGCTTGTGTTCGGCGCCGGCAACATTCCAGCGAATGATGGACACTGTCCTCACAGGGTTGAAGTGGCAGACTTGTCTTGTGTATCTTGACGATGTGGTGGTCTTTTCTGCAACATTCGAGCAACACCTTCACCGCCTGCGGAGTGTGCTAGAAGCAATCCGATCGGCAGACCTCACACTCAAGCCGGAGAAGTGCCACTTCGGTTATGTGGAGCTTAAGTTTCTTGGGCATGTAGTAAGCGCCACTGGTGTCCGGCCCGATCCAGACAAGCTTGCCGCGGTTGCCGCATTACCAGCTCCTGTCGATAAGAAAGACCGTCCGGCGCTTCCTTGGCTTGTGCGCCTACTATCGTAGATTTATTCACGGCTTTTCGCAGATAGCGGAACTCCTGACTCGGCTTACAAGGGATGACACGCCATTTGTCTCGAATAATGAGCAACAGGCGGCTTTTGCTGAACTGCGACAGCACATGCAATCAGCACCCATTCTCGCTCATTTCGACGATGATGCTGATACAGAGGTGCATACTGACGCCAGCAACATTGGTCTCGGCGCAGTGCTTATTCAGCATCAAGATGGAGTGGAAAGAGTCATTGCCTATGCCAGCCGCTCACTATCTCGTGCTGAGGCGAACTATTCGACTACGGAGAAAGAGTGCCTCGCAGTCGTCTGGGCCATCACCAAGTTTCGCCCCTACCTTTATGGTCGCCCCTTCAAAGTAGTGACGGACCACCATGCCCTCTGTTGGCTGGAAAGCATGTGCGACCCTTCAGGACGACTAGCACGGTGGACCTTGCGGCTGCAGGAATTTGACGTCACCATCGTTTATAAGTCTGGCCGTAAGCATGAAGACGCTGACACACTGTCGCGCACACCACTTCATCTCGTCAGTTAGGGAGCAGAGGACGACGACAGTTTCCTGGGCACCATTAGCTCATCGGACGACCAATCATCGACCATCTAGAGGGCCGCGACACAGCCATCCAACGCCATCTTTCCCTCTCGTTGGCGTCGTTCTGCCTGCGAGACAGCGTGCTGTACAAGAAGAATGCTCGTTCGAACGACCGTGCTTACCTCCTGGTGGTTCCTCGAGACATGTGAGATGACGTCCTCTTCGCTTGCCATGACGAACCCACGTCTGGCCACCTAGGCTACTCACGAACACTTGCCAGAGTGAGCGAGAGGTACTATTGGCCTGGACTTTCGGCAAGCGTCAAACAGTACGTTAAAGGCTGTCGTGAATGCCAGCGCCGAAAGCAACTATCTGTTAAACCGGCTGGCTTACTTCAGCCCATTGAAGCACCTTGCACGCCGTTCGACCAAGTCGGCATGGACATTCTCGGGCCATTTCCCCTCTCTACTGATGGCAACAAATGGGTGATCGTCGCGACCGACTACTTAACACGCTACGCTGAGACGCAGGCGATACCACGAGCCACGGCTCTCGAGGTCGCACAATTCTTCATGCGCCACATCGTGTTACGTCACAGTGCTCCTTCCAATGTAATAACGGACAGAGGGACAGCATTCACGGCGCAGCTTATGGACGAAGTTTTTGAACTAAGCAACACCAGACACCGAAAGACGACCGCATACCATCCGCAGACCAACGGACTTACCGAACGACTGAACAAGACGCTCGCAGACATGATCACAATGTACATCGACGTACAGCACAAAACATGGGACCGGATCTTGCCTTACGTGACCTTCGTGTATAACACCGCCGTGCAAGAGACCACGCGATTTACGCCATTTCGGCTTCTCTACGGCCGCAAAGTGCAGACCATGCTGGACTCAATGCTACCGTGTCAAGACGCCGACGAGTTGACAACTGAGGCTGAGGAATTCACAGAGCATGCCGAGGAAGCTCGACAGCTCGCGCGACTGCACATCGGCCAGCAGCAGCAGGTAGACGCACGACGCTATAACATTCGCCACAGGGAAGTGTGCTACAATCCAGGAGACCAAGTTTGGGTGTGGACGCCCATTCGCCGCCGTGGCCTCAGTGAAAAGTTACTGAGCTGGTATTTTGGCCCGTATAAAGTTCTACGCCGTGTCACTGACGTAACTACGAAGTGATCCCGGACTCAACTTCGCAGGCACGAACCAGGGTACAACCGAGCCCTGATGTAGTTCATGTTGTGCGCATGAAACCGTACATTGCGCGTTCGTAACTGTTCTTTTTTGCCGTTCACCGGTCTATGTTTATGCTTTTTATTTATTTTTGTGAACTTGTTTGTTCGTTCATTGACTGTTTATTGTTACGCTCTTTATCTGGGTTCTGTATTTCCTTTTTCTTTCCACGCGCCTATGTTGCAGCATCGACGCGGTGCTATTTCTTCTTGTTTCTCTCTTGTTTCTTTTTTTTTTTCGGAAGGGGGGATTATGCCACCTGCCTGTAATGGGTTGAGGGCAAGAGCGGCTCTCACCCTAGGAAAGAAAAGAAGATCGTGTGCGTTCTTTTTCTCCACTCGAAAGGCAGCCGCGATGGACGCGTTTTTGAAGAGCCGGCTATTCAGTGGTTCATTAAAGACCCCAGCACATCTGAAGTCTTGTGACAATATTGCCGAAGTACTCGATATCCTCCTTGCTGCTTTTGCTTTCAAAGATTACTTCACAGATTCGAGATGCAGGCGTATCGTCATCTACTTCTAGGTCGAGATCCCAACACAAGTCCAACAGGTTATCCCTCGTCAATCTCATCAGGTCCATGGCGACTACTTTGCCTTGGCTCAGCTGTGATAAAACACAAACCCACCAGCGTTTCAATTCTTCGTCTAAAAATATTGAAGCCTGGCAAATCCCACAGCACATACCAAAAGCTTAAGCAAACAAGCAACACCACAGGGCCAACATCACTTTCTCCCTTTTCCCTGTTTCTCCTTCACTATTCTACTGTCTCCAACATCCCAAAACACTCCCGCAACGCACTATGAAAAAAAGTGCCGCAAAACTCACATCTGCTCCCACCGAATTACCTGAGCTATCCTGCTTTTCCTAGCTTGCTCAGATAATCGCAGAGTGCTGCTCTGTGCTGAGATAGAAATCACAGTGTCTATGCAGTTGCTAGTTGTCTCCATCTTCAAACGGGTCTAGGCTAAAAGACTCGATATCTCTCAAGCACAAAGCCAGGCACTCACCCCATACTGTGCAGTCATGGTACGCTGCGTCGGTCGCGCCGAATTCCAGATCTAGGGCTTTTGGCTGACCTGCGGTCCACCTCGCTCTCCGTCCATGGGTCTGATCCCACCATCTGCCATCCAGTTGTTGCGACCCAGGGTGTCGCAGCTCGAGATACAGTTCGTGGTATCCCACCGCTGGCCACAGTTGTTGCGAGTGGCCTTTGCAGGCACTGGAGACCCGGGAGGAAGATGCCAAGGCAGCATAAAGAGGCTGAAGGGAAACTTTACAGAGGTTTAATTACATTATTTACAGAGCGAGCATCCCCTGATACCAGACAAAGATTTCGTTACATAATGACCATCTCGTGACGAAGGCTCGTGTCGAAGGCTCGTGTCGAGCGCTTCCGAAGGAGCCCACGGGGGGCTGATTATAAATAGTACCTTTTCCTCAGATCTGTTGATGGGAGAACGACTCCAAATTGCTCTGTCCAATCATGTGACACACACCACTTCCAACGGTGCTGCCCACACCTGCCCACGTGCCTGAATGGGGTGTTGCCACAGCATTGCACCAGTGGCACCAATGTGGTGACGTGTGAAGGCCGCAGGATGAGAAGTCCCACGCTCGTACAATGTGGCGCATCAAAAGGCACGCCGCCTCGAAGTAACCCGCCGCTCAATTAGCGGGGCGGGTTGTCATCCATGCCGACGCTCATTGTCCCCTCAAGAAAAGTGTCGCGACCGGAAACCATTGCAGTCGTCTCGTCGAATGCCTTGCGCGTCAGACTGCTTGGCGCCTCAATTCCCGGCTAGGAAGAACAATGCACGTGCTTGAATGTCTGTTAGCGGGCCAGCAGCCCCTCGGCGACTTGTTCGTAGAACAGGGAACGCCACTCCTTCATTGGGCAAAGCGCCGGTCATACTGCATGGGCCCGGAGGCACGTCCGCTCCTCGAGACATTCTCGCTCGACGCCCAGTCGCCTCGCCTCGTACCAAGTTGTTGCCGCCCGTTTCACTGAGCACTTCGTGCACCCGGCAAATGAGCTCTAAGAGTTGTCGCAGTGTCACAGGCGTGTTCAGCTTCCCGACGAAAGCGTCGACATGTACTATGCGGAACTGTGCAGGCTGGTGAAACGCTGCAACTATCCGTCAGCTGCTGTCGAGGAAAGGCTTGTACGCGACCGGTTCATCGCCGGTGTTATGATCGGACTTTATGGTTTGGCGCCACTTGGACGATCGGAATTATTTCGCCACTCTGCCCTGCTTTATTCCCGGGTCAGCGTTCCCCGAAGAGCACCTGTAGCGGCGACAACATGGCAATCATGCTCTGACCCCCTTCAGGGCCGGCGGCGCACCTCGTCAAACCCCTTTGGACTCACCCGACTGACTTTAACCGGTTCTATGGCCTAGGAGGGGCTGTTTGCAGGCGAGGCTGCTTGCTTTGTTCATCGTGCTACGCGACGCACCGAACAATCGGCCAAGAACTTGGGAGATACGTTTCCCACACTCCGAAGTGCCTTCGTGGCCAGCCTGTGAGGCACCTGCATCGCAGCCGCTGTCGAGGAGCCATCGCTGCAACTGACTACACGGCTGGTTTTCAGGAATGTGCGACACCTCGGCCAGGTCATTGTGCTATGCTGTGCGGGGCTGTATTGTGTCCTGTGTGTTAATCTCCCTTGCCGCTGGACGAACTGGGCGTGCCTCTTCCCTCTTTCAAGGGTTGGGAAGGAGGCGGCATTTGACCTTCCCATTTTTGAGGCGGAGATGAAGACTACATCTTGATTGGACTATCCTGGACTTTATTGTTTTCCCGTGCAGGGAATCTTGGGAAGATCAAGGCTTTAAAACGGGAGCGTCGAGACGCTCCAGAGATCTTCCTGCATCATGTAAAAACATGCCACCATGTAAATACAGTAAAGAAACGTTCCTGTTGTCAGCTCCGGCTACTCTGCTCGACTTCTCCCTGCGACTTGGCTGGTTCCGGTCCTATGGGCAGACCCCCCGACTACATCAACTGGTTGGCAGCGACAGGATGTCCCATGCATGACTCAGGCCTCAACGATGGTGAGTGCTTGACTTTCTTTGAGATTTGCCAGGTTTTAGCTTTTGGAGTTTTTTCTAGAACTGGTTGAAACTTCTGTGCGTATAGGCTTCGTTGTACTGCTACCATACGTCACAGCTATTCACCAGGTTTTAGCTTTCATGTTCTAAACCGGCAGTAATTTTACCGTGCGTATAGGCTTCGCTTGTTCACTTCCTAACGTCAAGGCGTGTAAGAAAGTCCTCACTCGTGAAAACCATGGAGTTGGTAACGAAGCTAGAGAAACCAGACCTAAGGTGCAAAAGGGTTGAAATCTGGGCCAGTTGGTTCATGATACTTGACGAAAGCCAGCAAAAGCACCGGACACAAGAAAGAGGCGGACGCCTCTTTCTTGTGTCCCGTGCTTTTGCAGTGTTTGCGTCCGCCTCTTTCCAGCAGTGTTTGCATCTGCCTCTTTCTTGTGTCCCGTGCTTTTGCTGGCTTTTGTCAAGTAAACCAGACCTCTTTCTACTTTGTGAAGAGCTGGGAATTGATGTGGGGAGAGATGACAGAGAGCCGTAGCTGATTAGGGCAATACAGGAGCGCGGCGCCGAAGATGACGAAATTGAGGAGTGTTGGGAAGAAGCTGAAAAGAAGAAGAGATGGGCTGAGGAAGACAGGATAAATGAGAAAAGACGATTAGCGTGAGCAATTTTACAGGCATCAATTAACCCGATTAAGGGGAAAGCACCCTCCGATAAGAAAGTTAATGATATTCGTGTCGAGACCACAACCGCAGCGAGATGCTCAAAAAAAAAAAAATCACAGCATATCCAGGGAGTGAATGATGATGAGTGGGCGAAGCTCCGGAGGTTCATCGGTAAACCGCGAATCTTCCGTGAAATTCGCCCAGTACATCATCAAAGACGTGATGGTGGTTGGTTGCATGTGGTCAAACGATTTGCATGTCAGACCATATCGTGATGCCATGTGTTGTATGGCATCGCGATCGTCATCGTCATCAGCGTCATCGTTATGACGCATAGTGGGTACATTCCATGTGGTGTGCCGTGATGGCAGCGTCGTCATCACACAGGGAGATACTGCTGGTTACGCAGGTGGCTACTACGTACTACAAACTACAGGGGACGCACGACCCACGGCATAAGGAGCTTCGCCCCTAAAAATCAGACCATATCCACGAAGTGAATGATGATGAGTGGGCGAAGATCGATCGTTTTCATCCATGGCAGAAAGAGAATGTGTGGTCTGGAACGCGCTTATACTTCATGGTCATCAGCGTCATCGTTATCACGTGTAGTGGGTACATTCCACTATGCATGAATTTTTGAAAGGCGCGACAACTCAGACGAAAAATACGAAAGAACCACACGAACACAAGCGCCGCATTGTTCTTTCGCATTTTTCGTCTGAGTTGTCGCGCCTTTCAAAAATTCATGCATCCGTACCAACTCACCCAGTTGTCAGTGCTACTGTAGATTCCACTATACTGGTACGGGCTTATACTTCATCGTTATCACGTGTAGTGGGTACATTCCACCATACTGGAACGCGCTTATACAGTTAAACCTGGATATAACGAAATTGGCAAATTCCCGAAAAAATTCGTTACAAACAGGTTTTCGTTATATCCAGTTTCAGCACGAAATTTCGAAAAGGAAACGCACAAATCAAACAAAAGGGGAACTGAAGGCAGAGCTCACCCAAAACACTTATCTAGCAGTAAAAAACTGCGTTATTGTGATAGCAATTATATAGACACTCTCGACGGGTTTTTGCCGTCGCCGGCATGTTCCGTATAAAGTCCAAATTGGTAGCAAGCCCCCGCGCATCGTAAATTTTACGCATGGGTAAAAGCGCGTGAGTGGGGGCGACGAGTGCTGCTGAAGCAGAGATCAAACGAGCCGGCCCATCTCTATCGCCCCGAGGCCGCATGTGATAAGATCCCCCCGCGTATTAAGGCCAAACCCCATAAGCGCGAAAATGCACGCGACAGCGACGAGGGACGCGACGTAGATCGTCTTCGCGCGAACAGTCGCTTGCGCGGGCAAACCTCATTCACGCGACGGCTTCGGCGAACGAACTCCACTGTTGCTGGTGTGAGGCCGTCTACTCGTACCGAAAGTGCCGCGTAGTCAGCGGTATGCAATCTAAAAATAAAATGTGTTGATGCTTAATGGAATGGAAGGTGTTTATTATTGCCTTGCCGCCCTTTTTTTCATATGCACGAGCATAAACATTCATTGTACGCGTTGCACTCGTCGCCGTTGGCCATGTTAGGTCACTCTAGCTATGTTGTTGTAGTTGTTTTGAGGATTTTGAACGCGTCGAAATGCACGCGGAGACAACCAGCAGTACGTCACTGATGTACATCTCTGGTGCTTCGCTATTGGCTGCTTGAGCACAGCACTTCCGGGCGATGGGTGACGGTTTCCACGGTTTCCAAATCTGAAAAACCGAGCGATCGCGCGAAAATGACCAGGCGACACGTCGCGCGAACGACCCGTTTCATCGCTCACAGCGTCGCTCGTCGCTGTCGCGTGCATTTTCGCGCTTATGAGGTTTGGCCTTTAGACTTGCCGTCGAATGCTCAAGCAAAGAGGAAACACCCCGCCCGTCTTGAACGAGCATAAAAATACGCGGAGGGGTCGGGGGGATCACTCGAGCAGCAACAGTGAACTTTGATTTTAACGATCGCAGGCGCGCACGCTATCTCGGCAAGCATCACGTACTGCGCCCTCAACGCGAAGAGACTGTGAAAAGAGTACTTCTGCCTGGAGCGGCCGTATTTTCTACACCAGAGTTTTGTAGGGTTACGCGATATCGGATCCAAAAGAGTAGGTAGCCAGCCTTACTTCGTATAACATTACAATTTGTTGCTTTCGCATTCATTGCATTGCATTCAACGCGCCATCGTGTTGGAATGCAAGTCGACCTCCGAACCCTCCGAACCTAATCGTGAGATCGCGAGTGCCGATTAGGTTCGGAGGTCGACTCGTCGCGCGCTTTGCAGTCTTGCGCCGCGCCGCGAGAGACACTCGCAGCGCGGCGCATGACTGCAAAGCGCGCGACGAGTCGACCTCCGAAGATCCCTCGTCACCGCGGTCTCGGACAGTTTACACCAGCGCCTAATCTGACATCTCGGTAGTGACAACATGGTTGTCCGCTTTAAAAAGCCCGAAGCTGAACGTCGTCGGGGGCCACTCCATGCGCACGCCGCGCAGTGAAACCATGCACGCGTGCACGGCGTCGAAAACGAAGAGCGAACGACATGTATACCGCGGAATACAATTCGGAAAAGCGCTCTCCATATGCTCCGTGGCCTCACATATGCGACGCGAACTTCAAGCGTACCGACACGGAGCAAGATTTTTTTTTTTTTTTTTGTGTCACTAACGAAGTGCAGTTCAGAGACTCCTGCAGCAATCGAAGAGTGGCACTGCCAACGCTAGTCGTTTTATTTTCTTTCTTTTTTTTCTTTTTTTTGGTTTGAAGGGAGGGGGAGGTCACATGCACGCATTCGCCCGCGGCGGCAAGAACGGCGGCAACGCCGGCTCGAGGGGCGCCGGCCCGCCTGCGCGCCTCGCAGTCACCGGGGCTCGGAGCGCGCAGTGCGCGCCGCCGCCGATCGCGCTTCGTCGGTGGCGAGGCAACTGCGGAAGATGCATGCTCGTGCCAAAATGGCGAAATCCGGGGCAAAATTTTTAGGTTGTCGGTGGTGAAAATTCGTTATATCAAGGGTGTTTCCCGCTGCCACTTTGTTACATAGAGGTCGCAAATACATGTATTTCTATGGAGTAATGGCGGGGAATAGAAAAAACTTCGTTATATCGAGGAATTCGTTATATGGAGGTTCGTTATATCCAGGTTTAACTGTACTTCATCGTTATCACGTGTAGTGGGTACATTCCACTATACTGCATCATTGTCATCTTTATCACGTGGAGTGGGTACATTCCACTATACGTGGCTATCTACCTACCTACTACTTCTACTACGACAACTACAGAGGAGGGACAGACCCACACCCTTAGGAGCTTCGCCCCTAAAAGAGAAACCGAAGGCGTTCAAGGCTAGAAAGCCGGTCGTCTGCCACCGTTGCCAAGAGCCTGGTCACATTTCGATCGGCTGCCGAAAGCCTAGAAATGTTCTCCTTTTGGTGGACAGCCGCGACAATAATCTGGAGCAATCGAAATCCCGCGCTCGTGAGTTAGTTGTGAAGGAAACTCAATGTAACTTACTGCCGGACTCAGCCGCAACAGTCCGTGAAAGATAAGGTGACCACAGGTGAACGCGCGTGCACACGGCAAGTAGTTGAGGAGAAAAGTGTGTGTTTGCCGTTAGCCCGCGTAGAGAGTCAGGAACAGTTCAGACTGCTCGCAACGGAGGCTGCAGAGTCCCAAAACCTGCCCAAGCATGATCCCTCTCCGAATGACTCGGATATGCTTTTGGGAACGAAGGGCCTTTGTTTTGGCGACGATTCAGCGAAAGCTCTGACGCGTCCGACGGTCTTTGAGTCCGCTCATGAGATTCAGGGAGCAGAAAGCACTAATGAACTACTGGCTGAAAATCGCGATGAATGCGCGGGTGGCCAGACATCGGAGTCGCAGGAAACAATAGTCAACGAAAACAGTGTGCGCTTGCCTGTAGCCCGCGTGGACAGTGAGGGACCTTTCGGACTGCTCGCAATGGGGGCTGCCGTGTCACAAAACCTGCCCAAGCATTATCCCTCTCCGAATGACTCGGATATAATATTGGGAAAGAAGGGCCTTTGTTTTGGTGACCATACGGTTGAAGCTCTGACGTGTCTGACAGCATGTAAGTCCGCTCCTGAGAAGTGCAGCTCGATTCAGCGAGAGTTAAAAGCTGCTGACCGCCAGGCTGAAAGCCACGACCAGCGCGCGGGTGGAGAGAAAGAAACGATGGTTGATGAGAACAGTGTGCGCTTGCCTGTAGCCCGCGTGGAGAGTTAGGGGCCGTTCGGACTGCACGTGACTGAGGCTGCCGTGTCACGAAACCTGCCCAAGCATGATCCCTATCTTCCTTTGAATGACTTGGATATGCTTTTGAGAAAGAAGGGCCTTTGTTTTGGTGACAATTCGGTGAAAACTCTGATGCGTCCGACGGCTGGTGAATCCGTTCCTGCGATTAAGTGCGGTGTTATTCAGGCAGTGTTAAATGCTGATCCATTAGTTGAAAGGCACTAGCAATGCGCGGGTGGCGAGACAGAAACGATAGTTGGAGAGGACGGAATGCGCTTTCCGGTAGCCCGCGTGGAGACGGAGGGGCCGTTCGGATTGTCCGTGACTGTTGCTGCCGGGTCACAAAACCTGCCTAAGCATTATTCCTACCTGATTTCGAATCAGATTTTGGTGACCATTCGGCAAAAGTTCTGATGTGTCCGACGGCCGGTGAATCCGCTCCTGAGATGAAGCGAGGCGTGATTCAGGCAGATTCACAAGTTGATAGCCACGACGAATGCGCTCGTTACGAAGTATTCAAGTCACTGGGAACCCCTCTAATGAGGCTCAAGGAAAAATGGGAGTCCGGCCTAGTATTGCATCATTCAGAAGGGCTAGGTGCTGTCAGCGTGACAGACTGGAAGGCTTGTTTGCCGGCTACTTTGTTTTCCTTGCGTTCGGTGCCTCACGAGGACCCAAAGTCAGACCTTGTACTTACATTCGGCTTAAAAATCACGCATCGTTCTGCTTCTTCCGAATTATGGACAGAGTTTTGGAGGGTAGCGAAGGTTAGGCACCTCCCTATCTAGTAGACATTGTTGTCTTTTCCTTCAGCTGGAAGGAGTGTTTGAGCTATCTCAGGGATGTTCTGGGGCAATCGCGTGCCGCGAGCTAAACTTTGAGGGGCAAAGTTTGCCATGTCGCAAAAGCTGAGGTGTGTTTTGGACCACGATGTTGGGCACGATAGCGGAAACGCTATTGGTCCCAGCCGTGCCTTTTCCGTTTAACACCAGTGTAGCTTTAGATACCATTTATTTGCATTCTGTGCTCGTAACCGACATTTAGCGTTTTGTTTTCTTAACATGTATTTAGCGTCTTGTATTAATCACTTCATTTCGTTTATCTGATGCCCGTAGCACCTGCGTGCTCTAAAATATGTACGTGGCTTTCTCTGGAAATGATACAAAACGTTAGGCTTTTGATTTCAAACTTACAAGAGTGTCTGTGCTTCTTATGACTTTGTTAACTGATCCGTGACTTTCACGAGCGAGAGTGAAATTGTAATTTTCGAGGGATTTTTTGCCGGAAAATGTAGCCTGGCATTTCTCAAGGTCAGTTGAGTGCTCTCTGTTTGCTGTGCCTCTGGTTTTGCTTGGTTCATTTCCGGCGCTTGCAAACCATTGCTCAGGTCCAAGGATGGGGCTCAACCTACGTGACAACGAATTCAAGGCAGCAAGTCTACAATCTCTACGGAGTGCTTTGTTGCTGCATCCCCTTCGAGACCTCCTGGGGCGGCTGAAAACAGCAGCGTCGAATCTCTGCTGTTTTCAATAAACATAAGTGGACTGCGAAAACTCACATTAAGATTGGTTCTCTCCGTTGCTTTTTGTTGTGTGCTCGTTTATTTGAGAACAAATATCTTTCTCTGGCTCTTTTACATTGACCAATCAGCCGATGCGGTTGCGATGCAAAGGTAGCTGTACAAAGCATGCATGACCTACCGAGTCATAGGGTGTGTTCATCATTTAGGAACCTCACGTATACGTGCCATTTCGCGCGATATTTTACGTGCTGTTTTCTGTGAAGGTTTATATCCGCGAGTGGAGCTCTCGCGAAGGAATAGTTTACTGTGGCATGTTAGTTCATTCATTCACTTGCTTGTTCTTTCAGCGATATAGTTCGTATGTCAGATACGTTCACAAGGCACACTTGCGAAGTATGGTTGGTGCGTCTAGGCACTTAACGAAACAACCCCAGCTGTTTTAATGTATCAACTATAAATGATTTATGCTTTCTGGTGCATTGTTAAGGTGAAAGCTTTAGATGCCTCATCAAACGGTAAAATTGATCGTCGGCGACTGCGCCGTTCTGCGTCGACAGCATCAATGCGAGCTTTTGCTTCCACTGACAGTCATGGTGAATGCTCTCTGCACATATTGTATACCCTATGCGGCACTTCACAGAGATGTCATGCGCCAATGTTACACTCGTTTTGGATAACTTTTGGATGAGTTACACGGCTGGTGCGAATTCTCTCAGTGCACTGCCTGGCTAGCAAGCGCTCTCTCCGCGAAAGGGCGTCTGCTACGCAGGAGCAAGGCAGGTGGCACCACATTCGAAAAGAGAGTGCAAAGGAGAGGAGACCAAGGAGAAATGAGAGCAGAGGAGGAGAGTGTCACTACTTTACGAAGTTACAGGGGCTTTAGCTGAAACTCCAGCGCTGGTTCCCCATAACCCGCACCTCGACTTTAGCTCCAAATTTTCTGTATAATTTGATTGTGTTATACGCGAGAAAATACGTTCACTCTGTGTGCGGCCAGGTATGTCTGAATTAGTGAGAGTTCAATGCATGCACTTGCTGGAACCAAAAGACGAGTCATAATTATCAGATCTTACCAAATTTTGTGGTCTATAGATGAAATTTCGCTACAATGAAATTCCACGACGACAAATTTTTTGCCGCGTCTCGTCAATTTCGTTGAAGCGGGGTTTGACTGTATACTGAAAAAAAACCCGGCAGATCCCACACATTGTGGGAATGGATGAAATGCGAAGCAGCCAGCAAGGAGCAAATCAAGCTGTGCATAACATGCATGTCATGATTTACATGTTAGGACCTGTCATTTCTGTTCGTCATACAGTCACATCGCGCAATACCAATTTTGGTGTATATCAAGCTAGCTAACTAGACGCAAGCGCACCATGAGCGTGGCATATAAATGGTGTTGTACATGACATGCATGTCATGATTTCGATATTGTTACTTGTCATTTGGGTTCGTCATACAGTCACGTCACGCAACTCCAAATTTGGTGTATATCAAGCTAGCGAAACAGCAGCGAGCGTGCCATGAGCGGGCATGCAAGTCATGTTGCACATGACATGTCATAATTTCCATATTACCACCTGCCACTTATATTCGCCATACAGTCACGTCACGCAATGCCAAATTTGGTGTATATCAAGCTAGCGAAATGGCCACGAGCGTGCCATGAGCGTGGCATGCATCATGTTGTACATGACATGCATGTCATGATTTTCATATCACCACCTGCCATTTATGTTGGTCACGCAGAAATGTCTCATCATACTAATATTTGGATATATCAAGTTAAGGAAACGGCCGCAAGAGCACCACGGCCATGGCATGTAAATCATACCGTTCATGACAAGTTAGTCATGATTTTCATGATATGACCGGTCACTCATGTTTGTAGAACAGTCATGTTACGCCATACCAATTTTGGTATAAATCCCGTTAACAATAGGGTCTGGAGCAGGGTTGCCAGGTTGAAAATGCAAAAAAGAGCCACAAAATTAGAAAAACTAGCCAAAATGTAGCCAACTTGAGCCAAGGGCAGTAAAAGTAGCCAGAAAACTAGCCCCGCATGAGTTAAAACCACTTCCACATTTTTCTTTATGTCACTAAATGGAAACGCCTTTCGGCGAAAATGTAAATATTTGCACCACTAACACTTCAAAATCATAATTCCTGAGATTACAGCATAAATCGTTGATATTAGTAATCATTTAATGCACGATGACGTAGTGCTGGTGCCTTTGAAAGAATTAATATTCACGCGTCTGTCATGACTTTTCTTGAAATGACTAGAAAGTGCGACAAGAAGAAGAAAGAAAGGTTACAGCATGATGAGTGCGCTCAAAATCAGAGTTTCTGGTATTTAAGTATAAATTGTTGCCTCTTTCGCAGTATTTTCTACTGTGATGCCGAATCCAGAATCGTAGTCCGTACCTAAACCTAAGAATTGAAGCAAGTAGTTCATCGAATATCCTAGAATAATTGATTGTTGGGCGAGAGTGTACGATAATCTAAAGTGAGCACTGAAAAACCAGGATACAAGAGGCAAAGACGGCCACACAAGTTCTCACTAACAACTGTTGTTAGTTAGCACTTCTGTTGCCGTCTTTGTCTCTTGTATGCTGGTTTTTGTGTGCTCACTTGAATTCTGGGATATCGGAGTTCTAATGTTCATGAGTGAGGATCGCCCTGGATGCGGAGCGCTTTCGATTCATGTTCACATCCAACTGTGGTTTAAAGCCGCGTTCAGCAATGGGTGATCTGCAAAATGAGGGCCCATGCAATAGTTCTCTCTGAGTCTCAGCCACATATCCAAACGCATTTTGTGTTTGTGTGTGTGTGTGTGCGTGTGCACGCGTGCGTGCGCGAGGCCTGCCTAACTGACAATTTATAAACGTGTAGTTTTTTTTTAATATTTATGTTCCCATCGCCATCACTGACCCTTACGGCTGCTTAGGCTACTGCACCACACTTTTTAATACAGTTCATTATCCACGTAATCAAAGTGCCTAATTAAATTTCGGGAGCTCGAAGCATGCTTTGGCTGCCATGTTTGGCACCATATACTCGAACACCAGCGCTAATACGTTACCAGATATTGATAACTTTGATTAAATCGAGTGGACAAGAAAGTAGCCAAAAAAGAGCCAAGTAGCCAAGACGATTTTTATGCCGCCACCGGCATAAAAAAGTAGCCAAATTGGCGCAAAGTAGCCAAACCTGGCAACCCTGGTCTGGAGAGCAGAAAGTCGTAGGCGGCTAGATAAGATAGATAGACAGATAGATAGATAGATAGATAGATAGATAGATAGATAGATAGATAGATAGATAGATAGATAGATAGATAGATAGATACGCTCAAAGTCACCAAAGTTCACTAAGAAATGTTTCGCATTTCAAACACAATGCATGCGCTTATAGCCACGAACCTAGCTAACAGGGCAGACAGTGCTCAAGAAATAAAATCTTCAAAGGGTGCAGTTGTAATGACTATTCGCTAATGCACAGAGGCAGACTTTCCAATTTCTTTCTGCCTCTTAGTACATCTCTTGACTAACAAGTCCTTCTTTCACTTTAAGACAGTATATTTGAAATAGAAGACAACTGAAATTAAGATATTCACATACCTGCCAACGTAGCAGCATGAAAATTCGGGAGACCGCAGCAGGGGGGGGGGGGGGGTCATATTGAAAATTAGGGAGACTGAGACATTTGCGACCCGCTGTCGTTGCTCTTTCGTTCACTGCGATTGCGAAAGCACGGTGTTTCAGAGCCTCCACCATTGTGTTTTCAGCATCTGCAGCTATTTCCCCGAAGATGGCAGTTGTTTTCGTACATCCGCAACCATACCGCTTCGCGTCCTTGCACTTCGAGAACATTTTCCGAAACAACGGTCCTGCGTCATCACTAACGCTTATGTGCTCCACAAGAAATATCGTGAATGAGCATTCTACGCGGACTGCACTGTCTTCGCGGCTCTTTTGGAAGAATCGATGTTGCCCTATCCTTCCGCAGCACGAACGTAGTTCTGATGCTTCTGTGAAGCGATGTGCACCTTTATGTCGGCCTTGCCGCCGTGTGAAACGCTTACATCACATGCGCACGTGGTACAGAATCCGCACTGGTCGACTTTCTGCGAAGTCACAAAGCACGGAAACTCAGCTGTGTGTGATCCAGGAACACTCGCAAGTACTTCTTTTCTTTTGATACTGCCATCGAACTTCCAACTGAAATCGGGTAAACACGCAACGCCCACAACCATGTAACAAACACAACTGACGCCGAGTCAGGCAGCGTAGGCCTAACGTACAAAATGCGGGGGGCCAAGACAGACAGACGCAAAAGTTGTGGTACCTTTTCCCTCACCATCTTTTGGTACAGTGGCGAGCGCGTCTCGCGGCCGCTGGCCTTCGCCCAGACTCGCGGTACTATAGTGCCTAGAAAATACTTAGCGGTACTCCACGGTATGGCTACAATGAACTGTAAGTGTAGTGGCGAGTGCTCTTCCGCAGCACCACAACTGTCGCAGCAGCAAAGGCTGACATACGCGCGTGATTAAAAAAAAAACGAACGCCTCTGCTGTGGCGGCCACTTTTCGGGAGATTCGAGGTAGCATTCGCACAATCGGGGGATTAGGTCAAAATTCGGGAGTCTCCCGGACAATTCGGGAAAGTTAGCAGGTATGTATTCGGCACAGATCTAATCCTTGGGAGAAAAGTGACCTGAAATGGCGGGGCATAAAATGAGCTTAAAAGAAGGGCTGAAGCATATTTTGAAAGCCTTCAATAGATGCCAAGATCAAGAAAACGCTGCTAAAGATCCAGAATGGCGTGGTTGAAGCCTGGAAGGACCCCTCACTCTACGAGTCTAGTCCTCCCCATTACACCCATGCAATAAACGACGGCACCGTTGGAAGCACAAGGATGGTGTTAATCTGCTAGAATACTGCTATACCATTCATTTGCTGTGACTTAGACTTCTCTTAAGAGTTAATTGAAGCCCAAATGAAATGATCTAATCTATAAGAGCCAAATCCAAATTTTGCTCCCAAATACCGACAATAGTGGGCTATTATAGCAATATGTAGATTTGAGGTATTTGGCAACGTGAGCACACTGGCAAAAAATCGTTACAGGGCCGACCATATTGTCAGTATAAAAAAACTGTTTTTCTAAGTTTCAATTAAATGGACTTGGCGCTGTTAGAGGAAAAAAAAGAACGTCCCATGCAGTGAATCTGACTAGCAGGACAACATTCCAATATCCCGATCACGCGCCAATTATAGTGCACCGTCTACGAATGCGTCAAATTCACATAGCATAATTTCAAGGCACTCAATATTCAATTACAATAAAGAAAATGAAGCAATGTGTTGTTTTGTGTGAGTTTCAGTCATTAATTGCAATTAGCATGTAATCAAATATTTAATTTTTCTGCAGTCAGTGACGTTCCATTTTGACATGAAAGGAATGAAATCATAGGCTCCAAATGCGTGCGCAAGTAGTTTTTGGTTGTACTCATTTTGGCAAAAGAAAAAGTCCCAGTTTCACCTCAAGGGTGAAGCAATGAATGCGATAGCAACAAATTGTAATGTTCTACGAAGTGAGGCTGGCAGCTAACTCTTTTGGATCCAATCTCATGCAACTCTAGAAAACGCTCGCTTAAGAGAATACGGCCGCGCCAGGGACACTCTGCCCACCACATTCTCTTCGCGTTGAGAGCGCAGCACGTAGAAGGGTATACCGGCCCCCCGCTGTCGGCCGCCGAGAAGGGGAGATAACACGCGCGCCCGCGACGACCGCACTCGTAAAATTGAAGGTCAAGGTCGCTCGAGGTACCCCTCCCCACCTCGCGTCTTTTCACGCTCACGAACGATGGGCGGGGTCGGTTGAACAGTTGGGGAGATCTTATCGCATGCGCCTCGGAGCGACGGAGACGGGCCGGCTCTGTGATCTCCGCTTCAGCCGCGTTCATCGCTCCCGCTCGCCCGCTATTACCCGCTGGTGGAACGTACGATGCGCAGGGAGCTCTTATCAATTTGGACTTCATACGCGACATGATGGCGACGGCAAAAACCCGTCGAGACTGTCTATATAATTGCTATTGCAATAAAAGTAGTACTTCTGACTTCGGTCCTGGAGTGCAGCACGTCGAACGACCCATCGATCACCAAAGTGATCAGTTACAGTCAATACACAGCACACTGAGGTTACGTCAAGACATACTGACTATAGAGAAGGTTCAGTTCATCCAATGAGCAATGTATCTTGCTCTCTTTTGGGCACCAGTTGACACAACTAGCATAAACAAGTTGCGTACACAAACATAGCCACCACTGCTGAAGGGGATATATGCACGACATCTGAACATGAATGCTTGATGTACGAGCGCGTAACGTGAACAGGGACTAAGAAAGACAAGGACAAGCGCGTGTCCTTGTCTTTCTTAGTCCCTGTGTCCTTGTCTTTCTTAGTCCCTGTTCACGTTACGCGCTCGTACATCAAGCAATCATGAATCACCAACTCGCCCAAGCAGCCATTTTGACTAAACATGAAACCTTTGTGTCCTTACAGCTTTTTGATCTCATCCGGTGGAAGCTACGTCCAGCAGCGGTGTGTACAATTGTACACATCAACTTCGGAGGTGCGTCACACACTGCATGTTTCTTCAAATGGCTCGAAACACAGTGTGCACATTCGTGCAGGCTTCCCGAGTGGACATCTAGCGGTCATTCAACTTTATTGTGCTGCATATTGCTGCAGAAGATTACTTTGCTGAAGACACTACCATGTTCGACGACCGTTCGACGTGCTGCGTTCCAGGACCAATGTCAAGAGTATTTTTTTTCTCTTTGCTCAAAATGAACACAGCCAAGAAACAAGCTGTGCATGCATTACGGGCCTAATATTTGATCCTTTTTATGCAAGCATTGAAGCTGACTGATTGCAGAATAATTATATTTAATTACATGCTCATTAACATTAATTACCAAAACTCAAACAACACATGCCTTCATTTTTTTTATTCATTCATTCATTTATTTATTAATACTGTCAGCCCTGTTGTAGAGCTATTACAGGAGTGGAAGGTACAATTGTAAGCCAATCATGAACTCAATGTTCGTACAGAAAGAAATAGTTTTTGAAAAAATATAGTACAATTGGGTAAATCACACTCTTGATGATGTATAACATACTATTATAACACTAGTAGACTAACAATGGTAATATAACAAATATAGCAGTCACTTGAATATCGTTGAAAAAGGTACAACAAGTATTTAATAAACACACGTATGCCAAATTTAAACACGCACAAGAAAAATGAGATAACTAAATGTGGTCATGATTTTAGGAAGTCATTAATTCTGGCCGAGAAAATGTCTAAAGTAGGCAATGTTACAATATCATAGGGTAACGAGTTCCATTCAGCAATGGCCTTAAGGAAAAAACTAAACTTAGAGCATTTATTCCAGGCAAACGACGGAATAAATGCTTTACTTTGCTAAAGTTTCTTTCTTGGAATGTAATAGTACTGCGTGCCTTGGAATCATCCCATGCAAATTTGACGCATTTGCAGACAGTGGATCATAATTTGCATCTGAAGGGGATAAACAAGTTTGCATACACTAACGTAGCCACCCCCGCTGAAGGGGACATGCAGAGAGAAACTTGTCATGCATGCGATCAACGTACACTGCACTCGGTATCCAGCAGGGAGCATAGGCCATGGCCGGGGGCCCCCTTCGAAGGCCACCTCCTTGATTGCTCCATAGGCAACTGCTGCAGCCTTGGCTGGGTGTACCGCCTGCAAGGACATTGTAGGACTGGCTGGAGAAATTGAAGCAAAGCACGAGTGCCCAGGCAGTGCTGTATCCATGTGGGCACAGCAGAATCATTACTAGCATGCACAAACACTCCATTCCATGTGTCCTGAATCGGCATATATTCAAAAAAGCTTGCAGGACGCTTGATCTCTGCCTTCAAGAGTAGAACGCGATAGCGTAATTGGACCTGGTGCGCATCGGCTTCTCAATTGCTAGCCTTGCTTCAGTTCTCGGTGCATGCCTCAACCGTGCCTTAAGGAAACGAACGACTGTACGCGTAAGATTGGCCGTTTCAAACTATCCTAGATTGTCTACTGCAAGTAGAGTTGTTAAGTGCCCACTACACCATAATTGTTCCTTTTTCTAATCGGCGAAGGGCCCACTACGCGTCCATAAGGCAAAACGTGAACATATGTTTGAGCGCTTAAAAACACCTGCTCGTTGTGCAATTCACATGTTCTGACGCCTGGCGCGATTCTACGCTTCTGCCACGCTATATTATGTGCTAAGGAGACTCCTTCTACTCACTACATGACATTCATATTGTGTTTTTTCTGAATCAGTTTCGAGCAATGACGTGGCTCTGTGGTAGAACATGTGTTTGCCATGCAAGACGGCCTGGGTTTGATTCTCACTCAGACCAAAATTTTTTATCATTTATTCTATTTGCATATTTCCTGATCTATCGGTCGCGGAAAAGATGATAATTTTTTGCTCACAACCAACGACGCCAACACCGGAATTTCAGCAAAACGAGCTCTGTAACGCCATCACGTTTATACACGAGTATATGCTGTCACGTAGTGGATGGGAGGCTGGATTGTGCCTTATCTTCAGCCATGGCCAAGGCCCATATTGGCATGCAGAATGCAAAGAAATTAATTTTGTACACAGTGTTGGTCACTTGTGTGAAAAGACAAAGGATTTTCAAGAAACACATTTCTTAGGCTGCACTTCTAATGTGTCTTGTTTTGGGGACCCAAGAGGCCGCTCTGGTAATAGCATAGGCGAGCTGTGCACTGTTAATGTGAAAGCGGTGGGAGCGGCTTGTAGGTAAAGGTTTGCGACGCTGAATTCTGTGGTGGCGTCATGCGGAGATTGCTCATGTAACAAACTCCTGTGATTGAAGTATGGCCCTGTTAGACTATAAAGTCATCGAAATACCCCTTTGGCAGAGCTGTGACCCGTCTTGGATGCACAGGAGTTGATGCTTGTGGTCCCATAAGTGGAGTGATCGCCTTGTTCTACACTCTCTCTCTGGCCTCGGGAAACTCGGGTGTTTCGGGCTGCTCATGGTCGTTACGAGTAGGCTTGTGTGAATATTCGAGCGCTTCGAATATTCGAACGAATATTACAGTATTTGAACTTAAGTTATTGGAAACTTCGAAGTATTCGAAATGAACGAATAGGTGTATATTACATTTTGGAATAGCACAAATAAGACACAGGGACACGGGCGAGTGAGACGATACAGGCACTAACTTTCAAATGACATTTATTTTTTCGGAAAGACAACATATATACATACCACTAACTACTGTGGTGTCCGCATGTAACAACCCTGTAAAGGTGGTTTCACTGCAGTAGAGGGGTGCTACACCGTGAATATGCCTACACAGGAAAAATCCACACTGCTGCAAAGCCCAACTTCAAACTTAAATGAACCTATTACCCTCACATCGATTCATCATTTTTTTAAGTCTAAAATATACCGGCTCATATGCTCTAGGTATCAGAAATTTTAAAACGTAACATGTTTTACAGGTTATCACTTGCATTCTACCGAAATTCAAATCCTGCTACTATTCAAAGTCGCTTCCCCTTCCGCTGAACAAAAAGAATGACACTCGCTCATGCCTTGTTTCAATTTTTAAAAAATATTGAGCAGGTTAGTTGGGTCATGACAAATATGCATGTGATATATAATATTCCAATTCGATCCGAAATTATTCGACCAAATCAGTACTCACTTCTAACCTAAAATTTGCTATTCACACAAGCCTAGTTACGAGGACTTGCTGCTGCATTATCCTGAAGGCACGGCTGAGTCACTTTCCGATTGCACACTCTGTTGCATCTTAGAGTGCTGCCACCCACTTGCACATTGTAAAATCAAACACCACACTGTTATACTACGCTACCCTTTGACCACACTCCACTCACATTGGTGGAAAGCATGACATTTTTGTCTTTTCCTTAACGGGCTGAGATCTTATGTGTTTCTTGAGTGAAAGCGTGTGTGAATGTGAGAGTGTTTCGAGGGATTACCAAGTTGCGCTAAGTACTTACAATATGATGACTTACCAACTAGTCCAACAACAAGTTTTAATAATTATGCGCACCTGTCAGGGTGCATTGTCATGGTGCATTTCTTGCAATCCACGACATAATAATATCTGGGGTTTTACGTCCCGAAACCATGTGATTATGAGGGACACCGCAGTGGAGGGCTCCGGAAATTTTGACCATCTGGTGTTCCCTAACGTGCACCGACATCGCACAGTACATGGGCCTCTACTATTTCGCCTCTACCGAAATGCGACCGCCGCAGCCGGGATCGAACCCACGACCTTCAAGTCGGCAGCCGAGCACCGTAACCACTGATCCACCGTGGCGGCCAATCTACGTCATGCTCTAAATTTATGACCTATGGCTTCAGCAGTGTGCTTGTTGATGAAAGGAGTGCCTGCATTCTTCTGCTCACGAGCAGTTGAGCAAGACTTGCATTGACATCTTGAATACTGATTAGTGCGAATTCAACAAGTACTTTGGCGGTTAAGGCAGAAAGTTGGGCTAGTTGGTATTGCGAATAATATGTCGCGGTACTGGTGAAATAAGAGACGGGGACGAGAAGAAGAAACACGAGACTTCGCTAGACTTCAACTCAACTCAACGCTAGACTTCAACTTGAGTTAGAAGTCTAGCGTAGTGCAGTGTTTCTTCTCCTCCTCCCCGTCTCTTATTTTGCTAGTACCATGACATTTTATTATACTTTAGCAGTGATGTTTTCTGGGCCAGTTGGTACATGATATGAAGTGAAGGGATCCAGCAAGTTTCAAATGAGAGCACAAGAAGAAGGAAGTAAAGCACAAGACACAGCAGGAGTTGTTCCACACTCTCCTTGTCCTGTGCGTAACTTTCTTCTCTTCTGCTTGCGTTTAAAACTTGCTGGAACCCTTCACTTCTCAACAAGTACTCTCTGTGCGGTTAAAAAGAGCTTTTACTGTCCAATTCTGCTCGTAGTAAGATAGCAAAAGGAGCGATCACGTCACAGTGCCTTGAGGCCTTTAGTAAAGTCCAGTGTTCAGATGGCCCAGGATAGTTTTTAATAACCAGAATGAAAGCTTTCAAGCGGCTTGGTTGCCCTGCTCGAACTCAACTGCTGTGTGTGAAACCCTCCTTTAGAGACTGAAGGGCAATAAAAAATCTGACCCTGCTCTTATGACAAAAAGACCGGAATTGGTGCCCTGTGGGTACAAAGTGTCACACCCTTTAAAGAATGTGATATCTGTAGCCTGTTCTACGCTGCTTGGATGCTTCGCTTCACCACAGGTCACAATGGCAGTTTCAGTCTTTCACTTCTGCCACCATATTGGTAACTTGGAATAACAGAGAGCTGAGCTAGTTGGTATGTATTAATTCTGAAAGACATGGCGTTTATTTTTTTAACCACAAACACCTTTTAACAACTGAGGATGCGCCCAATGGCAGAAAAGAAACAAGGCACGAAAACTTGTCTGTGCATGCCCATGCAACCTACCAATGTAGCATGCGTGGTGGTCTACGGGAAAGATTTGAAAGGCATTTGATTTCATCTTGATGCAAGTTAATCGACAGTTGTCTCACGCATGCGCTACCACTGTTATCGATATGCAATGTCTCTATCATCAGACCTCCTCCTAGTGTCAGTGTCTGCATCCCCTGTCTTTTAGAATGAATATTTGCAACTCATGTGGAAGGACAGAGGGTCTTTGGGAAACACATTTGTTTAAGCTACACTGCTATATGCATTCTGCTTCGGGGAGCTGCGAGGCTGCTCTGGCATAGACTTCCTCCATGTTTGTAAACACGGGTGGGCATTGCCAATTTATGCAGCCTTCGTAGCGACGCCCCAGCGTACTGGCTCTGCATTCCTTCTACCACAACAAATGTTCATAACTGGAGGTAGTGGGAAAACACTGGGCTTGTGCAAATACCGTAGTAAATTTTAGGTTCGAAGCGAATTCGAAGAGAATAGTATATATACTACATACTATGAAGAAAAATGGGCATATTTGCCATGACCCAACCAACCTGCACAATATTTTTTTAAAAATTGAAACAAGGCATGTGCAAATGCCATTCCTTTTACTTCGATTGGAAGTGAAACAACTTTGAATAGTAGCAGGCTCTGACTTTCGGTAGAATGCAAGTGAGAGCCTGTAAAATACTGTAACAAGGCAGTAGTGGGTGTGTGCCACAAGGTAGTAGAGGGTACCGGTCTCGGGACAGACAGCTTCGAGAGTTACGAGACAGTTTCCAGTCCACCATTGTATCAGTCACCGTCTCTGCTTGTAAATATCTGCTAATATATGTTTCCCGTAACATTATTGGTGGAGGTGCTGGGTAAGGCTGCCTGCATTTTCTCCGAAACCCAACACGGAACTCCGCAGCGGTCGCGGCCGCCGCCGCCTGCGTTTTCTCCAAAACCCAACACCGAACTCCGCAGCGGTCGCGGCCGCTGCCGCCGCAGCAGCAGCAGCAGCCCCATGTGGTTCTCCTGCCCCCTCGAGACCCAGGAACCTTTTCGGGCACTGACAAGGACAAAGTGAAGGTGGAAGATTGGGTAGCATTGTACGAGCGCGTCAGCGAGTACTATAGGTGGGACCCCACGTTGATGCTCGCAAACGTGGTCTTCTATTTGAGGGAGACGGCACTCGTTTGGTACGAGACGCACGAGTTCAAATTAACCAGCTGGGACACTTGCAAATCTAAGCTCATAGAGTTGTTCGGCAGGCCATTTGGTCGACAGCAGGCCGCAAGGAAAGATCTAGAATCCCGCGTTCAGACGGCGATGGAATCCTACGTTTCGTACATACAGGATGTACTGGGTCTTTGCCGAAAGGCTGATGCGAATATGACCGAAGCAGACAAGATTGCGCATATATTGAAAGGAATTGCTGACGCGTTCAATCTACTGATAGTGAAGGACTGCGCCACCGTCAATGCTGTCGTCAAGGAGTGCCAGCGGTTTCAGCAGGCTAAGAGTCGTCGCATCAGCCGCCATTTCGTGCGACTGCTTAATACCGCAGCCACGTCTACCTGCGAAGACCCGCCCACGTTCACGCCAGCTACGTCGTCAGACCATGTCACACGCATTGTCCGCCGTGAACTTGAAGCAATGGTTCCGGCAACTATCCATTCAGACACTCCAGAGGCCAACGCATCCACCGTATCGCTCATACAAGAAGTCGTGCGCGAGGAGATTGCGAATCTGGGCATCGCACCTGTTTGCTCTATTCGCACGCCCAAGAGTACTCCTGCCGCAGTAAACCAGATTCCAGTGTACCCTTCACGCTACCGAAATCCTGCTGACTGGAGGACGGCTGATGATAGGCCGATATGCTTCCACTGCTCTTGCGTGGGACACATTGCCCGTCACTGTCGCAATCGATGGTCATCAACACCCTCCTGGAACAATGGGGCTTGGCGTCGATTTCAAGGCAACTCTCGCGGATTTGCTCCTCGGTCCGATCTCCAGCCTGCTGAGACCAACGTCCAGACCCGACGGTTTAGCCGCTCACCGTCACCCCAAGGCCGTCGATCTCTATCGCTGCTTCTTCGTCGATCAACGTCCCCTACGCGGCCTGGACCCTCGACCTCGGAAAACTAGTCCATGCAGCTCCCGGAGGTGACGCTGCATCAACGACCTGACCTGCTAATCCTCTGTCGACCATTCCTACACGCCGAAATGTTTTGGAGATTGTGGTGGACGACCTTACTGTGACAGCCCTAATAGACACTGGTGCTCAAATTTCAGTGATGAGCGCTGCTCTACGGAAAAAACTGCGCAAAGTGCTCACGCCCCCTGTACAGTGTGCGGTAATAGTCGCCGATGGGAGCACATCTACAGTTCTTGGTATGTGCACCTCCCGTGTGTGTATTGCTGGCCGTCAGACCGTCGTGTTGTTCGCCGTGCTTGCGCAGTGCCCCCCATGACGTAATCCTCGGTCTCGACTTTCTTTCGATGCACTCCGCTCTTATCGACAGCTCAACGAGCCTCCTTCAGCTGGAACTCCCTCTAGACGCCTATGTTGCCCCTGACGTTCCAAGCCGCTTATGTGCCATGGAGTTCCTGCATCTTCCGCCACAAGCCGCGACGTACATCCAGCTAATCCCTGATCCGCCTGTGCGCGATGGTGAATATGTTGTTTCGCCGATCACCGACGTCACCTTGACGCATTCTGTTGCTGTTCCGCACACTGTGCTCACAGTGCGCCGCAACCAGACTTGTTTACCTACTTTGAACTTTGGCATAGCCACCCATGTGCTGCCTGCAGGTATTACTCTCGGCACCGTGTTGTCATTACAAGAATGCCAACTCTCTCAATTATCAGTTCACGGACCTAGCTGTCCTGCCAACTTGCTGACTGCAATCGACTCTCTGCGCGCCGATATTGAGAAAATGATTGCGCCAGATCTTCCGCCCACTGAAACACAAGATCTTCGTACTCTTTTGACCTCCTATGCCGATATATTTGATCTTGACGACCGCCCTTCAGGCCAGACATCGGTTGTCACCCACCGCATCAACACTGGCGACGCCAGCCCTATTAACCGGCGCTCTTACCGTGTGTCCGCTGCCAAACGCGCGGTAATCCAGAAAGAAGTCGAAGAGATGCTTGTGAAAGGTGTCGTGGAAAAATCTTCAAGACCGTGGGGATCTCCGGTCGTGCTTGTCAAGAAAAAGGACAATACATGGCGATTCTGCGTTGATTACAGACACCTCAACAAGGTTACTAAGAAGGACGTTTGCCCCTTGCCCCGAATAGATGACGCACTCGACTGTCTTCATGGCGCCAAGTTTTTCTCATCCATTGACCTTCGATCTGGTTATTGGCAGATTGCTGTTGATCCACAAGACCAAGAAAACACCGCATTTGTAACCCCAGATGGGCTGTACCAATTCAAAGTCATGCCGTTTGGGCTTTGCAATGCGCCTGCCACCTTTGAGCGCATGATGGTTTCTCTTCTGCTCGGCTTCAAGTGGTCAACATGCTTATGATACCTGGATTATATCATCGTTTTTTCACCAACGTGTGCAAGTCATCTTGAGCGGCTCTCCACTATTCTTGAAGTATTCCGCAACGCTGGTCTACAGCTGAACTCATCCAAATGCCGTTTTGGCCGTCGCGAAATAACTGTACTTGGTCACCTCGTTAACGCAGCTGGTGTCCAGCCTGATCCTGACAAAATTCGCGCAGTGACACAATTTCCCGTACCCTGTTCGGCTAAAATCTCTGCAGCTTCATCGGGTTGTGTTCATATTTCCGCCGCTTAATCCGGAACTTTGCCGACACTGCACGTCCTCTTACCGAGCTGCTAAGAAAGATGTCACCTTTACTTGGGGTGCACCTCAAGCTACTGCGTTTTCGGCGCTTATTGCGGCCCTCACATCTCCAGTATTAGGCCACTTTGATCCGACCTCTCCGACAGAGCTTCGCACCGACGCGAGTGACCATGGGATCGGTGCTATTCTCGCGCAGCGCCAACACGGACGTGACTGCGTCATCGCCTACGCCAGCCATCTTTTGTCTTCCGCGGAAAAGAATTATTCAATCACTGAGAGAGAGTGTCTTGCTCTAGTTTGGGCTGTCGCTAAATTTCGCCCATACCTTTTTGGCCGCAACTTTACTGTTGTCACTGACCACCATGCCCTTTGCTGGCTCTCTTCACTCAAAGATCCCACGGGCCGCCTCGGTCGTTGGTCTCTCCGCCTGCAAGAATACACCTTCTCGGTCGCTTACAAATCCGGCCAACTCCATCAGGACGCAGATTGTCTGTCACGGTATCCAGTAGATCCACCCGACACTGCAGAGCGAGCTACTGATGCTTCCGTATTGTCCATATCAGACTTCCGTGATATAGCTCATGAACAACGCCGTGACTCAGCTTTACGTCCCATCATCGACAATCTGAGTTCTACAACTCCAGGCCCTTCTTTCAAGTTGTACTGCCTTCACGAAGGGGTGCTATACTGCCACAATATGCGGCCCCATGGCCCTGAACGCCTTCTCGTCGTGCCTTCCCACTTGCGAGCAGATGTCCTCCGCTAGCTTCATGACGAACCCACTGCCGGTCACCTTGGGGTCACACGCACTTATGATCGCGTCCACCGCCGCTTTTTCTGGCCAGGCCTCTATCGCTCTGTGGAAAAGTACATCGGCAGTTGTGACCTATGTCAACGTCGAAAACGACCAACACTGCTTCCAGCCGACCACCTTCAGTCTATTGACAACCCCGCCGAGCCGTTCTACCGTGTAGGGCTCGACCTTCTCGGGCCTTTTCCCACTTCCTCATCCAGAAACAAGTGGGTCGCCGTGGCGACTGACTATGCAACATGCTACGCGATTACCCGTGCTGTTCCCACCAGCTGTGCTACCGATGTTGCCGACTTTCTCCTCCACGACATCATCTTGCATCATGGTTCTCCTTGACAGCTCCTCACAGACCAAGGCCGATACTTCTTGTCCCGGGTCATCCAGGACATTGTTCGTACCTGTTCCACGAACCACAAGTTCACGACGGCATATCACCCACGAACTAATGGGCTTACGGAGCGCCTGAACCGCATTCTCACCGACATGTTGTCGATGTACGTTTCTGCAGACCATCGCGACTGGGACGCAACGTTACCCTACGTCACATTCGCCTATAACTCCTCGAGGCATGACACTACAGGCTACTCCCCGTTCTATCTTCTATATGGACGCGAGCCATCCCTGCCTCTTGATACACTGCTTCCTGCTGGTTCAAAGTCGCCTGTCACATACGTCCGTGATGCCATTGCACGAGCTGATACAGCACGCCAGATTGCCCGAGAACGACTCACAGCATCTCAAGTCTCTCAAAAAGACCGGTACGATCGCTGCCACCGGGAAGTCTCTTATACCCCCGGTTCTCTGGTACTCTTGTGGACCCCACGTCGTCGCACCGGTCTCTCAGAAAAGTTACTATTCCACTTTGACGGACCATACAAAGTCCTGCACCAGGTCACTGATGTCACATACGAAATACAGCGAGTCGACCATTCCGTGCACTCAACCCCACCACCATCTACTGTTGTGCACGTCGTAAGACTGAAGCCGTATGTACCACCTAACTCTCCATTTCCATGACAAGCGCCAGGTCGGCGCTTTTCCGCCGCGGGGTAGTGTAACAAGGCAGTAGTGGGTGTGCGCCACAAGGTAGTAGAGGGTACCGGTCTGGGGACAAACAGCTTCGAGGGTTACGAGACAGTTTCCAGTCCGCCATTGTATCAGTCAGTCTCTGCTTGTAAATATCTGCTAATATACGTTTTCCCGTAACAATATGTTACGTTTTAAAATTTACTATACTCAGAGCATAAAAGCCAGTATAACAAGCTTTTAATCTTGTTCATTTAATCTTGGTATGAGCCTTCGCGGCAGTGCGAATTTGCTCTGGATAGGTGTATTCAGGGCAAGAGCCCCCCTTCACTGCAGTGAAACCACCTTTACAGGGAGGGTTAGATGCGGACTAATATACACCTATTCGTTCATTTTGAATACTTTGAAATTCCAGATAATTTAAATTCGAATCTAAGCGAATTCGAATACTGTAATATTCGTTCGAATATTCGAATATTCACACAAGCCTAGAAAGCACGCATCAGACAAAGAAACAAGCTTCCATGCATCACCTGCGAGAGGCTACGGTGGAGGTGAACAGGCACAGCAGCCACACACGCGGGAGTCAAGACGCCCGCGCAACGAAAAAAACAACAACGGTATTTTCTCTCCAAGCAGCTGTGGAACTCCTGTCCTGATGCAAAACATCGTCCTCAAAGTTTTCGTTCAGAATTCCTTTCCCGAACTGCCACTGAACAAGAATGACAGAATTACCTTAACAACATCTTGGTTTGGGCGAGTTGGTCCACCATTAAAGGAAACTTGAAAAGCGCAAACGACAAAGATGAGACACTCACAAGAGGGCTGATGAGAAATTCGTAAACAAGGGGTGGGTGCTGGAGCCGATGTTTTGACAGCGAACTTAACCTTTTCAAGGCTGCAACTGATTTCCTTAGTGCTTGTGTGTGTATGCTTCGTACCCTCTCCTCCAATCCAAACAAAGCAGGAGGAAAGGGCAACTGTGAAAGTGGGGGGAGGGGGGTGGGGGGACAATGAGAGGTCGCCGTGGCAAATTGGGTGAGTCAGAGAAGAAGGTATTCTGTGAAAAAAAAAAAGTAGGGTTGAGGGGCGGGTGGTGGTGGGGGGGGGGGGGGGCTGTACAAGTGTCGCTGAGTTATGGTTGTTGAAAGACAGCATCACTTAACAATGGTAGGTTAGAAGTTCCTAGAAGAAGGACCTAAAGTGACCAACAACTGATTTTTCTCGACCCATTTTTTTACCAAGCGACAGAAAGCTCACCCTTCGTAGTGTATGCAGCTGCAGTAGTTAATCTAAAAAGCACGTAGTTATTTTACAAGCCGTATTTTTCGATCTGAAAGGCTCTGAACATAGATGTACCTTTCCTCCAGCAACGCTGAGAACTGATAGTGATGCCGCCAGCCCTTCTCGCAATGTGTGAAAGCTGTTCATGTTCTGGGCAGTTGTCGGTCCCTTTAACACTTATCAGTTTCCGTTGGATATGTACTTATATCACATGAACTCAAGAGCCCCTTTTGAAACGTTTATACCTGCTGGCTGGAGTGTATTAAACTTGTGAATAACGTATGACTTGTAGCGATGCATGGAAACCTAAAAGTGGGTTGCACTCGAAAGCAATAATGCGCAACGTGACCGGCGTAACCACATGCAAAGCAGATGGGCCGGTTGTCGGGCCCGTCACCACCTCCTGTCCTGTCACCTGCCGCTGGCCAGCTGAGCCGTCCCTTTCACGACTCACCCCCGTCTATGCCACCGTCTCGCCCAGCTTCATCTCCTTGTAGGTCCACATCTCCACGACGTCGATCTGTGACCCATGCGGCCAAGTTCGGCCGCTCAAGAGCAGGAAAACTAGTCGTCGCAGTCCACGAAGCAAGGGTTGCGACGCTATCGAACTGTGAAAGCCCTCAGAGGAATCCATCGAATGTCACCGACGTGTTTGTGGACGGTTTTCGCGCATCTGCCCTTATCGATACTGGAGCTGCCGTATCCGTTATGGACGCAAAACTTTGCCGCTTACTTCGAAAAGTGACGACGCCACTTTCTGGGATGTCCCTCCGTACCGCTAGTTCGCAGAGTATTCACCCTACAGCAGTGTGCACTGCTCGCGTCGTCATTCAGGAAGTTCTGTATGTCGTCGAGTTTATCATTATTACTGCATGCTCTCACGACGTCATCCTGGGATGGGATTTTCTCTCCCGCCACGACGCCGTCATTCATTGTGCCTCCGCCGAAATTGAACTCTCACCATTCTCACATTTGACGCCAGTAGACAGTCCCTCGGCACTGAGCAAGATCCTCGTCAAAGACGATACAACAGTGCCTCCAAGCTCGTCAACGGCTGTGTCGCTCTACTGTGCCGGTCTCTCCGACACAATTGCACTCCTTTCGCCATGTGATCGTGGTTGCAGTAAGAAAGGGTTGCTGGTACATTTCGCGACCGTGCAAGTAACTCAGGGCAACACCGCTATTTTTGTGACCAACCCATTCCCGTACACGGTTACGTTGGTTTGAGGGGAATGTCTCGGCAGAGTGGAACCCGTCGACGATGCACAAGTCCTGGACGTACCCGATGACTCGCACTCTCCCAGTTCCCGTACCATCAATGCTGTTTCCACGTCTGATCCGTCATCTGCTGATATATTTGGTAACTCCATCGCTGATAACCTTACGTCGGTCCAGCGTTCCCAGCTTCTGGGCCTGTTGCAAGAATTTCGATCTTCTTTCGATGTCGGGCAAACTTCTCTCGGTCGCACGTCCGCTGTTACACATTGCATCGACACTGGCGCCCAGCCACCGTTATAGGTCAACGTCCATATCGCGTGTCGCCTGCCCAACTTCGGGTAATTAGTGAGCAAGTAGACGATATGCTCCAACGCAACATAATTCGGCCCTCGGACAGCCCATGGGCGTCTACTGTTGTTCTCGTTGCGAAGAAGGACGGTTCTGTGCGGTTCTGTGTGGACTACCGATGGCTCAATAAGATCACTCGCAAGGATGTTTATCCACTACCGCGCATCGACGACGCGATTGACAGCCTCCACGAAGCCGAATTCTTTTCTTCTCTCGATTTGCGCTCGGGGTACTTGTCACGAATTATCTCGGGAGCGCTTGCAGAGGATGGAATTGAGAGAGACACGGGAGTCGGAGGTGGCACAGCAAACACACTTTATCTTAAACAACGCCAAAACTCACACAAAAACTCACACACAAAAAATGTACCTACAAGTATACTGAGCTAGATACAACAAAACTCATAAATCGAATTCGTGCAACGAATTCTTAGGCTAAAGTCTTCGCTACTCTGGTTAACTTCAGTTCTTAACTGCCACAGCAGTCCGGCCACACTGGTCTCTCAGTCGCGTCCGAAATGGAACGTTCTTACTTGTGCGACGGTCGACGCGGCGTCTTGGTCGATCTCTCGTCGTCCGTGTTGAGTCGCGCTCGCCGTCGATGCCCTCTCCTTTCTTGCGGTCGCCGTTGCTCAGCAGCAACTCGACGATCCGCTTCTTGCTGCTTTCCCGGTCGTCGTTGTGGCCAACGCGTGAGCGGACGGGTTAGGCCTAGCTGCCACCTCGGTCCGTCGTTCCAACTGCGTCCACTTGACGACGTGACTCTCCGGGGACTGTCCTGTGGGCACTAGCCGTTCTGCGAGCGAAGGTGGAGCGTTGCGAGTGCTCCGGGACCCGCTGTGACGAGGATGCTTCAAGTCCGTAGTGGCCTCTCCCGGTCATCACCGAAGTCGACCCAGACTCGTAGTGCAGCACCTCCGGACCCGGCACCCGCCGCTGTCTTCATCCGTGAAACGCTGGCTTCTTCGACCTGCCTCGAACGGTGTCCCACAGACAATGCCCGTTCCTTCTCATGGGTTCTTTCGCCACGGCTCGGGTCGCGAGCCACGCGCTCTTCACCGACCAATTGCGTGCGCGAGCGTGGCAGGGGCGCATACCATCGGTACTTTTCCATGCCCCGCACACCATCGGAAGTTTCAATCCTTGGGCGCGTGCCTCGTGCCCCTTTACTCATGACAGTACTGGCAAGTACCCATGGCTGACGACGCTCGACCGAAGACAGCCTTTGTCACACCCGACGACTTGTACGAGTTCAACGTCATGCCGTTTGGTCTGTGTAATGCGCCCGCGACCTTTCAGCGCATGATGGACACCGTTTTGCACAACTTGAAATGGCACACGTGCTTGTGTTACCCGGACGACGTCGTTGTTTTCGCTCCGGATTTTTCCACGCATCTCCAACGTCTGAAAGAAGTTTTCACACGTGTGAGCAACGTCGGCCTCCAACTAAATCTGAAGAAGTGCTGATTTGCAGCACGGCAACTCACAATCCTAGGTTACGTCGTGTCCAAGGACGGAATTCTTCCCGATCCGGCCAAGCTTCGGGCCGCGGCCGAATTTCCCAAACCTGCGTCCGTCAAAGAACTGCGCAGTTTCGTAGGCCTGTGCTCATACTTTCGATGATTCATATGAAACTTTGCGACGATCATATCACCACTGACGAAGCTCCTTGGAAGTAACGGGCCCCTTAATTCGTGGTCATCCGAGTGCGACGACGCATTGCCAAGCTCCGCCATTTGTTGACGTCTCCTCCCATACTACGCCATTACAACCCTACGGCCCCAACGGAGGGGCACACAGACGCCAGCGGTGCAGGCCTCGGCGCTGTCCAGGCGCAGTGCAAACCCGGATTCCCCGAACATGTCGTGGCATACGCAAGCCGTACGCTCACGAGAGCCGAGACAAATTACACTGCCACGGAAAAAAGAGTGCTTGGCGATCGTCTGGGCCCTTACAAAGTTTCGACCCTATTTGTATGGTCGCCCATTCGATGTCATCACTGACCATCACGCACTATGCTGGCTGTCGTCATTGAAGGATCCCTCAGGGCGTCTCGCCCGCTGGGCTCTTCGCCTGCAGGACTACGACATCTGTGTGCTGTACCGCAATGGACGCAAGCATGCTGACGCCGACGCCCTCTCGCGCTCCCCTCTGCCTGACGACAAAGCCCCCTGCTCAGTGTCTTCCATTGCTGTTTCTGTCATTGATGTTCACATCATCGCTACCGAACAGCGCAAGGATAATTGGATCGCCCTGCTGATCGACTTGCTCTCTGATCCGTCCACAACACCATCCACTCGCGCCTTGAGTCGTCAAGCTCACCATTTCGCCATACGTGACGGCCTGCTGCATCGATGCAATTACATTGCGGGGTATCACGAGTAGCCACTGCTGGCCGACGGCCGGCAGTGGCTACTCGTGATACCCCGCAGTCTGCGGTCGGAAATATGTGAGTCATTCCAATCTGATCCACAATGCGCACACTCTGGGGTGTCCAAAACTTACCACCGCATTCGAGAACGCTACTTCTGGCGAGGGATGTACCGCTAAGTGCAGAAGTTCGTTCGCTCCTGCCTCGATTGCCAACGTCGCAAACCGTCAAAACACATGTCCCCAGCCGGTCTACAACCGTTACCTTGCCCTGACCGTCCGTTTGGGCGCGTGGGTATCGATTTGTATGGACCACTTCCTCTGACGTCGGCTGGTAACCGCTGGGCCATCGTCGCCGTAGACCATCTAACGCGATACGCCGAAACTGCCGCCCTCCCTGCGGCTACTGCGCGCGATGTTGCCTCCTTCCTGCTGCACCGATTCATACTGCGTCACGGTCCACCCCAGGAGCTTCTCAGCGATCGAGGCCGTGTCTTCCTGTCGGAAGTCGTCGAAGCCATCCTCACGGAGTGCCATTCTGTCCACCGCAAAACTACTGCTTACCACCCGCAGACGAATGGCCTCACCGAACACTTTAACCGCACCCTCGGTGACATGCTTTCGATGTACATCGCCGCCTACCACACGAATTGGGATGCTATACTGCCCTTCGTCACCTACGCTTACAATACCGCCCCTCAAAGCACTACTGGTTTTTCACCCTTCTTCTTACTATACGGACAGCACCCGTCGCACACCATCGACACGATACTCCCGTACACGCCGGACCCATCTGAGTGTGCCCCTATTTCTGACACAGCCAGGCTTGCTGAAAAGTATTCGTGATGGATCCGCTACTTCTGAGCCCACGTTCCTCCCTGGAGCGCTCGTATGGCTCTCGGTACCTACCTCCGCAGCTGGCCTCTCTTCAAAACTACTGCCGAAATACGAAGGCCCCTACCGTGTCATCGAGCGCACATCTCCGGTCAACTACCTGATCGAACCCATCGAACAATCTTTGCACATGCGCCATCGAGGGCGCGACATTGTCAACGTGGAGCGCCTGAAGGCCTACTATGACCCGCTCATAGTGACAAGCTATTAGGTCGCCCGGCGGCTCCCTTTTCATCCCCGGGGTAATTGTAGCGATGCATTGGAACCTAGAAATGGGTTGCACTCTCGAGAGCCTTCTAGTGGATCATCTGCAAAAAGGACGCCGCTCGCGCTGAGAGTTCGTGCCTGGCCGTGGCTGTCGCCATTACGCAGTATCTCAGAGTACCGGCAAATAAACGCCTCAACAGACTGAATATTTTCTGTCTCTTGGGGACCGGAAGTTTGACAGAAGGATGTAGAGTTTGAGGTATTCAAAGTTGTGACCTGCTACATTATAATGCTGTGCCACTGCTTTCGGTAATTTCTTTGCCGTGTCTGTGTGATGCCCGTTTAATCTAACATTAACAGGCTGTCCTGTTTCAGGACTGGCGCATTACTTGCAAATGGCATTTATTTGAAACAAAAAACACAATATACCTGCACATCAAGCTCATACATATGCAGATATCATCTCACAAGAGATTGCGTGGGTCAGTCTTCGAACACGCAATTTGAAAATAAATCATCGGGTATATCATGATGTTTGTTTCAAATAAACGCCAGTTGCAAGTAAAGCGCCAGTCCTGTTGTATGTGTTTCATCGTCATTTTCGCTTTTCAAGTTTCCTCTAAAGAATTACCTTGCGTGGATTTTTAACACGATAGTGTTAAAGAGCTCATTTTGCAATAATTCCAGCGTCGGCGTCATTGGTTGTGAGCGAAAAATCACCATCTTGTCCGTGACTGAAAAATCGAGAAAGATGCAAATAAAATATATAATACAAATTTCCGCGTCCGAGTAAGGATCGAACCCAGGCTTTCTGCGTGGCAAGCAGGTGCTCTACCACAAGGCCACAACATTTGATGAAACTGCTTAGGAAAAAAATTACACCATCTTCCCGAGGGGAACCATGGGGTGATGCGGAGCACCGCGGATCGTTATTACGTGCTTGCGGTCGCGTGCAACGTCGGGAGCAGCCTCTCGTTGTTGACGTTTACACGCGGCTTCCCGTTCTCGAAGGTCGGGTTCCGCCGCTCGCTTCGTATGTTTACGTTGAACTTCACGGTCCCGAACCTCAGGTTCTGCTGCTCGACGTTCACGAACCAACGCTGCTTCACGTGCTCGAAGCTCAGGATCCGCTGCTCGACGTTGACGCTTCGAAGCTGCTTCGCGCTGACGAAGTTCAGGGTCCGCCGCTCGCTTCAAGCATTTGCATTCAGCGTCGCGTGCCCTTCGCATCGCAGCTTTATCTTGAGTGGACGTAACGCTGCTAGTGTTTGGGCTGATGCTGACGCGTGCTTGCGTCAGCCCACTCACTGACGGGACTGTTGCTTCCATCACTTTCATCGGAAGCATCAACGGAGCCAAGCGGAGTCAACCGAAGTAAGCGCTGCACTGAACGCGCGCAGCGCTCTACCCGCTTAGAGGAGGAGAGTAGCGCATGCGCCGCGAGAGCAGAAGCGAGAACGCAGGAGAAGCGCAAGCAGGTGGTAGGAGAGAAGTGGAGAGAGTAACGCGCAGCTGTTGGAGAGAGGGAAGGAGGAGAGTCGCGCATGCGTAGTGTGAGTGCGGACGCCAACGCCACGGGACATAGCCCCGAGCAAGAGATGCTCCGCATCTAAAATACTATACGAATTCATGTAGTGGAAGAAATCTCCTTAACATATCATTTATTGCGTGGCAGAAGCGTAAAATCACGTCAGGCGTCAAAAGATGTGAATTGAGCAACGAGTGGGTATTTTAAAGGCCCACCCATTACAATGCGCTCCGACACACTTAATCATCATCAGCAGCAGAACCATCAACAAGGTGAACAGCTGCACAGGTTCGCATGTTGCCCTACGGATGCGTAGTGGGCCTTCCGCTGATTCGCAAAAGGAATAATTATGGCGTAGTGGGCACTTAAAAACTGTGCTTGCAATAGGCATTCCATGATACTTTGAAACGGCCAATGTTACGCGCACAGTCGTTTGTTCCCTTATGGCACGGTTGAGGCATGCACTGAGAACCGAAGCAGGCTAGCAGCTCAGAAGGCGATGTGCATGATGCCCAATTATGGTATCGCGATCTGCTCTTGAAGGCGAAGCTCAAGCGTCCTCCAATTTTTCCACTGTGTTTCTTAACAATGCCACTTGGCACATAGGAAGATATAATTGAGTGGATTAGCCACAAAGGTTCAAACCATGGATGGGACAACAAAAAATGTGGACAGGCGTCCAGTGGCAAGTGCAGTTCATTCATTAGGCACATCGAAAATAAGAATAGTGTGAAAACCAGTGCGACTGAACACGAACAGAGTAGAACACGTGCGCGCGCACGCACGCACGCACGCACGCGCACACACACACACACACACACACACACACACACACACACACACACACACAGCTCGTACTTTCAACTGGAAACGCGGTTTCACTGGCTCCTCCTCTGACGTCATGCAGAGGACGCGGCGAGTGGTGCGGCCACTGCCACAGCAAAACAGAGAGAATACAGCCAATGTAGCTCTCGCTACAAAAAGCACCACGAACCCTTTGTTTCTTTTGTGGTTTACTGCATTCCGTTGACCTGTGGCAAAAAGTATGAGGGTGGGACAGGCAATTGTGTCATTTTAGCATTTCCAGGAGCACAAAATATAACAGTGAAAGACTTGCCTTGTCAGGCCATCTTGCTACACATTGTGTATGCTTGGGATGCAAGGCCCTGCCTGTGTACGGTGCTCATTCACTGGCCAGAAACCTTCACCAGCTCACCAAAGAAACAATAGAAGCTGTAGAGATTAGAAAGAGATGTAGTGTTAGTAGCCCGTCAGTCAGACAGAGAGAGACGCTGTTGAAAAAGAAAGAGATGTTAAAGCAGCTTCTCTACTTGATGTATAGATGTAGCAGCTTTAAAGAGTACCGACACAAAATTTCGCGGCTGAGATAGCCTGCGGGATCGATTCCCATGAACACGCGTATATCATCTGCAAAATATTAACAGCGATAATAGCTTGGAAGGTATTTTACATGAATTTTGAAGTTTGCACGCGCTTGGTATTGACTCCATCAAAAGTGACCCCACGGTCACCCCCCTACTTCCCTCATGTCCCCATGCTGCAGTCAATACAACAAGTTATGATGACGTCTCTTCTTTTGCCGCGTCTGCTCCAGCAAACTACTTTTCGCCGGCTGCTCGCGAGCCCGTGGCCGCGGTGCGCGCGGTGAAAGTTTGTGTTTGGCGACACTGCTGTCGCGTTTCCTGTTCGAAAGGACTTCTTGATGCGGACTGTGCGGAAGTGCATCACAGTTCTGTGTGCTGACGTGGTCGAGCATTGCACGCGCTAGGCGCTGATAGTTGCATGCGGCGGCTTGTCATTTTGGAGCTCTCTCAAACTGAAACTGAGACTAGCCGGTAATGAGGAGCCTGTAATTAATTATCTGTCACGCGCTGCAGCAAACGATGTACCATGTTATGACTAACAGGCCCCTAGCAACACATTGCAGCAAAAAAATGCAAGGCCGCGGTTTTCGTGTCAGTACCCCTTTAACAAAACAAAATTCGAGCAATTGTAGCAGTATTCCCACCATGTAAGCAACATTAGCCAGTGATAGTCTATACATTGCACAGCAATAGCAAACACTCACTGACAGCCAACATTATACTACGTAAAATAGCTGGGATTAGCCACCACCAACCAAAATGAGCGCATAGTAGCCAACAGTTAGACAATATTAGCATGCACTTAGTCAATTATATTAGCCAGAACTAGTCAGCAGTTAGCCAACATTGAGCATCATCCAATAACACTAGCCAACAGTCTGCCAACTGACACTAGTTTTATGCAACTAAATACGTACGTCATTAAATGTATGTCTTGTAAGTTATACATAGGACTCCATGTTTTTGGATAAATCCGAAGAAGTCCCATAAACACTCGCTGGTAAAATTTTTTGACTATTCGGATTTATCTGATTAACTCTGATTTTAAAAAGCATTTTCAATGTTCAAAGGGCATTTTCAAAGCTGAGAATCATCAGTCAATAGGAGCACGCTTCCATCATTGACAACAACATCGTAAAGTATGCTTGCGTCCAGGCCCGTAGCCAGAAGGGGGGCCCTAGGGGCCCTGCCCGTAGGTGTTTGTATTCAACCGTAGGTGTTTTGTATTCAAGTATTTGTGTGTTCAAACCTTCCAGACATCTAAAATGTACTTATACCCGTGCCACTTGGGCGTTTGGAAGGCCATTGAACCGATGGTCTACTGACTCAACTGTCAAGCACAAGCTGCCACACGGGCGATTTCGAAGGCCGTTGAGTCAATAGTCTATCGAGTCAACAGAGCACCCCACACCTCCATTGAAACTTCGATGGCTATTGAGCGATGGAAGCGGAAACAGTGCGAACGTGCCACCGTTGACAAGCGGTAACAACGTTTCCACAGTTTCGGAGCTCAACGACTTAAAAACCAAACATGCATTCAAAATTGCGTATAAACAATTTATTTAAATGTTTAAACAAAAAGGACGGACGCATCGGTGCTTTTAAGTGTATTTATATTATTTCACTTACGATAACGTGAAAACGAAAATGAAGCTTTGCAGTGCCACACAATTTTAGCGAGAAACACCTGAACCACTCAACGGTCGTTTAAAACCGCTGTGTAGCAGCACGACAATTCTATCGCGTCGATGGAGCTGCGGCGTTTCGACGGCCTTTCAAAAGTGCCCGTGTGACACAGGAATTAGTGTGTTTGCATGTTTTCGTGTTCAGATATCATTTCATCTAATATTTCGGAGTATTGAAAATAATAATAATAATAATCATAATAATAATAATAATAATGATGATAAATCCTTTATTTTTCGTCATGCATATCCCAGGTGTCCCAGGAAACAAAACGATTGCAATGACATCAGTATTACCATATATACTCGCGTAATAACGCACTTTCTTTTCTGAAAAATTGAAGCAAAGTTGGGGGGGTGCGTTTATTATGCGGGGTAAATTTTACGAAAACTTTTTCGGGATGAGCAAAAAATGCGGTAATGCAAAAAAAAAAAAAAAAAAAAAAAAAAAAAAAAAAAAAAAAAAAAAAAGGTTGATTAATCTTTCGCAATTAACATACGCGTACACTGTTTGGAAACAGCTTCTTTATTGCACTTCACTCATCTTCGGTGGTTGACGGCGCTATCTTCTGCAAGCTGTCCGCCGGGCACCCCATAAAAGCGTTTCGCGGCTATCCTTTCTCGCAATCTTTTGTTTAACCGCGACAGTGGTATCTGCTGTGATCTCGAGGGGTGACCGGAAGCGTACGCTACGATGCACTTCGCAAACTCCGTGACTCCGTGGCAAACTCGCACGATGACGACGTTGACATTGCAGCAAGATACCACCGAAGCATCAAAACAAACCGTTGATAACAAGATTAAAGACAAAATACGGCCGCTGCCTCACTCTCCGCGTGAGATGCGACTGTAAAAAGGTAGGCTATATCTTGCTTTTTTTTGAAGTACGCGCAGATAACAAGCATGAAGAGCAAATTGCAACCTAAGCGAGGATCAGGGGTGCCACCATGTTACGGGAATCGTCACGCACTTTTCTTGGCGACAAGCGAATTTTTCTGGTTTTCCAGAAAACTGCGACATGCCTGCGACGGCGACGGATGGCCCTTCGCGACACAAAAACCTGTCGCCTCGCTCGAAAATCGCGTGATGTGTGGTTAGGCCTCAAAGTTTCGTATCATGTCCAGGAATTAGGGACATCGCCGAACAGCGCCTCTAGCAGTCGCCCTTGAAAACATGCGCGTTTTCTATGGGAGAGCATCGTTTTTCGCGAATAACTAATGACAGAAGCCATCTTTCGCTAAATTCCCGAGGAAAAAGGCTCTACGCAACTGTCCCGACATCTCATGGAAGCGGCAACATTATTTACGTCCAAAAACACGTTCCAAATTGCGGGCGAAGTTTTAAGTATGGGAGTCTATGGAAACGGTCAAATTTAGGACGGTTTTCTGGCCACTAAAATGCGATTTGCAATGAGACGGTAGCATCGATTGGTATATTCCCGGGGATTTATTAACTTCAATGACTCAGCTCTCACATGGTTGCAGCAGCAACTCTTCAAATGGCGAAAAAGTTGTTCCAAAACCGCAGTTTTCATTACAAGGTCGCGGAATTCGTTGTGGTAGATATATAAACTGGGTTTTCGTCCGCTGGAACGCGTCGAAGAGATAGCCGAGCGCGTTGAACGACAAAAGATCAAAATCACTGATAACACAACCGCGAGTTCGCAGGTTCGATTCCGGCTGCGGTGTCCTTTTTTTTTCTCGCTTAATCTGGAAGCCTTTCGCCAGATGGCATACGACGAAATGTAGGTCATTTAGTTTCGGTTCTCGTTTTTGTTTCCTTCCATCCGCACCAAAGTTATCGTGCAAAAAATAACTGGTTTCATGGTATCGTACAATACTAGTATGCTTCTAAGCTCCTTTCTCGTTTAGATATAAAGTATTCATCAATAAACAGACAAACGCAGATGACAGGTTTTTAAAGTTGGTGTCTTAAGCTAAATGTTTATGGAGATATTATGAATATTTTTGTCGCTGCAGCTATTCATAGGAAAAGTGTATTTGTGCGACTCTTGTGCCGCCTGAAACGTATGAAACAAAAGTTTAGCGTCGATTGTGTGGAATTAAAAGACACAAAAGTATACAAGTTTCCAGCAATCGCAGTTGTAGTATTCGTACAATGGAATACAGCTGAAGCTATTTGACGGAGTCCATTTGCGTTATATCAAAGCGGAATTTCTTGCGTAAATTATAATGGTCAGAGATTCTGAAATATGTTGCAATAACGAATTCGTATTGTTTGTTTGTCGATAATGTCGCGGCATTTTCACATGAGGAAGCAAGTCATGTTAAGTTTCTTGCAGACCCCGTGGATAAGAAGTCTTCTATTAACAGATTCGTCAAAGAAGACGGCTGGGCATTTTATGAACTTTACACCTTCTAACACTGGTTTGATTAGTGCAAGAGAACGGGAATTCTCCTCTACAGCTTTATGCGGTGAATTAAAAACAATATATTTGATTTTTAGAGCGTAAGCTCTCTGACGCTATATGTTCCAAGTTCATTCGTCGCGTTTCATTGGCCTTGAGCCACCGGAGTACTAGCGTGGCAGGCGTGACGTCACGCCACGTGGTCCGCTAGCTTTTTTTTGCGCTAGCTTTTTTGAACAGAGTGGTCTGTGGACGTCCTTACGCTCATTATTCGCACAAATTAGGTTTTGAACCGGAAAGTCTGCGATGCATGTCAGAGTTCCGTCTTCAGCATCATAATTGCTGGAACTTTTAAGTGCGGTGCACTTTAGGGTGGCAGGCTGTCGTATGCAGTCGTTGTCGCTTGGCGCAAGAAGGCAGAACCACGCATAGCATAGCCAGCTGTAGCATATTGAGCGTGGCCTCGCGTCAAAGAGAAGTCTTCTTCTTCTTCTTCGAGCGCCTTGAGGATTATATAAAGTTCGGACATTACTAGTATGGCTAGGGAAATATGCCAACACAAACCGCATGTAAAATTCAAAGAGGAAGCAAGCGACAAATAGAAGGACAGAAAAAGAAAAGAAAAAAAAATAGAAAGAAAAGTAGAAATAACTATAAATAAAGAGAAAGCCACAGAAAAAAAACTGGAAAATAGAACTGGAAAGAAAGAGAGGAGGAAAGAAACAGAAAACGGGAGAGAAACAAAGAAGGCTGCCCATCTCCGCAGTTCGCACTTCCTTGAGGCTTGGCATCAATAGGGTGAAGCTGCCTTAATTTTTTTAACGCGAAAACGTTGTATGCCGGGGTCCACCAACACTTCCGTGACGTATTTGCGTCACGAAAATGACGCTGAAAAATGTACACGATCAGATGTTAAAGAAAAAAAGTTCTGGTCGATTCTACGAAAGATAAAAAAACGTGGTATACTTGACGTCTCCGATTTTCCTAGTAATTCTGTATATTATGCCCGCATCATCGAATAGCGCGAAATTACAATTTGTTTTCAAATAAAAAATTTTCTGAACCAAGGAACAATCGACAAGCGTCGCCGGGTTACGATGGCCATTTTACGAAGAGTGCGTTTTCGTTAATTCGCGATCACGCTAACAGCCGCGCAAGCTCTATATCATTAATAGATTTCTGAGTGGCACAAATAGAAGTAAAGGAGAAATAGCTCATATGATGTTCTCTAATTCTGGGTAACTTATGTATTTTTAAAAATTATCGAAAAAACGCTGCGTTTTTCAAACTCGCTTGTTTTTGGGGCGCAATTTCTGCTTCTGTGAACGTCATAGCTTGTTCATAATTACAGCATTGATAGGCCTTTATGTGAATAGTTATTCTCTGCATTTGCATTTGTCTAGTAATTTTTGAAGTAAGGAATTTTGTAGCTCAAAACATCAAAAAAGCAATACTGTTGCTCAATTTAAAACTATATAATAAAAAAAACCCCATTCTCAATTTTGCTCAAAATTATTCGGATTGTTCTCAGAGGACTGCAGAATGATATTCTAGAAAAACATGTTGCGTCATTTTTATCAGAATAAACTTACAAATTTTCAAACACTGTGTTTTCAGAGTGTGTTCGCTACTGTGTGAATGACATCTCTTGCGGCAAGAAAATATGAGACATACATACATACAAAGAACTTTATTAAAAGGCCAGAGGGACTAGTTTAAGGAAGTCCAAAGACGCCCTCAACCAGTTGGCGGCTCCACCCAGGTCGGCACTGGAATACGATAACACGCTTTTATTCTTCTCTGAGGTTGCGAAATAACAATAATGAGGCATTTTCGGGGAGTGGAAAATGTTCTGTAAGAAAACAACCACTTAATTGAATGAAATGCATTTGAGTAGTTCGCGACTTCGCTTGTGTTCGTTATCCCTCAGTCCAAAAGCAGCCCCTCCCGTCGTGCCTTCCTTTTCTTTCTTCGGCTTGGCTAGAACGAAATTTATATCTTCGATGCTAATCAATAGAATCTCTCAATGCGTCTGTTGTGTCGTACTGTGCCAGAACTGAAAAGGTTGGTATATAAGGCAAGGTCTCTTCAGGAAAGGAAACAAGCTTCTAGAAAGTAGTCGTCAAAAGGTTGAGTTTTGCTAGCACAAAATTGTGTATTTTCAAACCGTATGCGATTTACGCAGTTTCAATCGTATCAATTACGTGAATCTCGGTGGCAGTAGTTCTGGCAACGGACGAAGCATGTTTTGTGTGAATCTCAGTCTGCATAGACAAACATACCGTGACAGGATGCCTTAAACAGGAGTAAAGAGCTTCCCCTAATTCCTTCTTCGTTTCCGGAAGCACTCGATCTCGCAGGAAGGTCCACTGATCAGGTCAGTTTTCTTTGGCTTGCCTCGCAATTGCAAAACCACTTCACTTGTTGACCATATCAAACCTCCGTGCGTTGCGCGCGCCCGCACAACGCACGCTACTCCGCTTACACTAAGGCGCGGAGCGTGCACCACTCGATCTCCAACACGATCCGTGTACGGTGCGCATCCAGAGAAGGGGTCGGGCTGCGATGCACAAAGATGTATCGTTTAACTTACTCAATCTACGTCCCAGCATTCTGTGCTGCAGAGCGACAGACCCGGGCGAAGCATGTGTGGCTGTGGTCCTCAGGTTCCACTGCGGTGCTCGCCGGTCAGCACTGTCGCCGTTTTTGGATTCTTATATTTATAAAAGTGTTAAAAGGTAACCCTCATCTACACAGTTTTTCAGCAAGCATTAGTGGTTTTGTATTAGCACGTTTATTGAAAAATAAAAGTAAGTACACAGACATGAAAAGGTGCATGCTGCCCGTCTATGAGTACTGCAACGATGTCGCGAACTACTGAAATGCACTAAAGCAAAACTGCGAACCTGCCTAGTAGGCAAACTTTCATTTTAACGATTTTGTGCAAAAAACCCGGGGATAAGAAGAAGCTACAAAGAGTTGTTAGTTGCGCGTGTCTTTGTGTTGCTTCTCCTCGTCCCCGCGTTTCTTGCGCAAAAGCGTGAAGGTGTATACTCAAATGCATTTCATTCAAGTGGTCGTTTTCTTACAGAACACTTTCCACTCCCCGAAAATGCCTCATTATTGTTATTTCGCAACCTCAGAGAAGAATAATAGCATGTTATCGTATTTTCATGCCGCAAGAGATGTCATTTACGCAGTAGCGAACACACTCTGAAAACACAATGTTTGAAAATTTGTAAGTTTGTTCTGATGAAAATGATGCAACATGTTTTTCTAGAATATCATTCTGCAGTCCTCTGAGAACAATCCGAATAATTTTGAGCAATATTGAGAATGGGTTTGTTTTTATAGAGTTTTAAATTGACCAACAGTTTTGCTTTTTTGATGTTTTGAGCTACGAAATTCCTTACTTCAAAAATTATTAGACAAATACAAATGCAGAGGATAACTATTCACATAAGGGCCTATCAATGCTGTAAATATGAACAAGCTATGACGTTCACAGAAGCAGAAATTGCTCCCCAAAAACAAGCGAGTTTGAAAAACGCAGCATTTTTCAATAATTTTTAAAAATACATAAGTTGCCCAGAATTAGAGAACATCATATGAGCTATTTCTCCTTTACTTCTATTTGTGCCACTCAGAAAGATATTAGTGATATAGAGCTTGCGCGGCTGTTAGCGAGATCGCGAATTTACGAAAACGCACTCTTCGTAAAATGGCCATCGTCACCCGGCGACGCTTGTCGATTTTTCCTTGGTTCAAAAAATTTTTTATTTGAAAACAAATTGTTAATTCACGCTATTTTTTTCGATGATGCGGGCATAATATACAAAATTACCAGGAAAGTCGGAGACATCAGGTATAACACGTTTTTTTATCTTTCGTGGAATCGACCTTCTGTCAACGGGAGTCAAACCCGCGACCTCTCGGTTCGCAACAACTGATGCCGGGCACTCTATCCACTGCGCCACGGTAATCTTTACTTTCTGTATTGTACTTCGCCAGTCTTGGCAAACGTGCCTTTTAATCTCTCACTTTCCTCTCACAGTGCTTTCGGTCGGCAGGGGTGGTGGCGCTCACTGGTAGTGGTAAAGGGAAGTAATACATCATGACCATGGCGTACACGATCAGCTCCTGCAACGTGTCGTTGCCGCGCGTCGGTCGCAATTTTGTCAACGTCTGAACACACCGCGAGGCCGTGACCTTAGCCCAAGCGTCGGCGTCACTCATAGTCTCCATCCATACCAAAAATAGCTCTGTGACGCGCGCCTGCCTCGCCTCGCTGTAACGCCACGCTCCCGCTTACGCTTGCCGAGAGAGACAAAAAAAGCTTTATTAAAAGAATCGGTCAATCAGGCCAGGCGTTGCCTGACGCCCCCCAGCCGTCTGCCAGAATGCCTTAAAACACAGCAGCGTCAAGGGCTTGACTGATGATGTGTTGCTGAACGTTAGGGTATTGGCTGCGGAGCAGAGCCTCCCAGGGTTGTAGAGTGTGTGAACCATCATACTGACTCGGATATGTGCACACCATGTGGACCGAATTTGCTGCCTAATCGTGAAATTTGGACTGTGACCGGAAAACTTTTGGGTGCCACTTGCTTTAGAGTACGGGTTTGGAAAAATCCCTGTATGGAGTAAAATCGTGGCCGGGCTACAGGGGACACACGACGTGCGTTTCGTTTGCCTTTAGTCCAGCCGTGGCTTTCAATAACTCTTTAACTTGCCGCGGGATTTCGACCTTATCCCAAGTTCTGCATTCAATCAACGACGCTCTTGTGGCTGTCACACCACTTTTTCTGTTACGCTTTCACCGTTAGCTGCTACAGCTACCGCATGCGTCTGTTTAATGATTGATCACGGACGTTAGTCGTCGCGTCGGTATATAAATGTACCACCAAGCGTCAAAGCAGGTTGTGGGGGGTGCCATCACCCCCTGTAAGGTCGTTTGCGCCCCACGGCGCGCGCGTCTCGCGGATAAGCCGCAGTTTGGGTTGATGGCCGCCGAGCGGAAGGTGGCGTTGTGCTCGCGCGGGTGATTATCATCATCATCATTAAAGTTAGCACGGTATCGCCAGCAGCGCCGCTGGGTGGCGAAGCTGGTGGGCGCACGGGAAGAAAGACTCTCTTTGGCGTTTGGCGGCTGGCGTGGACGGGCGGCTCCTGCGGCGGGTCTGCGGGGAGGGCACCGCGCGGGTCGTCTCCCGCGGGCCCCTCGTGGTGAGTCGACCGTTGGCGACGCCGCCTTCGCGTTACCTTGTGGTTGTTTGTTATCTTGATTGAGTGTATTGGCATAATAATTGTTTAAGGTTGTTTTTAGCGTTTGATTTATGATTCGGCTAGCGAGCTCGCCATGTAAAGTAGTTCAATAAATGTGCACGATGTTTGGATTGGTACGACCGTGTCTGCTGTCTCCCTTGCTCCGAGAGCGGCGCCCTCATTACGAGACCCCACAAGGTGCATCCACGTAAAACGGTGCTATAGGTGCCAAATACCAATAAACACTGTGCAAGCTCTCTTACATCTGTACAGGAAACATTAAAATACTTCTGTAAGGACACATTTTACTTTCGTGTTATAACAAATCCAATGATGGAGAGGTCAGCCATGTTCCTTTTTTCTTTACTGAACGGAAAAAAGTGGTTAGTATTTAATGGGAAAGATAATGGTCCAAGGGCAGAGCCTTGGGGTACAGCTGTAGTTATTTCGTAAAACTTAGTCTGGGTATGAGCTATTTCTGTCTGTTGCCGTTGTAATGGGCAACTTTTGAAGAAATGGACGCACGTTCCACGAAAGCCGCAACATTCTAATTCATTCAATAATATGCTAGGGACACCAGTATCAAACGGATTTTTATATTGAGAAATATACCTGTAGCCTTTTTATTGTCAATAATGTAGTAATGAATAAGCTGAGATAAGCACAATACAGCTGTGTCAATTAGCGATACGTTTTCCAATCTCATGTTGGCAGGGCATTATACATGAGCATATCTACCAAGGGTGCGAGACCCAGTGTTTAACTTCAATACAGCAATCACCTAAATATATCATGAAATTCCATGCTACATCTATCCTACACTTCTGCTGCGAAGATTGTGGTGCCTGTCTTACAAAGACGCACAGTAGGCTCTCTGGTGCGAACCGCGTTCGCTACGCTTTCGCGCCTTGCACTCCAGCATTCCAAAGGAGGTTAGCGCTAAACAGGGTATCATTACGTTTGAGCATTGTGTCCCAATTTCATCATGTTCTACCTGACTTGATATTTACATCACTGGCGACGAAAATATGGGCGGGGGCGTATAAACATTTCATGAACTGATCACATCAGCTTCCTGATTCAGGAAGTTCGTTTTCTGCGATGCTATTCAAATCGAATAGCATCGCTTCTGTTCTATATTCCATGAGTTGATGAGTGTGTAGAAGTATTGAGTGTTTTTGTTGGGCAGAGCAGGGATAGCTAAAGTGGGTTTTTGCTTTTGTCACCAATTAGCATGTTTCACCTTGCTTATCATACAGTAGCTTGCGGCGATCGTGGCAGCTTGTAATAGGGCGACGAAGAAAGCAGTCGACTCGAACACTGTGGAAAGCCCAGCCTTCAAGCTTGCCCTGCCACTCGAACGCGCCTGGAAGGTGGTCATGGTCTGCAGTTTTCTGGCCTTAGAAAACTGCCCACACCTGCGAAGGCTGTCACCTGTTCCGAATAATGTTTATTTCGCTCTCTCCCTCACTCTCGGCAAAGATGCATTCACAGAGAGTTGTATACTTGGACGAATGGTGCATCATTACACTGCAACTGAATGTATTTACCGGCACGTTGCCATCGTGAATCCCGCTCAGAATGAGACACCGTTCGGTTATCAGCGGCTAGTTTTCGCAGATTTGTTATGTCGCGTGAGAAGCAGGCGATCTTAAAGCACCTACGAATTTTTACCAATTGCGAAAAACCGATGGACAAAAATTTGCAGTATTGAATAATTTATTCGCTAACGATATACGTAGCCATGCATAAGTCGCTATTAGACAATGGGTCATTTTTGCTGCATTTGTTGCTTCGCGTTATGAGCAGGTGCTGTGGGCATGACCCACGAAAATTCGACCAATCATAAGCAGCTAGCGACCGATGCGGAAGCGAAGCGGGGTAGATTAATGTTCTAATCGCCCACATACATCGAAATAAAATTTAAACTTACACCATTTGCATAGGCTTATTTACTTGGATGGGAAGGAGAGGGAGGAGCAAGGAGACATTTGCCCACTTTTCCCTTTCCCCCTCTGTCAAAAGTAGGAGGGCAAAGAACGTCACCTAGTACAGTCGACTCCCGATAATTCGAAGTCGCTTAATTGGAATTTTCGGTTAATTAGAAGTCAACAAGTGGACCCGTCAGTTTTGCATGCAGCCCTATAGGAAAAAATGCTCGATAATTCGAAGTTAAAAGCCCGTAATTTGGTTAATTAGAAGTTATTTTTCAGTCGAGAGCCTCGAGGCGACCGTAATTTTTCAATAAAATGGGTAATATTGCAAGTGCCAAAACAGCTGTCGGACCACGCTGTTCCCGCCAGCACAACTGTCGCGGCTCACTGTTGTCGCCATCGCCACTGCCCGCAGCGCCACAGCTCATGAAGCGGCAAGGTTGTTTAGTCAACGCCGGCGCATCGCATCGATCGCATCGGCTGACTGAGTCTTTCTTCGTGATTTGTTCAGTGCTTAAGCCGCGCGCGCTGGTTTGAATCTGCACGCGTTTCCACGTCTAATTTTGAGTGTTGCGGTGGCGACGTTTGATAATGGCAACTCGCTGCCGCTACCGAACGCTTGACCTGGCGACGAAAGCAACGAAAGTCGAAGTCTTGAAAGAAGTTCAGTGCTTCAGCCGCGCGCGCTGGTTTGAATCTGCACGCGTTTCCACGTCTAATTTTGAGTGTTGCGGTGGTGACGTTTGATAATGGCAACTTGCGGTCGCTACCGAACGCTTGACCTGGCGACGAAAGTCGAAGTCTTGAAAGAAGTTGACTAAGGAGGCACCGCCAAGCAAGACATAGCACGAAAGTACGGCATTAAGCCTAACACGCTCTCAAATTTCATGAAGTGCAAACAGGTGAACTCGACGGTAGTTTTGGCACCGCTCTTGGTGACGTCCGTTTTGAAGAGTTCGTCGCCGTGGACGCAACGTCGAAACATGCGGTCCTCTAACGGACAGCTAAATCGTGCAGATGGTTCAGCCCCATGATTGCATTCCTGAAAGCGACGATGACATCGGAAACGAACCACCACCGAGGGCTACCGACGTAGCTGCGGTTCTTGCTCTCGCGCAGCGGTTTTTTTGTTTTGTTGGAGAAGACAACGCTGACGAAGCACTTCGACATGTCTACTGCTTGGAAAACTTGCTAGCCGCAGCCAGATTCGGCAAGCAGATGCAGAAGATGACGGTCTATTTTTTGTAGGGAACTGTCGGGGTTGGAGCTAATAAAAGTGCCGTTTTTTGTGCATTTTGCTTAATTGGAAGTTCGTTTAATTCGAAGTTTTTTGCGGGTCCCGTGAACTTCGTATTAACGGGAGTCGACTGTATGTATATTCGTAGTCATCCATATTCTTATACAGCGCGCTCAATGTGGTTTCCATTAAAATGACTCGAATGAACTTGCTCCTTTTCCCCACCAAGGCCTTAAATGAGATAATTCTTACAGTAAAAAAAAAGCAGTCGTCTTATTCTTAGGGCTTCTCGCAAGTACTTTGCTTTGTAAACCACATGTTTTCAATATGAGAACTGAACATATTAGAGGCATAGTACAAGATTCGTTCTGTTTTAATTTACAACGCCGAACTCGGACTATAATGTTTGCAGATGGAATGCCCAGATTGAAAACAGGGTAACTGTGGTGCGCACTGGGTAAGCATACTGGGATTTTTTTGCGGAGCTGTTATACGCTGGCTTCTGGCCAAATAGTGCGTGTGTTCAGAGGGTGTGTACAAAAAAGTCGCTTCGACAAAATTGAATCTGAGTACAAGGGGAGAGTGCTGGGTGAGGTGCGAAGGGCGCTGACAAGAGAGGGGCCAGGTGCCACGTAGGCCTGCCATGCAAATGGACGCGTGTTTGTCGCGTACTTCTACTGTCGTAGTAAATCACACCATGAATCACACGTGCGTCTGCGGGGGTAATTCTCAATCCGACATTGTCACCTTCATTTAGCGGCAGTGGTACGCCGGAGGAACAAGGAGCTTACGAGGAGAGACGCCGAGAGCAGCGAGAAAGAACACGCTTGAGACGCCGAGTGCAATCGACGACGGCGACAATGCTGCCGATCGTTTCGCCGGGGACAAAGCGAGGTTTCGGCGAGCCTTTCTTCGGCATAAGAGAAGGAGGGGGGACTTAAAACGATGGCGCGATGCTTCTTGTCCGTGATGGTGATGGCATCCCGTGCAGTGATATCGCGGTGCCGTACCACACAGCTACGTTGGTCGCACAACTTCACAGAGTAGAATGGCTGAATTTTCTGATTATAATGTCAATTGACAAGATCGCAAGCAGTGATAACAAGGCTGAATTTACAGTCCATGCAGACAACACCAGGTTATACTTTCGTGGGAATCATAATAGGGATATTGTAAGAAGAGCTAATGAATCCTAATTTCTGCAATTTGTCTTCATTCAAAAAAACTTAAAATTACCATACCGAAACTCAGGAAAGAAGCGCACATTTAAGGGCACGATTTGCTTTGTTAGACACAATATTAACCAGAACTTACAGACGTTGATGCCATGGAAAGTACAGATGTTAATAGTAGTAATTGTAATGTAAATATGAAGAAAGAAAAGAGGACGAAATGATAATTTGCCGCTGGCAGGGACCGAACCAGGGATAACGCGCCCGATGCTCTACCAACTCAGCTACAGCGACGGCCATCCTCCCGTACATTTTATGGGGTATATATAGATTTTATTCATATTGGAGATAGGTATCGACATGTTCAGAATCGACCTGTATATGAGATATTGTAACGTTTTTCTTTTTTTTTTTCAAATGGCAACGCTTGTTGACAATTTGCCACCGCTTTACCATCTTCTCTGCCCCGGCCCTTGCGGGAAAAAATTGCGTGAATGCGGCCCGCCAATGGAAGTGAGTTTAAGACCCCTGCTTTAAACACTCACGGATAAGCGCGTCATAAAAGTATTAATTGGGTCCTAGCGAGGGACCTTTTAAGAAACATTACTATGTAAAAATCGAAGTACGCACAAAGAAACAATGACGCAAGTAGCAGCAAGGAAACCAGAAGAGCGCTAACTTCAATCTCGCTTGTACGCGTTCTTGGTTCTAAATGAAACAGGCCGGAATAGCCGGGTCTCAAACCGAGACCTGATGTCTTCGTGCAGACCGCATAGACAGTGCAACAAACAGGCGGGTTTTACGCTCGTGTACATCCAAATATTATCGGGGGTTTTACATCACAAAACCACGATATGATTATGAGGGACGCCATTGTACAGGACTTCAGAAATTACGATCATTTGGTGTTCTTTAGCGTGCACTGTGATCGCACATACAGCATTTTGCCTCCATCGAAATGCGACCACCACCGCCGGGATCGAACATGCAACTTTCAGGTCGAACCCGAGCACTGTAACCACTACAACACCGCGGCGGATGCTCGTATATATGAATATAACTGGTTTTATTACGCTTTCAAGAACAGTTAGCAAAGTGGCGAAGAAGAGCTGTATACCATGTACATAATGAAAATATTATTTCGGTGTTCTTTTATTATGTGCGCTAGAAATGTAAAGATCGTTGTTTAAATTAAAGCGTCTTATTCAAAATTCCTAATTCCAGAAGTTAATTGAGTGATCTCGCGCTTGTCATCAATTTCGGCCTTTATTTCTGCCCCTCCTCCAGCTCTAAAAAAATATTGTCACTGGCAGTGAATATGGCACGGCCTGTTGCCTTCACGCTATAGCGCAAAATAATTCATTTGTAGAGAGACGCCAGCAAATATCAGGGACGCCATGTCTGTTTCTGCATATTGTCAAGCCATCACCGTCTCATAGGCTGGTATTTCCTTGAAATTAGCGTATTTAGATAAAGAAAACGGCAGCGACGAAAGGACGTCCTTACTTTCTCCAAGATACCGGCGGGGGGCCGACGACTGCACAGGCGGACGAAATATATTGAAAAGGACGAGAGGAAGGGCTGCACGCCCTTTCAGTGTTTTTGAAGCACAGCCAAGTGAGTTGTGTACACGCATTCATTGAAAAAGAACTGCTGATTCACTTTCGAGCATCCAGCCGACCGCCCGTCGTACGCCTTGCTCTTATCAGTCAGCGATCACGGTTCGTTCTTGGTGGTGATAGTCGGTATTTTTTTTTTTTTATGTATATATTGTCGTTTTGTCTGCCGCGCGGCCTGCGTCACGGTGCCAGTTTTGAAAGTTGAAGGTCTGTACGCCACGTGGTGGGAAAAACGGTGAACTAAAAGCGATGTCCCTAATTCCTGGGTATGTTGTAGGAAGCGACCGTTGGTTGGCGCGGGCAGTTTTGTGACCTTCGCTTGCTGTGTGCTTGTGAGCCGCGATCTCTCTACACTCGCACCGTTCATGAATCCTGCTGTGGCACACAGATAATTCAAAAAGACAGGGTACGTGCCGCGCACAGATAGAAAGAAAAACAAAACTGCGTGCGGTAGCGGGCGAGGGGAGGGGGGGGAGAGCGAACCGAGGGGGGGTCAGCATAATAAACGGAAAAGATCAATGGGCAAGGAGGCTCACTTGTTGGTTCGCGAGACTGCAGCGGATGAATGTAGGGGGTGCGTTTATTATGCGGGAGAAAAAAAATCCAAATTTTGACGACTGAAGTTGGGGGGTGCGTTCATTATGCGAGTAAATATGGTATTGCAACATGTCAAGTAACAAGCACGATAAGCTTTAGGGGATGTAGCATGTAAACCGACGCATGTTCCCTAAAGCTCTAAAGCACATAAGCTCTAAACAATCGTTCACAAAACTGATGTCTTCGATGTGGCTGGTATTTTGGAAGAAATCTCTCGGCAAGAAAAAGGACATTGCCACTTGTTTCGAAATACCACACAACCCAGTTCCCATGATCTTGAACTCAGAAAAAAGCTATTCGGGATTCTTTAAGTTCCCAATAAAAGCAGTCAGAACAGGGGCCTTTACGAATCCTACAAATGATTTTTTTTTTTGGTAAGGGTATTGCTGGAACAAGTTTTGAGAAGCCCACAGACTGTTTCTTTTCAGCTGCTTGCCCTTACCAGCAGCATCCCTTTAAAGCTGAATGAAGTTATGTTGACGTTCAGTAACAAAGCCGACTTAAAGGAGTACTGACATGACTCAAAAGAGACATGTTTTTCTTTCACAATCACTATCAAAGCTCTCCACACACTGGAGCCAGATAACATGTATAAAACATTTTACTTTGATTTTAAAGTTTTCGTCACCCAGTCTGCGAGCCAGTCCCACCACAAAGGACATTATCAGGACAAATCGACCGAGTTGACTGGGTTTGTGAGATCTGCGTCCTGCATGCAGCCTAAATTGCAGAAATCGCTGTCCGAGTCACTCAACGACAATTCGCTCATTGTTTACGTGAACCACGTGAGACTGACAGGAAATGACAACACTGGTGCTAGAATTTCGTGAGTTGCAGTCTTCCAGTGACGTCAGACTTGTGTTGACAAGTCACTGTGAAGCCGCACCCTCGATACTGAAACCAAAATTGCCGTTTTAGGTTAGCGGTATTAAAAATACATCCAATGCACTCCCAAGAACTACGACACTCTTTTTAGGGTTCTCAACACCTGTGTTTTTATATAGAGCAACAAACCAAAAATTTTTAAATTTCGTGTCAGCACTCCTTTAAAGGGGCCATGACACCCAATTTTCAATCATAATCTGTGTGATGTGTGTTAATCCTTGTGTACTCACAAATAAGCTGGCGAAATTTTGGAGCATTTGTTTGTGCACTTAATTTATAATTTAATATTTTTATAAACACGCGAGTGGTCTGAGAGTCGGGCCACACTGGCGCACTCGCGAGCCGTGACGTTACAAACTCCTCGCTGTGCGAGTGCCTGCATTCCGGTGAACAATCTTGTTTCGTGGTCAGCTGCGCATGAAATCGAGATATTCTAGCTTTCTTCAGCTTGGCACTGAAATTGAACAATTTGCAGTGGCTGAAACTTCGGTAGAAGACTACGGCTCCGCTCCTTCCAGTACATGACGTCACACGTGCCATGGCAAAATGGCGGTTGCCAGCGGTGGGCGGGGTTTACGGCCGGTGACTTCTAGGGCTTGTTTTGCCCTGAAATAATCTTTTATGGCCCACTTTTCATATCTGTGTAGGCATAATACACTCTTTACTTGTAGTATTCGCTGAAAACCACAAATTCTTCGGTGACAGTGTCGTGGCCCCTTTAAAGGAGCTGTTGTTCAACCAATGCATATTGGCAACTGTAATTCCCAACACCACACCAGGTCTTGCTTTATTCTTTGGACACATGCGCACACGATGTCACAAAACAGAAAATGTGACTGCCATTAATGGAGGTGCTGTAACTCAGGTTGTTGGCTTGCTTTCGTGTGATGCTGGACCACAGTTCTCCTGGTTTTGTGTAGGCTTGTGCGAATAGTCAATTTTAGGTTCGAAGTGAATTCAAAGAGAATAGTGATTTGGTCGAACAATTTCAAATCGAATTCGAATAGTATATATCACATATTATAAAGAGAAGTCCGCATATTTATCATGACCCAACTAACCTGCACAATTTTTTAAAATTGAAAAAAAGGATGTGCAAATGTCATTCTTTTTGATTCAAAGGAAGTGGAACCAACTTTGAATAGTAGCAGGATTTGACTTTAGGTAGAATGCAAGTGATAACCTGTAAAATAAGTTATGTTTCCAAATTTACTATACTTAAAGCACATAAGCTGGTATAACAAGCTTTTAAACACAAAAAATGATGAATCGATGGGGGGGTTAATATGTTCATTGAACCTTGAAGTGGGGCTTCACGACAGTGCCAATTTCCCCTGGATAGGTGTTTTCATGGTAGAGCAACCCTCCACTGCAGTGAATGCACCTTTACAGGGGGGTTACACGCAGTCGAATACACTACTTCGAAATTTCCAATAACTTAAATTGCAATTGAAGCGAATTCAAATAGTGTAATATTCGTTCGAATATTCGAAGCACTCGAATATTCGCACAAGCCTAGTTTTGTGGCATGCAACCGTTTTCGACTTTACACGTTCACTGGAGCAAATGGAAAGCAAGTGGTTTGTTTTAGTGGACATGATAGCATTGAAGAAGCACCATTTATTTATTTATTTATTTATTTATTTATTTATTTATTTATTTATTTATTTATTTATTCATGTCACCCTACAGGTCCCAGAGGAGCATTGAGTAGGGGGAGTTAAAAATAAGATTACAACACATAAAGCATAAAAGGAACTACATAGAAGGCAAAGCAAAGAAATTTGTACATTGACGGGAAAAAGAAATGCAGTAATCAAATGTAGTAAAAGATAAAAAAAAAAAAAGAGACATCGTTATAGAAAGTTAAAGGGCCCCTAAACCACACAGGGTTCAAAGGCGAGAAAGCAGTTTTTTTCTCACCTTCACTGCCCTTCCGACAAGCGCTATATCCTCCTCGCCACTTATTTCTTCATAAAACACGTGGAATTTCACCACTAAGCGTTGAGCCAGTCAGGAGTTGGCGCTTTTTGACTACACACTGCTATCTCCTCTTGGGCAAAAATGCAGAAAACGAAGTGAAATCAGTTCATTGCGCACGATAGTCATGCAAGACAAGGCAGAATGGGCATGCGACTGCATGGCAAAGCAGGGTATGCAATAATTAACAACACATATCTCTTGCATATCGACCAATCGAGAGCTTATTTCATCCTGACGTCACATGAACAAACTGCTGGCGTCACGAATTTTGCCGCAAAGACGAGACACGCCGAGAGAGAATAACTGAGCTACGGCGGTGATCATCCCCCCCCACCCATAAAGTGGACAGGGGGGATGACCGCTGCCATGGCTCAGTTGGTAGAGCATCGGACACATTATTCGAAGGTCGCAGGTTCGGTCCCTGCCGGCGGCAAGTAATCTTTTCGTCCACTTTTCTTTCTTCACATTTACATTACAATTACTACTAATAACATCCCCTATACTTTCCTTGGCATTATCGTCCGTTGGCTCTCGTTAATATTGTTTCTAACAAAGAAAAACGAGCCCTTGGATTTCCACAGGAATCCAAGTTAAGAAAAGTGTCATGTTTAATTTTGGTAACACTGGAATCCCAATTATAACTAGACGTTATCAAGCAGGCTGCACAATTTACGATGGATTCCAGTTCATCTATTAGGGATTTTAACCACAGAGCTGTTAAGCCTTTCGGAGTCACCAGAAAACTATCATTATGATCAGCCTCCTCCTGCATTGCTCCGAAAACGCGTGCACTCACTTGTCCGGCGTGGGGTGCAATAACTCTGATAGGCGAGAGAACAAGTACAAAGTGAGAGAAAGAGAAATTCTTGGCAAAAAAAATTTCTTGGTGAGATAGGATTCGAACGCGTGCACCCACGATGTGAGGGCGAGCATCTTAACCACTCGGCTATCCAGGCAAGCTGGAAGAGCATAGCATAACCTCGTATAGTATAGTATTGCATAGCTTTGCATAGCCTTGTATAGTATAGTATTGTACAGCCCTCCATATCCTTGTATAGTATAGTATTGTATAGCCTTGCACAGCCTTTTATAGTATAGTATTGTATAGTCTTACATAGCCTTGTATAGTATGGTATTGTATAGCCTTGCATAGCCTTGTATGGTATTGTATAGAGTAGTACACCAAGGGGGTGGGAAATGGAAGTGAGGATGAGGAGGAATAAAAAGAGAAAGATAGTAAAGCCTAGCAGAAAAAGAGAAAGGGGAGAGAGACAGGAAGAAAGAGAATCAAAGAAAGAGAGAAAGATATAGAAAGAAAGAGGAAGCAAGCAACCGAGAGAGAAAGGGAACAGTAGTGCGAAGAAGCACACGTGTGGTGACAGATCAAGACGGGACACAGCGCGGGACTAACACAGTGGGACTAACAACTCCAACTAACAACATAGCGCTGTGTCCCGTTTTGATCTGCTGCCATCCGTGTGCTTCTTTGCACTACCGTTCTGAATAATGCACTACCAACTAGCCCTACAGTCTGTCCTTGTGGGAAAGAGGGAGCGAGAAATAGAGAGAGAAAGGGAAGAGAAAGAGAAAAATACACTGAGAGAGCAAGAAATAGAAATAAACAGAGACAAAAAAGAAAAATAGGAAAAAAAAAAGAGATCAGAGAAAAAGAAAGCCACAGGAAGAAAGTGAAAAATAAAGAGAAAAAAAGAAGGCCACCCAGTTCCGTCCCTTAGTTCAGGCTTGGCACTACTAGTGCGCAGCTGCCTCAATTTTTTTTTTTTGATGAGGAGACTATAGTTGGATACAACTTGAGCAGTGCTCTTCAAAGGCGGTTGCATACAAGCCAGCACCAATGAGCGTGCACTCCAGACTGACGTCATGAGCCGGAAGGCCGGTGACCCCACCTTCGGAGAACATTGCCGAGTGCATGGCGCGGGAATATTTTTTTAGTCGTGGAGGCGATCGGCTGCCACGCTTCGGTTGTCTGGGTGGGGCTTCTCTGGACTTCTTACTTAAGTTGTGTCCGACTATAGATTGACCAAGCATGTTCCAAGTGTGGGTGTACAAACCTTTGACAGGCTCCAAGCAACACTTGAGGTTTTGACGACCAGTCACAGTCGCAGAACAGACGTGACAGTTTCGCTTACTCCACATTACCAAAGGGCGTGAGACATGCGGCCTCTTGGAAGAAAACTTCGCTGAGGCAGTATAGAGTCGCAGTCACCAGATCTCAAGTTCCTGAAAGCTCATTTCTTTTAAGTTTTCAAGAACTAATAATAAATGATAATAACTGTTGGGGTTTAACGTTCCAAAACCATGCTATGATTATGAGAGATGCCGTAGTGGGGGGGCTCTAGAAATTTCGACCACCTAGGGTTCTTTAACGTGCACCTAAATCTAAGTACACGAGCCTCAAACATTTTTGCCTCCATCGAAAATGAGGCTGCCGCGGCCAGGATTCGATCCTGCGACCTGCGTGTCAGCAAGTTTTCAAAAACTAAAAGTGTACTCGACACACAGACAAAAAAAAGACATATACACACACACACAGGCGCTACCTCCAACAAATTTATTTTTGCGAAAGCGAGCCACTTATAGCACCACCTAATCAGCCCATATCAATTTGCAGAAGTTCGAAGCCTCTAACATATGACACTTTCAAAGTGGCGTCACACTCAGAAAATCAAATTCTATTTCTTTCAGAGCAACTGACGGCATGCTTGTGCACATTTCACCCATCTCCTCAATCTCTTGTGCCTTCTGCGCGCATTGATATGGGCTGACTGGGTGGTGCTGTAAGTAGCAGCAGTTTTGCAAAACTAAATTTGTTGGAAGTAGCGCCTGTGTGTGTGTGTATGTCTCTTTTTTTGTCCGTGTGTTCTGTGCGCTCTTAGTTTTCGAAAACGGACTACCAACATGCCCAAACTGCTGCATTGGTGATCTTTTAAGTAACTGCATTTATGTTTCAGTCCTGCTGTACTATTCCCACGTTCACAGGCATAAAATGGAATCATTTAGCACGGCACTGGTCAAATTGGAGGTCACTGGGAGAGGCATTTGTCCTGCAGTGGGCATTAAAATAGACCAATAACGACGAACTATACAGTTAAACCTGGATATAACGAAACTGTCAAATTCCCGAAAAAATTCGTTACAAACAGGCTTTCATTATATGCAGTTTCAGCACGAAAATTCGAAAAGGAAACGCGCAAATTAAAGAAAAGGGGAACTGAAAGCGGAGCTCACTCAAAACACTTATTTAGCAGTAAAAAACTGTGTTATTATTGTGATAGCAATTATATAGACTCTCTCGACGGGTTTTTGCCGTCGCCGCCATGTTCCGTATAAAGTCCAAATTGATATCATGACCCCGCGCATCGTAACTTTTACCCGCGGGTAAAAGCGCGCGAGTGGGGGCGATGAGTGCTACTGAAGCAGAGATCAAACAAGCCGGCCCATCTCTATCGCCCGGAGGCAGCATGCAATAACATCCCCCCGCGTATTAGACCTGCCGTCGAATGCTCAAGCAAAGAGGAAACACTTCGCCTGCCTTGAACGAGCAAGAAAATACGAAGAGGGGTGGGGGGGGGGGGGGGCTCACTCGAGCAGCAACAGTGAACTTTGATTTTAAGGGCGTGGTCGCGACCGCAGGCACGCCCGCTATCTCGGCAAGCATCAGCGCACGGCTTGTATACCTTTCCACGTGGTGCACTCTCAACGCGAAGACACTGTGTGGAAAGAGCACTTCTGCCTGGAGCGGGCGTATTTTTTTACACCAGCGTTTTCTAGGGTTACGCACGATATCGGATCCAAAAGAGTAGGTTGCCGGCCTTACTTCGTATAACATTACTATTTGTTGCTTTCGCATTCATTGCACTGCATTCAACGCGCCATCGTGTTGCCGAAGCTAATCGGCTGATTAGGAAGGCTACGGTCCTGTGAACTTGCGGCTCGGCACAAGACTGCAAAGCGCGTGACGAGTCGACCTCCGAAGATCCGTCGTCACCGCGGTCTCGAACAGTTTCCACCAGCGCCTAATCTGACATCTCGGTAGTGACGACACGGTTATCCGCTTAAAAAAAAAGAAAAATATGCAAAGCTGAACGTCGTCGGGGGCCACTCCATGCACGCGCCACGCAGTAAAACCATGCACGCGCGCACGGCGTCAAAAGCGAAGAGCGAACGAAATACAATTCGGAAAAGCGCTCTCCATATGCAGTGCGGCCCCACATATGCGATGCGAACTTGAAGCGTACTGACACGGAGCAAGATTTTTTTTTATGTCACTTTATCGAAGTGCAGTTCAGAGACTTCTGCAGCAGTCGAAGAGTGGCTCTGCCAACGCTAAAGTCATTTTCTTTTTTTTTTAAATGCGAAGCATTTCTTAGCGAACTTCGGCGACATTGAGCGTATCTATCTATCTAACTATCTATCTATCTAGCCGCCTACAACTTTGTGCTCTCGCGGCCATATCGTTAATGGGATTTGTACCAAATTTGGTATGGCATAACATGACTCTATGACGAACGTAAATGGCTGGTCATATCATGAAAATCATGACTAACTTGTCAAGAAAAGTATGATTTACATGCCACGCTCATGGCGCGCTCACAGCTGTTTCATTAGCTTGATATACACCAAACTTGGTACTGAGCGACGTGACTGTATGACGAACATAAATGACAAGTGGTAATATGGAAATCATGACTTGTCATGAGCGACATGACTTGCATGCCACGCTCATGGCGCGCTCGCGGCTGTTTCATTAGCTTGATATACACCAAACTTGGTATTGAGCGACGTGACTGTATGACGAACATAAATGACAAGTGGTAATATGGAAATCATGACATGTCATGAGCGACATGACTAGCATGCCATGCTCATGGCGCGCTCGCAGCCGTTTCGTTAGCTTGATATACACCATATTTGGGATTGAGGGACGTGACTGTATGACGAACATAAATGACAAGTGGTAATATGAAAATCATGACTAGTCATGTGCGACATGACTTGCATGCCACGCTCATGGCGCGCTCGCGGCTGTTTCATTAGCTTGATATACACCAAACTTGGTATTGAGCGACGTGACTGTATGACGAACATAAATGACAAGTGGTAATATGGAAATCATGACATGTCATGAGCGACATGACTAGCATGCCATGCTCATGGCGCGCTCGCAGCCGTTTCGTTAGCTTGATATACACCATATTTGGGATTGAGGGACGTGACTGTATGACGAACATAAATAACAAGTGGTAATATGAAAATCATGACTAGTCATGTGCGACATGACTTGCATGCCACGCTCATGGCGTGCTCGCGGCCGTTTCGTTAGCTTGATATACACCAAATTTGGGATTGAGGGAGGTGACTGCATGACGAACGTAAATGACAGGTGGTAATATGCAAATAATGACTTGTCATGTGCGACATGACTTGCATGTGCCAAGTTCATGGCGCGCTCGAGGCCGTTTCGTTAGATTGATATGCACCAAACTTGGTATTGAGTGACGTGACTGTTTGACGAACATAAATGACAAGTGGTAATATGGAAATCTTGGCATGCGTGTCATCTACAACGCCATTTACATGCCACGCTCATAGTGCGCTTGCGTCCAGTTCGCTAGCTTGATATACACCAAAATTGATATTGCGCGACGTGACTGTATGACGAACATAAATGACAGGTCCTAACATGTCAAACATTACATGCAAATTATTTAAAGCAGGATTTGCTCCTTCCTGGCTGCTTCGCATTACATCGATTCCCACAGTGCGTGGGATCTGCCAGCTTTTTTATTTTGGTTTCAAGGGAGGGGGAGGGCACATGCGCATTCGCCCGCGGCGGCAAGAACGGCGGCAACACCGGCTTGAGGGGAGCCGGTCCGCCTGCCCGCCTCACAGTCGCCGAGCTCCGAGCGCACTATGCGCGACGCCGCCGCTTCGTGCTTGGTCGGCAGCGAGGCAACTGCGGAAGATGCATGCTCGTGCCAAAATGACAAAATCCGGGGCAAAATTTTTAGGTTGTCGGTGGCGAAAATTCATTATATCAAGGGTGTTTCCCGCTGCCACTTTGTTAGATAGAGGTCGCAAATACATGTGCTTCTGTGGAGTAACGGCGGGGAATAGGAAAACTTCGAAATATCGAGGAATTCGTTATATGGAGGTTCGTTATAGGAAGGTTTAACTGTAGTTCAACACAATGCGTTGGAGGGCTAGTTGGCGTGAATCCATAGAACTCTTTTTTAAGGGCAAAGCGATGCGACAAGATAGAAGATGGGACAAGGTGCTTCTCTCAACTCTCATCATTTATTGCGTCATTCCACTCTTTATACAGACCTGATACTGGAAGTACATGCGTAGTGTACACCAAGCGCAATCAAACACCATAACCCAGCGCACTCATGATAGCGACCACCGCCCGAGAATTATTGGAAGCATTTAACATACAATCTTTGGGTTCGCAGTGCATTAGTGTTCCTTCCATAACCTTGTTTAGCACAGAATTTTTTTTTTTTTTTTTTTTTTTTTTTTTTTTTTTTTTTTTTTTTTTGTAGCGAGAGTTACATCGGCTGCATTCTCACCGTTTCGTTGTGGCCGGTGGACGCACCGCTCGCTGTGTCATCTGGCATGACGTCAGACGAGGAGCCAGTGAAACCGCGTTGCAACCGCGTTTCCAGTTGAAAGTCAGTGCTGTGTGTGCATGTTATATACTCTGTCTGCGTCCAGTCGCGCTGTTCAAACTTAACAAAGGAGGAGTCGGCGTTGCATCGTATACAGTAAACCCTCGTTAACTCGAACTCGCATATCTCAAAATCTCGGTTAAGTCGAAACTTTTTCTCACCGTGCATTAACCTTCAATAGGTGCTACGTATTTGCCCCCCTTTTATCACGAAATGTTTTTCGGAGGGGACCGCGGATATCTCGAAATCTAAACCGGGAGGGCGGAAGGCAAAGTCCGCTTCCAACAGGCAACGACGGCTCCGTGCGAACGCTTATCTCTTACTATACGTGGAGAACGCGGTGGTGAAGGGTGAATTTGAAATTCCCGCGATCACAGTGGTTTCCTATCCACCTTGTCAAGCAACTGTGGGAGTGATCACGTGTGTGGGCCTGTGCGCCAGTTTTGCGCGGTGGGGCGGTGTGTGCAGTGTGCGCCCATCAAACCTAGCCTTTGCAAGTGCGAGTTGATATTCTTTGTTATCTGCGCATGAAGCATCTTGACTTCCATTTTGCTGAGTAGTGAGTGGTCTGTGCATTGGACGCTTCCAAACAACGACCCAGATCTCTTGCCCAAAGTAGTGCCAAATCTCTGACGTTGGAAAAAAAGATGCAGCGGTGGCGACCAACGGCTCATGCAATGTGTGGAGCAACCTGAGAAAGCCTTTCTCGGACCGAGTGTGAACTCCAAGCAGGCGCGCATCACGCAGTTCTTCCATCCGCAGTAATAAAATTTTTTCCTGTAGATTGTTCTGCGTTTTTTTATGGTAGCTCTGCCGTGCAGTGAAGCTTTTGCTAGCTTTTCTTTTATAGTGACCTGGCCACACATTTTCGGTGTTACTGCCTAACTCGAAATACCGCTTATCTAAAAAATTTTGCCGGATTTTACGACTTCGAGTTAACGAGGGATTACTGTATATAGAAGGGGCGGCTCGGTGGGATTCGTCAGCAGATATGGAAAGTGAGTCGGAGAGACTGAAAGAAGCTAGGCTTCGTTGTGAGAACAAAACCAAGAGGAGGCAGCGAGCCGAGGAGACGGAGGGAGAACGAGCCACACACCTCGAGAAGCGACAGAGAACCAAGCTAAACAATAGACAGATTTAGTTGGGCGTCCGCAGCAGCTCTCCGAACGCAGCCTGCCAGCCATTTCCTATGGCAGGCTGCGTCCACAAAGCTGTTGCAGACGCTCAACTAAATTTGTCCAGTAAGATTAACCATACCTCTCGCTACGCACACCTAGGCATAACTGAGTTAAATTTTTTGGATGCGCTATCATGAGTGCGCTCAGTTGACCAAGTTGTGGTGGTTAATTGAGCATGGTGTACACTACGCATGTCCTTCTGGTATCTGGTTGGTATAAAGAGTGGAGTGACGCAATAAATGATGTCAGGTGAGAGTAGCGTTTTGTCCCGTCTTCTTTCTTGTGGTGTCATTTTGCACTGAAAAAAGTACTACAACTATGTAGTAATAAAGTAAAACTCCAGAGGCATTTGTCACTTCCCGTAGTGTTTAGAGACGAGAGAACCCACCCTCAGAGGCTTGTAGCAGCCAAGCAGCACGGTCGATCTCAGCGGTCCGTGACTCAGCTGCAGACGGGTGTGACCGGCTGCCTGGCACTGCAGGCGTAGACTGGTGCAGCCGCAGCCAATGGGGGGGGCCCCCTGCACCTGCACACGGCCTCTCTTTAGATAAATGTCATTATGAGCACTGATAAACTAATCTAGACTTGCTGTGCAAGCAGAAAGAAAGAAGGGAGAAAGTAGGCTCGTGCGAATAGTAGATTTTAGGTTCAAAGCGAATAGTGATTTTGGTCGAATAATTTCGCATCATATTCGAATAGTATATATCGCATATTATAAAGAAAAATGAGCATATCTGTCATGACCCAACTAACTTGCTCAATATTTCTTTAAAAATTGAATCAAGGCATGAGCAAATGTCCTTCTTTTTGGTTCAAAGGGAAGTGGAAGCAACTTTGCGTAGTAGCAAGATTTTACTTTCGGTAGAATGCAAGCGATAACCTGAGAAATATGTTACGTTTTTGAAATTAAAATTTGATATATTTAGAGCATATAAGCCGGTGTACAAGCTTTTAAACTTCAAAAAATGATGAATTGATGTGAGGGTTAGACGTTAATTTAAACTTGAAGTGAGGCTTCGCGACAGTGCGGATTTCCCCTGGAAAGGTGTATTCACGGTAAAGGACCCCTGCACCGCAGTGAAACCACCTTTAAAGGAGATACAGGCATACTAATATACCGTATTTACTCGCATAATAGGCGCACTCGCATGATAGGCGCACCCCCCAGTTTGGTCGCGAGAAATCAGTTTTTTTTATTTCCGCGCTTAATAGGCGCACCCCGAACTTGGCCGTGATCAGTAGTTCTGTACCGTATTTGCACGGTTGCAATTCGACGCCCTCTCATGTTAACTGGAGCGAGGAAAAAGAAAATAAGAAAGGCGCTGCGCTGCGCCAGCTGCGCGGGCCCGCCGAGTGAGGAAGAAGGGCGGTTGCCTGGGCGTCGGAGTAACCTTTGCACCGGCGTGGTGCCGGCCGCTTGCCGGCCGAGCACGCTCCACGTGGAACGTGCGATCGCGTCCTTATCAAGTGCGCTTCGAGTTTCCTGTTGGGAAAAGCGTCGTCGCGCGTTTGCTGCCTCGTCCGCAAATTTAAAAGCTTTTCGGCTTTCCGACGCGAGCTTTCGCCTTTGCTGCCAATACGCGGACTTGCACAAGCTCGGCGGACTTTTGTCGCCGCTGATTTCCCGGCCGCGAACCTTAACATCGTATCGCGCGCGCTTCTCTTGAATCAGTGCTTGAGTGCGATCTTTTCTACGCCCAATCTTCATGTTGTCTTGTACGAACTTCCCGCGACAACATGCCGAACCGTACGCTAGGCCTAATCAGCGTTGGTTGCTTTTCGGTGGCGGTCGCGGGCGAGCAAAGTTGCGGTTTTGTACGGAATAAACGTAACTCCTTGCGGTGGCTCTACTTGAAGGAAAGGGGGGCATGGGTGACGACTGTAACACTCGAATGGTGGTTCGCGATTCGATGTCTTCGACATGGGGTGCGAGCCCGTGAAATCGAACGATCGGTACCGTTCAGAGCACAAAATTTCGGTCGTGATGAAACGTAATCGGTGAATTTCCGCGATGGCGCTTTCTTTTCGTACGTTTTTTTTCCCGCATTCATTTTGTAGGCAACGCGGGTCTTTCGATGTTAATTTTTAGAAATTTGAATGCTTGTAAGCACACCGCATCGCATGCCTCGATTCTCGGACACGCGAGACTGCATGCTCAACACGTTTTGCGTTAGTGTAGCCTATGAAGAAGGTTGTTTCGGTTGTAGTGCGGATATTCGTGACTTCGGTAATTTGCGTTATCAGCGGTCTAGGCTGTAGTCGGAAATAAAATTTTCGGAAATTTTACCCCGCGTAATAGGCGCACCCCGAACTTGTAGCCGGATTTTCTGGAAAAAAAGTGCGCCTATTATGCGAGTAAATACGGTACACTCCGTTTTGGACTATAGGGGGCGCCTTGAAAAGCGCCCGCAGCGCCTCTTGCGGTGCGGCAGGCGCGCAACGTTGAGAGTCTTAGCAGACAGCAGCGCCTCATTGCTTTGATAGCTATGGTGGCGCAAGCACCCACGGCCGGCACGTTAGTGCTTCGAGCTGGATTTAAATATATCGTAGTGGGACATTCTTCCGTGATGCCACCGTGAATAAAGGGGAAAACCTGCACGAAAGGGCCACGGTTTCCACGTTAGTGAGCGCCTTGCTGTGCGTCGTCAGTACTGACGGCGTGCGTCAGGTGTGCGTAATGTGAGATGCACAGTCGCGGTAAGCTGTCATTCTTTCACACTTAGAATATTATTGGAGCGTACCCACTACCCGTGTACTTGCAAAATACTCAGAGCATTTAGAATTATCGATGGCTCCACGACCACTCGCCATGGAAATCACGGTGAGTGGCCGGGCGGCGTGCTCCTTCGTTGCGGCTTCATGCCACGGCGATTTGCAGCCACCGAATCTCGCGAAGTGCTTTGCTTGAAATTGTCGCGGCATCATCATCGTTCACCATGATCATAGTCTTTACCTTGCCGCTCGCGCAGCTGATGCTAAGAGCTTGAGGCACGGGCGAAAAAATTAACGCACTACGATTTCGGCCAGAGAGGATGCCGCAGCCCCGTTTTGTGTTTCGCTTCACCTTGTAAAGTGGCGACGGCACATTCACTTCGGCCACCGTCAAGTCTCTCTCATTCACTACAACCTCTTGAGTTGTTCATGTTGCTTTACGAAACAAACACTGACATGCACATACGTCGCTACAGCATTCGCAAAGCTTCATTTTTTTTGTACAGACCTTTTAGTTCTGCTACTCTGTGTATTAGCTTGATCCTACTGAGTGCGCATAGCGCTGCTGAGCGGCTATTTGTGTTTACGGTAATATGCTACGTAACTCAGTTCACCCCTTAACTGATGGTCCTATCAACCCAGCAAAGCACTAATTGACCTCGCATTGCATTCCCCAAAACTGCGAAGGGTAGAGGGTGAGTTAATAAGGTCCATTAAAATGTTCCATCAGTCATGAGCTGAACTATAAAATGCCTTGCATACGTTTCTTTTCTCACCAGCTCTATGGCAGCAGGATCAACACACAAGATCATTGCTTCTGCAGAGGTGGTGTCTCAGACCAATTCAAGCATGCAGCGGCAGAACACGAGACGGCAGAGGGAGTGGGCACCAAACACTTTTCGTCGCGCAGCTGTGATCAACTTATGTCGCTGCCCAATAAAGCAGGGACAAGTCGAGAAATTGTGAAACGTCGTTACCGCAGGACACGATGTGTACCTGTTGGTTGCAATCGACTACGCATTAGTTCATGATTCCGATAAACTACATGCTAGCAGGCGTGGGAGAGCGTTTGGTTCTGCTCGGGCTCTCAACGACTGTCTGCTCTGACGGCGGCGCGCCAGTCACAGTGCACGGAGCGTATACACCTATTCGTTCATTCAGAATACATTTTGAAATTTCCAATAATTTAAATTTGAATCGAAGAGAATTCGAACACTGTAATATTCGTTCGAATATTCGCACAAGCCTAGAAGAAAGGATAGAGCGCAGACTACCAACTGTTTATTTTCAGTTCAAGAAGCCAATATATGGGTATTGTTGCGAAATTGGAGTCGCGACTCCCAGAGCTGCGGACCACCGGTGTGACTCGGGTAGCATAGCCGGTGGGACCTCGAGTGGGTGACGTGCCCGGAGCATTCATCCCGACGAGTTGAAGAGAGAAAATACGTTATGTACAATATTTACATGGTACGATCAAAATGACCAGACATGAACAGCTCCGGTGCTCTTTGGAGCGCCGCATTAAATGGGGAGGTTGGAGTCCACCCTGGTTCTCCTCTCCACGCGGTGGCCAGGAGTCCTCCAATCCTGCAGGACTGGAAGGAGCATAATGATGACCACGCCCGTGCCTCCAAAGGTCAGTTGACGTCAGTTGGTCGAAGATGCCCCAGGAGGAACCCTTTTGGGGAAATGGCATCTCGTCGACGACGCACGAAGACGGGAGAGGCCAGAAAGCTGACATCGGCACTGTGTCAGCGAGTAGACAACTGGATGACCCCTTCTGGGGTATTGACAGCTTGTTCAAGACGCCCCTGGACAGGATGGGCCATACAGCTGGCACCTGCACGGTGTCAGCGAGACGACACTGCCGGTGTGCAGAGCGCTATTGTTTTTCCCTTGCATCCTGCTCCGGAGTGTTGCTCTCGGTTGCTGAGACGGGTGGCGAATGACAACTCGTGTCGGGCAAGGCGAAGCTTCCATGGTTCTCGGTATCCGCAGCCTTTTGAAGGGCGATGGCAAGGTGGTAATTGTGCGAGGCACAACAGTATGCACAACACTGTGCCATCATAACGCACACAAAACCAAGGTTCCTTTAAAATCGCTACCGCAGATAACTCACATAGCTGTGAAACATGCACCTCATTTGTAGCGAACGCCACAATCTTTTTCTACATAATCACAAGGTGGGCACTTCTCAAGCAGAACTTTTATCTCTCTTTACTTTTCTTTTGATCTTTTTACAAGAGTCTACAATGACCCCAACGATGTAGAGTATAAACAACAAAGGCCCTAGAATTGGTCGCTGGGGCAACCCAAATTTTACAATAAAGGTTTTCAGTCTGTCCGGCACACCACTATACGCAAAATACTTTGCGTGTACCGGAATACCGGGTGTGAAATTCCCATGTGCGTGCCCCGAAAACATGGCCGCATCGCCGAAAGCGGTTGCCATCCACCCCAAATCTATCAAGTGGCTGTCGTGTGCACTGTAACTCGCTAGCTCCGAACACATGCTTTTATTTGCTTTATATTGATGTCCTGAAACTTGGACAGCAAAGTATTTGTGTCGTTTCGGCACCATTTATGAGAGACATACCCAAATAATCGATGCTTTAGGCTTAGTGATTAGCGCTCCTGGGGATCTCAGAGGACATACTGTATTTTCGTGCATATAACCCACCCCTGCATACATAGGCGTGCGCAGGGTTACCGTTCAGGGGGGGCGAAGGTTCGTCGCAGCGCCCCCCCTTTCGTATTAAGTCAATGTATGGGGCACACTTTGCGCCCCCCCCCCCCCCCTCTTAGGTTCTTAGGGGACTCAGGGGGCGGCCGCCCCCTTGCCCCCCTCGTGCGCACGCCTATGCCTGCATATAATCCGCCCCCGCATTTTCAGCCCACCGAAAAAGGAAAAAAAAAAAATCCTCGCGTATTGCCTGCACATTTCATACAAGAAAGTCTGCACTAAAGCTACTGCAGATCGATTCGTGAAACGACGGAGGCCCAAATCACAGTTGGGATCCTCGGGCAGCAATGGCGAAATCATCGCTTGTAACGTGAATAATTCCCTGTCGTGTGAATGCTGGCTGCAGAGAGATCCGAATCACGTCATACGTCACATTACTGATTTGTTCGCGATCACGTCCGTCGTATGAATGCGTTGGCATAATGTCATCCGCCATCTGATTGAAAGCCCTTGCCGTTTCAAGAAGCGGTGCAGCCATCCGCGGCTCGCACGGAACTCTTGAGGTAGGCCTAGCTCTCTTAATAGTCGCCGGGCCTCCACTTGGGCCATATCGGTCAATACGGTGTAACCACTACTTCTCACTTTTCAATCAGCTTTCCTAGCTGCACCTCCAGCTCATGGTAGGCGCTGGTCTTGGGGCCATGAAATGACCTACGGTCCAATAACATCTTGACAGCATACTTTCCAAGTTGTCAAGAAGGACAGCGTACAAGCCGTGCACCGCGACTGTCCTTCTTCCTCAAGTGTCGCACACAGGACTCGTCCACATCGCACAGTCTTCCTGCTTCGTGATTTCGAAGTTCCTCGGCAACGGCGATGATCTTCAGCTTTTGCTATGCAGTGAATGACTGCAGCCGAACGCTACTCATGATGACAGAACAGATCGATCGACGCACGGCAAACGGGTCAAGACGCTGAAATCGAGCGGTATCAGCGCGATAAAGAAAGGCTTAGTCAGTGTTCATGCGTAGGGGCTTCACGACACAACGTTCATTGCCATGAAGCTCCACTAAAGGAAAAACCCCTCGTATTATCCGCACCCCTACTTTGCCACTGAAATTTTCTCATTTTTGGTGTAGGTTATACGCGCGTAAATATGGTAGATTACATATTTGTTAGTTGTTTTTCATCCTCCACAGATGGTGCCACTTGACTTAATGGCAGCTACGGCACATGCTATCCGGTATTACGCAACACCTTTGCGTTACCGGAATACCGGACAGACTAAAAAAACTCCGATAGCAGTTGGAGACACCAAGTCGCCAACCTTCACACATTGCTTCCTGTTACAAAGATGTGCCATTGACTCCAACCGCAATTGTGGGGTTCGGTGTCTACTCCGGGAAAAGGCCGCTCGTCAACGTCAGGATAACTCAATAATTTATTAGTACCAAGACAGCTTTAATATATTATGGCGAAACAGCAACACATCAAAACAAAGTTTGCTACAGATTCCGCGTACCACTTCCGTGCCTGGCCCCAGCGGACAGCACGCCGCACACACGTGCGCACCTCACGGCAGTTCGCCGGCAACCCCTCCCGGACCGCTTGCTGTGATTGCTCATCAAGCATTCGCACAAGTAGGGACATGCGCAGTGGTGCTCGTCGCTGCTCATTACCGCCACAGTGGGTGAAGGCGAGGGTGGTTACCTGTGATCCCCACACATTCCCCCCTCTCCAAATAAGGCGGCACCTCACCGGCTCCCTTGACGAAGTCCTTGGCTTTGGCGGTTGCCCATGCAGCGTCTCCGGTCTCAGTCTTAGACTGTGGCTTGAGCAGAACACCACTGGTCTCATGCTTCGTGCGCTCGACGAAAAGCGTCTTTGCACTCAGTTTGGTGTGGTGCCAGCGCTGGACGCAGTTGTCTGCTGCCTCGGCGGTGTTCATTGTTCTGAAGCCGAAACGGTGTGCGCTGGGCGTCTTGTCGATTGTGCCGAACTTGGCGGACCCCGACCTCGAGGCGCTGAACAGCGCCTCGAGGTCGGCCGCCGCTTGGTGTTGGCCAGCATGCTGCTCCACAGGTTGCGCACGGATTCATCGTCCACCGCTGCATAGGGTGTCTCACTAGTAGCTGTGCCGGCAGCCCTTGTCGCAGGCGCAGCGGCTGTCTTGGCCATGGCATTTCTTCTTTCGGCGGCATCTTTCTTTGCCTCCGCTACAGCTGCTGCTGCAGCCGTTCTCTTGGCCAGTGTCTTTTCTCCGTACTCTCCTTCTCTTTCCTCGTGGTGATGCCTGTGTTCAAGTCGACGTTGTCATCGGCCTGCATGACTAATGCCTCTTCAGCTTCGTCAACGACGTTCCCACCCTCTTTTGCTGCCAAAACGTCCGCTATGTTCTTGTTGTCGTCAATGTCGGCCTCTCCGGCGTCCCCCTTTGAATCGGACTCGTCCTGGTTCATTTCCAAGTCTCCGAAGTCGGCATCGTCCTTCTTCGAGACATCGGCCATCTCGACCTCGGGCTCCTCTTGCGCCAGTATGCCCGGCTGTGCGAATGAGGCTACCAGCCCTTTTGCACCGCTGACGTTCGCGATCGCCACGTCCCTCCCTGCAAGGTAGGCTGCGGACTCGGCGTGTACCCTCGACGCGCAGTATGACGCGGTGAAAAGGTCGAGCCGCTCCATTGCTTCAAAAAGTGTCTTAAGACCGGCCTCCATTTCTGCCGGCTGTAGACGGGGCCCACTTCACGTTGGATGCCACTTGTGGGGTTCGGTGTCTACTCCGGGAAAAGGCCGCTCGTCAACGTCGGGATAACTCAACACTTTATTAGTACGAAGACAGCTTTAAAATATTACGGCGAAACAGCAACACATCAAAACAAAGTTTGCTACAGATTCCGCGTACCACTTCCGTGCCTGGCCCCAGCGGACAGCACGCCGCGCACAAGCGCGCACCTCACGGCAGTTCGCCGGCAACCCCTCCCGAACCACTTGCTGTGATGGCTTATCAAGCATTCGCACAAGTAGAGACATGCACAGTGGTGCTCGTCGCTGCTTGGTATAACCGCTGCAGTGGGTGAGGGCGAGGGTGGTTATCTGTGATCCCCACACAATGCAGGCACGAGACTTGAATGATTCCCATGTACACCAGAAGTCTGACGACCTTGCACATATCCTCCTCAGTGACCTACATCCCAGATCCATCCCTCTCATTGTGCATTGGTTTTTCGAAAATATTGTTACGGGGAGAAAAGGCATTTAAGAATATTGTCATGATATACCGCAACAGAGACCTGAAACCAGCAGTACAGCAGAACGTCAGGCTGGTCCGATCATTGCCAGTACGACCTCATCGTCTTTTCCACGAGTTCGTCCTCGTCCTCTTTTCAACAGTGGCACATACAAGCCTGGCAACAACAACAGAAACAATACCAGCCAATCTTATACTACTGGCAATATATATACAATGTATATTGCCACGCGCGTTTCTGATTTCACTTTTGCTGTATTTAGTTTCCGCCCACAAAGACTGTCAGCGATGCTCAGCGCAGACCGTCCCTTCAGTGTTCGAGAAGCTTCACGGTTGTAGATTGTTTTGTTAAGTATGTGCGCACGACGCGAACACTCGAGCTTATTCGAGAGCTTACGCAACGACCAGTGATAAGGCTGGAAAATTCTATGCGTGATGTACCGTATTTTTACGAGAACGGATAACTGGGCTAGTTTGTGGGAATTCATGTTAAGGCAGGTAGTGCAAAGAAACACGGACACAAGCTAGGAATAAGTACGCTTGTCCCGTGTACTTATTCCTCGCTTGTGTCCGTGTTTCTTTGCGCTACCTCCCTTAACATGAAGTACCGTATTTACTCGCGTAATCCTCGCACTCGCATAAGTCTCGCCCAGCAAAAATAAGTTTTTTTTCAGCGAATAATTATCGCACCCCCCAAATTGCAGCAGTAATGTCGTCTGCTAATTCTAACCACTGATGACGATAGCGCACGGCAGCCTAGCACCATCTCTTAAGTATCATGCATACTATCAACGCACGGAGGCCCAATCCAATCCAAGCCAAGCCACAAGTCGCAAGTAAGCATGGAGGCGCGTTGCGACGTGTTAGCTGTGGTTACGCTATGGGTCGATACGGAAGCTACACGGCAGCTTTCAAGTTGAAAGTGATTGATCATGCACTAAAAAGCGGCAACAGGGCCGCTGGCAGACACCTCGGAGTCGACGAGTTTAGTGTCCGCTACTGCCAACGGCAGCACGAGCAGCTGAAAGCCACCAACAAAACGCGTCGGGCCTTCCGTGGGCCTAACCCCCGTATTCAGAAACGCTCCTTGACTTAACTTGACTTTCCACCGTCTTCAATGCAGTACAAACGCGTTTCAAATGCGCTGTCTTTAGGCGGTGCCAAGGCAACACAAACACGTTTCGAACGCGCTGCCTTGAGGCGCTGGCAGGTTGAGGCGGCACTTCTTGATTACGTGATTAGTACTTCTCAAAGCTTTTAGTTAGTTGCTGGCGTGAGAACCTCGATTAGCGGCCGCTTCGTTTTCATTTTTTTTTTTAACACGAAAGTGTTTTATGCCGGGGCCCACCAAGACTTTTGTGACGTATTTCCGTCACGAATATGACGTTAAAATGAACGCCAGCAAATGAGAAAAAAAAAAACTTTTAGAAAAATGTTTCCCCGCCTGGAATCGAACCTCCAACTCCTCGCCCCGCGACGATATGCTCCCGACGCTCAACCGACTGAGCTAAAGAGGCAGACGAAAGACATTCCACCAACGCGCGTTATATCTCTCACACAATCTCTCTCGCTCGGTGCCTGCTGTTGGTGGCGCAGGGCGGTGCCGCCATCTGTGAGCGATGAAGAGAAGTAATGCGGCATGACACTAGCACCAATAGAGAACGATTCGTCGGCGATGCAGTTTAAGCATGGCGTCCGAGATTGCGTGCCGGCGCGCAATCTCGGCGGTCATGGTGAAAGCGTCTAAATAGCAGGAATAAACACTGGCCGCGCTAGCATGGGGGAGTAGCCCTAGACGCAGTTATGTGTCACTAGTTATGCTCTTTGCGTTTCACTTCGTGTTAGCGTGTGATGGCTCGTTGTCGGAGTAGGGCAGCTTCCACATGCACCAGCGGTGTTTCGCCGCCGACTACTTCGAGTGCGAAAGCACCAACTAATAAAACTGCTGCAGTACGCGATGCAGAAAGGCAATGATGTCGACGGACGAATGTGGTGCCTTGGTGGAGCGAGACGGAGGCCAGCGGGAAGTGGAACGCCTGTGCGCATTCGCGGCTCAAGCTCTGCCTCCTGTGTTGCTGAAGGACAGTGTGGTAGTGTATGAAGGAGCACAGGCGTAGGTTACCGCATCATTCGGGAGCTTACGCCGTGCCGTTACTCTCCTTAAATGACGACGCTTTGAAGAAGTGCACAGTACCAGTGTTTATTACGTGTTTGTCGTCATCTTTGCACGTGATTAATGATACGCTCTGTGTCCAGGTATAGGTTAAAAATCCACGCATATCCACGGAGTGAATGATGATGAGTGGGCGAAGCTCCGGAGGTTCATCGGTAAACCGTGAATCTTCCGTGAAATTCGCCCAGTACGTGATCAAAGACGTGACAAACTTTATGGTCTTATGGCTTTATGGTCGGTGAAATGGAGGGAGAGCAGTTCCTGAATGGGTCGTAGTGGAAAGTTTGCAAAGACGAGATCGATGCAGGTTCCTCGGATGGTGGTTGGTGGCATGTGGTCAAACGATATGCATGTGAGACCATATCGCGATGCCATGTGTTGTATGGCATCGCGATCGTCATCGTCATCAGCGTCATCCTTGGGTACATTCCCCAATTTCTATGCCCAATTCACTATGGGGCACCCAATTGGGCACCCATACCCCAATTCACTATGGGGCATAGTGGGTACATTCCATATGCTGTGCCGTGATGGCAGCGTCATCGTCATCGCACAGGGGTGGCTACTACGACGACGACAACTCAGGACGACGCTGGACTAGCCTACGCCCTAAGGAGCTTCTCCCCTAAAAGTTCAACTAGTGCAGCGGTTAAATCATGTTGATGGGCGTTTGTCATTGCGATAGAGATGTGCCCCTAGGTGTCGACGTGGGTGCATCCACGTCAAACGGTGCTATAGCTGTAAAACAGCAATAGACATTCTACGAACTCTCATAATCACTACACAAAAAGCACTACTTTGTTAAGACACTTTTCACTTTCGTGTTCACTTCGAGTGCTGCCTTCGTCAATGTCATGACCACGTGACAATATACAGCACTCGAAGGCAGGCATACAAGATGGAGCCCAGTCTGCTCGAAGTATCACTTAGTGTCATCTTCTTCCCTATGGTGTTCATCTCTGGCGCCCCGTGGCATCACCCCCCGGCGACGAAGGCACGTCTCGGTGCTCAGCTGGTCCGAGTGATATCACTTCAGCCGAGTTTCATGAACAATGTCCGAACACAATCACGCCCGGTTGGTGTGAAGAAGCTCGATTTCGTTTGTCACGTTGGTGACTTGGCGCACGACACGGTACGGAACGGAGTACGGTGAAGTCAACTTCTCACACAGGCCAACTCGCCACGATGGCGTCCAGAGAAGGACCGCGTCACCTCGGTTGAAGTAGACATCACGGTGGCGGGCATCGTAGACGAGCCGTTGCTTTTCTTGCGAATCACGAAGATTCAGGTGAGCAATCTCACGTGCCTCTAGAGCTCTAGATATGACATTACGGGCGTATTCTGATGTGTGGGTAACGGCAGGAAGGAGCGTGTCAAAAGGTAGCGTGGGTTCTGGTCCATAATATGCATGCATGCATACTTATTTGTGTGGTTGCATATCTCTCTGATGATTTCTGCAGTGAAAAAAACACGAAGAAGCCACCGCACGGCACACCGGAACGCTAGGTCAAGGTCTCCGCGCCATCTTTGCGGAGAAAACTCTGCTCTTTCTGCAGCCGACGCCAAATGCTCCCTCTAGAACGAAGTTGACACCTTAAAAGATAAGAGGTGTGACCTTTGGTACGCACCTGATACATTTACATCAATGCACGACAGCAATAAAATGTCCCAAGGGCAGAGCGAATCTTACCGGCAGATGCCTGCTGATGTTTTGGGGCAGTTTGAAGCACTATCGCCGTCCGTACTGAAGTCTGGTGAATCAAAGTCGTCTTTTGTGTCCGCGCTACTACCATCATCCAGAGATTCCCGCTCAGATTCGTTGGTGTCTGTCGAAATTCACCGTTTTCGTGGAGCACCCGCGAGCGATGTCGATGCCATAACCGAAACCACGGGCACTCCCCTCCCCAATTCGAAAGGGCTTTAAAGATCACGCGGCTGAAAAAAAAAAAAAGAAGCTGAAAAGTGAAACTGATGAAGTACTTCCTCTTTTACCCTTTGGAGGGGGTGAGCTGTCCACAAGTGCTCGGAGAGCACCAAAATTTGAGCCTGAAGTCATCGTTAGCATACTAACGATGGGAATAGGCGCGTTCATGAAAGTGTTAAGCTCGGCCAACTGTCAGTTGGCGTTGTCAAGAAACTATCATCATCACAAACAGTCTCTACCTGCACATTAACTTGGGCGGCATGCGCTCTCTTCGTTCTCTTCACTACCCGAACACGTGTGCCCCGGTGTGCACTCTCCCACTGAATCGATTTATCTAAAGAGGGAGGAACAAAGAAAGAGAGAGAAAGAAAAAACAGACACAAAGAAAGACATAAAACTGAGAGGAATGCAGAAAGAGAACGAAACACACAGCATACCTGCCAAGTTCAAGGATTCCAAATCCGGGAGATTTCCAAAACGGGAAGGGGGGGGGGGGTGCCAATATACCTCCCCCTTTCTTTTTCAAAAAAAAAAAATTAAAAAATCACGAAAATGGGGGGGGTCTGTTTCGAACAACCCCGCAAGCGTAAACATCGGCGTTGTGGTCTTATACAGGCTTGGAGCCAAATACACAATGAAGGTAAGGTTTCCAAACAATAACAGAAGGTGCGAATCTCACAGGGGCAGCGAAAATACAGTAATACCTCGTTAACTCGAACTCGCATATCTCGAAAAATCGGCTAAGTCGAAATTTTCTGCAGCACCGAACCTTTTCCTATACGTCCCATGTATTTGTTGCCCTTTATCTCGAAGTATTTTTGGGTCGGACTGCGGATATCTCGAAATCTTGACTGGGAGTGGAACGAGAATTCTGCCGCCGGAGCATTTCATAATATTCGCGCGATGCTCGCGCGCCTAAAGTCCGCCGATTTTTTTTCTTATTTAGCCGCGCCTGCCACTACGTCGAGGCTTTCCGCGATCGTGAAGTCGGAACCTAGCGACATACGAATTTTGTCAGGCAACCCTGTGGCAAGTGATGTGGCAACGATCATCATCATTAGTATGTACATACGCGGAGCCATGCGCGGAGCAGGCCCTCTGCCTACGCTTGGCGCAGTTTGTCTCGTTCACTTTGTGCAGTTCTCGTGATTTTTTCTGAGGTGTGATCTCCGTTCAACCTGCGCAAAGCGCGGTACGGATTTTTCGCTGACTGTGAGGAGCGGCAACTAAGCGTGAGTGCGGCGAGCATGGCGTCGCTAAAGCAGTGCCAAGTCGCCGAAATCGTTCAAACGGCCACTAACGTAGGGGACGGCGGAGACGACGGCGACGACGAACCACCTCGAGAGGTGCCGATATCTGCCGAAACGAGGAATTTGCTGCCCTTGCTTCGAAATAAGATCGAGTGCAGCGGCGGGGAAGATCGGCTAATGCGATGCGTCAAGCAGCTGGAGGACGCCTTCCTAGGCCCGAGTACGACCGCAAAGCAGACGAGCATTAGGCAGTTTTTCTCTGCTAAATAAAATGGCAGTGCTGCAAAACCCAGCCGGTTAGCATCTCTTGTATGTTTGTTTTTTCTCCTTTAAACATTTACGAGAAAGTTTAGAAGCTGCTGCTGAATAGCCAGTAAGTAGTAGTGATTTTTCTGAAAAGCGCTCGATTTTTCCCGGCGATTTGCGCAACTTTGCTTATGTCGAAAATCCGCTTATCTCGAAATTTTCCCTGGTCTTTACAACTTCGAGTTAACGAGGTATTACTGTATTCGTATTGCCCGAAATTTCGTATCATCGAAAAACTAGCAAAATCGGTTTTCAAACCTCGATATACGCACAAAACATTCATTTCCATCAAGAGAACTCGCGTATGTCTTTCTGGGACACAGGTGAACGGACCAATAAGGGACGGCACAGCTGGCTGCCGCGAAAGCGCGGGGCAATGCTTCGCTTGAGGCCAACTGAAAACTAAGTGCCAAAGTCCGCTCCACCACCAACAGGAACGCCGAAATGCTTCTAGCCTCTTTTACGTCTTTATTGCCTTTAATCTACCGCTGCATTAGCGGCGTGCCTTCGGAGCTCGTAGTCACTATCGGTGATCGCGTCGCAGCGACCGCGGTTTCGTGTGCGGAGTTGCGACAAACGGTAGTTCCGTTTTCAATCCGCATGCGCTGGCCGCGCACACGTACCTTCAAAACTACGTCGTTTATTGCTATCTATGATCGCATATGCCGCGGTTTTGTCCGCAGCATTTGCGGAAAGCAGCATCGCTTTGATGGTCGAACGTTGGACGCACGTGCACTTTCGGAGTTCTGTCAGTTACGTCGTTGCCACACATGATCGTGTCAAGAGCGACCGCGGGTTCGTCCACAGCGGTTGTGGTAAACGATAACCACAGCTCTGACAGCGCATGCGCTGGCCGTGCGTGTACTTCTGAAGCTTCCAGCACGCTGCTCTCGGCCTTCGCTCGACGGTTTCGGTACCAAAGTTCGTATCACCCGCGGCGATGAGGAGTGTTCGGAACATCCGAATTTTGGCCTCATGGACCCAGTGAAATTTGGCTGGGGAATTTAACGAAATTGTATCAGCCGGTTTCGTATCACCGAGATTCTATTGTACGTTCACATGAACGCCTCCTATATTCGTTTACATTAGAATGCGATGGGTTCGCAAGAAGCCTGGATTGGGGTGGATTTTTGTCAATGCGGTCAGATCAAGCACAGAAATTTCGATTTCTGGGAGATTTTCCAGCCAACCATACAAACGTAAGAAATGGTCGAAATCCGGGAGTCTCCCGGAAAATCCGGGAGACTTGGCAGGTATGACACAGGGAGACGAAAATGCAAAGACAGAGAAAGAAATAGACCGGAAGAGAAAAAATAGGTAGAAAAACCAGAGAGCAATAAAGAATGAAAGAGACAAAGGAATAGGGAGAGCGAAAGAGATAAAAAGAAGGAGGAAGTGCGAAATAGAGATAGAAAGGAAAGAAAGAGGAAAAAGATAGAGCAAGAAAGAGAGAGAAATAAATAAAGAGAGAACAAATGAGATAGAAATTATGGCAGTTTCACGTCGGTGGTGAAAGAAAAGTGCAGCTCCTTCTTTCTGTTTTGCTCTCTATTTTTCCTATCTCTTTTTTGAGACTTCCTTTCTCTTTCCATCTTGCCGGCTGTTCCATAGATCTCTTTTTTGTGCCTGTTTGTTTCTGTCTTTCTCTCTCTTTCTATATTAATGAGAACTAACAGACAATAATGCCAATGGCATTACTGTCTGTTAGTTCTCATTAATATTGTCACGCACGTTTCTTATTTCACTTTTACTGTATTCGGTTTACGCCCACACAGACTGTGAACAAGCCGCGCCTGCAGTGTTCGAGAAGGTTCACGATTGTAGTAGATCATTTTGTTAAGATTGCGCGCAAGACGCGAACACCCAAGATTATTCGAGAGCTTGCGCGACGACCAGAGATAAGGCTAGAATGTTCGACGCGTGAGTTATAAAAGCCGTCGCGTTCCAACGATGACCAGTTGACCGACGGCCGACACTCTGTTTGCCGCTATCAGTGCCAGCGTGTATTGCTATAATCTTACTTTCCGTTTACCGGCCACAAGTTTGGCCTAATAAACGGCCACAAGTTCGGCCTAATAAACAGTTTCATCTTGGCCACCTCGCCTGCTGCCTTCGTCGACGTCACGACCACGTGACAATATTGTGTCTAACAAAGAAAAACGAGCCCTTGAAATTTTTACTTCTTTCCTTTTCTCTCTCTCTTTATGTCTTTCCCCTTTCTTTCTCCATTTTCTCTTTCTATCGTTCTCTCTCTTTCACGTGCTCTGCGTCACCGAGCAGAGTTTTTGCTTAACACTTGCACCTGCACTACTCCGTAGTGAGGCTTGTCCAATTCCCGTGGTGCATTACCCACCTGTGGGGCTTTTTCAACACCACACAAACTACGGCAAGCTACAAACAGCTTCGCCACTGAAAGAGATAAAAAGAACAAAGAGAAAGAAAGAACAGAGATAGAAAGAGCTAAGAGAAAGAAATAGAAAGGAAGAGAAATGAGAAAGGCCGCTGTTGGCTCCAGCCTCGCACCACAGTGCAAGCTGCACAATTTTTTTTTCGTTTCATCAAAAAGTGGCTCGAGGTTCGCGCAGGACCTCCAATGTACCACCAAATGTTTTTCACTATCAGAGTTTGCAGCATACAAATGCTCCAACGGGCGTTTATTTAAGTGTCTTCTCACCTAGCCCACATGAACCCTGCCACAGCCCAACGGGACCTCGTACACTACTTCTGTTCTGTATGCTATAAAATCGCATTTTCAAAAGAAGGCAGGAGTTGAGGGAAGATGACAGCTTGTGATAAAAATTTCGTAAACAGCGGGTATGCTGGAGTCGACGCTTAAACAAGCAGACTTGTCTTCTCGTGACCAGTTGCAGCCTTGAAAACAATAGGGTGAACTTGTTGCTAGTTGGTTGAACATATTGAAACAGGAAATAGCATGGTAAAAACAAAGACGAAGCAAGGAACGAGCAACACACCACATGAAGCGATCGTGTGGTGTGTTGCTCGTTCCTTGCTCCGTCTATGTTTTTGCCACGCTGTTTCCCGTTTGAAAACAAGTCAGCTTGTCGAAACATCGGCTCCAGCACACCCCCTGTTTTACAAATTTTTCATTGCGAACTTGCATTTGTGGTTAATGTTGCAGCTACCAATCTTCCTAACTCTGTAAGGGCCGCACATGCTAGACAAATTACATGGTGCCGAGCGCAAGATACACCACCAAATTTTCCTGCCACTTTCTTGACACTATGCGAAGGTGTGGATTTGTGGTTTTGCCTTACGTCGAAAAACACCAGTCAAAGTTGGCACACTGCAACACACAGAACACAGTGCTACAGTGAATACAGTTGGTTAACACTAAATCAAAGGCCCACTTGCCTGGGATGTGCTTGATGATACGCTTGTCCACAACTTCCACAGCAAGCGACACCTGGCTGCAGTCATCAAATAGCTTCAGCTCCTGATCCTCAGCTGAAAAAAAAACACAGATGCATATTGTGTCAGGCTCTTGATCAATCAATGATCTCTGCCTAAAAAAAAAAAAAACGCCCCGCCTGCGCGGAAAGCGCAGCACAGTGAAAGCTGGAAAAGCGGCATTTCTAGAATCTGTTGTAATCTCTCTTGGGGCTACTAATACAAGTACACTTGCAAGGTACCCACTATACACCATAAACCATAATTTTTGTCAAGTTGGGAAGCACCCTGTACATCATATTCGTCATTCTGCGGAGAGGCAAGGTACCCACTACGCATCTGCGAGGCATTATGTTGTGCACTTGCGAGGTACTCACTACACTATAAATCATACTTTTCGTGAAGTAGGGAAGCATCCAATATGTCATTATTTGTCATTCTGGGAGAAGTGTGACACTTACGACAAACCTGTAAGGCATTATGTGCACTTTGTTGATGCTGTGGCTGATGGCGATGAAGATTTATGTCTGAACCTTTTGTAATGGGTTGGAAGCATTCACTGACCCACTCGTTACACAATTCACTTCGTGTGATGCCTGGTTGTTATTTTACTCTTCTAACACACTATATTACATGTTAAGGGGAGATGCGATTGAAAAACGTGTTTTCTTTTTTTTCAAAATACACTCAAACCTCGATATAACGAACCCGGATATAACGAAATATCCGTTATAACGAAGTGGATGAGGAACAATCCTGTAATGGATACAGTGTTGTGAATCTACATTTATAACGAACTTTTGGATATAACGAACTTCTTTTCATGTAAGATGCAACTTTGTTATAATGAGGTTTGAGTGTAACATATTTTTCATTTTTATTTGTTTTCACAAGTTTAGTTTCTCTGCTTTCACGACAAAAAAACTGAAGATTGTAATTCAACTCGAAGTAGGTTAAAAATCGCTTTTAAAGAGCACAAGGTGGCTACTAAAAAACTAAAAAGTGCTCATTTTCTAGAGTCCCCTGGAAATTGTCACCTGGCTGCTTGCCATTGCATTTCGCATGAGGGGTTCACTAAAGCCACATGCTCAAAATAACCATGATTGCCAAGCTCTCATGATGGAATAAATCATCTTAAATAACATATCTTTTCCGCATAGATGAGCTTTCACTTATATTTTTAAAATGTGTTTTTCTCAAGATCCATTTTTGGGCAACTTCTTGAGTTTGGGCATCATGTTTTTGGTAGTTCTGATAGCCCGGTCGGGATAAAATTTTGCCCACATATTCCTTAACATGTGAAGGGTGCAAATATTTGCTTCAAAACTTGATATCGCCTGTATAATTATTACGAACCTAAAGTAGGCAATTAGTATGGGCTGAGGATTCTAAGAATTCTCGCATTACAATTTTTCTTGACCATCAAAATGTTTTATACGCACCTTCTTGATAGTTATTTGCATTCTAGAGTTAATGTGGAGCAATATGAGCCATTAATGGCTCAGAACCGTAAAAGTTTAGTGGCATAAAAAGTTTGTCCAAAACGAACTATACTTTACACGTTGTCCTGGCACAAAACGAAAACTGTGCAACTCACTATAAAACTAATTACATATTTGAAAATCAGCACAAACGCCTATATATACAGCGAAAATTTCATTGCCCTAGGCTACAGATTAACGCACTTTTTTTCCGAATCGCATCTCCCCTTAAAGGAACCCTGAAACGGTTTTGACGATTTTGTACAAATACATTGGGCCAGTAGACCAAGTCCTAAGGCTCATTTACACACTAATTTAAGCTCTCTGCTTACACTGTGTAATTTATTACAACGCTATAAAGCTGCAAATCGCTGCAGATCACTGCAGCTCAGCCCTACGCGTTTTCAACCGCCCCTTGCGAGTACGACATGCAGTGTCCGCACGACGTCATTGGGGCTGCGGTGTGCGCGCACGAAAAATTGGCTGGCAGGGTGGCGGCACCTGTCGGAGAAAATATCAACCACTCCGCGATGTCTCTGTTGCCAGACGGCGTGCGTGCTGCCAGGCGCACTGGGGCTATGGTCTCCGAGATGCAAGCAACCTGTCGGCGTGCAATCTCGGAGGTGATCACTGGGCGAAGCTCAAATCGTCGAGTGTGCTCACATGAGCTCTGCGATCGCCTGCGATGCCAGCGTGCCTCATGAGTTAAGGAGGCAAGGCAGGGGTGAGAAGGAGGGTATGATATAATTGTCCGTAGCGGCCTTGGTACACGGCGTGCCGCTAAATTTGTGGTGCCAATGGTTCGATGATGCTCTAGTCTAAACGCTGACAAAGCTTCAAATAACCGTTTCAGGGTCCCTTTAAAGGGGCCCTGCAACACCATTTGAGCATGGTCAGAAATGCTGCCCATCGGTAGTCGAGGCTCCAGAGAACACGCGAGTTAAATATTATAGCGCAGCACACAGCCTGGAATTCACAATAAATTCTCAAAGTCAGTCAAAAATTGCTTTCTCTTCTCTCAACAAATGACGCGACAAGCTCAAAAATCACTCGTCACAGCCATTCCATCAGCCATTGGCTGATTTGAGCATGGCGCGCTCGGTCGTTACTCGGGCCGCTGCAATAGGCCGTGAATTGTCCACGCGTGCGCGCGCGATTGCACTGAAGACTGCACGTATCCGAAGAAATAAAAAAAAAGAGATAAAGTGCTCAAGGTCACGAGGCGCGCGTGACACATTTTTTTCCCCCGTGATATTCTTCCCTGCTTAGCTCGGGACGAGAGAAGAGAGAATGCAATTGCAGTGTGCAACAAATCTTTGTAACTCTGCTCGTACTGAACGGATTCAAAAAATTTTTGCGGCGGTGAATTCGTGAGGCAATAAGCTCCTTTAGTGAATCCATTCCATGGCTACTTGGAAAAGTGTTGCAGGGCCCCTTTAATGCAGTCCCTTTCCAACATGAAGCCTGTATAGTGTCTTTTTGAAAAGGACATTCGAACACTGGCAAGGCTCTGTGGTAGAATACTGGGCTGCCACGGAGAGGGCCCGGGTTCAAACCTTCCTCCATCCTGGATTTTTCTTTTTATTATTATTATTATTTCACACAATAGTGGTTATGGACACCGGCGGCGGTGGCAGCAGATAACTACAGCGCCAAAAGCTGCCGTTGTTGTGATGCCATAACAGCTTTCGCAGAAAAACGCCAGGCGTGCAGAGAGCATGCAGCACAGTCACAGCATAAGCTGGAGGAGCTGCTTTCATAGAGCCCACTGTAAACAGCCTTAGGGCAATCACTGCATGCATGGTTGCAAGGTCCCCACTATGCCGTAAATTATTACTAGGGGTGAGTGAATATTCGAACTTTCAAATATTTTTGGAATGGCGTTTGCTATTCGATTTGCACTGGAATTTGACTACTCAAAGTATTCGAACTTCCTGAGGACAAATACAGTCAATGTCCAATTGGCAGTGGCCCCTTCAGATTTTCAATACAGTTCACCCCATCTGTTCTTATACATTGACGTCTGTGGGGCAGATTAGGAACTTCAGACTGGAAAGGAGCATGCCTTTGTCTGCCACATCAGTTGGGCCTCCACGGAAGTTCAAAGAGGAGGAGAGGCTGAGGAAACAGCATCTTTGCCTTTCACATCTTTTGCATCTTTGTAAAATGTTGTCGGCAACACTTTGGTTGCACCAAATCATGGTCATAAATACAATTCGGCCTCTGCATTGTCTCATTCTTGATAAGACAACTATGAAACACCACCCCACCAGTGCTTCATCAACCTATCCAAAAGAAACACTTTCATGTTGCAATCTTCGAAGAATGTGATTAGGGATCTTCTGAAACATTTTTTTTTGTAATTTTGCTTTGAAGTATTAAAAAAATATTCGAGAAATATTTGAAAAATATTCGATTCAATTCGCAAACTTCAATATTCGAATTCGCTTCACACCCAGAATTTTGCTGTTTGCACAGCTCTAATTATTACATTTTGTGAAGTAGCAAACCACTCACTATTTGTCTCTGAGGCAATGTGTGCACCTCTGTAGCGGCACACTCTGTTGTTGGTGTGGCGGATGATGCTGAGGATGAATAAGTATGGCTCAACCCTTTGTATTTCGTAGGAAGCTTTAATTTGCCAGTATAAGCATCGCCACATTTGCGCCTTTGTCGTAAGACCTTTTCAGGACACCATGGCATTGGCCACAGTGCAAGTTGAGGGGCACAGTCAATCAGTATGCAACAAAAAGTTATAACGTAAATCAGCTTGAATGGTCAGCAAATGTGTGAAGCTTAGGCTTGTGTGAATAGTAAATTTTAGGTACGAAGCGAATAGTGATTTGGTTCAAATAATTTTGAATTGAATTCGAATATCGCATATAATTATAAAGAAAAATGGGCATATTTGTCATGACGCAACTAACCTGCACAATATTTTTTAAATGCGAAGCATTTCTTTGCGCACTGTAAGCACTTTTGCATTTCTATCTACATATCTATCTATCTACAGGGGTGAGACGGCCGAAATTGATTTGGGAGCAGTTTTCGGAGCAGCAAAATTTCAATTTTGGAGCAGAAGAACCTTGTTTCGGAGCAGTTAGCAGCATGTATTATGTCGTCTTCGGAGCTTGAAAGAATAAATTTGTAGCAACTTGAGAGGACTAGTACATAGTGCAATTTTTCGGCTTAAAATACACGACATTCAAACAGCCTTTGGAGAAATCTTTTTTTTTAATAGATTATCCAGGCATGAACTGCACTATTTTCTTTACGAACAACACAATTTATCCAACCCGAGCAACAATATATGAAATACATGCTGCAGATCCTGCTCCGTCATTTTCATACCGCGGAACTACCGTGGCGCCCCCGGCGGAGTATGCAGCTGTCACACCACCTGTCGCGTGCCGCTCCGTAGAGGATTCCTAGAGGAAAGGACGGGGGGGGGACCGTAGGAGAGGAGAGAGAGGGGGGAGAGGACGCGCATGCGCTGTGGGGATGTGGGACGCCGGAGCCACTCCGTAGAGTATTCCTAGAGGAGAGAGGGCGCGCATGCGCCGCTCCGTAGATTAGATGATTCCTAGAGTAGAGAAAGGGGGTTAGCGTAGGAGAGCACAGGGGAGGGGACGCGGGGGGCCGCTCCGTAGAGTAGAGGATTCCTAGAGGAGAGAAAGGGGTGAGCGTAGGAGAGAGAGGGAGAGGGCACGCGCATGCGCTGCGGTGGTGTGGGACGTGGGAAGGAGGGACAGACTAAGCCCCCTCCAAACACATGCAAGCAAGATTAAGGAATGGGGTCAACCTGGGCGACAAACACCACCTGCCTAGCCATTGCTAAGCAGCCTCTCTGTGCTCTCAGCCATGACTCAAGGAATGGGGTCAACCTGGGTGACAAACACCACCTGCCTAGCCATTGCTAAGCAGCCTCTCTGTGCTGTCGGCCATGACTCTGATGACTGTGTTAGGGTTGACGGCCTTCATATTACTACAGTGTTCTGGTTCGCATAATGGGTGCTTCCCTACTTCATGAAAGTGGCCGGACGCGGGACGGGGGACGCGGGACGGACAGAGCCCCGAGCATAAGATGCTTCGCATCTAATAATTATTATTACATGATGAAACTAGCTAGATGTTTTTGTTTGTCACAATCATTCTTTTTCATATGCACATGTATCTTATAGCACATTGGCAGTATGCGCCCTTGCTGAACTGTGCTATTTGTATTTCGTCACATATTAATTGGAAAAAATGCACAAGTGCAAATAAGATCGGGACCACCTTCTGTGAAATGAATTCCTGACAAGACACATATGGTACTGTCAAGTGGGCCCCATGCTGACATTCATCTCGGCCCTCTTGACTGGCGGTCTGTTGCAAGCTACGGTGTGCTCTCTTGGGTAACTCATTAAGGAGCACTTTTTGGCCAGCTTGCTACACAGGAGGAATGCAACAGATTATGTAACTTTCGATCGCGGTTGATCCCTCAGACGGAATCTAATTTATCGATCACAATCGGCTCCCTTTCGCAATTCACGCAGTGGAGCTAGTCGCGATCAGGACATTCGATAAGGATGTGTTTCTCCGGATAAGCCCGGATAAACTGCGAATAAGATGCTCTCTTGGCTTTACCCTGTTGCCGCAGGACAGATCGAATCAGTCGCAGATAGAGCGTTAAACCATATCGTAGTCAATGGTCTAGCTCAAATCTGACAACAGGCAACGAAAACTTGCGATGTGAACAATTGTAACACGATTTTCTTCAGCAAGCTGACTCAACTGAAAGGCGCAGGCAAACTGTAGCTCAAGACTTTCGTCTTATAGCTTGTATGGACTTTTTGCAGCTTCTCCTGGTGTTTTGAAGTTGATATTTTGTATTGTTTGAGACGAATTTATGTTTCTCTCCACACGTTGTTTACTCAATCTCCATCAATAAACTGGTGCCACCTTACATACTGCTGCGTGTCTCTTCGCCAGTTGAGACCCTCTTGGGTCTCCTGGCGATTCTCCCACAGGAACTACACACAGCACTGTAGCGAAGCTCACACGATGAATTCGCGCCTAGGGTTTCTTGCATGTCGCATTTTCTGCCAGGAAGAACCCGTAAAACCGTAGCAGCCACAGAAGCGCAGGCCAGACGCCATTTTACCTAAGCGCCAATTTGGTGATGATGATACTGTTCCTGTTTTCCTGTTTGACAGCGCCACCTGCGCTCGCCCTAGAGCACTTCACTACACCACTGCTACGCTTATTTTCGTTCTACAATGGAAGGTACAGTTTCCGTTCTCTAAAGTGCATATAGATGTTCTCTGGCTGAATCGTGTGACAGAAAGACAGACCAAAATTTCTGCATTCAAGTATCCCATGAAAAACTATCGTTTTTAATAAACTGAAAGTGAACTGAACTTACGGTGACGGCCATACATGGCCACGGACACCAGCAGCTCTCCGTCAGGCAACTCTGCCTCGAGCACAGGCGAGCCCATGGCCTCCAGTTCCGCGACGGGGACGATAGACACGTGCATGCGGGCCAGGGCTAAGTGGCCGTCGTGTGCCACCAGCTGCACCCGGCCGGGGCCACCACTGGTCACCAGGGTGGCAACCACGGGGCCGACATCATCAAGATGCGCCCACGCCGGAGGTGCTTCCAGCTTCCAACGAACTGGGGCGCCGGTGCCACCTTGGACGTGCACCCGCACCTTGTGCACCGGTTGCGCCTCTGGGTCCCAAGGAAGCAACACCGCCTCAGGTTGCACCGACAGTGGCTCCTCGATAGACACCTCCTGTTCTCCTGAGGTTGTTGCTCGCAACAGTGCGCCGTCCTGCAGTCCATAGAGTTTCCTATACCGTATTCACTTGATTGTAACGCGAGGGGTGACTTCCAGGAAAAAAATAATAATAATAAAAGACTTGAGTGCGTCATTGCACTTTTTAGACAACTTGAATTTGGGTATTCCATTGTAATGCGAGGGTCAACTTGAGGTAGCAGAAATCAGTTAAAAACACGTGTTACGTTCGAGTAAATACGGTAAATAGACTAGAGGGAACTCTGCTGCTAGTGTCTATTGGAGCTGTAACACACAGTGCTTCAGCCAGCATGGGAATGATGGGTAGCACACGGATTTGTCTAAACTTCGTTCTTACAGCTCCATCTGGCTCCATGTGGCCTGCATCCGCTTTGTCGGAGGACGAAGTTCAGCAAACGTTCAGCAGTTCCACTTCACCAACTTTACCTTTTAGGCTCACCAATTGAAATCGGCTCTCGAAGTTCACAACAACGCATTCTTTTATCCAAAACAAACGCCAAAACACAATGATAAACGAAGCCACAAGTGCCGCAAGCACAAACACTAGGTGAATCTATGCACCACCCATCATTCCCATGGTGGCTGAATGATCGCAGCGCCAGAGTTCCCTCTAGTTAATATTGGGAAACTATGCTGCAACCCACTGGTTCTTGATAAACAGGTCTAAATGTGCACTTCACCCCACAAATACATGTTTAATGGTATTTGACAGAGAAAGGTATCTGACAGAGTCTGGCTGGGTGAAATTATACAAATAAACATACCCTCCCACCAAGTTTAGCCCTTTCAGACGCTACGTACACAACTGTGTACACCACTTGTTTTCGCTGCTTGTATCGACTAGGCGCTCACAAAGAGCAAGATACATTGAGCTTTGCATGAAATGAGCCTCCTGCATAGTAAGTATGCCTTCGCTTAACTTCATTTTAAAGAGCATTGTTGCATATGATCACTTTGCTGAAGGTACTAGCATGTTCGACGAGTCATTTGACGTACCACTTCCCGCGAACCTGTCAAAAGGATAATTTTTCTTTGCTCGAAATGGCCATAACCACAAAAACGGATTTGCACTAAACTTCTAGGCTGAGATTCCATTCTATTAACCCATTAGGGCCCATTGTACTTTAAAAAGTACACTTCTGTTTTCAGGAATAGAAAATACAAAATAGAATATTCTGATCTTGCTCATTAGAATTTCTGGTGCCAAAGGTTGCAGCAAGATAATCCTAATATGGAATATTGACTCCGTTATATTTTTTCTGTTTTACGAGTCGTCAAACTTTAGGAAAATGAGAGCCTGTTAAACGCACGTGGTCAGTAATACTTTTTCTAAATTAATTTGAAGTTTTACATTTTATATGTTGAAAATACGGACTGCTTCTGCTTCAGCAAGAGCAATTCAATCCCTGCAAAGAGTGAGAAGCCTATAAAGTGCATAGTTTTGCTGTGAGGAGTAATCAAATGTCGCTGTACTTTATATAGTACACTGGGACTTCGTGGGAGCATACAGGTAACTCTTGTTGTGCATTGCATCATAGATTGAACAGGCAGTTTTAGATGCGAAGCATCTTATGCTCAGGGCTATGTCCGTCCCTCCCGCTCACAGCACTACCAGCTGCTGCTGAGCGCTCCGCACCGACAGCAATACCAGCTGCCCCCCTGGTGTGCGGTGGCCTCGCCATCCGGCTCCCGGATCCCATCAAACACCTTACGACAAAACAGATCTTTCTGCTGAGCTTCCAACAGTTCCTTTCTGCTGAAAACAATCCCTGCACTAACTACAGCCTTTACGTGGTTCACGCTTTTGCCTTGAACTAACGTCTGCTCCGTTGTTTCCACTAGCGCCAGTGTCTCGCTCTCAGTTCATTTCGGGTTAGTCTCGTGACTTGCCTCGTGTCGGACTGGAGCACATGATAGTGCGTCGGCCGCGGCATTGTTTTTACCCTTGCGGTAGCGTACGGTGAAGTCGTAACGCTGCAGCAGCAATGCCCAACGAGCCAGGCGGCCACTTGGTTCGTTGAAGCGCCTTAACCATGTGAGCGCCATGTGGTCAGTCTCAATAACAAACGCAACTCCGTCGATGTAATAGTCAAACTTACGGAGACCGACAACTATCGCAGGACACTCCTTTTCCGTTACCGAGTAGTTCCTCTCCGCCGGCGTCCAACGAATGGCTCGCGAACGCAATCGGACGGAGGGCACCTCCATGCTCCTGAAGCAGAATTGCTCCTAGGCTCAGGTTGCTTGCGTCTGTTTGAATCACAAACTCCCTGTTCAAGTCGGGTAGCTGCAGTTCAGCCGTGTTAGCCAGCAACTTTGTGAGGCGATGCAGTGCGGCCTCCTGCTCTTGGCTCCAAGCCCAACGCTCGCCATTCCTCAAGAGCTTCGTCAAAGGCGCCTGCACTGCCGCGCAGTCTGGAATGAATTGGCGATAGAAGTTCACCATCCCCAGAAAGTGCCTCAGCTCGCCGATATCTTTCGGCGACGGATAGCTGACTATCGCTTCAAGCTTACCCTTATTCGGCAAAATGCGACCCTCGTCAAGCGTGAGTCCCAACAATGTTATTCGGGTCGCCGCTATCTGAGCTTTGTTCGGGTTCAGAGTGATGCCCGCAGACCTCAGCCTATCTAGAACGTCTCTCAAGTGGCGGAAGTGCTCCTCGAACGTTTTCGAGTAAACCACTATGTCGTCTAGATATGCGAGGGCGTGCTGCCACTTTGCATTTCCCAAAACACGGTCCATTAGCCTCTCATAAGTTGCGGGAGCTCCCACCAAGCCAAAAGACATTCTCCTGAATTGGAAAAGTCTTCTGTGGCATGTGAAAGCTGACTTCTCTTTGTCCCGCTCGTCCATTTCGAACTGAAAGTATCCACGACTAGCATCGAGCGTCGTAAAGTATTTCGCCTCGCCTAGGTTGGACACTAACGATGAAATGGATGGAAGAGGGTATGCGTCCTTCTTCGTTATCACGTTCAGCCTACGGTAGTCTACACAAAGGCGATACGTATCATCCTTTTTTGGAACTAGAACAACCGGGAAGCCCCATGGGTTGTTTGACATTCTACCACGCCTGTGTCGATGAGTTCGTCCAAGGCGACATCAAGTGCTCTGTGCTTAGCCAAGCTAATCGGACGGGGATTGCATTTCCAGGGTCTTGCGTCACCCGTGTCGATTTTGTGCTTGACCAGTGTAGTGCGGCCTGGGCGGTCAGTGAACATCGTGTCGTACTCGTACAACAGTGACGACAGCTGCGCTCTTTCCCCTTCTAGCAAGCTCTGTGCCTCTGCCAAAAGTGGGTGCATTGACCTTCCCTGTACCACGGCACATTGTTCTGATGGGGTTACTCGCCTTCTCGGCGCGCTTTCCTCCTCGCTCACTCGCGCCTCTCCCTGCCATCGGCATGCCTTTGTCAATGCGAGTACCTTCGAGAAAAGCTTTAACGCGTCTCTATCGCACTCTCGGTAACCTCCGTTTGCAATGTCGATAACAATACCTGACTTGGCGAGGAAGTCTCGACTCAGGATTAGAAGCATTGACAACCTGGGAAGATTGTCACGAATTATCTCGGGAGCGCTTGCAGTGGATGGAATTGAGAGAGAGACGGGAGTCGGAGGTGGCACGGCAAACACATTTTTATCAAACCAAACAACGCCAAACCTCAAACATAAATTCACACACACTGAGGAAATACATCTATATAACTTGGAAGCGCAAAATCGACGAGGACAACGAAGGAACACAGATACACAGGACAGGCGCAAACTCGCAACTAAGCTTTATTCAGAAGTCTCCCTAGATATATACACCGCCCAGTAGCGCACGCAGGCGCAATGCACATCACAATCTACACCGCTAATCAGGATCGGCAGAGCAACAAATATCCATATCACAACCAGGTTTCCAAAAACAGTTTTTCTTTACTGCGCAGCACAACAGACGTGTCACTGATGCAAACACCTTCTTTCTTTTTTATGTGATAGGCCTCCATTAGTTCTCTCGCCAGCGCATTTCCACTCCTGCCCAGAATTCGAATGCTAGAAAGCACTGGCTCGCATGCACAGGTCCTACAATGCACAGGAAGATGAAACGTCAAATTATTTTTTACAGATCGCTCATGTTCCCGCGCTCGATCATTGACACAACGACCGGTCTGTCCGATATAGACCCTTCCGCAAGTGAGCGGGATTTCGTACACAACGCCCACGGCGCATGTGACGTAGGGTCGTACGTGCTTTTTTCCGCACGGCGATTTTTTTTGGAAACCTGGTTGTGATATGGATATTTGTTGCTCTGCCGATCCTGATTAGCGGTGTAGATTGTGATGTGCATTGCGCCTGCGTGCGCTACTGGGCGGTGTATATATCTAGGGAGACTTCTGAATAAAGCTTAGTTGCGAGTTTGCGCCTGTCCTGTGTATCTGTGTTCCTTCGTTGTCCTCGTCGATTTTGCGCTTCCAAGTTATATAGATTATGAACCAACTAGCCCAGCAACGCATTCTTTTGAGGAAATACATGCTCAGTAATTACAACAATACTCAATAATCGAATTCCTCCAAAGAATTCCTACGCTAAAGTTTCTCTACTTTAGTTACTTCAGTTCTTAACTGCTACAGCAGTCTGGCCACACTGGTCTCTCAGTCGCGTCCGAAATGGAACGCCCTTACTTGTACGACGGTCGTCGCGGCGTCTCGGTCGATCTCTCGTCGTCCGTGCTGCGTCGCGTTCGCCGTCGATGCTCGCTTGCGGTCGCCGTTGCTCAGCAGCAACTTGACGATCCGCTTCTTGCTTGTTTCCCGGTCGTCGTCATGGCCAACGCGGAAGCGGACAGGTTAGGCCTAGCTGCCACCTCGGTCCCTGGTTCCAAGTACGTTGTGGCACATTTGACGACGCGACTCTCCGGGGACTGTCCTGTGGGCACGAGCCGTTCAGCGAGTGAAGGTGGAGCGTTGCGAGTGCTCCGGAATCCGCTGTGACGAGGATGCTTCAAGTCCGCAGTAGCCTCTACCGGTCATCGCCGAGGTCGACCCAGACTCGTAGTGCAGCACCTCTGGACCCGGCACCCGCCGCCGTCTTCACCCGTGAAACGCTGGCTTCTTCGACCTGCCTCGAACGGTGTCCCACAGACAATCCCCGTTCCTTCTCATGGGTTCTTTCGCCACGGCTCGGGTCGCGAGCCACGCGCTCTTCACCGACCAATCGCGTGCGCGAGCGTGGCAGGGGCGCATACCATCAGGTACTTTTCCATGCCCCGCACACCATCGGAAGTTTCCATCGTTGGGCGCGTGCCTCGTGCCCCTTTACTCATGACAAAGATGCGCAAACCGTTGTCGCCTCACGCGTCTGTCCCAGTGGATCAGAAGTCTAGCCGCACCGCTCGATTGTGCTGTGCCCGAAGGAAGGTGGAAGATGGTGTTGCTTTGTCTCAAGCGGATATTGTTTTCGTGGAGATGGTGCAACACCTCGTCCTCAAACAAGGAAGCGCTTGCTCCGGTGTCCAAAAGTGCTACAAACTTCTTTCGAGCTATCGTTAAAGGGATACTGAACAAAATTTTTGCCGCCAAGATTTCCAGCCAAATTGAAAGATTGGGGGTTGAAATTGATGGACACAACCTTCATTTCAGGCAGATACTAGAGAAAAATAATGAATTTATTGAGTTTTTCACAAACCGCCGCATCTAGCGGCTGCGCCGTGAACTAGAGGATGTGACGTGAAACTTGCCGGAAACAGCCATCCCACCAATGCCTGCCTTCGCCCGTGTCTGTCAACCCGCACAGCTTGCACTACGTTTCCCAGAACCAATACGGGAGCGAACAATGCTCCCGGCTGGGGTAAGGCATCAGTGCTTTTGTGGAAGGAAGCGAGTAGAAAGAAAGGAGAGGTGGAGAAAAGGAAGCGAAGAACAGGAGCACGTGCACCCTGCATGCGCCAGGGAGAGTCTGACCTCACTGCTCCCGCTCGCGTGCAGCCGCTGCGCGCTGACAATCCACCAAAAATACAGCCAACTGTTCAAAACTACGTGAAATAAACTGTGTTTATCGGAACAGTGGCGTCTTCCGAGTAGAATTTCAATGTTTTCGTCAGTTTTTCAAATTTTTGTTCAGTATCCCTTTAACTCGATTAGCGGTGCGGGCGAGTCTACGGCATCACTTGCGCGACAGACTGTAGTGTAGTGTCCCTAGTTTCGGTTTCAATGCATAGTCTAGCAACATTGGTGGCTCTGTTGTTGTCTTGCATATATGAGTGTTCTAGAATAAAGCGGCGTTCGGTTTTGTTGTGTTATGGTGGTTTGTCCGCTCTCTTCTTCACGGCCTCAGGCCGAAACACCACATTGGCGACAAGTGTTAATGAAGGCGTTACCTTGCCTGTAGCCACGTGCCCGTCATGAGCTTCTCCGGCCTCGTCCCACCGCCACCGTTTTAGCCCGCGCAAAGTCGCCCACCGGTTCCGTGGCCTCAATGGTTCCGCATGTTTGAAACCTTTCTTTTGGCCTCCAGAGCATCGGACTTTACACCCGAACAACGCAAAGCCCTCCTCTTACACAGTCTGGGAATTGAAGGCCGACATATTTTCTCCACACTGCCACCCTACGCCCCCGAAATTGCCCCCCCCGGGTTCTACCGCGACTGAGACCGATGAGGTCAAGAAGTTAGCCACTGCCCCATCATCATACGACAAGGCCATCGCTGCGTTGACACACCATTTTGCCTCAGCAAGCAATGTTGTCGTGGAACGCCATCGCTTCCGCCGCCGCACCCAGCAGCCAGGCGAGTCTATACAAGAGTACGTCGCCGCTTTACCGGAGCTTGCTTCTTCGTGTTCTTTCGTCGCCACGGACGACTCTCTCCGCGATCAGTTCATAGAAGGCATCTCGTCAGAAAATCTTCATGAACGTCTGCTTTTAAAAGGGTCATCACTCTCTTTTTCGTGGGCCGTACTCCTGGCACAGCAACTAGAACAGGCTGCTCAGCAAGTTCGTGAGCTTGTTCCCGGGCACGTTCAGCAGCTAACTTCGTGAGGCGGTCGGTTTCCGAGAGGGTCAATGCGGCCACGCTCGTCTTAGCAGGCACGTTCGGCACACTCAGTTTCCCCTGAGCGCTTCAGCGGCTCGAACAATGCCTCTCTGTACTGTTATCGTTGTGGTTCCCACCAGCACCGTGCTTCGTCGTCCTCCTGTCCCGCACAAGGTCAGCACTGTTTTCACTGCGATCGCATTGGGCACTTCCGCTTCGTTTGCAACAGGCGACAGCGTCATTCCACCACTTCCGTCCATGAAGTCGATTGCCAGGACTTGTCCAGTGATGCTGAAGGGTTAAGCGTTCTTACCGTGGCCGGTCCTGCACGAGCTGGCATTTTCGTTGACGTTTTCATCACCGGCAAGTCTTTGAAGTTTCTTGTTGACTCGAGATCGTCTGTTTCCATCTTGGAAGAGAGCATTTTCAAGCAACATTTTGCTAATGAGTCGCTTCTTTCCGCACCGCGAGTGAAGCTGCTCGATTACTCCAAGCACTGCATTCCCGTACGTGGCTGTTTCTTCACGGAAGACACGTTCAAGGGATGTACAGCCTATCTCCTGTTCTATGTTGTGGCGGAAGGTACATCCATCCTCGGCATCGATGCGATCAGAGTTCTGGACCTGCACATTGAAGGGTCGTCCCTGCATTGCTTCTAGACGTCGACGATGCTAGCGACACTCGACGCCGCTCAGCTCTCAGGCTCCTGCCAAGTTTTGCCAACCAGCTCCCTTCCGAAGAGCCTGTCTAGCGAGTTCGGCTCCCTCTTCGGCCCGGGCCTTGGGTTTGCCAAGGGCTTCATTCACCGCATCAAGACTCGACTCGAGGTGCTTCCTGTGACATTGAACCTTCGACGTCTTCCACTGACACTCCGACCTCAAGTTTCGGAAGAGCTCCGTAGATTGGAAGAACTACCTTCGACGTCTTCCACTGACACTCCGACCTCAAGTTTCGGAAGAGCTCCGTAGATTGGAAGAACTGGATGTCATCGAGCGCATTAATGCCTCAGAGTGGGTGTCCCCTATCGTTGTAGTAAGGAAGAAGGACGGTGGCACTCGACTCTGTGTCGACCTTCGGGAACCTAATAAAGCTGTCATCGCCGATAGTTTTCCGCTTCCTCACATGGAAGAGCTCTTGAACAGCCTCGTTGGTGCAACAGTCTTCTCCAAGTTGGATCTTGCGTCCGCCTACCACCAGGTTCTGCTGCACCTCGAGAGCCGAGACTTGACTGCATTCGTGACTCACGACGGCCTGTTCCATTTCAAGCGTGTATGCTTTGGGCTAGCGTCTGCCCGCGCAGCCTTCCAGGAGCTTATGTCGCAGATTCTCAAGGGATGTTCTGGCGTTTTGTTCTACATAGACGATATTATTGTGTTCGGCCGCACCGAACAAGAGCACTTAAGGAATTTGGCCGCTGTTCTCCGCTGCATCAAGGCCGCTGGACTCAAGCTCAACCACAAATGTACCTTTGGCATCAAAGAAGTGTTGTTCTTGGGCCACAGGGTCAAAGCTCAAGGCATTGCACAGCTGCGTGAAAAAGTGGATTCAATACTGCACACCCCCGCTCCTACTGATGCCGCTGGTCTGCGTTCGTTTCTTGGCTTAGTCGAGTACTACGCCAAGTTTGTTCCCTGCCTTGCTGCAGTCGTGGATCCGATACATGCACTGCTCCGCAAGAATCAAGTCTTTACCTGGAGTGATGCCGTTGATGATAGTTTCCGGAAGGTCAAGTTCTTGCTGTCATCCAGCAGAGTACTTCACGTTTGATCCCACTCTTCCTGTGGTTGTCTCCACGGATGCGTCTGACTGCGGCCTTGGGGCCGTTCTTCAACAAGTGGATGGGCACCAGCTACGCACAGTCGCCTTCGCATCGTGCACTCTATCTTCAGCAAAGAGGAAGTATGCAGTTGGTGAACGGGAGGCACTTGCCTGCGTCTGGGCCTGCGAGCGTTGGCACACATACCTTTGGGGACGGTGCTTCACACTTCGTACAGACCACCAAGCCTTGGTCTCCCTTCTGTCATCTCAAGGCTCAGGAAGACGTCCACTTCGCATCGCGCGTTGGTCCGTCTTATGCGCTATAATTATACGGTGGAGTACCGCAAAGGCTCGGAAAATCAAGTTGTGGATGCCCTGTCCCGCCTTCCAGTGCCTGTTTCACAGGAAGATGCCTCGGCCAATGAAGAGGTTGTGCCTCTCATTGCCCCACTCTGCCTCACCACAGAGCAGTTCCAGCAGTCCCTGCATGAAGATGCTACCTTGGAACAGGTAAAGGCTTACGTCTCGTCATCTTGGCCTCCCCACTAGTCCGTCTCGGGTGAACTACAGCCATTTTTTTGCTGTGCGTGAAGAACTGTCAGTGGTCGACGACTTGCTTTTGCGTGGAGAACGCCTCATAGTCCCTCCGTCCCTTACCCCACAGGTCATTTCCACTGCACACGAAGCACACCCCAGGATAGTTCGCACCAAGGCACAACCGCGAGAGCGATTTTGGTGGCCTGGAATGGACAGACAAGAGGAGCTCGCCATCCACAACTGCTTAGTTTGCCAGAATGCAGACAAGAGTGCCAAGACTGCAGTAACTCCGCTGCAACCTGTACCCCTTCCAGAGCAGCCATGGCAGAAGGTCGCCATCGATATTGTTGGTCCCTTGGAAAGAGCGCCACACGATTGCCGGTTCGCCATCACCCTTGTAGACTACTTCTCCAAGTGGCCGGAAGTACAGTTCTGTAGCGAGGTGTCGACGCACACAGTGACAAGCTTCCTGCTCTCAGTATTTTCTAGGGAGGGCTACCCCGATGAAGTTGTGTGTGACAACGGCCCTCAGTTTTGCTCCCGAGAATTCAACCAGTTCCTGAAGGATCCTGCCATTCGCATCTCTCACTCTTCGTTGTAATGGGGGTCGCCCCAGCTCTGTTGCGGCATAGAAGGCTGCCAAGAACACGTCTGGACGTCGTCAGGTGCCTGTCCTCCTCTTTCTTCAAAGAACCAGCCACCGAGCTCAGTTTGCTGCATCATAGGGTGAAGCAAAAGCAAAAGAGCAGCAAGAATCAGACAGATCTTCGTCGAGCCGCAAAGACGACCAACATCGCTGTGGGAGACTTCGTTCGGGTGAGGAAACCCGCCGTCACCTTTAAGAGAGACTTCTCGTTTGGCAGTCCCCATAAAGTGGTGAAACAGTGCGGACGGTCCTCTTTCCGCCTCGATGATGGCAAGATATGGAATGCATCTAAGCTTGCCAAAGTTCCTTCGGATTCCTATTCTTTGCGTTCACAGGATACTTGGAACGTGCCCAAGACTAGCACACCTGTGTCGCCGTCACTGGGAAATCCTGAGCTACCAGCTGCTCGTGGGGCATCACAAGTAGCGGCTGTGACTCTGCCTGTTCCTGTGACCTCACAGGCTGCTCACGATGCCGGCTCGCCTGAACCACAAGCAGGTGCGCCTCTTCCTGCCGTAGTGGCCAACCAAGCTGCTTCAGACCCAGGCCTCCCTGAACCACAACCGTGTCCGGCTCCAGTGCAGGTTCAACCACCAAGGTCAAGACTCCCTCCGAAACGCTAAGACGACTATGTGCGATAGATAAGGGTTTCATACATTTTGTATGCAGAGTATTCTTTTGTAGTTGTGTCAACTGTTTCTGGGTTGGTGCCTGGTCACTGGGTTGGTTATACACCTTGCGAAGAGAGTTGTGCACAAAGTGCCTTACATTTAACACACTGACAGCGTACTAACACTGAAGGTTTTAAGGAGGGGAATATGTAGTGTCCCTAGTTTCGGTTTCAATGCATAGTCTAGCAACATTGGTGGCTCTGTTGTCGTCTTGTATATATGAGTGTTCTAGTCTAGAATAAAGCGGCATTCGGTTTTGTTGTGTTATGGTGGCTTGTCCGCTCTCTTCTTCACGGCCTCAGGTTGATACACCACATGTAGGTGCTAGTGATCCGAACGCATCAGCGGAACTACTGATCGCCGCACGGTGTCCGATGTGGTTCACCGGCGGTGCCGTCCGTTTCCTGAACCACGCGTTGCTCCTGACCCGGTGTGCGGCCGCATTCGCGAGCAATGTGTCCCGGTGCGCCACACTGGTAGCAAGGACCGCGGAACCACGCCGGCTCGAGCACAGGTCAACTCGATCCAGTGGGCCTCACTCCGCGTTGCGCCGCTCGTCTAGTCTCGAGTCGACCGCTGTTGCGACTCAGGTCCGGCGGGTCTCGTCGTAGGTAGCTGGCCCCCCCGCCGGTCCCCTAGCCCATCTTTAGCAGAGAGGAAGGCGCTCGTAGGGGAGATATTACAGACGTTTATTTGCAGTGAGAGATCGAGAAGAGAGTGCTTTTTTACAGAAAGTCTTCGGCTTTTTAAAGCCCCGAGTCTGGTAACCTGGGACAATCAAACCGGTGTGGGCGATGCTGCCAATAAGGTGACCTGCCGCCACAACGCCCTGCCCCCCAGGAAGGAGGTAATGGGTCTCGCAACACATTCCTCAAAAGGGCAAGGACGAGAAGTCCAATTGGGGAACACCAATGCCCCACACAAGGGGATGTTCACGTACCACGCCCAGACGACTCGATATTGTCGGCGAGGAGGAAGTGTCCGAAGGGGAACCGGACTGGTGCCAAGTCGGTGACCTCTGAAGACGTGGCTGCTGCTGTCCATTACACCTGCAGCCACTAATGGCTCCGTCCAGCTGCACAGACATGCCACGTCGCTGGGAAGGTGACCGCAGCTCTTTCCCATGCCAGCAGCATCTCGCTACAAAGGGCTGTTCGCGGCACCCTTGCCAGGAAGGTGTCTAGCAGCTCTATCCCCCCACCGGCAGCATCGTGCAAGAAAGGGCTCTTCGCGGCCCCACCGCTGGATCTCTGGACACCTGACCACGTCGCACGCACGTGAGCCTACCAGAAAAGTGGTTTTAGACTTGCGCCCCCGAAGGGCAGCGAACCCAGGAGGAACTTTTGATTGACAGGAGCATTCTCCGCTGCCTCTGCCATGATAGCTTCCAAGGCCGATTGTAACACCGTGTGCTCCTGCCGCGGAATGTCACGTGCAGGGGCAGCATGGGCCGTACAAAGCGCGTACGCGTAGGGGTCCAAAGCGCGGTCTGACAGTTCCCAACCTCGTGGTACATGCTCATCAGTGAAAGATGCTGATGCGTTACCTTTAAACGCCACGGAAGAAGATACCGCGCCACCGTTCCACACGCAGCGAGGCTCGATTGACTGCGCTGCTGGCGGAGGCGGGCGGTACGCTCGCACCGCGAGGAAGTCCCCTTGTATGCGCTTCGCTTCAGCGGCGAGCTCTTCTAGGTCTGCGAACTTGCATCCCCTGAAGTACGCCACAAAAGTCAGATGCGCTTGACGTGTAACGCGCTCGACCTTCTCTGTGTTGGTGACAAGAGGGTTAGCAAGACGATAAAGTTCGTCCATCGCCCGTACATACTCCAGCAAGGAAGGATTCGTCCGGATGCTGGGTGCGTAGCTCCAACTCCCTCCTCGAACGCCACTCGTAATTTGCCGGAAGGAATTCGCCGCGGAAGCTGTCGCGGAACTCTTCTACCATGCGGGCGCGATGTACGGTTAGTCGGAGCCATCGAGCTGCCTGCTCCGTGAGCGACACCGGAACTATGCACACGAGAAGTTCGGCGCCGGAAAGCCCCGTTGCCTGCTGATAGTGGAGTGGAAGTACTCGTTCGCGCTCTTGCAGTCGTGGTGACCACTGTAGGTAGGGATGTCTACCTTGACACGTGTTACCGCACTTTGCGAAGAGGCCTGCACTGTGTTTTGCAGGGTGTTAGCCAGGCTCTCCGTAATTGACATCGCATTCTGCAAGAGTACCTCGCTCGAGGGCACACTATTGCCCGAAGACGCGACCAAATTTCTGGCGTGTGCCGGAGCAACTTGTGGTAGCGTCGCGAGGTGATGGGGCGCTTGGTGTGGCGCACGCCGTCGTCGTAGGCCTAGTCGCTCCTAACGCGGTCTCTGCCACCTCCTGGTCGTCCCGCGTGAAACGACCAAAATTTACACTGTCGGAAAGTCCGAACAATTTCCCTGCGTTAGCCATAGGATCGACACTCTGCGACGCGACATCAGACAACATGATCAAATCTGGGAATTCCGACATGCATGTTGTCCTACGGTGACGGAGCGTCGGTAGTCGCTCGCGTCCACAAAGCTAACCACGTTGCCAAATTCGTTATGTTAAGCGCCAGATGAAGGGGTCCGCCCTATGCACAGCTGGCGCAGGAGCTTAGCCACGGTTCCAGCCGCACACAGTCGCACAGTGCGCGTATCAACAGCCCCTTCCTGTAGCTCGAGACATCGCAGCTACAACGGGTTCGGGCGAATAAGGCAACAGGCTAGATCAACAAAACAACACTTTATTGCTACGTTAGAAATAACGCGTAAATGTCGCTTAGAAGGATCGTCCGCTCTATGAAGAGACCAAAGGGTAAGGCTTACTCCTTAGTCGATGGCCGTGGCTCGCAGGGGTCTCAGAGGCGAAGTGATCTTGTCCCGGCCTAGTACGAAAGAGATGTCTCCCCGTCTGTTTGTCGGTTTTCTTCAACCTCCGGTTTCCCTCTCCACAGCGAGGGTTGTTTCCCCCCGCCAAGGAAGGGTAACCCATTCCGCGAGCCGGAAAGGGGGGGGATAGCGCGTGCTGGCCGCGGGGTTAATGGCCTTCCGAAAGAGGCTACCGTGCCTCTCCCGAGGGACCAGTTTGTCCTCGCTGCCAGACTGGCCGCGCTACCGTCACAGGAAAGGAAGCATGGGCGCGCGTGCTGCGCCACAAATGTTACTCGGCTAATTGACAAGAGTGCACTGTGCCTTCCCACTGCACTGTATCACTGTGCCACAATGCACAATGTAAGGTCTTGTTGCCATTAGGCCTCACTTCCATTAATTAGCCACAAGTCTTGTTACCATTTAGCCTTGCTGCCATTAGTTATATATGGGAGTCATCGACCAACCACTGCTGCTGGAAAAATGTGGGTGAGCCTTGTAGCAACAAGGCTTATCAGCATACTTCCCAGGTAAAAAGAGGATTGGTTCATCAATTTTCAAGACAGCAACATACTACCTCCCTTTCATCTCAGCAGCGAGATGATGCCATACTTCTGCAGCTGACCGATTACCTAGAAGGACGAACCAACAGTGTGCCGCTTTTGTTTGCAAAGGGGCTGGCATTCTACTTCTTACACAATGACGTACTTCATAAGAAGAGCTCCTCACCTAGCACAGCAGTATCTCACTCACTCGTTGTTCCCTCATCATTTCAAAGTGAGGTACTCCACGCCTGCCAAAATGAGCCAAACGCTGGTCACTTGGGACACCCGGACATTGGTGAGGATTAGGCTATCAGACATGATGGAAAAATAGCGTGCAAAAACAGGGGACAAGACAAAGAAAACTAAAGGACAAGCGCAATCCACGCTATTTTTTCCATCATGATTTACCAACTCGCCCAACAGTCTATCCTTCTAAGTATCAAACATGCCTGGATTGTCAACATCACAAACCATCTGTAAAGCCAGCCCGCCTATCGCAGCCTCTTCAAGTACCAACAACACCATTTGTACTGTGGGGTCTCGTGATGAGAGCGCCGCCCTTGGAGCATTGTTTTACGTGCAGACTCAACAGGCTGCGCCTTGAGTCTTTTATCTCACGATCAAGTCTCTTCTCTTGGCTCATGCACACTTCTCGCAACGGCAAAAACAAAGCAACTGAGACAGTAGACATGTTCGAACAAAACCAACATCGTGTACATTTATTTAACTACTTTTACAAGAACGAGCTCGCTGGCCGAATCAGGTAAATCAAACACGCTAAAACAATTATACAAATTCCAATTGACCGCGAGGAGTTACGGAGTCGCCCTCTATCGGGCGCGCCTCGATTGCGTGCTAGGCAGGATACCACCGCACGCTCCTCATAAGATTTGCTGTCGCCGCTCTACAAAACACCTCGCAGAAGCGCTCCAGGGCATTTCTGTGCGTACTTTCGGAGCGGAATATGTTCTTTCCTGTTAAAATAATAATTTTCAACGAAAATAAAGCACAACATAGTTTACAGTCACTGTCTCTTTGCAGAAAATGGAGCGCCCGCTTCACGCGGTCACCGCGATGGAGACCCCTCAACCGGCTTCTTGCGTAAAATGTGGTCAGTCGCTGAGTGCTAACTATATGAAATATTTGGTTAGAGTAGACTGTCTATATCACTAAATGGAGCATACTAGAAAGAAGCCTCAAGCCAGTGATCGCACGGGTTCGAGGCGTATATGTTCGGACTGCTGCTTTCACTTTCGCTACGAGCGTGTTTTGGCGCTGTGCCGTGAAATTTAGGCCGCAAAATCTGAGAATTTCTGACTACACAAAAACTATTGTTGCGCGGACGCTATCAGAGCAGTACCAAAAGAATTTTGTTAGAACTACGACTTCGGCGCGCCTATGTCAACTTCTGCTGTCCTGTCCCGACGATTCAACGTTTTTCTCTTGGTTTTTTTCTCAGTTAAAATTAATGTATGTTTCAATGTCATCTGACACGTTGCCTCGCACGGCATATAGATCGGTCTTCTTAGCGAGCAATTGCCGCTGCTCCTGTTATTTCAGTGTGTTCGTTTCGTTTGGTGGTCACTCAAACTGTGAGAAAATGCAATGCCTTTTTTTAATATGTTTCTTAATTATCGTTCCCTTTGCATTCCACCGAACTTGCCGCTCTCTTATATCAATAAATTCATAGACCAAAGCTTCACCACTTCGAGATTGCTGATGGAAGGAGTGACATGCAGCGCCAAGTAGTGGCATGCAACGACAAGGAGACGAATGAAAATACAGTAACGTTCGCACTTGTTCTGCAAACGTCGGCGTGAACAAGGACCCACCTGAACTTGAAATAGCGGTGAAAGAAAGAGAAGTCATTGCAGCAACCTGCAGCTGCAAAGCAGGGTAACAACACCGTGTAAAGAGTGAAGTGCAAAATTTTAATGCCCAGCATTATTTGGCGAGTTGCCCAGCAATTAGGGAAGTATTTCGTGTCTAACGGCAACAGCGCGGCATCTTTTCCACATGAATAAATAAGGCTCCAAGAATATGCATGGGGTTGGACAGGCCCAACTTGAGTTTGAGAGTGGCACAAGTAAATTTGGGACATAATTCACTTAAAAACAGCGCTAAAGACAGAGGACAAGTAAAAGAAGGACACAGACAGCGCCGCCGTCTGTGTCCTTCTTTTACTTGTCCTCCGTCTTTAGCGCTGTTTTTAAGTGAATTATGTCTTATTAACTCGCCCAAGCCACCACGTTAGCTAAATTTGGGATTTTTAGCACGTAGCGTCTGCGTCATGAGAATGCACGATTGACTAAAAGAATGTTATTGCCAACATAAATACAGCACACATCAGCCGCAGCATTTCACTCGCTCGCTATGTACATCCACCAGCAAATGTCGTGAACAGCTTATCAAGGCGAAAGCCTTCGATGCCTCATCAAAAGGGAAGATTGACCGTCGGTGTCCCGCCTCATCGGCGTCGGCACCAGTAATGCAAAAAAATCACTATCACGTGATGACGTCACCATATGTCGTCATCATGACGTCACAGATTGCCCAAATTTGTGAAGACGTTAAGATGTCGCCATGACGCCACATAACATGATGTCACATAATGACGTGTTCACACGACATGGTCGCTTTTCACAGCCTCCATGATTGGTGGGCGGATCACGGAGGCAGTGCAAAAGCGCGTTAGGCGCACAAACTTTTTGGAGCGGGGCGGGGAAAATCAATACATTGACTGACAAGAAGGAAAATAAGGCGACTTTCGCCTTCCAGTCATCTTAGGGGAATGCACAAAGAACCTTGTGAGTTCTTAAATCCAACGTATCTAAACAATCACTCGAGTATCTGCAGCCCATATTGTAGACGCTGAGCACGGGGCCGACGATCAAGAGATAGCACAGGAACGTTCCGAGATCGTAACGCAGGATGCAAAAGCCAGCGCCTTTTCCATACTGCGGTAGATAAGCACCATTAGCCGGCAGGAAGCGCGCGCGGACGATCGTTGCAATGCACGCTTTCTGCTACTCAACATCACAGCCCCGACGCATAGCGAAAGTCGTCGTCGCGGAAGTGCTATTTGTACACATGACTCGCAGATCATCACTGCTTGCCGGTTCTTAGCACCACAACCTACTCTTCACGCAGTTTCATGTCCCACGGGCACCGGTGCAGGCTCATACCGGACTTCGTTACGTTCGTCCGGCACTACGGCACCGAGGTGTAAGAGCTACATTTTATCGCTTTTGGAGGCAGCCACTCCTGTTACATTGGGTTCAGTTGTGTTCAAAATGCGAGAAAACCTACGTATTCGTACCGGCCGCAGTGCAGGTGGAGCTTGAAACTCATTTACGAAGCACGCGGCAGCGCCCCACGAGCAGCCAAGCGTGATCCTGCCAAGCACGTCACGCCGACATGGCGCCGGCGTTTCAAGTGGTGGCCCTCGAGGCCAATACACTCAATCAACACAACAACATCACAACAAGGTACCGCGAATGCGGCGCCGGCGACGGTCGACTCACCACGAGGGATCCACGGGAGAGGACCCGCGCAAGCCTTCCCCATGGACCCACCGCAGGAGCCCGCCGTCCACGCCAGCCGCCAAAGAGACTGAAGTTTTCCCGTTCGCCCACCAGCTTCGCCACCCAGCGGCGCTGCTGGCGCTACCGCGCTAACCTTCACGATGATGATGATAATCACGTGCGCGAGCACAGCACCACCTTCCGCTCAACGGCTGTCAACTTGATCTGCGGCTTCTCTGCGAGACGCGTGTGCCATGAGGCGCAAGCGGCCTTACAGGGGGTGAGAGCAACCCCACTGTACAAATAGGCATGTATTTTCTAGGCCCCTTCCCAACGTTTACTACCAGCAATAAGTGGATCATCGTCGCCATGGATTTCTGACCCATTACGACGAGACAGGCACTCGCAACGGGCAAGAGCAGCTGAAGCAAACCATTTTTCATCAAAGCCATCGTATTAAAGGGGTGGTGCCACCAAATTTGTGGCTTGCGCGTTCTTCGCTGCAAGCGTTTCTTATAGCTCTAGGACGCACGATACACGCGCCAAGATTCATGTATTCTCGATAAATAATTTAATATCGCCTTATTTATGCGGACAACTTTCGGTTTCGGTTTCTGGGCGCCAAGTTGGGCAGTGACGTACAAGTGCAGGAGACTTGGTCACGAGACCACACAAGGCTCGTGCGAAGATGCGCAGCACTTAGCCAGGAAGCGATCGAAACTCAGCGAGCGATGTAGCAACCGATGCTTTGCTGGTACGTACGTTTCGGAGGTGGTGGAGGTCCGGAGGTCACTCACATGACTATCTATCACGTGTGACGTCACTACAACTTTCTATTTCTTCCTATAGAGTTACGTCAGTTTTGATGCGCTAGCGATGGGCATCGATCGGGAGAATGAGCATTTAGGTACACTTTGGAAGTGAATTAAAATATATTCTAAACGTTTGCTGTGTCCGACCCTTCGTGTGGAGTGTACTTTCATACAGACTTGTTACAGCCACAACAGGCTTGTTATAGCCTCAAAATTTGATGGCACCACCCCTTTAAGGCACGGTGCTCCCACGGCAGGCATCACCGACAGGGGTACTGCATTCATGACCGGGCTTTTGGACATCACTTTTCAACTAAGTGGCACAGGAAAACACTGGCATATCACATATCATACCCAAACCAACACGCAACCAACCAACAACCAATGAGCAGAGGAAGCTAGAGCGTTTGCACAATTGTGAATCAGCGACAAACATGACTATGATAACAGACTTTACAATCTCCAGCACAGACCTGTCCCACGAAACATGGGCAACAAAGTGTCCCTCTAAATGCCTATTCATCAGCGGGGGCTTGCTGGAAAGCTCCTTCGAAGATACTTCACAGCTTACGCAGCTCTCCGACACGCATATTAGTAATATCAACTGCGAACTTGTTCCAGACGGTTCTCAGTGTTCGAAGCATCTACGGTGTTTGCCAGAAATTGTTCACATGCTTCGAATAAAGCAATGCCACTTTCAGTGACTAACTGCGCAGTTTTTTTTTCCTTTGCTTACTGAACGTTTATCATTGAGATAATGCTTTTTTATGGAGGGGGGGGAGAAAAATGCAAGGCATATGTACCAGTGGTGACGACACTGCGCTTATCATCAAGATGACGCTTTTTTTCAAACCAAGCGTATGTGCCAGTGGCATAGGTCGGCAAAAAAAATTGGACCTCACACAGACTCGCTCAACAAATATAATCTGCTCTGAGGGCTCACTCGGAATCAGACTCACCAAAATTTGCCTCACTCGGACTCAGACTAACTAAAATTTTTCTCATGCGGGACTCACTCGGACTCAAACTCACCAACATATTACACATCCGGACTCACTCACTCACCATTTGACCTGAGCCTGATGGGGTTGACTCATTAGGCCGTGAGCATAAAATTAGCTTTTTCGATCATGATGTCAATGCTTCTTAATGCTAATGTCTCACAAAATCGGTGCTCTATAATATGCCTTTAGATCTTTTATACTGTCAAACTGTGTATTGAAACCAGTGTATCGGCACGGAACGAAAACCGAAAACGAAAAACGAAAACAACAATATTTTTGACCGGAACAAAAACGTAACCGAAACGTTATCTATTATTTCGTTCCGGAGTGAAACCGAAATTTTTTTTTTCGTTTTTAGGTTCACTGGGAAACTTGGCAATTCGGAACAAGCGAGGTCATGCGACGTGAGCAATAATGCACATCTCAGAGTACAGAACTAGTGCGTACCTCAGGAAAGAATTCTAAAATAAAGATGAGTTGAAATGTGTGAAAAACAAAAACTGTGACAACCAGAGATGTTTACAATAACTCAAGTGGACTTTTGTACACCTGCGTGGTGGGGGGTATTCTCGGCGCGCAAGTTTGTTTTATATGAAAAGTGGTCTCGCGTATGAGAGGTATACGCTCGACGACAGGCTGCTTCTGAGATCACACTCACTCCCTTGACGCAAAGCATTGAGCCTGCTCAAAATATTCGTAATTCACTTTTGAGAAAGTCTGCTATTCTGCTATAATTAAGAAGGGCACTGGCTTGCACTGATTTCTAGGAATTCGTGGTACAGTTAGTTGTGCTCCTCTTAAGAACGTGGCAAGAACGTGTTCTACCTCTGCCCCCCCTTCCTTAAGAGGAGCTTGAGTAAATATACGACAAATCCAATATTTTTATCGTTACTTTCACTTCAAATTTTTGCATACAAATAAATAACGTTACGAACCGTTACGGAACATTTTTTTTTTCGTTCCGGAAGAGAAACGGAACGGAACTTTTTGCGGTGGAACGAAACTAAAAACGTAACGAAAAACATTTCGTTCCGACACCCTGATTGAAACAGGTACAGAACTGAAAAAATTTGTGTTTTAGAGCAAATTAGGAGCAGACAAAATGTAGTTTGGGATCACATGGAGTAGTACAACAGCAAGAATAATGTTTTGGTGCATATTCTTACCAGCGTCGAAGCAAGATATGCTGCGTTAATGAAAACAAGGAGCCAAGACCAAGAGTCCGTCAGCAGCTATCAGTAAACTTCCCCACACAAAACACTGGCTTCATCGTATTTTAGAAGAATTTCTTGCTGGGCGAGTTGGTGCATGTCTGTTGTGGGAATCGTTGCGCAATCAATCAGATGAACACAGAAAGGAAAAGACAGAGTAAATGGAAACATTGCAAACTATGAACTGGCTTCATTCATTTGTTCGCTGCATATGTATGCACTTTTTCACACATCAAATCGAAAGAAGGGGGGGGAAGAAAGGAGGAGGAAACACATATCAAGAATACCTCATGGCACAAAATTGCTTTCTGCCCTATACCGAGCAACAGAAGTGTCACTTAGGCAGTTGTCGCCCAATTCATTACTATAAAAAGCTTCTAACAGCTCACGCCCTACTCTTTCCTTGCTCCTGCCGAGAACTTTTACCTTTTTGAAAACGGGCTCGCACCCCATGCTAGAGCGGCAGTGCGCAGGCAAGTTCGCCCCTTCTCTTCTCGTAATCGACGCAGCACGCTCCCCAACGCGTTCATTCACGCAGCGCCCTGTTTGGCCCACGTACGAACGTCCGCACGTGAGAGGGACTTGGTACGCCACTCCTGCGGCACATTTTAGGAATGTTTCGACATGCTTTTTATCGCAGCCGCTTCGCCATTGTCCGTTCCAGCAGACCCTTGGGCAAAGCCGGCAAGCCTTTTTTTCAAAGCAGAAAAAAACCACTTGGACGCCATGCCTGTCTGCCAATTTTTTCAAGTTATGCGCAACTTTGTGTATATATGGCACAACTGTGACATTCCTCTTACGCAGGAGCTCTTTGTTGCTGCGAAAATTTGCTTTTTTTATCTTTTTGTGAAGTTTATCAGCCACAGCCGTGATGATCGCAGAGGGGAAGCCTGCTGAAAGCAGCCTATTGGTTTGATTATGGAATCTATCATGCGTGGTGTGCGGGCATGATTTGGTAAGAGCTGATTCCAGGCACGAGCTTGCAATCGCCCTCCTAACTATCTTTGAATGTGCAGACTCAAAAGGCAAGAGCTCTTTCTGCGCTCTTGGTGCATATCGGCAGCAGATGTGATGCGTACTAAAATTCAAGTTAATATCTAAAATCTGCAGTGATCCGTTATAGGAGATTTCGTGCATGAACACTAAACCTTTGCCACATTGTCTAAAGCTGGTTAAAATTCTACTCACTGAATCAGCATGGGTCATGGTTATTTGCTTGGAGATAACAATTAAAAATCATCTACATATCGGAAGGCCTTAAGAAAACCCATTTATCAGCAAGCTCACGACTCAGGGAGCGATCCACGGTGACTAAAAATATATTACATAGGACCGGGGCAACACGTGATCCTATACATATGCCCTGCCTCTGAATGTAAAAGTCATCGTTAAAGGGTATTATTGTGCCTTGCAAATAAAATTCTAACAAGGACATGAAACTGTCGACCATCACTCCGGCAGAGTTTTGAAAGCTTATCTTGCCATTTTCCTCAATGCACACTCTGAATGCCACGAACAATTGATCATGGGGCACTGAATAAAACAACTGTTCTATATCCACAGAAAAGGCATAGCCTACATGAGCATTGGCCTTGAAAAAATTACCAACGTCCCCAGAGTTTTTTGTGGCACAAGGGTCTTCAACATGTAGAGGACTCAAATGTTTCTGCAGAAATCGGCTAATTAGGGACTGCCACGTTCCCTTTTCACTGACGATCGTTCGAAAGGGCACAGTGTCCTTATGAGTTTTTGCACTCAAGAAAACCGAAAGCGTTTTCGTTCTACAGCTAGTTATTGAACTAGCAAGCTTAGTCAACTCAAGATTCTTGCCCAGAGCTGCAGCTCGGCTCTTGATTCTTGTGGCACTAGGCCTTACGAGCACAAAGTTCTTGGCGATCGCTTGTCCCGTCTTCTTGTTTAAAGGGACCCTGAAACGGTTATTTGAAGCTTTGTCAGCGTTTAGGCTAGAGCATCATCGAACCATTGGCACCACAAATTTCGCTGCACGCCGTGTACCAAGGCGGCTACGGCCAATTATATCATACCCTCCTTCTTACCCCTGCCTTGCCTCCTCAACTCATGATACACGCTGGCATCGCTGGCGATCGCAGAGCTCATGTGAGCACACTCGATGATTTGAGCTTCGCCCGGTGATGACCTCTGAGACTGCACGCCGACAGGTTGCGTGCATCTCGGAGTAAAGTCCCTTTATCTTAACTTTATCTCGGAGACCATAGCCCCAGTGCGCCCGGCACCACGCACGCCGTCTGGCAACAGAGACATCGCGGAGGGGTTGATATCTGCTCCGACAGGTGCCGCCACCCTACCAGCCAATTTTTCGTGCGCGCACACCGCAGCCAATCAGATCGTGCGCAGACTGCGTGTCATACTGGGGAGGGGCGGTTGAAAACGCGTTGGGCTGAGCCGCAGTGATCTGCAGCGATTCGCAGCTTTATAGCGTTGTAATCAATTACACAGTGTACGCAGAGAGCTTAAATTAGTCTGTAAATGAGCCTTAGGACTTGGTCTACTGGCTCAATGTGTTTGTACAAAATCGTCAAAACCGTTTCAGGGTCCCTTTAATTCATCTTCTCTTAAAACGATGAAACCTCCAGTCTTGTCGGCCTGAAGCAGCCGTAGATTATTTTCCTGGAAGAATGAGACGACACTTTTATAGTGGGGTCTTTCGCACACTTGGTGGCCTTCGTGTTCACCGTTTTCTTGAGGGCTTCTACTCCTTCTAGAAGGAATCTTTCATGCGTTTCTTGGTCAGCCTTGTTCGAAACGCTCCGGTTAAGCGCAAGGAGATCATGAGCTGAAACCGCAGGTTCGTAAGTGTACTTCGGGCCCTTGTTTAATATGCAGGCAACTTCTTCAGGGAGCACAACATCTCCGAGGGCTACAAAGCCTCTTGGACGACTAATCTTGCTCTCCGTTCTAGAACGGATAAGCACTTCATTGAGGCACCGGCCCCACCAAAATTCCGTCAGCTGGGCGGCAAGCCTTCTCGGAATTATGGTGGGGCCGGTGCCTCAATGAGGAAGTTGCCTGCATATTAAATAAGCGCCCGAAGCACAGTTACGAACCTGCAGTTTCAGCTCACGATCTATAAGCGCTTAACCGGAGCGTTTCGAACAAGGCTGACCAAGAAACGCACGAAAGATTCCTTCTAGAAGGAGAAGCCCTCAAGAAAACGGTGAACACGAAGGCCACCAAGTGTGCGAAAGATGCCACTATAAAAGTGTCGTCTCGTTCTTCCAGGAAAATAATCTACGGCTGCTTCAGGCCGACAAGACTGGGGGGTTTCGTCGTTTTAGGGGGGACACCCCACTTAGAGGGGTACTGACACAAAATTTTGCGGCCGAGATAGCCTGCTGGATCGATTCCCGTGTACATGCGTGTACCATCTGCAAAATATCGACAGCGAATAAAGCTTGCAAGGTATTTTATATGAATTTTGAAGTTCGCGTGCGCGATCCAGCATTATAGGCCGCACCTGGCGGCATTGACACCCTCGGAGGTGACCCGAGGTGACCCCTCTACTAACAAGTTATGATGATGTCGTAGTCACCATTTCTGTTTTGACGCGCTCGCCGCTGCATACCGCTGCGCTGTTGGTGACTGCTCGGCGGCTGCTCGCGAGTGTGTGGCCGTGGCCAAGAGGAGGCACTGCCGCGGCGCACGCGTTGAGAGTTTTGTGTTTGGCGACACTACAGCTTTCCCGTTTCCTGCTCCCAAGGACTTCTTGATTTCCCTGTGCTGCCTGGTCTGCAGTGACAGGCCACAATGCCGAAATCCTTCTGCGCTGTTTCCTTCTGCACGTCGAAGTCGGGATCAGGCGTATCGCTGCATACGTTTCCCCGCGACGAACCTCGGCGGCAGAAGTGGATCGAGTTCGTGTGCGCTTGTGGATGTCAGGAGTATCAGGACTGGTCCCCCGTGCAGAACAGTCGCGTTTGCGGGCTCCATTTCGAGGCGCATTGCTTTAACACAAAGGCGCCGGATTTGGCGTACATGGGTCTTCCGACTCGACCCTGTGCATCGCTCACGTCTGGTGCTGTGGTGTAGCTTTTTTCGGCACCAACAAGTTGAAGGGCATCACAATGTTATCAGGTGATTTAATCAAATATTGAACGTAGAAAAATCGAACGTCCTGCAGAACATTTGTGCACGAATGTGTCGGGTCTTACCATTGTACATTGCCGACGCGAGGTTCATCGTGGTCGTCGTCGCTGGTATCGCTGCCGCTTCCCGACGAAGCACTCCTCGCCAGCGGGTCAAACCTGAAGTGATTCGCCACGTCGAAAATTCCTTCCATCCCCGCCGCAAGAAAATCGTCGCCATCAGACGACGATGAGCCCGACGACGACAGCGAGGACGATACCGGCGACGACATCACGCAGCGTGTATAACAAGCGAATGCAAGCAGACGATGCAGACCGCGCGGAAGTGCGTCACTGTTCTGTGCTCACGCGACCGAGCGTTTCACTCGCTAGGTGGTGATAGTTGCACCCGGCGGCTTGTCATTTTTGGAGCTCTGTCAAACCGAAACTGAGGCTGTGTCGGTAATGAGGAGCTTGTAATTAATTGTCTGTCGCGCGCTGGAGCAAACGATGTGCCGTGTTATGACTAACAGGCCCCCCAGCAACACATTGCAGCAAAAAAAACGCGGGGCGAAAATTTTTGTGTCAGGACTCCTTTAAAAACTTCCCCATCTTTCGCTAAAGGGAACCATGTGTGGATGCGAAGCAGCAGGGAGATAATTAGCTTGAGCGGGAGGAACGTCGCTGCTCTCGTTTCACGGCAGCGGTCCGGGCGCTCATCGCGGTGCTGCACAGGAGAGAGAATGAGGCGCGCACGCTCCGTCATTTTCATACCGCGGAACTACCGTGGTGCCCCCCAGTGGAGTATGCAGCTGTCGCACCACCTGTCGTGCGCGCCGCTCCGTAGAGGATTCCTAGAGGAGAGAACGGGACGTGCATGCGCTGTGGGGGGTGTGGGACGCGGGAGCCGCTCCGTAGAGTAGAGGATTCCTAGAGGAGAGAGGGTGCGCATGCGCTGTGGGGATGTTGACGCGGGCGCCGCTCCATAGAGCAGATGATTCCTAGAGTAAAGAAAGGGGGTGAGCGTAGTAGACGATAGGGGGCGGGGACGCGCATGCGCTGCGGGAAGCGGGGACCGCTCCGTAGAGTAGAGGATTCCTAGAGTAGATAAAGGGGGTGAGCGTAGGAGAGGAGGAGGGGACGCGTATGCGCTGTGGTGGTGTGGGACGCGGGTTGGAGGGACGGACTAAGCCCCCTCCAAACACATGCAAGCAAGATCTAGGAATGGGGTCAACCTGGGCGACAGACACCACCTGCCTAGCCATTGCTTAGCAGCCTCTCTGTGCTCTCGGCGATGACTCTGATGACTGTGGTAGTGGTTGACGGCCTTCATATTACTACAGTGTTCTGCTTCGCATAATGGGTGCTTCCCTACCTCATGAAAGTGGCTGGAAACGGGACGCCGGACGCGGGAGGGACGGCGTCCGGCGTCCCCGTTTCGACAGACAGACACCACCTGCCTAGCCGTTGCTAAGCAGCCTCTCTGTGCTCTCGGCCATGACTCTGATGACTGTAGTAGTGGTTGACAGCCTTCATATCACTACAGTGTTCTGGTTCGCATAATGGGTGCTTCCCTACTTCATGAAAGTGGCTGGACGCGGGACGGGGGACGCGGGACACGGGAGGGACGGACAGAGCCCCGAGCATAAGATGCTTTGCATCTAAAACCTGTTTGTTTATTTATGCTCAGATTCTGATCAGACTTGCACTACTTGTGTATTTTAACATGCTGATTTCAAATATGCAGCTGGTTTTTGTTGTGTCATGCGACCCCTGGTGTCGCGTGAACATACCAGCGGGGCAAAGCTATTCATACATGTCCCTAGGTGGAGCTGGGCTTCGCCGCAACTGTGTATTACCCAACCAACCTGGAGCTGACTTGCCGGTCGTGTAACACATGCCTTGTCAGCCAATGGCCTTCCTTTCCTGCCTCTTTATAACCGTGTGTAAGAAACGCAGGAGAGACAGTCCGTCAGAGTCAGTCAGACTCGGTCAGTCACTCTCCCGTCAGTCTCGCTTCAAGCCGTCTCCCGTGTCGTCCTCCCTCCGTCGGTTTGCCGGCCCCTACACAACACAGGGCGACGAGCCTGACACAACATATGGCAACGAGGATGGGATCCCTGCACAACCACGGGCCACGAGGATTTGAACCCCTGCGCTACCACGGGCCACGAGGAATTGAACCCCTGCGCTACCACGGGCCACGAGGAATTGAACCCCTGCGGCAACCACGGGCCACGAGGAATTGAACCCCTGCGCTACGACGGGCCACGAGGATTGGAACCCACTGCGCTACGGCAGGCGACGCCAGGTCGAGCACCGCGCACGTGGCATTTACTTGAGGGCCACACTTTCTACTGCGCGTCAGTGCTGCGGCCCCCTAGCTACGATGGCATCGGCCTGACTTTCCTTTGTTCTCCTCCGGCACCACCTCCTACGTAAGCCTACTGCGCACCTACTGCGACAGGCAACGCCAGGTCGAGCACGACGTACGTGGCTATTACTTGCGGGCACACTTTCTACTGCGTGTCGGTGCTGCGACCCCCCTTGCTACGATGGCGTCGGCCTGACGCTCCAGCTTTCCGGGTGCACCCGCAGGCGGCCGACGGAAGCGGCTGGGAGGACGAACAACGAGGCTCGGGAGCGGTATCGACGACTGACGGGGCGACAACGGAGAGACACATTGCTGCTCTTCCTCGACGGCATTTTCGCCGAAACAACGAGTGTGCTCGCCGAACGGCACTTATTCACGAGCCGCCAACAACTACCCAGTGCAACCTTCCTCGAATTCGTGCAACCCTCAAGGAGAAAGCCCTCTCGTGCAAGTTTGGCTACCTACAACGACAAGGTACGGGACCAAGTATTCCCCGGGGTCGCCAACGCCAACGCACATGTACGGGCCAAGCTACTATCGTACGGGGAAGCACTCACATGGAAAAAGGCAGAGGAGGTTGGACGAGAGTTGGAGGCGCTCAACAAAGCCAACGCGGCGTGCGGGGAAAATGAACGGCTACTCAGCTCGGTAGGCGGTGGCACCCAGCGCGTTGCACATGGCGTCGCGGAAGTTCAAAATGGCGGCTCGGCTACTTCGCCGGCGCCGCATTCGATTCAAGATGGCAGCGGCTTCCCCCACGACGCGAGTGGCCGCGCCCAAGGTGGCTACGCGGGCTTCCCCCCCAACACGGGTGGCCGCGCTCAAGATGGCTACGCCAGCGCCCCGCCCAGCCCCCCCCCTTTTCCCCCCGACGCGAGTGGTCGCGTCCAAGATGGCTGCGCGGGCTCATCAGCTGGCCTCCAGGATGGCGTGCACGGCGTAAAAGAAAGCCAGGTTGCTTCAAGGCTTTAAGTTGGCCCCTGCTTTCGCTGCAGGGTGATTCCACGTAAGATCGAACAAAGCATGGCCGGTCGACCTCTTAAATTTATTTCAAAATTTTATATATTGCTGCCTGATGAGTGGAAAGAAGGGATCCGCAATTGGTTTTGCTGAAAAAATTTTTTTCGAAGCACCGGAAATCAATATTGACGACGAGGTGGAGTGCCGCGCTTATCTGCTCGGCTGTTTTTCCCGACTTTGGTGATGAGTTACACAAAATATACTAAAGCTACGTACTTCAAATTTATTTAGATAAATATATGCATGCTGTCACTTGCGTTCAGTTATTTTTGGTTTCTCTCAGTAGTGTACATATTTTTATTAAAAATCTCAAAATTGACCCAGCAAACGTTTTTTGGCCTATTTTGCAGGTCTTTATTTCAGAAAAGGCGTACGACAGAGCGCCGAAAATTCCGCATTACGTTCTCAGCATGCTTATGTATCAAATTGCCAAAGATTATAATAATATCACGCTTCAATAAGGAGATACGATCGCGCTAACTTTTAGAAAACAGTATAGAGTGGAAAATTCTGACGACGATTAAAAAAAAATCCCATTTTTTATATTTCTTAAACTTTCCCCACTTATTCTCTTGCACATCAGCTTTCACAATCAATAAAAACATGTTGCATAATTTTGTTTCACTTGCAGTTACGACCCGTCGAATAAGGCCCTTGCGCAAGACTGAGCGCACCTTGTAGGTCTGAAGATTGTATGACATTTGTGATCGCCTATGGCTTTTCGATTTGGCATTTGATCGAGTAATTACGCCTCAACGCGGGAATTTAACTGTGAAAGACACGGTAGTGAAATATTAGAAATCAGTGTTGTACGCGTGAAGTTTCTTATGCACTGCGGCATCAAGGTGTGATGGTAACTCTGCGAAAATTTCGTTTCTTTAAAAATGAGCTTCCTGTGCTTCGAAAGGTAGTCTGCACAATACCCTCGCTCAGAGCTATACTTTGCCTCCATAGGACGCACAGGAGCAGAGCAAAGCGCAAGCAAGACTATCGGAGTCGAATGAAGTGTGATCAGCGCACCGTGCGCACGGCCAGTACACGCCGTCTGCTGCCGTCATCTGAGATAGGCAGGCGCATTCAGTTGCCTATAGTTTTGCGTTTGTTCCCTTTTGATTTGGCCGCTGGAGCGCCACGTTTATGCTTTCCACTGAGATCAGTTGGCGCAGCTCAGTTTCTCTGGCGAAAGCGGCTGCCGTCCGCGTCCGTGAAGCGAGCGCCAGCAGCTTCCTGACAGAGTTTTCATGGTGCTTCCACTAACGTTGGCTAATTCCACATCAGCACCAGCGAGGGAACGCAGTCAAATTTCAACTTCTACGTCGACGCCGTGAAGTGTTTCCTGTGCGGGCCCCGAATGCGGCAGGGAAACTCGAGCTACAGCCATCGAGTCTGTGACCTTGGCCGATCGCCTCTGTTTACGCGCCAAGCACGTGCTTTGGAATCCCAACAGCCGTGTCCAAGTTACATCAGTCGCCTCGGAACGCTTTTGCTTAAATATACAAGTCCGTATTGTAGGCGTGCTTGTGTTTGCGTTTACTTTGAACACATAAATCGCGCAAAAAATGTCTGCTACGTCTGCACTTCTATCTCCGCCGTGTTAACAGCGCGTGGCTGCGATGTGAGCAAAGGGCGGATAAAATAGTAACGCTCCAATGAACATGCGTTGAAGTTACCCCCGCCTGTACCGCGATCTATCCGTCTGAGGACACGAAAACGAGCCCTTATACTGCACCGGAACATGCCGGACTTTTTTGCACGCGCGGCTGCTCGGTAACCCCGCACTCATGGCCGCTCCCGTGACCAAATCATTTCGAAATTGGCGTCCTCAGTGCAGCCGACAGCTATTTCAGTGCTGCTTGCCTTTTAAGAAACTGAAGTATAGGCCTGCATTCTATACACTTAGCGTGCAGGAAGTCCGATCTACAATTGCCTATCCTTGCGCAAGGGCCTTATTCGACGGGCCGTAAATGCAAGTGAAACAAAATTATGCAACATGTTTTTATTGATTGTGAAAGCTGATGTGCAAGAGAATAAGTGGGGAAATTTTGAGAAATATAAAAAATGGGTTTTTTTTTTAATCGTCGTCAAAATTTTCCACTGTATGTTGTTTTCTTGAATTTAGCGCGATTGTATATCTTTACTGAAAAGTGATATTAATATAAACTTTGGCAGTTCGATAAATAAGCATGCTGAGAACGTAATGCGGAATTTTCGCCGCTCTGTCATACACCTTTTCTGAAATAAAGTCCTGCAAAGTAGGCAAAAAAACGTTTCCTGGGTCGATTTTGAGATTTTTTATAAAAATATGTACACTACTCAGAGAAACCAAAAATAACTGAACGCAAGCGACAGCATGCATATATTTAGCTAAATAAATTTGAAGTACGTAGCTTTAGTATATTTTGTGTAACTCATCACCAAAGTCGGGAAAAACAGCAGAGCAGAGAAGCGCGGCACTCCACCTCGTCGTCATTATTGATTTCCGGTGCTTCGAAAAAATTTTTTTCAGTAAACCAATTGCGGATCTCTTCTTTCCACTCCTCAGGCAACAATATATAAAATTTTGAAATAAATCTAAGAGGTCGACCAGCCATGCTTTGTTCGATCTTACGTGGAATCACCCTGCAGCAATTTGAGACATTGGCGGCTTCACGAAATTGCCAGCCAGAGAATCGGGACATTGGCGGCTTCAAGAAATTGCCATCCAGAGACAAATTTCGCCAAATTGGCCGCCACTTTTCACTGCTGGGCATCGCCTGCTACGCACATCGACTCGCCTGCAGGGTTTCTTCAAGCGTCGTATCCCAATTCTGGGCTGTTTCACGGACGTGCAACACCGAGGGAAGCAGGCCCACGTCACATTCTACATGACTGCTTACGGGACTTCATTGCCTACAGGACGACGGCTGCATTCTACATTACAGTTCAGCAACCAGGAGTTGTCTTCGCAGCCCAGTCCATGAGCACCGGCGGTCCAGTGCGACTCCGCGCCAGCTGATGTAGTGCTTTAGAGGCCGCTGCTTCAGAAACTGATGTATTGCCTTAGAGGCCACAGTACAGCTACAGAGGACAACTGTGCGTGTTTTAGGTGCGAAGCAGCTATTTGACTCACGTGTGTAACGCTGTCCCTTCGTGCGTATGGACGAACGCGCCGCAACGCGCTCCCCTCGCCGCAGGTGTTGGAGCGGTGCCAAGTAGGTCACGTCGCAGCTGCCGGCTGCTCCGCCCGCTCGCAACACCTCTGACCCGCCTCCCGTGTCTTTGCGTTTCAAACAAACGTTTACTCGAGTAAACGCTACACTGAGTTTCGCTTCAAACCGTTCTTCCAGCACCCGCGTCGACGCCCGTTTCAACCGGGTCAACGCCGTGCGCACCGCTGCTGCTTCGCATCCCATCAGGGTTCCCTTCGGGGAGATGGTCCAAGTTTTTTTTTTTTTTTCGGTGAAGAGACTCGCTGACTTATGTGAGTTATAAGAGTGCCAGTGAACTTAACTGTCATTTTTCAAGTGTCCTTTCATTTCTTATAAGGTTGTGCTAGAAACTTGATGTTCAATTTTAGTTGAGTGTTGCTGATGTGCAGCATATTGTAAGGGTATTCCCAGAGGCATGACTAGACTACTACTCCTATCTTACATAACTGCATACTGCCATATCTAATGAAATGTACAATTATTTCAGGCAGAATACTTAAATTCAGGTCTCATATTTCCGATGTATAATGATGCATTTTTTTCCCAGAGGGGGATGATGTTGTGTCGTGCGACCCCTGGTGTCGCGTGAACATACCAGCGGGGCAAAGCTATTCATACATGTCCCTAGGTGGAGCTGGGCTTCGGCCGCAACTGTGTATTACCCAACCAACCCGGAGCTCACTTGCCGGTCATGTGACACGTGCCTTGTCATCCAATGGCCTTCCTTTCCTACCTCTTTACAACCGTGTGTAATAAACGCGGGAGAGGCAGTCAGTCAGACTCGGTCAATCACTCTCCCGTCAGTCTCGCCTCAAGCCGTCTCCCGTGTCGTCCTCCCTCCGTCGGTCCGCCGAGGTATTCGCTAGCCCCTACACTAATCAGGGCGACGAGCCCTACACAACAGTTTTCATTTCTAATGCGTAGTTTTCAGACAACTAAAAAAATTCATGTTCCCAACTAGCCTCAGTAGAGACTAGTTGGGAGGAGCACTTGTTCAGAAATGCTGGGTGTTACAAAGTAGAATAGGCTATCAAAATGATCTGGTATGATCAGAGAGTGCAATGCTACAAAATGGATGTTTTAGACAAACTGTAGCCCAAGTTACTGCATGTCAAACTTTTGTATGTGAAAACCAAAATCTGCACCTCAGACAAATTATCACTTTTCTAAATTTTATGTAATGCTATTTGTTCATATTTTAGGCCTACTGCTATCTACAATTGCCCACTTTTCTGGCAAAAAAAAGGTTTATTGCAATTCAACTAGTAGAACCAAAGATATGGCTCCTCCCAGATCGCAAATCGGTCAAAAATGACGTTTTGAGAAAATCGGGAAAAACGTTTCACAAATATTCATGGGGTTCATTGCATAGAACGACACGCATAACAAAGTCAGTTTCGTGGCTAGGCCATAGTTACGGTCACCCGTGGCGAGTTTGATATCTCCGCCGCATGTCTTGCACTGCGAGGAACCAAGGAGCTGATTCACTAACTCGAGATCAACGATCAAGTATGATGCTGCCGGTTGCATGGCTGAGGCTGACGTCGCAGTGCTTGGATCGGCGAAAACGGCGGTCTTCCGTGCTGTCGCGGGCATTGAATCGAGCCGATCAACGTCGCTATCTCATGGGCCCTTTCTTGAGCAATGTCACTGCTTGTGACAACTCCGGAGTCTATTCGCAACTTCCAGGTACCGTGGCGCCGTCGAGCGGTGGCCGCCGGAAGCTCTGTAGAGATGATTGAAATCTTGGTCCTGCTTGAGACAGCAAATGCCGCCGCTTGCTTTCTCTCGTTTGCGATCGTTTTGCAACGTTGTGAACGGCCTCGATATTAGCGTGACACTTTAAGTCCCTCAAGTTGAACAGAGAGTAAAAAAATGCCCCCCACCTCCCTGAAGGGAATCGTGAGGAAATGCGAATGCATTTCTTGCGCCGAGAGTACACGGCGTAGTAATTTTAATGTCGTAAATTAATGACGAGACGAGGATTTGTACCGTAACCATTTATTTACACATTCATCATGCCCTTGAGAGGCACCCAGCCAACGAACGGTCGAGAGTGAGGCGCGAGCGGACGGGAGAGTGGGGGCGCAGGGAGGAGAGAGCGAACGGCGAGAGAAGGAGCGGCGAAGCACTGCACCTACCCTCTCCTACACTCTCTCGCACCACATGCTCCGGTTGCTAGGGGAGAGGATAAGCGCGCGTGCCCGCAGCTGTTGCTATGGGAGAGGGAGTGAGAGCGGAGAGATAACACCTGCCGGCGCGCGGACCTTTCCCCACTCTCTCCTCCTCCTCCTCCTCCACAGACGCCGCCGGATGCGCCTGACATAGCCCGACTAAGAAATGCATTCGCATTTAAAAATCAACAGCAAAAGCCAACTGATTTAACTGCGGGGCTCAATACTCGCAGCGTACAGTGGGAGGCAAAGTAAGCCTCCCGTTCAGATTAACGCTTCAACAGCCGTGAGTGGTTACGAAAGTTAAACTGGTTAAACTTAGCAGGCAAATAACGAAGGCCCATGAATGTATGTAGCAGCCACATTGTGTCCGAGTATACCTACCTCCAGCGTTGCACCTCATATCCTATTTTTCCAAGCTTCGTTCCTCCACTCGACACGGTCGCTGTGCAAACAGTACCAGAACTGTTTAGAAATGTGTTCCGCGTCTAGAATATAATAAAAGGTCGGGTTTCAAAACGTTCATGGCACCGTTCCACGCCTGAAGCGTCTCTGAAGTGCCTTCGTGACCTTCACACCTCCAGCACTTTTTTTTTTTGGTATTACTTGTTGACGGCGCTGTCTTTGTCGTCCCCGCCCCGTACCTTGCTTCTTGCGCTTCTCATACACCGAAAACGTAGAATGATAAGCGGAACGTCACTTCTTAAACGTGAAAATTGCATATTACCACTGGTTTCATTCACTGCTTGCCGACATAATCCTTAACGTAGTCCGCTAATTGTTTTTTTTTTTTAATCAAGAAAGAGGCACACAGTCATATTGCCGGTAATAGGACATACCTCAAGTGATTGTTGTGCTTCGGTCTCGAGAAGCAACACAGGTTTTTTTTTTTTCTTCTGCTTACTCCACTCCGTGCTTTTGAGCTGAACAAGCTACGCAGCAGAATATAATGCAAGCAAAAGTAAGATAATGGGCGTCTCCGAGAATGTATCTGATATTACTGAGAAAATTTTACTAAGATTCTCATTATAATATTGTTCTAACAACACAGCAGACGTTGCAAAACGTGATTAAGCACTGCTAGCAACGTGACGAACCTGCTCGCCTTTTTTTACAATTCTGTGCATATTTGTTTTCTAATGGAGTACCCGAGATTTCTTTTACTTATTACAGTACGTTAACACTCCCCCGCTTTCACAAAAACATAAATCGGAGGGCAACCGAAGCTCAAAGCATTGCCCTTTTCGCCAAACGCTTATGTGCCTAAACCGTCTGTATCAGCGGTGCGATAATCTCAACGACCACCATGTTGGATGTACAGTCTCTAGGCCGTGAAAGTTGCGAATAAGCGACCGGAATCAATGCAGTCATCCTCCCGCGGTACCGGCGGATCGCCGATACCCGCACCGCCGTCGCTATCAGATGTCGGAGCGTTCACAAGGTCGAGGGTCGCTGGCTCATCATTTTCATGGACCCGCGATGTCCTGCCCTTATCACATTTCTTGTTTATCGCGCATTTTTTTTTTTTTTTTTTTTTTTTTTTTTTTTTTTTTTTTTTTTTTGCCGAAGTGATCCACCGTATGAAACTCTTTCGCTCCGCCAGGCATGTCGAACGCGTTGTTGCAAAAAAAAAAAAAAAAAAAAAAAAAAAAAAAAAAAAAAAAAAAAAAATGGCGGCGCCAGTTGAGCTTTCTTTTTTTTTAATGACGTAGCCTCCATGCATAGGGTTGCTTACTGTGAACGTAAAAAAGCCAGAAACGCGAGCTTTTGAACGACATCAAAATGGCTGCGATCGGGCGAGCCGTTTGCGAGTTAGAGGCAGTAGACCCTTTTCATAAACGCGCCACCTGATGGTGGGCTTTTCGTCAGTTTCGATTTTGCAAAGAGTTCTGGGATAGAATTCGCCATGTTTAGGGCAAGGGGGCGTGACCATCCGTACGTGCGCCCGTCTAGTGTCTCCGTGCGTGGTGCCAGACGGCTGCATCTCACCGTCTCCGAAATCTTCGCGGATGAATGCGCTCGTGTCTTGCTTAGCAAAGGTAGTCCAACTGACTTCGGCGTCGTAATGAGTGACCCGTCGACCGGGTGGACGAATGATTTCACGCGGCTGCCACGCCGAGCCGGACGCTAGCCCATCCAGCTCGGATTTCAGTAGCCGGTACACATTGTCAGCAAACACTACCATTGAAATGATAACCTTTCTCATTTCTCATAGACGGGTCATTTCTGAAGAAGATTTGGGGCCTGGATTCCATCCAACATGTCACTACCGATCTCCAAAGTGAGTAAAATCTGGACGCTGATTCTGAAGTATTTTTTGTTTCACGGTAACGCTTCACCACATAGTTTACCACGTGGGGGGCCTCAAGAAAACAATGCTTCAGACCAGTCATGCGCGTGTAGCTCACGAACATACTTATTATGAAAATAAAAATGTATGGCACGAACACAGCCATGTGCGGGCAGCGGGCCGCATGTTTGCAACCGCTGCTGTAGAGGCTCACGAGACTTAGCAAAAATGCGTTTGCGCCAACAAATAGTTCAATGATTTTACCGCCAGACTGTGATTTTGTCAGGTGCTGTTTTACATCACCTGACGCTTCGTTGTTTCAGTATTTTATGTGTAGCCAGTCGCGACGCCTCACGCACAGGCTCAGCTCACACGATCATTCACAGCCACTAAAACCGAAGAAAACAGACACGTGTATTTATACATTTCGCTCACCAAACTTCTTGCGTAGCTTCAACAGTGGTGCGCTTGGTGTGTGAAAATGAGTGTAGTCAGATCCGCCGAGGCATCACGACAACTTGGCTGCCAGCAGCGGCCTTCTGTTTGGCAAAGCGCACTGTATACATGTACTTGCTACGATAGCTTGACGTCATAGCTGCCATCGCTACCATGTCCTGACTCCACCGGCTAAATCAAAAGACTGGGAGTTTCATTCCGCACGCTTCGTGGCCCTGAACCGCGCTGCCAGCAACGTACTTCCCATTTTTTCTGCAAAGCTGGCAATGTCGTAATTACACGTCGCCAGCGTCGAGTTCGGAGGCCACTGCAACGCGCTTACGATGGACAATACCGCGTCATCCATCGCGCAAGTCTACAGCATGCCTACACGGCCTAGCGCTTACGCGACCACACATGCACTGTGTGCAGATAGGCGACACGTGTGTTTGTTTACATCAGTTTGTCGCACATACTTTACTGTTCTCGTCGCGGTATCTTCGCTGGTGACACAACGGAACACAGCACCCTCCAACCATCTTTAGACTCACTTTTCCGGCACAATCCACGATCCACAATGCGCGGGCTGGCTGTGACGCTCGCGAAACGTCGCGCACCAGCAGTTGAAGTTGGTAGCCACCCTGCCACAATAGTCGCAGACAGTGTCGTCTGCTGCGGCGCCCTAAACATGGAGACTTGGAATAGTTCGCGTAAAGGGCACTTGGGGCGCCCTTTTACGAAAAGGGTCTGTTGAAATGGAGAGAACTTTATAAAGTTTAAAGGACCACAGCTGCACCAGCACATTTTAAATCGCTATTATGGCATAAATACGTGGTATTTTTTAATAAAAATTTCCCGGTCCTATGTAATATATTTTTAGTCGCCGTGGATCGCTTCCCGAGTCGTGAGCTTGCTGATAAATGGGTTTTCTTAAGGCCTTCCGATATGTAGATGATTTTTTAATTGTTATCTCCAAGCAAATAACCATGACCCATGCTGATTCAGTGAGTAGAATTTTAACCAGCTTTAGACAATGTGGCAAAGGTTTAGTGTTCACGCACGAAATCTCCTATAACGGATCACTGCAGATTTTAGATATTAACTTGAATTTTAGTACGCATCACATCTGCTGCCGATATGCACCAAGAGCGCAGAAAGAGCTTTTGCCTTTTGAGTCTGCACATTTAAAGATAGTTAGGAGGGCGATTGCAAGCTCGTGCCTGGAATCAGCTCTTACCAAATCATGCCCGCACACCACGCATGATAGATTCCATAATCAAACCAATAGGCTGCTTTCAGCAGGCTTCCCCTCCGCGATCATCACGGCTGTGGCTGATAAACTTCACAAAAAGATAAAAAAAAGCAAATTTTCGCAGCAACAAAGAGCTCCTGCGTAAAAGGAATGTCACAGTTGTGCCATATATACACAAAGTTGCGCATAACTCAGGGGTACAACAGCCGAAATAGAATTTGGAGCAATTTTTGGAGCAGCAAAATTTCACTTTTGGAGCACTAAAATCCAAATTTGGGGCAGGTTACGAGGAAAAAAAAAACAGATACTTTTTATCACGAAAGACCAAATTTGGAGCAGTATAATGACGGCTTACATTTAAAAAAAAAAAGTACAAACCATTCAACATCACCTAAATCGTGCATAGTGAACATGAGCACTGCTATTTCAATAAAAGTAGTATTTTGGACCACCCCACTGAACAAACAAAGTCCACATTAGCATTTGCCGCACCTGTCAAATCGTTCGACAAACCTTGCGAATCGAAATGTGGATCTGCCAAGCTGGCGACCTTGAAATTCGGGGGATTCGTAAAACTGAGGAGTAGGGGTGGCAAAAAAAAAAAGTGGCGCACAGTTTTGTTAGTTTTTTTTTTTTTTAGGGCTGCAGAAATGTCATATACTGCTCCAAATGATTGCCAGTAACTTTTTTAGGCGTCAGCGATCATACTAGTACTCACAATTATGCGGCGTATACACGCATGAGTAACTGAACAAAATGTGCTGTGTCCCGTGACTAGTGCCAACAGCCCCTTCCAAATCTTAATACACTTTTCCGCACGGCACCGGTGTACTGCGGCGAAGGTGGCTTAAGCAGCGTTCTGCACGGGTTAGAACTTAGAACAAGGCCAGGAAAATTTCGAACACCGCTACAGCACCCTACCCCACCCCTATTTTTTTTCTTTCACGATGGGGTTAGGTTTAGGGCACAACTTGGCTCGCTTGCAAGGCGCATACGACCAGATAAAGTAACAAAGGCGCATTCCCGTTGGCCCGGCGACGGCACCGGATACCTATTGCCGGGACGATGCAACTTCCAGACAAAAAAATGTTTTACGTGCCGTTGCTATGGCAGCCAGCGTGGTCGCCGGCAACGCCGGTGCCGCAGCACGTAGTTTGTTCGCGCACGGGAAACGCGGCATACGCTTCCAGCTCCGCGTTTGCTGACTAGGAAATTCATAATTCCCGCGAAGCGTTAGTGGCTACGGCAATACATTTTTGTCTTGAAGTTGCGTCGTCCCGCCGATAGGTATCCGCTGCGGTCAGCGGACTGATGGGTGTACGGCGTTATTACTTTATCTGGTCGACCGCGTCTCGCGAGTGTCCCAACCTAATGAATATATATCTTACACTGTGGTTTGGGTTCGGGTCTGCGCGCGTGGATTGATTGATGCCGCAAACTGCAGATGGCCAACTTGCCCTCATATCTCGCTGAAATTAGCGCAACTGAGAAAATTTTGAGGCTGGTCGGGCATTTTGGCGCAGCGTGGCGCAATTTCCGCCAATTTCATGGTTTTGGCGCAGCTCGGCGCAAAAACGCGGAATTGTATCAATTTGGCGCAATTGGCGCAGCTGTTGCACCCCTGCATAACTTGAAAAAATTGGCAGACAGGCATGGCGTCCAAGTGGTTTTTTTCTGCTTCAAAAAAAGCTCGCCGGCTTTGCCCAAGGGTCTGCTGGAACGGACAATGGCGAAGCGGCTGCGATAAAAAGCATGTCGAAACATTCCTAAAATGTGCCGCAGGAGTGGCGTACCAAGTCCCTCTCACGTGCGGACGTTCGTACGTGGGCCAAACAGGGCGCTGCGTGAATGAACGCGTTGGGGAGCGTGCTGCGTCGATTACGAGAAGAGAAGGGGCGAACTTGCCTGCGCACTGCCGCTCTAGCATGGGGTGCGAGCCCGTTTTCAAAAAGGTAAAAGTTCTAGGCAGGAGCAAGGAAAGAGTAGGGCGTGAGCTGTTTATAGTAATGAATTGGGCGACAACTGCCTAAGTGACACTTCTGTTGCTCGGTATAGGGCAGAAAGCAATTTTGTGCCATGAGGTATTCTTGATATGTGTTTCCTCCTCCTTTCTTCCCCCCCCTTCTTTCGATTTGATGTGTGAAAAAGTGCATACATATGCAGCGAACAAATGAATGAAGCCAGTTCATAGTTTGCAATGTTTCCGTTTACTCTGTCTTTTCCTCCCTGTGTTCATCCGATTGAATGCGCAACGATTCCCACCACAGGCTTCATCGTAATATACGAGATGAGCATTGCAGTGAAGCATTTTAGTGATAAGTAAGGTTTTTCCGAGTTTATTTTTCTTGAAATTCAGAAGGTGTTTCTTGCAGTTTATTTTCTTCAGTGTTTACGGAAGTTTATTTCTTGTAAATCCCCAATTCTCTCAAATTTGGAGTTTAATTTTGCATTATTCTCAATACTCCAAAATGAAATGATATCTAAACACGAAAACATAACACACAAAGCGTATTTTAGTTGTCTCGAAGGTCTAAACGCACAAACAGATATACACACAAGCACATATGCTCAAATGCAAAACACCTACGTTCATGCGTATCATTGTTGTAATAGACGCAAGCATACTTCGGGAAAAACCTAGACGCCTAAGCGCAAATAGCAGAAAGAAGAAGTGCAAGAAAAGAGTGTGGTGCTTAGGTGTCTAGTTTTTTAACACGATACAGTGGTGGGAATGCCTTCCAGCATTTTGGAGCAGCCATTGGAGCAGGCGAAATCTGCTTTTGGAGCAGCTACCTTTGTGTTTGGAGCACACGTGCCGGCTTTTTATGATACACACAGAGGAATAAAATTTAGCTTTAATTCAGTTTAATGTTCCCTCAGTTCGCATAATCATTTATTCAGAGGCAGCAAGCCCACAAAATAAGCAGGTAGTATGCAGGGCCGTAGGCAGAAATTTTTTTCGGGGGGGGGAAGGAGGGGGCACCTCCTTCATCTGAAGTGGGGGGCCGAGCAGGCAAATGAGGTGGAGTGTCCTTTTGTGCTCCATGTGCTATGGCGAAAAAAATTCCGGGGGGGGGGGGGGGGGGGGCACGGGCCCGGTGCCCCCCCCCCCCCCCCCTGGCTACGCCACTGGTAGTATGCATTAACCACCAAGTACCCATCTGCATCTCTTTACGTGCGCCATCGCCGCTAAAAAAGGAATAAATACAATGCCACAGCAAATATTGCCTGAAGTGCCCCCCCCACAAAGTCATTTCTTTCTTTTTGCCAAAGTTCAGAAATGATTGGCACTCTCGCACGACCGTCTGATGGCACGCGGTAGCGACACCAAGGAGCATTTCGAAATTACTGCGGAGTCCGGGATAAGCAGCCGAAGCAGCGACGAAACGGACATAATCGGCTGTCCGCGATCTGCAACGAAAACTGACACAGTTTTTTTGAAACGCGGTACGGTCGCAGGGAGCCGATCGTCTACTGGCTCGTTAATTGCGTGCAGCGCTTCGCCTACTCGGCGTACACGCCGAGCCGCTTGCGCCCACTTCACTTCAGACCATGCACAGATGCGGCGAGAATCCTTTTGTGTTAACGCGACGATGACGAGCTTTCTGCAAGCGATGCTCTAGCGGTCCTCGCAGCGGACGGAGGTGCGTTTGGGCTGTCACCTAATGAAAGCGTGCAGTATGGTTACAACAGCGCTACGCTTACTGTACCGTACGCGTGCGGTTAGCGTGATAACGTCAATGCAGCGAGGTTTCTCGGTACCCGCGACCCACAACGCTCAACTCCGCAACAGTGAGCTTCTTTCGTTTCTGCAAAGCGGTGCACGGTGAACACGGTACAGCACAACGAGGCGACAGCGATCGGCGGCCCAGCACGCTCAGGTAGTCGCCGGCTATTAGAGGCGTGCAGTATAGGTTAAATTGGCGCTACGCCACACCGGAGCACGAGCAGATAGCTGAAGGTACTGTGATAAGGCTTTTTGTCGGCGATAAGTCATACCGGCGCGTTTTTCAGTGGTCGCCACATCGCCTTCGTTCTTTCCCGATGGTTACCAGCAAAGGCATCGCCGCATTGCGCGGAACTCGGAATAATTGATCGGCCAATTCCGGGCTTTTCGAAATGACGGAAAACCGTTCGCGGCATATTTTGGTATCGGCAAGTTCAGCGGCGCAGTAAACCTCTATGGCACAAAAAGTTATCGCGGTACTAGAGCTGTGCGCCGGTCCCAAAATGGCCGGCGGCGGCGCGCCGGTGTTTCCACCTCCGGCGGCGGCGCGACACCGGCGCGGGGTTCATCGGACCGGCGGCGGCGCGGCGCGTGGGGGGAAATGGGAGGGGGGGGGGGGGGGGGGTAGATTCGATATTCAAGACTTGGTGGGGCGAGAAATTTGCCCCTTGAAAAAAATTTGCACTTTGAAAAAAAAAAAAAAAGTCTCTTTCCCCGAAAGGCCGAAGCAGTGAATGCGATAACAACATGTCGTATTGTTATAAAGAACTAAGGCTAGCGGCTAACTCTTTTTCATCCGGGTCCGCCTCGGTGGATCAGTGGGTAGGGTACTCGGCTGCTGACCCGAAGGTCATGGGTTCGATCCCGGCCGCGGCGGTCGCATTTCCATGGAGGCGAATTGTTACAGTTCCGTGTACTGTGCGATATCAGTGCACGTTAAAGAACACCAGATGCTCGAAATCTCCGGAGCCCTTCACCACGGCGTCCCTCATCATATCGTGGTTTTGGGACGTAAAGCCCCACATATTAATAAAAAACTTTTTCATCAAAACACTGGTGTAAGGGAATGTGGCCGCCTCCGGGAAAGAAGCGGTTTTCGTGCAGTTTTTCGTATCAGTAGCTCGAAAGTAGAAGGGTACACGAGCCGTTTGATGATGTGACCGCGCCCTTGTCAAAGTTCACAGTGGCCGCTCCAGCCACGCACTCCCTCTAGCCCGGTGTCCGTTCATGCTCCTTCGCCCAGCGAAAGACGGACAAGGCGTTTGCTTTCTGGTTGAGTGGCAGTCGACGGCAGGCCTCGCACGCGAAGTGATGTTATCGCAAGCGCCCTGTTAACGCCTGCGCCCTCCGTGCGACGGAGATGGGCAGCTTGTTTCATCTATGCTTCCGCCGTGTTCCTCGCTAACGCTCGCGAGCTTTTACTCCCGAGTACATCATACGATGTGCGCACAAAAGTTATTGATTTGGGCTTTACTTGGAAAATGACGGCGACGACGAAAACCTGTACACAGTGTCGATACAATCGTTATCGCAGTAAAAATATACAAAAACCGTGGATGCGGGCTGGCCTGTTTTTCTGGAGAGCTGAATCGTCTTCGCTGTAAAGAGTTCGTCTGTTGGACGAATCAAATATTCCGGCGCCTGTTCCGTTGGTTTCGTTCTCACTTTCGCTACAGTTCTTACAGGCGATATCTTCCCTACACTTATTCTTCAGAAAGCACGTGCACAATGTTAGCGCTAAGCGTTGAGCCTATCGGGTTTCGAGCTATAGTCGGGTACAACTTTAGAAGACAGGAGAGGCCCCGCCAAGATGACCGAAGCGCAGCAGCCAATTGCATCCGCGGCTAAAGAAATAGTCCCACTCAAAAAAAAAAAAGGAAAGAAAAAGCTAAAAAAAAAGCCGGCACATCCCACGCACTGTGGGAATCGATGTAATGCGTAGCAGCCAGGAAGGAGCAAATCAGTTTTACATAATTTGCATGTCATGTTTTACAGGTTACCACCGGTCATTTGTGTTCGTCATACAGTCACGCAGCGATATACCAATTTTGGTGTATGTCAAGCTAGCGAACTGGACGGAAGCGCACCATGAGCGTGGCATGTAAATGGCATTGTAGATGACATGCATGCCAAGATTTTCATGTTACCACCTGCCACTTATGTTCGTTATATAGTCATGTCACTCAATACCAAATTTGGCGTATATGAAGCTAACGAAATGGCCGCGAGCACGCCATGAGCGTGGCATGGAAGTCATGTCGCACATGACAAGTCATGATTTCCATATTACGACTAGTCATTTATGTTCGTCATACAGTCATGTCACTCAATACCAAATTTGGTGTATCTCAAGTTTACGAAACGGCCGCGAGCACGCCATGAGCGTGGAATGCAAGTCATGTCGCTCATGACATGTCATGATTTCCATATTACGACTAGTCATTTATGTTCGTCATACAGTCATGTCACTCAATACCAAATTTGGTGTATCTCAAGTTTACGAAACGGCCGCTAGCACGCCATGAGCGTGGAATGCAAGTCATGTCGCTCATGACATGTCATGATTTCCATATTACGACTAGTCATTTATGTTCGTCATACAGTCATCTCACTCAATACCAAATTTGGTGTATCTCAAGTTTACGAAACGGCCGCGAGCACGCCATGAGCGTGGCATGCAAGTCATGTCGCACATGACAAGTCATGATTTCCATATTACCACTTGTCATTTATGTTCGTCATACAGTCATCCTACTCAATACCAAATTTGGTGTATATCAAGCTAACGAAACGGCCGCGAGCACGCCATGAGCGTGGAATGCAAGTCATGTCGCTCATGACATGTCATGATTTCCATATTACGACTAGTCATTTATGTTCGTCATACAGTCATCTCACTCAATACCAAATTTGGTGTATCTCAAGCTAACGAAACGGCCGCGAGCGCGCCATGAGCGTGGCATGGAAGTCATGTCGCACATGACAAGTCATGATTTCCATATTACCACTTGTCATTTATGTTCGTCATACAGTCATCTCACTCAATACCAAATTTGGTGTATCTCAAGTTTACGAAACGGCCGCGAGCACGCCATGAGCGTGGCATGCAAGTCATGTCGCTCATGACAAGTCATGATTTCCATATTACCACTTGTCATTTATGTTCGTCATACAGCCACGTCACTCAATACCAAATTTGGTGTATCTCAAGCTAACGAAATGGCCGCGAGCACGCCATGAGCGTGGCATGGAAGTCATGTCGCTCATGACAAGTCATGATTTCCATATTACCACTTGTCATTTATGTTCGTCATACAGCCACGTCACTCAATACCAAATTTGGTGTATCTCAAGCTAACGAAATGGCCGCGAGCACGCCATGAGCGTGGCATGGAAGTCATGTCGCACATGACAAGTCATGATTTCCATATTACGACTAGTCATTTATGTTCGTCATACAGTCATGTCACTCAATACCAAATTTGGTGTATCTCAAGTTTACGAAACGGCCGCGAGCACGCCATGAGCGTGGAATGCAAGTCATGTCGCTCATGACATGTCATGATTTCCATATTACGACTAGTCATTTATGTTCGTCATACAGTCATGTCACTCAATACCAAATTTGGTGTATCTCAAGTTTACGAAACGGCCGCTAGCACGCCATGAGCGTGGAATGCAAGTCATGTCGCTCATGACATGTCATGATTTCCATATTACGACTAGTCATTTATGTTCGTCATACAGTCATCTCACTCAATACCAAATTTGGTGTATCTCAAGTTTACGAAACGGCCGCGAGCACGCCATGAGCGTGGAATGCAAGTCATGTCGCTCATGACATGTCATGATTTCCATATTACGACTAGTCATTTATGTTCGTCATACAGTCATGTCACTCAATACCAAATTTGGTGTATCTCAAGCTAACGAAACGGCCGCGAGCGCGCCATGAGCGGGGAATGCAAGTCATGTCGCTCATGACATGTCATTATTTCCATATTACGACTAGTCATTTATGTTCGTCCTACAGTGAACTCACTCAATACCAAATTTGGTGTATTTCAAGCTAACGAAACGGCCGCGAGCACGCCATGAGCGTGGCATGCAAGTCATGTCGCACATGACAAGTCATGATTTCCATATTACGACTAGTCATTTATGTTCGTCATACAGTCATCTCACTCATTACCAAATTTGGTGTATCTCGAGCTAACGAAACGGCCGCGAGCGCGCCATGAGCGTGGCATGGAAGTCATGTCGCACATGACAAGTCATGATTTCCATATTACCACTTGTCATTTATGTTCGTCATACGGTCATCTCACTCAATACCAAATTTGGTGTATCTCAATATAACGAAACGGCCGCGAGCACGCCATGAGCGTGGCATGCAAGTCATGTCGCACATGACAAGTCATGATTTCCATATTACGACTAGTCATTTATGTTCGTCATACAGTCATCTCACTCAATACCAAATTTGGTGTATCTCAAGCTAACGAAACGGCCGCGAGCGCGCCATGAGCGTGGCATGCAAGTCATGTCGCACATGACAAGTCATGATTTCCATATTACCACTTGTCATTTATGTTCGTCATACGGTCATCTCACTCAATACCAAATTTGGTGTATCTCAATATAACGAAACGGCCGCGAGCACGCCATGAGCGTGGCATGCAAGTCATGTCGCACATGACAAGTCATGATTTCCATATTACGACTAGTAATTTATGTTCGTCATACAGTCATCTCACTCAATACCAAATTTGGTGTATCTCAAGCTAACGAAACGGCCGCGAGCGCGCCATGAGCGTGGCATGCAAGTCATGTCGCACATGACAAGTCATGATTTCCATATTACCACTTGTCATTTATGTTCGTCATACGGTCATCTCACTCAATACCAAATTTGGTGTATATGAAGCTAACGAAACGGCCGCGAGCACGCCATGAGCGTGGCATGCAAGTCATGTCGCACATGACAAGTCATGATTTCCATATTACGACTAGTCATTTATGTTCGTCATACAGTCATGTCACTCAATACCAAATTTGGTGTATCTCAAGTTTACGAAACGGCCGCTAGCACGCCATGAGCGTGGAATGCAAGTCATGTCGCTCATGACATGTCATGATTTCCATATTACGACTAGTCATTTATGTTCGTCATACAGTCATCTCACTCAATACCAAATTTGGTGTATCTCAAGTTTACGAAACGGCCGCGAGCACGCCATGAGCGTGGAATGCAAGTCATGTCGCTCATGACATGTCATGATTTCCATATTACGACTAGTCATTTATGTTCGTCATACAGTCATGTCACTCAATACCAAATTTGGTGTATCTCAAGCTAACGAAACGGCCGCGAGCGCGCCATGAGCGGGGAATGCAAGTCATGTCGCTCATGACATGTCATTATTTCCATATTACGACTAGTCATTTATGTTCGTCCTACAGTGAACTCACTCAATACCAAATTTGGTGTATTTCAAGCTAACGAAACGGCCGCGAGCACGCCATGAGCGTGGCATGCAAGTCATGTCGCACATGACAAGTCATGATTTCCATATTACGACTAGTCATTTATGTTCGTCATACAGTCATCTCACTCAATACCAAATTTGGTGTATCTCAAGCTAACGAAACGGCCGCGAGCGCGCCATGAGCGTGGCATGGAAGTCATGTCGCACATGACAAGTCATGATTTCCATATTACCACTTGTCATTTATGTTCGTCATACGGTCATCTCACTCAATACCAAATTTGGTGTATCTCAATATAACGAAACGGCCGCGAGCACGCCATGAGCGTGGCATGCAAGTCATGTCGCACATGACAAGTCATGATTTCCATATTACGACTAGTCATTTATGTTCGTCATACAGTCATCTCACTCAATACCAAATTTGGTGTATCTCAAGCTAACGAAACGGCCGCGAGCGCGCCATGAGCGTGGCATGCAAGTCATGTCGCACATGACAAGTCATGATTTCCATATTACGACTAGTCATTTATGTTCGTCATACAGTCATCTCACTCAATACCAAATTTGGTGTATCTCAAGCTAACGAAACGGCCGCGAGCGCGCCATGAGCGTGGCATGGAAGTCATGTCGCACATGACAAGTCATGATTTCCATATTACCACTTGTCATTTATGTTCGTCATACGGTCATCTCACTCAATACCAAATTTGGTGTATCTCAATATAACGAAACGGCCGCGAGCACGCCATGAGCGTGGCATGCAAGTCATGTCGCACATGACAAGTCATGATTTCCATATTACGACTAGTCATTTATGTTCGTCATACAGTCATCTCACTCAATACCAAATTTGGTGTATCTCAAGCTAACGAAACGGCCGCGAGCGCGCCATGAGCGTGGCATGCAAGTCATGTCGCACATGACAAGTCATGATTTCCATATTACGACTAGTCATTTATGTTCGTCATACAGTCATCTCACTCAATACCAAATTTGGTGTATCTCAAGCTAACGAAACGGCCGCGAGCGCGCCATGAGCGTGGCATGGAAGTCATGTCGCACATGACAAGTCATGATTTCCATATTACCACTTGTCATTTATGTTCGTCATACGGTCATCTCACTCAATACCAAATTTGGTGTATCTCAATATAACGAAACGGCCGCGAGCACGCCATGAGCGTGGCATGCAAGTCATGTCGCACATGACAAGTCATGATTTCCATATTACGACTAGTCATTTATGTTCGTCATACAGTCATCTCACTCAATACCAAATTTGGTGTATCTCAAGCTAACGAAACGGCCGCGAGCGCGCCATGAGCGTGGCATGCAAGTCATGTCGCACATGACAAGTCATGATTTCCATATTACCACTTGTCATTTATGTTCGTCATACGGTCATCTCACTCAATACCAAATTTGGTGTATATCAAGCTAACGAAACGGCCGCGAGCACGCCATGAGCGTGGCATGCAAGTCATGTCGCACATGACAAGTCATGATTTCCATATTACGACTAGTCATTTATGTTCGTCATACGGTCATCTCACTCAATACCAAATTTGGTGTATCTCAAGCTAACGAAACGGCCGCGAGCGCGCCATGAGCGTGGCATGGAAGTCATGTCGCACATGACAAGTCATGATTTCCATATTACCACTTGTCATTTATGTTCGTCATACAGTCATCTCACTCAATACCAAATTTGGTGTATCTCAAGCTAACGAAACGGCCGCGAGCGCGCCATGAGCGTGGCATGGCAAGTCATGTCGCACATGACAAGTCATGATTTCCATATTACCACTTGTCATTTATGTTCGTCATACAGTCATCTCACTCAATACCAAATTTGGTGTATCTCAAGCTAACGAAACGGCCGCGAGCGCGCCATGAGCGTGGCATGGAAGTCATGTCGCACATGACAAGTCATGATTTCCATATTACCACTTGTCATTTATGTTCGTCATACGGTCATATCACTCAATACCAAATTTGGTGTATCTCAATATAACGAAACGGCCGCGAGCACGCCATGAGCGTGGCATGCAAGTCATGTCGCACATGACAAGTCATGATTTCCATATTACGACTAGTCATTTATGTTCGTCATACAGTCATCTCACTCAATACCAAATTTGGTGTATCTCAAGCTAACGAAACGGCCGCGAGCGCGCCATGAGCGTGGCATGGAAGTCATGTCGCACATGACAAGTCATGATTTCCATATTACCACTTGTCATTTATGTTCGTCATACGGTCATCTCACTCAATACCAAATTTGGTGTATCTCAATATAACGAAACGGCCGCGAGCACGCCATGAGCGTGGCATGCAAGTCATGTCGCACATGACAAGTCATGATTTCCATATTACCACTTGTCATTTATGTTCGTCATACAGTCATGTCACTCAATCCCAAATTTGGTGTATATCAAGCTAACGAAACGGCCGCGAGCGCACCATGAGCGTGGCATGTAAATCATACTTTTCATGACAAGTTAGTCATGATTTTCATGATATGACCAGCTATTTATGTTCGTCATACAGTCATGTTATGCCATACCAAATTTGGTACAAATCCCATTAACGATGCGGCCAGGAGAGCAGAAAGTCGCAGGCGGCTAGATAGATAGATAGATAGATAGATAGATAGATAGATAGATAGATAGATAGATAGATAGATAGATAGATAGATAGATAGATAGATAGATAGATAGATAGATAGATAGATAGATAGATAGATAGATAGATAGATAGATAGATAGATAGATAGATAGATAGATAGACACGCTCAAAGTCGCCGAAGTTCGCTAAGAAATGCTTCGCATTTAAAAGCAACGTCCTGCCAACGATCGGTCGTTTGCGCGCTGAGCTGGCAGCAACGACGGCAGCATGCTCTCCGTCAGCGGGGTCACCGGCCGTCCGGCTCATGATGTCACCTGAAGTGCGCGCCTATTGGTGGAGGCTCGTGTGCATTAGCCGTTGAGGGGAAAATGCCGCTGCCTTCTAAAGTTGTACCCGACTATAGTGGGCTGCAGGCTGTTATTTCCGCTTGCGCAATCGGAAACTCACAAAATGGAGCGAGATCAGTTTATCGCATACGATAATCATGCGAGGTGAGGAAGAACGGCTGAGCGATTACGATGCAAAACAGGGTAGGAGACAATTCACAACTGATATATCTCGTATATGTACCAATCGAACGTATGGGCCCTAATCATGTCACGTGGTTCACCGTTCTCGCGTCATGAAGAGCGACCCAAAAAAGAGAGAAACGCGAAAAGAGAATAATGCGCTCGCTTTTGTAATTTCAGAGGCTGTTTTGGGGCCCTTAAAAAGACGGGGTGTGCAAACACGGAAACAAGAGAGTAGTCAAGACACCGCAAACACAGCTAACTCAAAAATCGTACAGCGGCGGAAAAGACGGTAGACAAAAAAAAAAAAAGAAAATAAGGCAGCTTCGCACAAGTGGTGCCAAACCTGAAGATATAGTGCAGAGCTGGGCAGCCTTCTTTGTTTCTCTTCGGTTTTCATTTTCTTTCCTCCGCTCTTTCTACCTTTTTCTGTGTTTCCGTTTTTTCTGTCTTCTTTCTGTATTTATTTTTATTGATTTCTTCCTCTCTCTTTATCAAGTTTGTTATCTTTCTTGCTATTATTTTCTTCCTATTTTCATCATTTCTTTCTCTCCATTTCTGTTTTTTGTTTGCTTCCTCTGTTTTTCCTATTTTTATGCGCGGTTTTGCCTGTTTTACGCCAAGCGGCGATATCATACAACATACGACAATCCGGGCCCCTAAAGTGCTCCGCACTTAACACCATCAAGGCGCTCGAAAAACAAGAGGAAGAGTTCTTGGCGCGATCGCGCGCTCAATATGAGATGGCTAGGCTCTTCGTGGTTTTGCCTGCGTTACGCCAAGCTACGACAGCATACGATTGCAGCATACGATTGCAGCGTACGATGACGGCATACGATGACAGCATATTACAGCCCGGGCCGCTAAAGTGCTCAGCACTTAAAATACTCATCTGTGCATTACCAGGCAAAAGGCGGTACCTATCACTCAGTTGCGCGTGATGGTCTACGTGAATGATAACTGGTCACTGTCTTGACTTCACTCTTGTGTCTATGTTTTCAAGGTGTCGTTTTAACGTGAATTCCTACCAGCTAGCTCAGCTATTGGTTACTCCAAGTTTTTCATCGCCTTTACTTCTCTATTTATTTACAGATTTACTCGAGTAAAAATGAAAGGAAAAAGTGCATTAACCCATCGATATGTATTACTTATCTATTTCATTTACCTATGCACAATGTAGTCATTGAAGACTCCACGAATATGCTATCCTGCGAGTTGGGCTGTCGCACTTTAAGGCTGGAAGACGCTGCAGCATTCAGGTCAGGTCTTCAGACGTCTGGAGGAGAGAAAGATACAACTTCCGCGGAACTATTGTCGATGTGGCCATCTATAGAAGATGTCCACAGTCCATTTCGGCAAAGCGCATTCAGTTCCTCGAAAAAGCGGTGAGCCGTGATGTTTGCTCATGACCACGTCGATGAAGCGAACCCGCCAGCACATTACCAGCGTAAGAAGACACTGGAAGAAATATACAGAAACAGGAACTTGTCAAGTCTAAACTTGCATACGAATGTGTCCGTGATATTTGAGAACGATGCAGGGAATGCGTACTGACCTTCACAGGTGCGTTAGACTCCCGCGAAAGTTTCATGAAACTCCCGCGAAAGTTTCATATAGGGACAAAAGTGGCCACCAGAGGCGCCACCGTAAGCAGGAGGGCATCGATCGGCCGCGCTTGGCAGGGCTGTAGCGCGTTCGCGGAAGCGTTTCCCATCAAATACACTTCTTCAGATATTTTCCTTCTCCGTGTTCTCGCTAACAAATCATAGGAGCTATTAGAATTGTCAAAGTGGCCTATGATGCGCGTTGTCAAATTGCCCAAGTCCTTGATTGCTGGCAATGTTTTAACTGAGTCCGTCTCGATTTCTCGATTCCTGCATAGTCGCTTTCGGGCATAAACCGAACACTGTGACTGGTTCTAGATGACTGAAAGGTTAACATATTTTGCGCTAGAGATTGCGGAGCAGCCGTGCTCTGGCTGCACGTAACGTTCATTTTCGGAATAATTGTCACTTTATTCTATAGGGCATCATGAAGCAGCCAATAGAAGTTCGCGTGCCAATAAACAAATCTGTATATCAGGGTGACTTGGCATTAATAGCCTTGAAGTACCTCTTGAGGGATATCGTTAGTGAAACATAGCTGAAAAATTAAAAGCTCAGAATGAGACACCACAAGACAGAGAGGGCTGCTCAAGTTGTGTTCTTTTCTTTTTTTCTTTGATGTCATAATTCGCGCCCTTGATTTTAAAAAAATTAAAAAATGAGATGAAACTGTTGTGAGTTGCTAGATATAGGCACTACGCGCTATTTCGAAGCGAAAGCTTTTGATTTTACGCATGCAGATTTGATAACGCAGCCGAGTTTGAGCACAGGCACATAGAGTTTATTCAAATCTGCGTTTCATAAACTGTGGATGAAAGTTGGGAGATGGAGTGAACGACACAACAAAAATGACTGAAAAAAATTTATGCCCCTGGTTTCCTCCCTCCTTTGGCCGGGCAGGATAAACGACGTCCGCCAGCACGAAACAGTTTGTTTTGCTCATGCGTAAAAAAATGCAGACGGCACTTAATAAAAAAAGTGCACAACTTCTGCCGTAGTGCTCACGAAATGTGTTCCACAGCCAACACTGGCCGAAAAAGTGCGGTCGTCCAGCAGGATGTTCTCAACAATGTTCATGTAAACACTGGCACAGGCTATTTTGTCCACGGTGCACATTTCCACATGTTCTTCCGCAACTTGCAAGAGCCGCAATAATTTCACCGATGGCACTTGCAAAAATTCTCTTGTCTTGACTTGAGTCAATGCAGTTGGCTCTCGGGTAGTGAGCGGGTAGGATACTTGCAAGCTTTGTGCCAGACTTACCATCGATTTCTTCGTCGGCTGCACTGGAGACGTCTGCATTCGCGACTGTCACATCACAATCCGGAGAAAGCTCTCGCGGCCTTTTTAGAGGTGGGCCCTTCGTTGCACACGAACGCTGTTTTGGTTTGGAGAGGTAAGAAGGCAAACCTTCAAAAATCCTTGGTACGGCGTCTTCCACCAGTCTCGGTCGTTCTCGGGGCAGCGAAACGATGTCTCCGTTCACTATGCACACGTCCGCACGTACAATGTCACTGGAGTCGAAATGTTTTTCACACGCGCGAGCGTACTTTGAGTCGAACGAAAATCCGGCAGTCTCCTGTCGCGGGATCGCACGTTTCCACCTGTCGCGTTGTTCTGCGTTGGCTGGTAAACAGAACAGGGAAACTTTTTCGACGGTGCCCTTGTATCCAGAGTGACAGCCTGGCACGTAGCAGGTGTTGGGCATCGCTGTCAACACGATGCGACCCCGAAAAGCAAAAAAGGGGGGGCGATCAGCACTACCACCACCACTCCGCGCCAACAGTCCGCTAATGGCGGCCAGCAGAGCAGCCGGCCGAGCCGGCTTCCTCGTCCCCCCTGCTAGCTACGCCAGCGCCGCGGCGCGGAAAGTGCGGGCGGTATATGAAGCTCTCCCATTGAGTGACGCGGGAGTTTCATGACCAGAAAAAGTATTGAAGGACCATGCTAATACGATGGCTTGCGTCTGGGGTCGCTAACCTGCGGTCCGCGGGCCACGTGCGGCCCGTGAGGCAGTATTACGCACCCCGGCACGTCAACTACCACCCCCCCCCCCCCCTTTTTTTTTTATCACTTCCTATCTTTAATAAACTGAGGATTGCGCAAAAAACACAGCACCCGAAAGACAGAGACGATGACACCTGCGCAGGTGTCGTCGTCTCTGTCTTTCGTGTGCTGTGTTTCTTGCGCAATCCTCAGTTTCTGAAAAAAATGCACCAGCTAGCCCCTAAACGTGTGCTACTAGACTTCCTATCGGAAGGCTGACATGGCAGGTTTGACCTAAAATGAGATTTTCGCTTGTAAGCCATGTTTGTAAATTTCGACCTTGTGACATGCGCGCTGAAAATAAACATGATTTCTAACTCAGTTTTGTAAATTATTCTCAATTCACCCCATCTTTGGTGTTTGCCTGCAAAGCCTGCGCCCCCCTTACCCTGATCTGCCATGCGGCCCCCCGCTTTGTCGGCTTCAAGCAACTAGGCCATCCGCCTGGAAAGGTTTCCGCCCCCTGGCTTAACGCTATCAGAATTTATGCACGGCCTCTGAGATGTACGCACAAAAACGGATGTCTGGGTGCTGCGTTCGTTGCGTTGAAGCGCATTTCGTCCCTCTCATTAGTGTCGAGAGTCGTGAAAGCTTCGTGACATTAAAATGACGTTGCGGAAGAACTGGAAACAGACGGCGCGGTGGTCGCCGGGCTCCAGGCAATCAATTGCAGCCAAAACAGGCAGTCCACTAGGGGGGACACGTCGACAATAACTCTCCAGCCACAAAAAATGAAACAGGAGCATGCTGAGAACTGTGACCAGAGCATAGAGCACAAGGGGTGAGCGGCATCGGAGGAGGTTGCTTTATGGACGCTAGGCGCGCGCACTCGTGAATTTTCTTTCCACATCAGCTTACCTAGAAAAAGGAAAAGAAACAAGACCATGGTGGGAATTCCAACATGAGCCCTTGCAGGGGCTTCATAGGAGGTTGGCTTATATATGCCCGGCGCGCTCTCTCCTATTTTTTCCCCTCTGTACTTTAAGCGCATTCCGTTCCTCTAATTTGAGTCGACAGTTGTGATAACTTCGTGACCTCAAAGTGAGGTTGAAGAGGAAGAGCCGTAAAGAAATGACGCGCTGCTGGCCGAGCTCCAGCCAATCAACGGCGGCTAAAATGGAGATCGAGAAGAGCTCCCCCGGTGAAGTGACGTATTTTATGTCGAGATTCCCCGTTCCGGTAAAAATATAAAAGACTAACGGCGGCGCGCCGCAATTATTGCGCGGCGGCGGCGGCGGCGTGGTCACTCTCGGGAATTCGGCGGCGGCGCACAGCTCTACGCGGTACGCGCACGCACATGCGGTCAGTGAATGCATTAGTCTCTATGAGAATCCGTCGGGGATTCGTCGCAACTACGTTTTAGCCGTTAGTACGTTTAAAGCGGGAACGTATTAACGAGGTTTTACTGTAACATGTCACCACTTTAAACGTACTAACGGTTAAAACGTAGCAACGACGACGAATTCCCGACCGCGTCTCATAGAACATAATGCCTGGTTCTTCCTACGCCGACCGGTTAGTGCGTACACTGCGTACCGCGACAACGTTTTGTGCCATAAAAGTTTACTACGGCGCTCAACTTTCCAACGCCACAATAATTTTCGTCTTTTTGAGAAGTGCAGATATCGGTCGATAAATGATTCCGACTTCCGTGCGATTGTAGCGATGCCTTTACGGGTAAGCATAGGCGGGCGCAGGGTTCCCCTTCAGGGGGGGGCAGGGAGGGGCGAAGGTTCATCGCAGCGCCCCCCCTTCCTATTAAGTGAATGTATGGGGCAGAATTTGCGCCCCCCCTCTCTCAGGTGACTAGGGGGGGCGGCCGCCCCCTCTGCCCCCCCTCGTGCGCACGCCTATGCGGGTAAGCATAGGCAAAGAACGAAGGCGAGGTGGCGGCCACCGACGAACGCGCCAGTATGGCTTATCGCCGACAACCTTGCCGCAATGAGTATCTTCAGCTGTGCGCTCGGGCACACGTGTCGCGTAGCGCTACTTTAAGCCTACTGCACGCTTTTAGCAGCCGATCGTTGTGCGGGACGATAGTCAAGCGCGCACCGCATTGTAGAAGCAAAATAGCAGCTCGTTGCGGAGTTGAGCGTTGCGGGTCGTGCACCAAGAAACCTCGCTGAATTGACGCTATCACGATAAACGCGCACGCGTACGGTACACCAAGCGTGGCGCTGTTGTAACCATACTACGCTCTTATTAGGCGACAACCAAAATGCACCTCTGTCCGCTGCAAGGACCGTTAGAGCATCGAGGATTGCGCATCGCTTGCGGAAACCTAACGTTGCAGCGTGGCTGCAGCGTTGCCACTGATATTGAATAGGATTGCGTCGGCTAACACCACTGCTGTTGCGCCAGTAAATGTAGCAGTGCCAAGGAGGTTGAAGTACTCTTTGAGCAGCGCAAGTGCACAAGATGGCGACCATCACGCGCTTCCGCTCACGATGCGCGCTGTCAACATTACTTTCAGTTCCAAAACCACCTTGTGGCGAAGCAGTGGCGCAAATTTGACAAAAAAGACCCTTTTGGAGCAGTATGGCGCAGTAATTCCCAGTTGGCGCAATTGGCGCAGGTTTCCCACCACTGCACGATAGCGTTAAAGAGCTCGTCTCGCGGAAATTCCGGCGTCGGTGTCGGCGTCATTGATTGTGAGCGAAAAATCATCTTCATCTTGTCCGTGACCGAAAAATCGAGAAAGATGCAAATAAAATAAATAAATAAAAAATGCCGGGTCCGAATGAGGATTGAACCCAGGTCGTCTGCGTGGCAAGCAGGTGTTCTACCACACAGCCACGCTTCTGCTTGGAATTACGCATAAAATAACTTCCTCTGCTCGGAATTGCAGTGAAAATAACTTTCATGCTTTACAAACAAACGCGTCCTGTATGCAGGCGGCACAATACAACATGCAATATCGCAGTAATATTGCGTGGTACAAGCGTACATTGCCATCGGGTGTCAGAACATGTGAATATCATAACGACATTGGGGTTCAAAGCCTTCGACCCATTACAAAAGGCACACACGTTACTACATGTATTCCCTTAAGACCACGTAGTGGGTGCATTGCAAGTTGGAAAAGATTTCCTGCGCATAATTGCTCGTGGTTTAAAGCATGTTACCCATTATGCACTAAGTGATTGAAGTACGCACTAGGGACAGGATATCGCTATCGCGTTCAACTCTTAAAGGCGAAGCTTAAGGGTACCCCAATTTTTTAGTTTTTTTATGTACCAACTATCCCAGCTAAAAGTTCTGCTAAGATACTTTACTAGGTTGTTGTCACTGATGGAAACGCGCTTAATTGATGATCCTTAGCTTTGAATCAAAGCACAATGCATCTACATCTGGGGAGCTATTCTCGATGTGTCTACCCAGTGAACTGTCCAATATGGCCACCGCTGAATGGACTTTTCTTTAGGTCCTAACAGTGCCTCTAGCAGAGAACACAAATTGAAACTGAGGGTCCATGGCCTCCAAAGTTGTCCACCACGTGCCGGTAGACAATCTTGGAGGCCTAGTATTTTGAGGGAAAACTTTCAAACTTGCCACAGCAGGTGGCGCTCAATTCACTGCCGTCGCCGCGCTGTGACCCCCCCCCCCCCCCCCCAAAAAAAAAAAAAAAACACCAGGTCTGCGCGGAACGCGCAGCACAGTCACAGCGAAAGCTGGAAGAGTGGCCTTTCTAGAGCCTTTTTTAAACACTCTTCGGACAACTACTACAAGCGCACTTACATGGTACCCACTACACCATAAATCTTAATTTTTGTGTAGTGGGGAAGCGTCTACTATGCCAATATTCTTCATTCTTCGGAAAAGCGCGGTACCCGCTACACACTTGTAACGCATTATGTGCACTTTGTTGATTCCGTGGCTGACGACGATGAAGAATTATGCCGTTTTGTAATGGGTTGGAGCATTGAACGACCCACTCGTTATGCAATTCGTATTGTGTGACGCCTGGTTGTTACTTTACTGTTCTAAAAAGCTTTACAACACACGTTAACGCGATTTCTTACCCGACATGAAGCCTGCATAGGATCAGTTTGCACCGCACTTTCAAGCAGTGGCGTAGCTCAGTGGTAGAGTGCTGGGCTGCCACGCAGAGGACCCGGGTTCGATTCCCAATCTGTCATAAGTGTTTTTTTCTTATTTCGTGCGATATTGGTTACGGACACCGGCGGCGGCGGACAACTACGGCGCAAAAACGACCCTTGTTGTGATCTCATAACAGCTTTCGCTGTAAAAAAAAAAAAAAACATGGCTCGTGTCTCATCACCGCCGCCACGCATGTTAAGACTACCCTCATGAAAAAGGCTCATTGGCTGGAGCTGAGTGAGCAGCGCACCCTGTTTCCAGCTCTTTTTCAACAACGTCATTTTGACGTCACCAAGCTTTGAATACTATCAACACAAATTAGAGGGACAGAATTCATTTCACCGCAACGAAGGCTGCCCCCAGAGCTCCGCTTCTGCACGCACATCTCGGAGGCCGTGCATGAACTTTAATCACGTTAGCCCTCGAATTAGGTTCAATGTGGCCGCCCGCCTAATGTAACTGGAAGGTGGGTACGCATTCCCTGCATTGTTCTCAAACATCTGACCACGTTCATATGCAAGTTCAAACTTGTCAAGTTTGTTTAAGTGTCTTGTTACTGTATATTTCATCCGCTTCGCTTCCTCCTCGTCCTCTCTGCGCCATACCAGATTTTTCTCAAGTAGTTCAGTTACTTGCGCTCCTCTTGAGAACGTGGGAAGAACATATGTTAACCCTGTCCCCCCATTCTTACGAGGAGCGCAAATGAGTATACCACAAATCCTTTGTTTTTTATCATTACCCTAACTTAAAATTTGTGGATACAAATAAAAACGGTGAAGAATTATAACTGAACATTTTTTTTTTTCGTTCCAGAACAGAAACGGACCCTTTTGTGGAGGAACGAAACTAAAACCGAAATAAAAAAAACATTTCGTTCCGACACCCTGCTTCCACGATAAAAGAACAGACCCAATTTTTCTTCTACCTCTTCCAAGGCAAACGATATGAAAAAATATTTCCTCATCATCATGATCAGGCCGACTACGCCCGCTGCATGGCAAAGGCCTCTCCCAAGTTACGCCAATCAACCCAGTCCTGTGCTTTCTACTGCCACGTTGTACCCGCACACTTCTTAATCTCACCTGCCCACCTAACTTTCTGTCTCCCACTCGCGCGTTTGCCTTCTCTTGGAATCCAGTCAGTTCCCCTTAAAGAAGTTGTGACACAAAAATTTTGCACCTTGTTTTTTTTTTTTTTTTTTTTTTTTTTTTTTTTTTTTTTTCTTTTTTGTTGTTGTTGTTGTTGCAATAGGTAGCTTATGACCCGCTTATCACGGCTGGCAACCTCGTTGGCGCAAGTAGAGTGTACTAGAACTTTTGAGTGGCGCGAACGGAGACCGGTTCTATTGTTAGCCGCTGACCCCTCTCGCGCGGAAAATTGCGGCGGCGCTGTCATCGCCGGCACTTGAAGAGCGCCCGCTCGCTCCGCGGTTGTCATGGTTTGTGCTTGGTGATTATTCGCGTTGGAAAAATCTATCCTAATCCGCGCAGCTTCTGCTATGCCTCCGAAGCAACGGCTGCATCATTACTACGTACCAGGATGCAATACTTATTGCCCGTGGACTGAACAGATGCGAAAAACTTTCCTTTCGTAATTGCTTTTTGCCATTGCGGGACGGCATCGCAAATTATATGTCGAGCAGCAAGATTGGAAAATATTCTCTTACGGACATTTTCATCGTAAGACATTTTTATGAACACTGGCTCAGGTTTTCAAATTGGCTTTTTTCAATGACCCTGCAGATTAAGAGCCACGAATGCTTCAGTGGAGAGACCTGCAGAGGTTGAACAAGCCGCTGAACGTGGACTGCGCAGTATGCGATCAACATTTCGAGCCCCGTTTTGTGTTAAGAGATAGTGTACTAATCGTGAACGCGGCCGAAGTGCGAATACCTAGAGGAACGCCGAACTTGCTTTCGTACCTGAGTGTGAATTAAGACACCAACACTAAGGCAAAAGGAAACCCGCGGAAAGAATCGCGCCATCGTACAGCTGACTTTTTTTTTCTTTTTACTTTCCTAGATGACGTTTAAAGCACTCAGATAGAAGACTCAGAGTACGATGCAGGTGCTCACTACGTTGGCGGACCTTCGACACTAATTATAGCGCTTCTATCCAAGTTGATGACACCGCACGAATTTCCAAAATTTTTCTATGTGCAAATGAAATCACTATTGAAAGAGCCCTGCTATTTTTTACTGCAAAGTCCAGGGAGCGTTCAGTGCGGGGTGTATGTGTGTGCGTTAGAAAAGTTGATTGATAGGTGTCGTTGGACCACCGCACGAGAAGCGACGCTCTTGCAACGAGCTGCAAGCATTCCTCTGCGTTGTGGAACGGGGTATGCGTCGTTTGTGCCTGCATATGAATGCACAAATGTGCTCAAGGAAAAGAGCCCTCTTCAGCCTCGACCTCTCAGGCAGATCGCTAAATGATCATAATAATATCTGGAGATTAAGTCCCAAAATCACGACATGATTATGAGAGACGCCGTAGTGGAGGGCTCCGGAAAATGCGAGCACCTTGTGTTCTTTAATGTGCACTGACATCGCACAGTACATGGGCCTCTACCATTTCGCCTCCATCGAAATGTGACAGCCGCGGATCGAACCCGCGACCTTCGGGTCAGCAGCCGAGGACCATAACCTCTGCTCCAACGCGGCGGACAAATTATTGGAATGTTCATCGATATTTTACTAAATGTCGTACGGTACAGATCCATTCTACTTTAAATCAACATAGCAATTATGCCTCCAGGACCAAATGTATCATTATATTACAATAAGTATAACGAAGGAGTGAGTCGCATTTTCTCAGGCATTTGAATGAATGATTGAATTCTCCTTTTTGCGGAGCAATTGCTATACAAGTTCCTCCGCAGGCCTTTGAAAACAAGAAAGTCACTACTCGAGCGACAAATGCTAAAAACTACATAGAGCAATGTGCACAAAATCCGAGCTTCGAACAGCAGACCAATTAAGACGCTTGTGTCAAGGTGAAAGCACTAACTCTGTCGTTGCCAGTATGAAAAATCTGCTGCAGCAAACGCTGAGAGCATTCTTCTGTACAGACTTCACACTTTCATCTAACAAAAATGTATTTGTAAATAAAATGTGTCGCTCTGTTTCCTGCGCATTTGCATTTGTGGTGCATTACAGTTTTAAGACTGGATGGCAGTGCACAAAGTTTACCTGCAGTGTTGGCAGCGTATGTGAAAGGATTATTCATTACTGGATACTTCAATGGGAACTGCACTTGTAGGAAATACCGCTGTAGCATTACGATAGATCACTTCGGCAACTGAGCTGCGCTGACGACGCGAACGAAAGCTACGCAAGCGGTCACGGCACGCGTTCAGAGAAAGGCAATTATTACTGCACGTAACTCGTTTTTATGTAAAAATTGTTATGACGTCGCGCACAGGAACCTTTACATGATCGCGTGTACAAATCTGGGGTGGGGGGTGGGGGGGGATTAAAGTGCATTTTACTCACCCCTACACATTAATTTAGAAAACGGAGGCAAAGACAGAACACCACGCGAGCATGAGCCACACTTCTATGCGTGTCGACAACACGCTGTGCGGCAGGCTGCAAGCAAGCGCGAGAGGCGAAGTTCAAGTGCGGTTGACTACAGCGCCACCGCCAACTTTCCGCGCGCGGCGGCCCTCTCCACGACGGCCGGTCGCGCCACTCAAAATATTCTAGTACACTCTAGCGCAAGTGAGCGACGGTTATTCATTTAGAGACGTTTTTAGAGTGCCCAGTCGCAGTTTTGGTTTCAAAGAGCACCAAGCTAGGCAAGAGCAGTTCCTGAGGCCAGGTCAACGTTTCTAGATTATTTTCAGTTAGCAAACTAGCTTTGAGAGGTGGCCACGTTTTGTCGCCGTGGCGAGAGGTGGCGCTGGCGTAGCGTTGAGATCGGGTGCGATGCAGTACGAAGGGCGACGCTTGCCTTAGCCGCGTGTTTTTGCTGCGTTGTTGGTGCTCGCGCGCTAATCACGCATGCATTCTGAGGTCTCACGCGTTCCACAAACGTGCGAGCAGTGATCGTGTACACGTATTTCTGCAGATACCGCGAAATGTCAGCGCGGATTCTCGACATGCCTATGGAAAACGTGCAGCACCTACAGGGGGGCGCAGCAGTGCACTGCACCTTAGAGTTCCTGTATATGCTACCTTCGGTAGCAGAGTTGCGCATCTGTCTTCCAACGCCGCTAGCAACCATGCATTGCGGGGAAGCTGACGCTCGGGCCAATTTTGTATTTCCCGACGCCGCCGCTGCATTGCCGCGAATCATCGCCAGTCAAGTTCACAGCGAATCCGGCTGGTCTTCGCGCCTCTTTTGAACGCGGTTGATGGACGCGTGCGGGTCAGCTGCGGATCAGCTCTTCGTGCGCCCCAGGTCTACAGTTCTTCCATCGCAGCCATCGGAATGTTACAATGACTGGGTGCTCGGCTCCAAACTGCAGCAATCGCTCGGAAAGCGGCAAGGCTTTTTATTCTATTCCATGTGGAAGAACGGTCATTGTACGTCGACTGCAGTGGTTGCTTCGAATGCAACGGCAAAAACCTGTCTCGAGGGGGGTCAAGAATATGCGAGGTGAGCTTTGCTGCGAATAGCTTATGAGAATGCTTCACGCAATTATTTATTTATTTATTCTAAAGTACGCTTGGTGTTCCTGCCGATATCGTCAAGCTGCTTACATGGTTACGATTTACTGTTTGCCAAAGCCAGTGAACGTATGTCGACAGTATGAGATATCTTGACGAGTGTTTCTGATACAGTCGAAACATGAGGTATCAGGCCCGCGCGCTCGTATGCCCCATCCTGTACTAATGCTCTACATACACTTGCTTTTGTATGTGTTTGAGCGCACTCGCTCGTAACCTCACTGTGCAATTATGTGAAAGCATGAGTAATAAATGCGAAGGTAGGGCGCTACCGATTTCTCTTGTTCGCAAGTTTTCAGCATAATTGAGTCAGTGAACTTAGCAACAAGAGGTAGTATAGTTCTGTGGAAATAAAACTGCTGTTAAGAGGCATCTGCTAATTACGTAACGAGTGGGTCGTTGAATGCTCCAACCCATTACGAAAGCCTCAGGCATAATTCTTCATCGTCCGCAGCCACAGCATCAACGAAGTGCACATAATGTGTTACAAGTGTGTAGCGGGTACCACGCTTTTCCGAAGAACGACGAATAATGGCATGGTGGACGCTTCCCCACTACACAAAATTTCGTGGTATATTTTGTAATCCAAACATAACGTTATCACGTACCATATTCACCGAGACTGATCGGGGCGACTTCATGTACCGTCAAGGTCAACGCATGTCGTATTTCACCAGCGTAACGTGAATACTCAACGTTCCCACTCGTTATCAGGTCAAAAGTTCCGAAAATGCGCGAAATGTGAATGTCCCAAGACAAGTAAAGCTGATAATGTTCGCTCTGCATTTCGCGCCGCACGTTGAAAAAGAACGTCGCTTTTTTTTTTTTTTTTGCTTTACCACCTACCACCTTATTTAGTCAGCTCTTACGATACACTTGTTGTCAATCAGGCGGAAAAGCGGCCTTCAAGCGTTGGAAATAGCGCGTGAAGGACGCAAGCCAGGTATGTCGATCGGCAACACGGCGGGCATATGTCGCCTGCAAAAACAGAGTGAGACTTCGCCGCATAGCTGTGGTTGCTAGCCAGGCAAGATGGCGGACCTATGCGCAACTCTGCGAAGCACATACAGGAACTCTACTGCACCTATGCGCCGTCAGCGCCGCGAGTGGCGACTTGCGGCCAATTCAGTGTCAACTGGCGTGCTACGAATCGTCGTCTCTCCGTCAGCTACGCGCGCGTTGTATGCAAGTGCGTGTGCGCGAAGGTGACAGGTTTGATAAAACGGGTAGGCTTCCAGAAAGTTATCAGTGCATGATTCTTTTGGGGCCCCAAACGAGGAGAAAGGACATAAATTTACGGAATCAACCATGTTTTCGATGTGACGTAGCACAGACGCGCGGCAGAGTGTTCATGAAAGGGCGATTCGTGCGGCCGGCCAGCGTAAAGCTCGAAGCATAGAACGTCACCATCGATGTTTGTAAACATTATTTCTTGCCATTTTGCCTGGTTATTGTTGAGTAAACAATGACATTTGTGTCTGAAATCTGTTAGACAACCCCTTGCTATGCGCGCAAGTAATACCTACGGTCGCCGAACTGCCCGTGTTGCATTTAGTAATGCGGGGCATTTGCGCGAAGTTTTCTGTTCGGTAGTTCAGCTCCGTTTGTAGGCGTTGCTCGGGCTGCGTGAGTCCTTGAGTAAATTTGCCACGTGCCAGCTTTGCACGCGATATCTCAGCTGTCACGTAGAGCAATAGAACGGCGTGGCCCGGCTTCGCTTGCACGCACACTGCTGTTAAGGACTATGGCAGTACATGGGGAATAAATTTTGAAATTCTCGTGGTCTGCGACGCATTTTGCCTGGCATGCGTGACTTCTTCCTTAATGTTACTGTTTACGAACTGCGATACGGCGGAAAAACGGCAGCAGTGCACGAGGGAGAATTGCTGGATCTGTAGATTGCTTTCCGCCAACGAATTGTGGACTGCAGACTCACGATCACTTTTCCTTCAGCAATTAAAAATATCAGTTAACATGCGTGGAGAGTAAGTTCACAGCGAATTAGCTACAGCATGTACCATAAACGTGCCCATAACGTGCCCGCGGGATCACTTGCTTTACGTGGCGTCATAGACATGCGCACGAGGGAGGCGGCCGCCTCCTCTAGTCACCTAGGGGGGAGGGGGGGGGGGCAAAGTCTGCCTCATATATTGACTTAATAGGGAAGGGGGGGGCGCTGTGACGAGCCGTCTCCCCCCTGTGAAGAGGAACCCTGCGCACGCCTACGCATGGCGTCCACTAATCCAGTGTTCCCGCCGGTTTCTGAAGCACAGTCACGGCGGAAAGCTGAAAAACTTTGTTACAGGTGCGTAGTTCTTATAGTTATCGGCACAGTTTACGACACAGCAATTCATACGCGACATTGCGAAGCGCCGCTAACAACCTGACACGCCTGCGCTTATGGGTCGGCTGCTGCACGGAACACGCCAATTCCTTTCGTTCACTCCCGCACCGCGGCGCCACCGGCTCAGTGCACGTTCCCCATAGGTGCAGCGTGCCGAGCTGTTGTTCAGGGTTTGCTTCGGCAGTGCCAAGTCCCGTCCCGCGACACTTTTTCACGGGCGCTTTTCTGTATGTATAGAGGCAATGAAACCAAGTTTTCAGTTAAGCTGCAAAGGAACCGGGTCTGGACACTTCCTGAGGCGCTGTTGGACTGTGATGAGACAAGTGTCGGTTCTCCCGTTCACAATGACACCAGTGATGCCAATAATATTTGGAGTTATTACATGCCAGAACCAAGATCGATATGATTATGTATTGCCTCCGTAAATTTAGGCCATCGGGTGTTTACCGTGCAGTGACATCGCACAGACGGTCCTCTAGCACATCCATCGATCGAACCCGTGACATTCGGGCCAGCAGCCGAGCACCTAGGACACTGCAGTCACGAATATGAAACAGCCGTTCGTAGAACGAATATAAATTGATGTTCTTGTCCTCGTATTCATAACCTCAGTATTTATTTATTTATTTATTTATTATACTCAAAGGTATCAAAACGGGGCATTACAGGAGAAGTAATCCTAGGAAAGTCTGTTAGGACGATGTCACATAGAAAGGTATTTAATTTTTTCTTTTTTGTTTCAGTACGCTGCTGGTTCTTTATACGGCCCGTGCAGGAGAGGTTACATGAATACATGGAAGTATCTATACATTGCCGAAAATTCATGGTGAAAATTCAGTACACTGAATGAGGTCGATGAGCGTCAGTCGTATTGCAACACATAGTATCGTTAGATAAATTGTTCCAGTGGGAGATATCGGACGGAAAAAGGGAGTGTTTGCGGGTGTTGATACGACATAATCGCTGGTGGAATGCTTTAGAATGGCACGCCAACAATCAACGCGCTGTGTGCGGAAAAGAACTGTATTTAAGGGACAGTGCGATTTAATCTGAATAATTTTATCCAGCTAACTAAAATCACCAGCCAAGCATTTCGTACAGAGCTAATCAGAACGAACGGCCCCGATGTTCATTGCTGGGCTAATCGCCACGGATGGCTAAAGTCTTTCTCAGTTACTAGTTACGTCTGTACAGAAATAATAACTGGTGCTTTCCGCCCGTGTGTTCCCTTTTTAATTCTTACTGGACCGTGGCTTAGCAGAGGAGCTTGCCCAATTTCTGTGCAACATGCGTGCTAGAGGTTTTTGCGCGCATGGAATGGACGAATTTAGGTTTCGCCTATACTCATATACAGATAAAAGAACGTCGATGCGTATTGTAAAGGGCACATATATTCTAGGTACACATCATTTGTAGGCGTATGGCGGAGCACACTGGAATGATAATTTTTCTTTTGGTCAGTGACTGAGAGAAGTTTTAAAAATTAGAGCACTTTCACGGCAGGAGTTGAGCGAGGGAAGCATCTGGAGGGAATAAGTGGATGCTTTGGATCCACATAATTGTTCAGAAAGCGTGAATGCTCATTGTGCAGTGTTTGCCTTGTCTTTTATTACTTTTTTTTTTTTTGCACGCCCTGTCTTACGCGCTGTTTGTATCTTTTTATAACGCTGAGATATAACTAAAACACGCGTTTCACTCAAGCCAAGTCAAATGAGAGCAACTACCACATCGACCTAACCATTGTAGTAGTCGCTTGTCGGCCCCGTGGAAGTAGCGCAGTAGCAGACGACTCGCCGAGACCAATCCTAACGCGACCGTAGCGCCCCCCGCCTGGTTGGCGATGGCGGAGAGACGCTCCGCGCCACTGGAAGGCCGCGTTCTTTGCCAAGTGAGTTAATCTAAAAACGTTGGGCCAGGTAAACACAGCTGGCCACGTGACCACGCAAAACTGTGACATGGGCGCCACGTGCAAGAGCGTGCACGAGCGGGCACCGCACTGACAGCCAGCACACGCAAAACCGCATGCGCGAAGGAAGAAATCGCAGGTAGCACAAGCACAAGGAGCGTGCCAGCAACCAGCCAACACAAACTCGTGACATAGGTTTGTTTACATTGCCGCCGCCTTGATGTCAGCGTCGCGAGGGGCTCCGCATCTCGTCAGTTGTGCGGCATGCACTTCGTCAACAGGCTCCGACTTTTTTTACACCCCCCCCCCCCCCCCCCCCAAACAAGCTCGCTAATTCGTACAGTGGACCGCGGCGATCACGTTTTCGAATATTACAGCGCGCCGCGCAGACCCTCCATTTCGAAAAACAATTCCCGCGCTTCTTTCCTACGCCTGACCAATCCTCTTTGTACGCGCAGTGATGCAAGGTCGCCGATCGGCGACTTGACGCGCGCTGAGCTCGTCGATTGGTCCTTTGTCCTACGAAACGGCACCTTGACCCTGCAGTGAAGCAGTTTCGGCCGCGCAGTACACATTTTAATTTTCCTGTGCTGCCCTCTGCTGTTTTGTAGAGCCCGAGACTCCGGGAGAAGCGGTATTGCCAGAACGAAAGCCTCCGAGATAAAGAGGCGTCTCGCTACTTTACCGCTAGGGGAAGCGTGCTCTTCGCATAGCGCTTCCTCCCCGCGCCGCAATGACACGTGCTCATGTGGCGGGGCCCTGCCCGGTCGTTGGCTGCGCGCCGATGACGTATCACTGACGTCGTGTTACGTTGCCGAAGTGGGCGGAGTCACGACGACGGGCTACGCCTCCCCCTTCCTACGGCGGAGAAGGATGGCGAGGCCGCGCGAAAATTTGAACCCAGCTGAAACTGATTTTCCAACTCCTGTAACTTCCTTATTATAGCACGTATTCGCAAAATTCTTGCGGCAGCATATTCACATAGCAAAAGTGCACATATTTCTCTCTATAACAATTTTTGGACCTCGGGGTTGTTGCCTGGCCCTTTAATGCCTGGCGCTTATCCTGCCTATACGCTACGTGCCCTGCCCGTGTCGTTTTCTTATTCTTGATCTCGATTATGATATCCTTAACATCTGTTTGTTCCCTGACCCACTCTGCTCTCTTCTTGTTTCTTAAGGTTACACCTATTGTTTTCCTTTCCACTGCTCGCTGTGTCGTCTTCAATTTAAGTTGAACCCTCTTCGTAAGCCTCCAGGTTTCTGGTCCGTAGGTAAGTACCGGCAAGATGCAGCTGTTATACACCTTCCTCTTGAGGGATAGTGGTAGACTACCATTCATGATTTGAGAATGCTTGCCAAATGCGCTCCACCCCATCCTTATCCTTCTAGTTACACTAGTTATAGACAACTCCTTGCCTATAACAAAAATTTCTAATTGTGAGGGGCCCATCAAAAGCTGTACTCACAGGAATAGATTTGAGTGCAAAAGGATGAGACACAAGAAGGGAACATGACTACACGAGTGCTCACTACCACCTGGTTTTATTCACAAAAACATGGGGATATAAAAACATAAACATGAGGATATAAAGCTCATGAGGATATAAAGCACAAAAACAAAAAAATATGAGGATATAAAGCTCAGTACACCACAGGCATGCCAGCGCACACATCACGTGTGAAAGATGACAAAGGCTTATCATAAACTGCGCTCAATAAACTGCAACTCACTCACCCGCAAACATACTGAGGTCTGGCTATCACAATATGTGCCTTTCTCTTTTTTTTTTTCTTTTTTCTTAATTTGTGCATATTCCGAATAAAATCAGTTGGTAATGAGCGCTCGTGTCGTCGTCTTCTGTTCTTGTGTCTTGTCCTTTTGCAATCAAATCTATTGCAGAATAAACCAACGGGCCCAACAAAGCATTTTATTCTCGGCATGTTTGGGTACAGCGGGAGAAAAGCGAAGACGGAACAGAACAGAAGGGACATGGACAAGCGCCGACTCGCAACTGAAAAGTTTTATTTGAAGAACACATGAACGGAAAAGCAATAAAAAAAAAAAGTATCAACATTGCGCAGAAGTGCTAAAATCAATGGAAAAAGTAAGTAACAAAGCGTATCACTTAATGGCACTTGTGGTGAGGAGATAGGCAAACTCTTTGACCATAAGAGACATCGATGCCTCATTTATGCATGCGTCACCCATTCTTTTAATGTGGAATGCTTCTATCGCTGCTCTAGTTATCTGAGAACTATGCTTTGACGAAATTTGGGAATTGGCAAAAACGGCAAATGCTTCTGCTCTCTTCCGTCTTCGTCGTTCTCACGCTGTACCCAAACATGCTGCCGTACCAATTAGCCCTAGTTTGAATACTCTTGCATTTCATTCTCTACTCACAGGTCGACGACAGCCTTGAAGCTCGGCCCTAATGACAGTCTTCCCTGTCCGGAGTGCCTGCACCTGGTGGAAAGTGCCATTCTCCGTGGAGCCGAGCACGTCAAAGTACTCGGCCGGAAAGTGGACACGCAACTCCAATTCCTGCAACACAGAACACCATGATGAACCAACACGGGCACCAGATCAACGAGTCACCCACCTTGCCCGCGTGAACCTCGTGGTGGTGCTCGTCAAAGATCTGAACCAGAACCTGGTACGTTGCTTGGCGCTCAAGCACCCAGGACTCCCCTGGGGAATGGGACAAACCTGCCACAACAGACGCCAACAATGCTGAAAAGGAACTTGCTCACTGAAAGAACTTCATCTCATAATTAAGAGAAGTTGCATGGACAAGCGCTGATCTTACAACTGAGCTTTATTGCAGCAACCACTCACGTGGTATTGTACACTATAAAAGCGAGTAGTTGCCACAATAAAGTTTAGTTGTAAGATCAGCGCTCGTCCCGTGTACTGTGTTCCTGTGTCCTCATCCTTTTGTTGTGCTGTGTTACCCCAGCTCAGACCACAAGTGATCTTCAAAAGCCACAAAACTTGTTGACACTATCCCATTTGAGTTCGGCCAAACACCAATGTGTTGCATGGTTATTGCATATATATGCATCGCTTCTTCTCCTCCCCATCATCACTCTTCAACACCTTTTTTTTTTCCCTTTTCCCCTGCATGGAGTAGCAGCGTAGAGCAAGCTATGATTCTAAAAGATTTACTCCGACTTAACTCGATAAAATATAACAAAATTACATAGACATTTCCCCACCTATGCGATTGGCATCCTCAGTATGCACTGACACCAAATGAGCGGAGGTCGCCTAGTCCACTGCTAGTACCACATGTCCCTGTAAACATCCGGCAGGGAGCCACGGTTGTTGTTGCACGCCGATTTGTCGCGACAGATGAACCACGGTTCATCCACCGTCGCCACAAATCAGCGTGCAACAACAACCACGGCCACCTACCAGACGTTTATAGGGACATGTGTGACTAGCAGTGGACATTACAGGGACATAAGTGACTAGCAGTGGACATTACAGGGACATAAGTGACTAGCAGTGGACTGGCAGACCTCCGCTCATTTGGTGTCAGTGCATACTGAGATGCTACCTGCATAGGCGACGAAACGTTTATGTAATTTTGTTATACTTGGTTGAGTTCATCATCATCATCATCATCATCATCATTATCAGCCTGTCTACGCCCACTGCAGGGCAAAGGCCTCTCCCATGTTTCGCCAATCAACCCGGTCCTGTGCTTTCTGCTGCCACGATATACCTGCAAACTTCTTAATCTCATCTACCCACCTAATTTTCTGTCTCCCCCTCACGCGTTTGCCATCTCTTGGAATCCAGTCAGTTACCCTTAATGACCAGCGGTTATCCTGTCGACGTGCTACGTGCCCGGCCCATATCCATTTCTTCTTCTTGATTTCAACTATGATATCCTTAACCCCCGTTTGTTCCCTGACCCACTCTGCTCTCTTCCTGTCTCTTAAGGTTACACCTATCATTTTCCTTTCCATCGCTCGCTGCGTCGTCCTCAGTTTAAGTCGAACCCTCTTTGTAAGTCTCCAGGTTTCTGCTCCGTAGGTAAGTACCGGTAAGATGCAGCTGTTATATACCTTCCTCTTGAGGGCGATAGTGGTAGACTACCATTCATGATTTGATAATGCTTGCCAAATGAGCCCCATCCCATCCTTATTCTTCTAGTTATTTCACTCTCATGGTTCGGCTCCGCGGTTACTACCTGTCCTAAGTAGACGTACTCCTTTACAACTTCCAGTGTCTCGCCACCTATCGCAAAGCGCTGTTCTCTGCCAAGATTGTTCCACATTACTTTAGTTTTATGCATATTAATTTTCAGACCTACTCTTCTACTTTCCATATCCAGTTCAGTAATCATAAGCTGTAATTCGTCTCCCGCGTTACTCATCAATGCAATGTCATCAGCGAATCGCAGGTTACTGAGATACTCTCCATTAACTCTTATCCCTAACTCTTCCCAATCTAGGGCCCTGAAAACCTCCTGTAAACACGCGGTGAATAGCATTGGAGAGATCGTGTCTCCCTGTCGTACGCCCTTCTTTATTGGGATTCTGTCGCTTTCTTTATGGAGGACTATCGTGGCTGTGGATCCGCTGTAGATTTCTTCCATTATGTTTATATAGGCTTCGTCGATGCCCTGATTCCGCAGTGCCTGCATGACTGCTGATGTCTCCACCGAATCAAATGCCTTCTCGTAATCTATGAAGGCTATGTATAGGGGTTGGTTGTATTCCGCGCATTTCTCTATCACCTGATTGATAGTATGAATATGGTCTGTTGTTGAGAAGCCTGTACGAAATCCTGCCTGGTCCTTTGGTTGATTGAACTCTAATGTCGTATTAATTCTGTTAGCAATTACTTTTGTAAATAGCTTGTAGACAACGGACAGTAAGCTGATGGGCCTGTAATTTTTCAGGTCCTTGACGTCCCCTTTCTTATGGATCAAGATGATGTTGGCATTCTTCCAAGAATCTGGTATCCTCCCTGTCGAGAGACACTTCGTATACAGGGTGGCCAGTTTTTCTAACATAATCTCTCCACCGTCTTTCAACAGGTCTGATGTTACCTGATCCTCACCAGCCGCTTTGCCTCTTTGCATTCCCTTTAGGGCTTTCTTTACTTCTCCGGTCAATACTGGTGGAATGTCAGATTCCTCTGGGCTATTATTGCTTCTTACGTTATCATCCTGACTGTCTTGGCTGCTGTACAGATCTCTGTAGAACTCTTCCGCTACCTCAACTATTCTATCCATATTGGTTGTGACCTTGCCTTCCTTGTCCCTTAATGCATACATCTGATTTTTGCCTATGCACAGTTTTGGCTTCGTAGCTTTGAGGCTTCTTCCGTTCGTTAGAGCATGCTCAATTCTCTCCATATTATACTTTCTTATGTCGGCTACTTTACGCCTATTGATTAACTTGGAAAGCTCCGCCAGCTCTATTTTGTCTGTTGCATTTGAGGCTTTCATGGTTTGACGTTTCTTAATGAGGTTTTTCGTCTCTTGGGATAGCTTACCAGTGTCCTGTCTAACGACTGTACCCCCGACTTCCACTGCACACTCCTTAATGATACTAGTCAGATTATCATTCATTGCGTCAACGCTAAGGTCGGTTTCCTCGGTTAAAGCCGCGTACCTATTCTGAAGTGAAACTCTGAATTCCTGTACTTTCCCTCTCAGAGCTAGTTCATTAATCGGCTTCTTGCGTATCAGTTTCTGCCGTTCTTTCCTCAAGTCTAGGTGAATTCTAGATCTTACCATTCTGTGGTCACTGCATCGGATCTTGTTAACTACTTCCACATCCTGTACAATGCCCGGGTGTGCACACATTATGAAGTCTATTTCATTTTTAGTTTCGCCATTAGGACTCCTCTACGTCCACTTACGAGTAGCCCGTTTTCTGTAGAAGGTATTCAAGATCCGTAAATTATTGCGTTCTGCGAATTCTACTAGTAACTCCCCTCTGGCGTTTCTAGAGCCGATGCCATATTCCCCAACTGCATGATCTCCAGCCTGCTTTTTGCCTACTTTTGCATTAAAGTCGCCCATCAGTACAGTATACTGTGTCTTTACCTTACTCATTGCTGATTCTACATCTTCGTAGAAGCGTTCAACCAGTTGATCATCATGACTTGATGTAGGCGCGTAGGCCTGTACCACCTTCATCTTGTACCTCTTATTAAACTTAATTACGATACATGCCACCCTCTCATTAATGCTATAGTATTCCTCTATATTACCAGCTATATTTTTATGAATAAGGAACCCCACCCCTAGTTCTCTTCTGTCAGCTAAGCCACGATAGCATAGTACGTGTCCGTTCTTCAGCACTGTATAAGCCTCATGTGTCCTCCTAACCTCACTGAGCCCTATTATATCCCATTTAACACCCTTTAATTCCTCGAACAGTACAGCTAGACTCGCCTCACTAGATAAAGTTCTGGCGTTAAACGTAGCCAAGTTCAGATTCCAATGGCGGCCTGTCCGGACCCAGAGATTCTTAGCACCCTCCGTTGCGTCGCAGGTCTGACCGCCGCCTTGGTCAGTTGCTTCGCAGCCGCTGGGGACTGAGGGCCGAGGGTTAATTGGTGTATTCATGTGGGAGGTAGTGCCCAAGTAGTGCACCAGGGTGGCCAATCCTGCTCTGGTGAGGGAGTGCATTGCTGGCTGTGGTCGCCAGTGAGGCTGCACCCCAGGCCTTTTTACACAATTCCATCATCACGCGGATTTTTTTTTTTTTTTAATCCGGTTGGGAATTGTCCGGCACCGGGATTCGAACCACGGATTGGTTGAGTTAAGTCTGAGTAAATCTTTTAGAATCGTGAACTCGCCCGGTTTTGGAACATTTTTGCATTTATCAGAGCAAACTAGCTCAGGCCCACCACTATGCCTTCTCTCTATCGTAAATGATGCACATTAGAATTTTTTTCTTTTCTGTTTACAGGTTCAAGACATCGTGTCACCAAAGAGGTAGTCAAGAGGCTCACGCAGGTAGCTTGGTCTGACCACGTGCACGTCGGCAGGATTGATGGCAGCAGCTGGGAGCCATGGTCAAGGCATCACCGTGGAATGGGCAAAAGGTAGGCTTGTGTGAATATTCGAGCACTTCAAATATTCAAACCAATATTACAGTATTCAAATTTGCTTCAATTCAAATTTAAATTCTTGGAAATTTCAAAGTATTCGAAACGAACGAATAGGTGTATATTAATGTAACCCCCCCTTACAGGTGGTTTCACTGCAGTGGAGGGGTGCTATACCGTGAAAATACCTAGCCAGGAAAAATCCGCACTGCTGCAAAGCCCCACTTCAAGGTTAAATGAACATATCACCCTCACATCGATTCATCATTTTAAATGTGAAGCATTTCTTTGAGTACTGCAGGCACTTTTAGCCCGCCCGCCCGTCTAATCTATCTATCTATCTATCTATGTATCTATCTATCTATCTATCTATCTATCTATCTATCTATCTATCTATCTATCTATCTATCTATCTATCTATCTATCTATCTATCCTATCTAATCTATCTATCCTATCTAATCTATCTATCCTATCTAATCTATCTATCCTATCTAATCTATCTATCCTATCTAATCTATCTAGCCGCCTACATCTGGGTGCTCTCATGATCACCCCCTTAACTTGGGGCAAACAAAAATTAGTACGGGAGGGTAAGATGGTGAGACGAATATGACTCGCTGGTAATGACATGAATAATGTGACAATACAGTCGAGTACGTCGTCAAACCCTTTCCGCCAGACGCATGTGGCACATACCCGTATACCACGGGCGGGTATGTACCACAGGTATGTGGGTATGTGCCACAGGTGATTGACAGTTTATTTCTACCCAGGAACGGCAAGAACAGACGTTAGTAATTTTAACGCAAGAGCATTAAGAAAAAGCTGACATCGGCAGCGTTGACCTGAAGAATGCAAGGAATAAATGTCAGGGTCCCAGCAGGAATCGAACCCCAGCATTCTGCATGGCAATCAAGTATTCTAGCAAAGAGCCATGCTAGGTCTCGGAACTGCTCTTCAAATAGACCTTAAAGTTCGTGAAACGTCAATTGTGGTTGCAGTGTTGGCACTCCAATTTTATAAACATAACATATGTACTCCCATGATACAGCCGTCATGTCGGGTTAACATCAATTGTAGTTAAGCGCCATCCACTGAAGTTGATTTATGCAGTAGTGTCCAGGGCTACAACCCTCACGAGCACAAGCGCTACATAGTATCAGCTTACCGCTTCTGGTGTTGCTAATACCCATGTTGCTGTTCGCATTGCTACGCAACTGTAAACAACTGGTTATATAAAACATATGCGACTGTTCAACATGTCTGTGCATACATTGGTATATATCTTTAGTGCCATTTCGAACGTTTCGCTCATTAAAAAAATTACAATAATGTCACCTTCCTTCCGCATGCTGCGCATAACATCGATTCCCAAGGTACACAGGATCTGCCGAATTTTTTAAAGTTTAAATGCTTGTGATGCCGGCTTATATGCTCTAAGCATAGTAAATTTTAAAATGTAATGTATTTTACAGGTTATCACTTGCATTCTACCGAAAGTCAAATCCTGCTACTATTCAAAGTTTCTTCCACTTCCTTTGAACCAAAAAGAATGACATTCGCACATGCCTTATTTCAATGTTTAAAAAAATATTGTGCAAGTTAGTTGGGTCATGACAAATATGCCCATTTTTCTTTACAATACGCGATACATATTATTCGAATTCGATGCGAAATTATTTGACCAAATCACTATTCTCTTCGAACCTGAAATCGCTCAAGCCTAGCAAAAGGAGCTGCATTGGCATCAAAGGATACGAGAATCGGCCAGGAGCAGCCGTGTGTGGCCGAGGTTTTGGGCCCAGGTGCACATTCCTTCCACACGAGCCACTTGCTCGTCCTCCGAGCGCAGGACAGGTTCCACTGCACACACACACATTATTTACACACTGGCATACTGATTACGAGTGAAGACGGGACAAGAAAGGACACGAGACACACGAAATGCGTTTATTCCTTCAGTCAGCATCCCCTTCAGGCGCGAATTACGATGCACTGTTGACGATTGTGTCAAATTCACATACAGTGCAGTCCACTTATAACGATACCACATATAACGAATAATCAGTTATAATGATGGGTCTACTTTACAGTCTCATTTTATGCATTGGGGCTATGGGAAAAAAAAACCATATATAACGATATGTTATCCACCAAATATCGGATAAAACGATGAAAAGTTTGCTGTCTGGACGGCATGTTCCGTTCAGAATAATCGTAGCACTTACATTGAGAAGTTCCTCTCAAACAAACTATGCCGAAACAAGACAAAAGGTCAGCGTAGGCGAGTTCATATCTAGCACCATTACGGCACAGCGCCGGCAGCGCGTCCCGGCCGTTCAAAAAGCCGAAGAGAGCATTGTGAGTTGGCGCAGCATGCTACTAGATGGTGCCAGCTGTGTCACGTCTTGCGCCTCGCCGTCGCCTCGCATCGGCCGCGGAGAGGCTGAGAGAGATAAAAAAAAAGCTTCCCCATTTCCCGCTAAAGGGAACCATGGGTGGATGCAAAGCATCCACACATAGGAGAAACGTCGCCGCTCTCGTTTCGTGGCAGCGGCCCGGGCGCTCATCGCAGTGCTGCACAGGAGAGAGAATGAGGCGCGCTCTGTCATTTTCATACCGCGGAACAACCGAGGGGCCCCCAGCGGAGTATGCAGCTGTCGCACCACCTGTCGTGCGCACCGCTCCATAGAGGATTCCTAGGGGAGAGAACGGGGGGGAACCGTAGGAGGGGGGGGAGGGGACGCTCATGCGCTGTGGGGGGTGTGGGACGCAGGAGCCGCTCCACAGAGTAGAGGATTCCTAGAGTAGAGAAAGGGGGTGAGCGTAAGAGAGGAGAGAGAAGGGGAGGACGCGCATGCGCTGTGGGGATGTGGGATGCGGGGGGCCGCTCTGTAGAGTAGAGGATTGCTAGAGTGTGGGGGGTGTGGGACACGGGAGCCGCTCCGTAGACCAGAGGATTGCTAGAGGAGAGAAAGGAGTTGAGCGTAGGAGAGGATAGAGGGGGAGAGGGTGTGCATGCGCTGTAGGGATGTGGGATGCAGGCGCCGCTCCGTAGAGTGAAGGATTCCTAGAGTAGAGAAAGGGGGGTGAGCGTAGGAGAGGAGAGAGATAGGGGGAGGGGACACGCATGCGCTGTGGGGGGGTGTAGGACGCGGGAACCACTCCGTAGAGTAGAGGACTCCTATAGTAGAGAAAAGGTGTGAGTGCAGGAGAGAAGAAAGGGGGGAGAGATTGCGGGCACCGCTCCGTAGAGTAGAGGATTCCTAGAGGAGAGAAAGGGGGGTGAGCGAAGGAGAGGAGAGACGCGCATGCATGCTGTGGGGGGTGTAGGACGCGGGAGTCGCTCCGTAGAGTAGAGGACTCCTAAGTAGAGAAAAGGGGTGAGCGTAGGAGAGGAGAAAGGGGGGAGAGAACGCGGGCACCGCTCCGGAGAGTAGAGGATTCCTAGAGGAGAGAAAGGGGGTGAGCGAAGGAGAGGAGAGAGAGGGGGGAGGGGACGCGCATGCGCTGTGGGGGGTGTAGGACGCGGGAGCCGCTCCATGGAGTAGAGGACTCCTAGAGTAGAGAAAGGGGGGTGAGCGTAGGAGAGGAGAAAGGGGGGAGAGGAAGCGGGCACCGCTCTGTAGATTAGAGGATTCCTAGAGGAGAGAAAGGGGGTGAGCGAAGAAGAGGAGAGAGAGGGAGAGGGGACGCGCATTAGCTGTGGGGGGTGTGGGACGCGGGGGGCCGCTCCGTAGAGTAGAGGACTCCTAGAGTAGAGAAAGGGGGTGAGTGTAGGAGAGCAGAAAGGGGGGAGAGGACGCGGGCACCGCTCCGTAGAGTAGAGGATTCCTAGAGGAGAGAAAGGGGGTGAGCGTAGGAGAGGAGAGAGAGAAGGACGGGACGCGCATGCACTGTGGTGGTACGGGACGCGGGAAGGAGGGACGGACTAAGCATCGCGGTTGTGAAGCTCAACCTTCCGCGGAAGCAACTGCAGATTTCACACTTCTTCGGCGTGCCAAACCCGTGATGCGCTCTTCGGAGTAAGAAATGAAGTTGTGTTTTTGACATCCTACTATGTACAATATTTATTCATTGGTGCAAATAGCGAACTCAAGCCTGCAGCTACAAAAGGTACGTCTGGCGAAGATTTTTTTTAGATGCGAAGCATCTTATGCTCGGGGCTCTGTCCAACCCTCCCGCGTCCCGCGTCCCCCGTCCCGCGTCCGGCCACTTTCATGAAGTAGGGAAGCACCCATTATGTGAACCAGAACACTGTAGTAATATGAAGGCCGTCAACCACTACTACAGTCATCAGAGTCATGGCCGAGAGCACAGAGAGGCTGCTTAGCAATGGCTAGGCAGGTGGTGTCTGTCGCCCAGGTTGACCCCATTCCTTGATCTTGCTTGCATGTGTTTGGAGGGGGCTTAGCCCGTCCCTCCTTCCAGCGTCCCACACCACCACAGCGAATGCGCGTCCCCTCTCTCTCCTATGCTCACCCCCTTTCTCTCTTCTAGGAATCCTCTACTCTACGGAGCGTCTCACACCCCCCCACAGCGCATGCGCGTCCCCTCTCCTACGCTCACCCCCATTCTCTACTCTAGGAATCATGTACGGAGCGGCGTCCCACATCCCCACAGCGCATGCGCGTCCACTCTCCTCTAGGAATCCTCTACTCTACGGAGCGGCTCCCGCGTCCCACAGCACATGCACGTCCCCTCTCTCTCCTCTCCTATGGTCACCCGTCCTCTCCTCTAGGAATCCTCTACGGAGCGGCGCGCACGACAGGTGGTGTGACAGCTGCATAATCCGCTGGGGGGCGCCACGGTAGTTCCGCAGTATGAAAATGACGGAGCGCGCGTGCCTCATTCTCTCTCCTGTGCAGCGCCGCGATGAGCGCCCGGACCGCTGCCGTTAAGTGAGAGCGGCGACGTTCCTCCCGCTCAAGCTAATTATCTCCCCGCTGCTTCGCATCCACACATGGTTTCCTTTAGCGGGAGATGGGGAATTTTTTGTTTTTACGGCAGCCCAGATATAACGATCACCGGTCAAACGATCATATTTTAGATGCGAAGCATCTTATGCTCGGGGTAAAAAAATTGTTTTTTAAATATGTGCCCAAGTGTTGTGTTCTGTTTTTTATGCCACTGTTCTGCAAGTTCTTAACTTTGCTGGCAACTTTCGTGTTGTTCAGTCATCATGAACCTGCGTATGTTAATCTCCTGTTAATCTATTAATCGCTTCTGTTAGTCTCCCGAGCTTGTATCTCTCCACATTTGATGAAAATGTTGATTTTGGGAAACGAGGACAATAAAACGAGGCCCAAGTCATATTGTGTTTTGAGTGGATTCATTTGTTTTCTGGCGCACGCCTTCAGTTACACTAACGGACGCTGAGGTTGACTTTTTGGACGGTTTTGTTTGACGTGTCGTTTCGCCCCTCACCTGCTTTTCCGTGTTTTTGTTGGTCATTTATTCATCTTGACGCTTGTTTTCCATGACATAAATGAGACAAATTAGTTCGGTTTTTTCACAAAGCGTGTTTGTCACCCCGGCGCCGGATTGTTCTGATCTACCTTGGTCCGTTCCTGCTTATCTTTTTATTGCTTTTGTTTGCTTTTGGTTTTGTATAGCTCGGGTTTCGCTGAGAGCGCAAGCAGGCTGTTGGTTTTAGTAACTGACGCCGGTATCTGTTCTCTAGGTTGTTATTTATTGTTGTTTCATCCTCACCTGCTTTCCGTGTTTTGGTCACATCTTCTTTTAGATACCCACTTCACTTATCACCAGGACAAGTTAGACATTTCACGCCCTGCGCTTGTTCGGCTTTTTATTTTGAAGGCGCGTTTTCTGATGTATAATTCTTTGTGCCGTCTTGGTATCTAAGATCAGTTCGCTTTGTGTGATATAGGTGTGTATAATCTGACATTTCATCCCGCTGTAGCCATGTGAATTTTCATTTTTTCCTTTTGCTTACGGCTCCTGGGTTTCTTTTCATCGTCTTTTATCTTGTTCTTCTGTGTATTTGGTAATACAGGCAGGTTTTGGCGCATAAAAAGGCTGTTGAAGTGCAAATAAACTCAGTTGAAAGTCAGCGCTCGTCTGTGTTCTGTGTGCCTCCTGTACTCGTCTAAATCGCGCTAAACCTATCCAGGTTAAGGAACTGTTTGTCGGGTTTGCAGCCGCCGAAGGAATTCGACGCCGATGGCGATCGTAACACCCTGTAAAGCAATATGCTGCACAATAAAGTTATATTACAGCTATTTGTCCACGCAGGAACCCTGCACGAATGTGCACACTCAGTTTCAAGCCATTTGAAGAAACACACGGTGCATGAGGCGCCCCCGAACTTGATGTGTACAATTGTACACACTGCTGCTGAAAAGGATATCCCCTTCAGCGGTGGTGGCTTCATTTGTGTACACAATTTGTTTATGCTAGCCGTGTCAACTTGTGGCCAAAAGAGATCTAAATACATTGTTCATTAGATGAATTGAACCATCTGCATAGTCAATATGACTTGACTTGACCTCAGTCTGCTGCGTATGACCGTAGCCGATCACTTTGGTGAAGGCACTACGAAGTTCGACGGGTCGTTCGACGTGCCGCGTTGCAGAACCAACGTCAAAAGTATTACTTTTCTTTTCTCGAAATTAATGCAACGAAAAATCTAATTGTTAGGGGTGTGCAAATATTCGAAATTTCAAATATTTTTCCAATATACTGTTTGCTATTCGATTCAATTTGCACTGGAATTTTACTATTCGAACTATTTGAACTTCCCAAAGACAAATACAGTCAACGTCAGATTAGAAGTGGCCCCTTCAGATTTTCACTGTGCTTCACCTCATCACATTCTCGTATTGCGGCAAAGCTGCCTTTCAGGCTCCGCTACAATCGAACTTCCCAAAGACAAATACAGTCAACGTCAAATTAGAAGTGGCTCCTTCAGATTTTCAATATGCTTCACCTCATCACATTTTCGTATTGCGGCAAAGCTGCCTTTCAGGCTCCACTACGGTCGCAAATGTATTGACTCAAGAAAACGCTGGTTCCAACATGGAGATGATAGATGTGGCAGAGGTGGGGGGCTCAATTAATGCCGTTTTGGACTTGAAATTTGGGAAGGAAGTCCGAAAAATCGAATGCCAAAGATTTTTAGCATCCAAATTTCAGATGTTATTGACATCTACGTGGCAGATTTGGAACTCCAGACTTGAAGGGAGCACACCCTTATCCACGCCACATAAGTTGGGTTTCCATAGACGTTGAAGAGGAAGAGGCTGAGGAAATAGCATCTTTGCCTTTCAAGTTTAAAGTGTTGTCGGCAACGCTTCGGTTGCACCAATCATGTACATAAATACAATTTGGCCTCTGCATTTTCTCATTCTTGATAAGACAACTATGAAACACCACCCCGCCAGTGCTTCTTCAAAGCCATTATCATGCAACCATACCAACAAGCCCAAATTGCCACCCTCATCGATTTCTTCAAACTAGCCAAAAGAAACACTTTCATGTTGCTATCGCATAAGAATATGCTTAGGAATCCTCTCCAACTTTTTTTTCTGCAATTTCGCTTTGAAGTATTAGAAAAATATTCGAAAAATGTTTGATTCGATTCACACTCAGACTTCAATATTCGAATTCCGCTTCGCACCCAAAATTTTGCTATTCGCACAGCTTTACTAATTGCGCACACATCAGGAGCCTATGCTTTCATTCTTTTTACGTCAAAATGAAACATGACTGACTGCAGAATGATGTACTTAATTACATACAAATTCCAATTAATTGCTGAAACTGACACAAAACAACACACTTCGAATGTAATATTGAGTGCCTTGGAATCGTGTTACAGTGCAGTCCACTTATAACGATATCGAGAAAACCTAAAAAAATTCTCCATCTCCCGCTAAAGGGAACCATGTGTGGATGCGAAGCAGCGGGGAGATAATTAGCTTGAACGGGAGGAACGTCGCCGCCAGGAGTTGGTTACTCCGTATACCTCCCATAGGACGCCTTAATTCTGACGTCAGCGCTGGCAGATTTTGGTGCCGTTGAAATTTGGCGTGCAGCCGCAACGCTTGCAGTGCTCGGCTAGGAAGCCACCAGCGTTATTGCGTACATTCAGGTTGTGCTCCTTTGCGCGTTCATTAAAACATCTTCCCGTTTGCCCTATGTAACGGCGGCCACAGCTTAGGGGAATGTCATAAACCACATTTGCGACACATTCTGTGAACCTGTTTTTGTGCCGAGTCGAGCATTGGGGTAACGCTTGCCGAATGTGTCGCAAATGTGTCGCAAATGTCGCAAATGTCGCAATGTGTCGAGCACTGCAAGCGTTGCGGCTGCACGCCAAATTTCAACGGCACCAAATTTCTGAAAAGAGCCAAAGATAGGACTGAACGCGAACTTGCTGAAGCGTTTTTCATTAGGAAAGCTGCCGATCAATGTGTAAGCACGCCTTCAGTTACACTAACGGACGCTGAGGTTGACTTTTTGGACGGTTTTGTTTGACGTGTCGTTTCGCCCTCACCTGCTTTTCCGTGTTTTTGTTGGTCATTTATTCATCTTGACCACGGTGTAAGAATATACATAGACAGGTGCTGACACTCTCCCCGCAACGCGTTGAAAAGCGCAATCCCCGCGCGTCCAGATAATGTTCGGGCCGTTATCACTTATCGAGACGGCTGACCCCGTTCGTCGTAGCGCCATCTACGAAGGCACCGATTAAGCAATCGGTGCCTTCGTAGATGGCGCGATGACGAGCGGGGTCAGCCGTCTCGGCAGCACACTCGGCAGAAACGCGCATGCTGCTGATTCATGGTTCTTTTTGCTGGCATGAGCGTCCGCGCTGTTTTGAAGCCACGCTTTTTTTGTTCGCGTGCGTGTTATGCTCTTTTATCGATGAAGGCGACATCGAATTGCTGAGAGGTTCCCGAAATGGGCAGAACGTGTTTTGTACTCAACTGCCGTTCTGGCTATCGGACTTGTGCGGAGCGTGTGCCTCTTTTTAAAGTGCCGTCTGACAGTGATCGTCTGGAGCAATGGCGCCGTGCAATACCGAGGGCAGACCGAATTCTAATGCCTACGGACCATGTCTGCGCCAAGCATTTTACAGACGACATGATTTCAACGGGATATCACGCGGCGTTCAAGGGAAGAGTGTTACTGGACGCGCCAAAGAGGCCTATTCTATCGATAAATGCCGTACCAACCTTATTCCCAAACTGCCCTAAGTACCCGACACGGTCAAGTACAGCTAGAACACCTCTCCAGAAGAGAGAACCTTTTGTACAAGCACCCAAACGATGTCGGGAGGAAGTCGACAACACCGATGTGACGCAACCGCGGCTTGTTTCCTCGGCCACTGTGGTGTTTGTCGGCCCGGAAACAGCCTTACAGCATCCGGAGAAGCGACAGCATCTTGAACCTGCCGCATTGACATCATGCCTGCCAGTTGGTGTTTCGACAAACACACCGCTTCGAACGAAAATGTTGGGGAGGCAGAGCAATTTCAATTCGCGAGCCCCGCTTCGCTGGGTACGTTGGCCGCGGCGCCATCTGACGGCTCGCAGCAGTGTGCGCCCGCGAGACCGAACGTTATCTGGCCGCTCAGGCGCGCGCAGTGTCAACACCTGAATATTCTTACACCGTGATCTTGACGCTTGTTTTCCATGACATAAATGAGACAAATTAGTTCGGTTTTTTCACAAAGCGTGTTTGTCACCCCGGCGCCGGATTGTTCTGATCTACCTTGGTCCGTTCCTGCTTATCTTTTTATTGCTTTTGTTTGCTTTTGGTTTTGTATAGCTCGGGTTTCGCTGAGAGCGCAAGCAGGCTGTTGGTTTTAGTAACTGACGCCGGTATCTGTTCTCTAGGTTGTTATTTATTGTTGTTTCATCCTCACCTGCTTTCCGTGTTTTGGTCACATCTTCTTTTAGATACCCACTTCACTTATCACCAGGACAAGTTAGACATTTCACGCCCTGCGCTTGTTCGGCTTTTTATTTTGAAGGCGCGTTTTCTGATGTATAATTCTTTGTGCCGTCTTGGTATCTAAGATCAGTTCGCTTTGTGTGATATAGGTGTGTATAATCTGACATTTCATCCCGCTGTAGCCATGTGAATTTTCATTTTTTCCTTTTGCTTACGGCTCCTGGGTTTCTTTTCATCGTCTTTTATCTTGTTCTTCTGTGTATTGGTAATACAGGCAGGTTTTGGCGCATAAAAAGGCTGTTGAAGTGCAAATAAACTCAGTTGAAAGTCAGCGCTCGTCTGTGTTCTGTGTGCCTCCTGTACTCGTCTAAATCGCGCTAAACCTATCCGAGTATGTACCAACTCGCCCAAGTCAAAGTGCTATTGGAACAGATTCCTTAACCTGCTCCAGGCAAAAACGAGGAGTTGGGACATCGCGGCTATCTCCCGGCCTGGCGTGAACAGAAGGGGTTCAACCGACCGGTTCTGCACCCAGAGGACCAGCGCGACACAGAAGGCCATTGTGACCTCCACTGCGAACGGTCATTCAAGCAAGCCCCGAGGTCCCGGCCACTGAGGTATTTACTGTTGGGGCGACAATGAGACTAGACCGACTGCCGCTGCACAATAGGAGCAAAGTCACGGAAAATTAGCGAGGGCAAAGACGACAAGGGATTGAACGAGCAACCTTCATTTCCCCTCTCTCCGTAGCACCTGCTGCATGGAGTGGCCTCTTGGAGGACATTCCTGCCGAGCCCTCCCCTTTCTTCGGCACGGGCACAGAGACTCTGCCCCCTGGCCGGAAGAATTCCTCGAACCAGCCCAAGCCAAGATCTGCAAACGTGTGCAAAAGTTGGTGCTGTGCGCAAAACCTTGGTGCTGTTTTCGTGACCTTATTTGGGCATCGTTTTGGACTGTGCCCTCTCCACTTGCATTGTGGTGTCTTGCCCCTCTCTGGTGGGTGGAGCCTCGAGACCACCGGACACCGTATTGGATGAAGATGCGGAAAATGCACCCAGGGTTGGCAATACGGCGATACAAAAGCCGAAGACATGTTTGTATCTTTCTTTCCATCTTACTTCTTGACGCTTCTTGTCCCTTCTTGGTACTCTCTTCTCACTATGTAAATAAATCTTTGTCGTTCTTACGGACGCCTCTTCTGACTTGTTGGACGATGGATCCTGAGACGGGGGCCAGCTACCAGAAATGAGACCTGCAGGACCCGGAGTTGCAACAAGGGTCACTCTGCTGGAGACACTAACATGTTCGACGATCGTCCAATGTGCCGCATTCCAGCACCAACGTCAAGAGTTCTTTTTTTTTCCTATGCTCAAAACAAATACAAACGAAAAACAAACTGTGCATGAATTTTGGGCCCAGAATTTAATTATGTTTATGCAAGAATTGAAGCTGTATGATTACACAATAATTAGATTTTTAATTAGGTGCTAATTAACATTAATTACCGACACTCACAAAAAACAACACATTCCTTCATTTTCTTTCTTGGAATGTAATACTGAAAGCCTTGGAAACATGCCATGCGAATTTGACGCATTTGGAGACAGTGGATCAGAATTCGCGCCTGAAAGAGATATACTTCAACATTATCACAATGAAACAGAAAATTGAATACTGAGCCTGCGCAGAGGCACTGAGGCGATCAATGAGACATGAATTCTATCTCCTTCAGAAGTAGGGAAATCAAGGGGAGGCTTGCACATGCCTCGCCGCTACTGTGGATATGATAAGCCTCTGAAAAGAGACGCGCGCGTTCGTCATGGTATTTTGACAAGTAAGTGGTATCTTTAAAGTTGGGTGGCAACCGTATTTGTTGCAATGAAGAGATAACTGACTATCTGCAGCTTGTTTTTGGACCTCATTTGAATGCTCGCACATGTGGTCATTAGCGCACCGCCCCGTTTGACCGATGTAATAATGCCCGCAAGACATCCCATGACTTCCCACAACTGTTTGAGTCTCATAATAAATAAAGCGGCATTTATTTCAGCAAGGCAAATGAGAAAATTATCAGTAAACCTAAGTACTATTTTTGGCGCGACAGCAGGCATGCGCTTCGGTTCTGTGGCTTCCACAGTGCTTTGAAAAAATGTCACTGAGTATAGTCGTTTGGCTTCACTGTGAACAAGGCTTCCATATGTAAGCCGAAACATCGTTTCTTTTGATCTTTTATTTGGTCGGCGTACCGCCTTTCCTTCATGTTTCATCCCGACCAGACGGGTTTCCGTCAAACTCTCGATTTCACTTACAGTTCACGTCACGTTCCGGCTGTAGATGGAAGCACGCCTGGCAACCAGTGAGAAGAAACACGACGGAGGGCTCTATCTGCACACTGTCCACCACACGCAGCTGCAGCCGTTGGGGTGCAACATGCGCGTAGGCAGCATGAGCAGGCCGCACTGACAGCCATGCCGTGCCCACCGCTTGGCCCTGGACGAGGATGGCCCGTCCCTGCAGATCGGCTGGCCCTTCTGGCGCAAACCTGCATCACACTCTAGTAAGCTTGATCAGCAAACAACATCCCTACATGGCAGCTCATTCATGAACTACAGTAAACTCTCAGTAAACGGAAATCTCTTGAATAGAACTGCTGATTAAATGGAACAAGTGCTTCGGACAACATTGGTTTCGTACTTGAATTCTGCACCCTTGTTTTTCTCTCAGTAAACGAAACTCCTGTTAAATGGAACATATTTTCCTAGCCCCTTCAAGTTCTGTTTAACGAGAGTCTATTATATATTTAAAGGGGTACTGACGCCATTTTTCGGAGGTGTGTGTACACTGCCGTACAAATTTCCTCTATACAGAGGCAGCTCTGAGCAAGTGTGAGGCTTGGCAAATGCTGGCAAGATACTTTATTTTGATATTAAAGGGGCCCTGCAACACTTTTCCAGATAGCCATGGAATGGATTTACTAAGGGAGCTTATTGCCTCACGAATTCACCGCCGCAAAATTTTTTAGAATCCTTCCAGTACGAGCCGAGTTGCAAAGATTTGTCGCACACTGCAATGGCATTCTATCTTCTCTCGTCCCGACGAAAGCGCTGGAAGACGAGCAGGGAGGGATGGCACGGGGAAAGAAAATACGTCACGCGCGCCTCGTGACCTTGAGCAGTTTTTCTCTGTTATTTTTTTTTTTTTTCGAATACGCGACTTTTCAGTGCGATCGCGCGCGCACGCGTGGACAAGTCGCGCCCTCCCGCGGCGGCCCCAGTAACGACCAAGCGTGCCATGCTCAAATCAGCCAATGGCTGATACAATGGCTGTGACGAGTGATTTTTGAGCTTTTAGCGTCATTTGTCGACAGAAGAGAAAGCAATTTTTAGCCGACTTTGAGAACTTATTGTGAATTACAGGCCGCGTGCTGCGCTATAATATTTGGCTCACGTGTTCTCGGGAGCCTCGACTACCGATCGGCAGCGTTTTCTGACCATGCTCAAAAAGTGTTTCGGGGCCCCTTTAAAGTCTATTTTCCTGTGGCGCACCTACCGACATCGACACTAGCTTGATGTCAGGCTATAGTAATAATTCTGGTGACTTCACGCAGCAGTCTGGCTAGTTGCGATGACTTCAGGTATGAAAGCTTCCAAAACTGCCGCTTGTGAGTCACCAACGGAGGCACAGAGCGGAGCAGCCATGGAAACGTCATGCTATCTTGTGCAAGCACGTGACAAGAAGCTCGTATCGTGTTGCGACGTCAGGGTACAGTAGGAACCAAAACTAGCTTTCAAAAACAAACTGTAATTACTTTTTCAGGGTGCACTCATGCTTAGCAGTACCTTTTCTAGGCTCTTGAGGAATTGGCCTTTCATTTGAAGCACGAAAATGGCAAGTGAAAATTTTCGTGTCAGTGCCCCTTTTATCTCAGTGCAGACAATCATCTATGGGAAAATGCACAGGTAATTTTTTACCCCAAAGAATTTTTGTCATTTACAAAGTTCAGGGAATGAAGGCGTTTAACATTCGTTTTCCTTTGAGGAGTTCATTATGTAACAGTAACAGTGCCAAACCACAGAAGTGATCTGAGCCATCCATAAGCTGGGAAATGTTCTCATGTGCTGTCCAAAGAAAAAAGATTGCGCATGGCTCACATGCACAACCTGTTATAACCCTCCCAAGATATTATGCAAGGGACAGAACATGGAACAAACGGCCAATATTGATAAAGCACGGGTACAATGCTTATATAAAAATGCTAAATTAGAAAGTGAATGATGAAAGGTTGAAATCACAGGTGATATGAAGCTTGATAAAGGCACAACATAGCATCCACTACAAGTTGGGGAAGTTCATTATTTGGAGTTACTTTCAGGAAATAAACGAAAGATAAATTAAAACCTCTGTAACTGTAACAGTCGTCTGACTCAACATAAGGGCTTTCGAACGGGCTCGTTCTAAATGCATCTGTAGGAATACAGGTTCCCAGATGGTTGACTAGGTCCAGAATCTTGAATGCGCTTGGTGTGGCAGACTGATAAACTATGGCCCCATAGTCTAGCCGTGTGCATATAGGGATTTTGTATAAATTAATCAGACACTTTTTGCGCTACCCCATGTTGTGAGTGACAGCACCTTAGCCCTCTATTGCATGGCGTCCCATATTTGGCACATACTGATTAACATTTTTTATAGCGGGCGCAAGAGGACCAGTGGAGAATGTGACACAGTTAGAGTAATCCTTATAGTTACGTGCACTAAATATAAAAAAAGTGCTGCCATCCCTAGAGCAGTATGAAATCTAGACATGAAATAGATTTCACGGTGCACGTGCAAGCTCGGATCATGAACAACAGTGACTGCTATATTTTTCTTTCAACCATTTTCTTGTTGCAGAAGCAAGAAAAAATTATTTTGGCATATCTCGTGGCTTTGAAAATTCATGCTCATTAAGGCTCCTCTCAATTCCGTTTTCCACTACGGTATATAGTCGGAAATCGGTATGTGCCATATTTGGCACAGTATGCATGTGAGTGATGAAATGTGCAATATGATGTCATCTATGTTTTCTTGCACAGTGCAAATACAAACAAAAAGAAATCCTCTGAGATCATGCAGCACAGCTCGTTTTTGCCAGATTTCAGTTGTGGTGGTAGGTTTTGAGATGCTTCACGAAAATATCGAGTGTCAGCAGCAGTACCTGGCAATTTTTTGTTACATTATTGGCGTGGGTGCACGAAAAAATTGTGTGAAGTCTAACCAGTGCACGGCGATATTTAGCTTTTACGATTTGTCGGCAACTGACGCTCACAACAACAAGTCAGCGGTCGGAAATTCGGGTAGGAAAGTACATCAAGGCGGCACCATGCGTAGAGCCAAACGTGTAAGCGGCCATCTTGCACATAGATGTCGGCAGTCAGATGCGCTAACCAAAATGTTCAATTATGCCTGAACAGAGGAAGCAATTGCTTTGTTTTATTCCACAAATCAAGCTAAAAAGACCGCAATCTGTGAGATTTTGTTTTTCAGCCATGGCAGCAATTTTGCTCGCCCACATGCATAGTGTGCCATATTTGGCACAAACCGCTATCTTCATTAATACAGTCACAATAAATCTGAAAATTTTTGTACATGTTATTCTTCATGTAGTTAATGATAAAAAATGATCAAATAATTTTTCAGTTGATTTTCTCATAATTCATGCAATAGAGGGTTAGAACCTTTATTGTTTTTATGCACTAGTTTTCAAGAACACAAGCGTGTGCAATATATTGTTACGAGTAGCTGGTTTAATCATCTGTATACGATGCACAGCGCAAGGTGAACAAGACGGCGCCAGTCCAGCAACAACCAAAAGCAACGTCATCTTTCCTCCTCTTTCATGCAGCCACGTTGTGGTGGCTGTTCTGTATCAATATTCTTTATTTCCAATTGATCATAAAGACCAGCATAAGCTCAGCGATGCCTCACTTTCTGAGGCAGAAATTGTACGATGCGGCAGTCGGCGTGGGAACACACTTCTCAGAGTAATTAAATTGCAAATGTCTTGCTCTCGCAGCTTTCACGGGTGCCACAGCTTTCATCAAGACCCACAGCAAGCAAACGTCACATATATCCAAAATGAGACTGATGTTGGAGGAGCTTGCTCGGAGATAATCGGGTGAACCGTGAATCCTCCGTACAATTTGTCTACTGACATATAAAGACTTGACACGTTGTTATAGTTATATACACATTATATACACAATGTTTATTATTTTACATTTGATGCACTATATACACCATTTACAATTCGAGGTTCTCTTGCCGCCCCTTCCACGCTGCTTCGGCTTCGCGGGCTTGTATCTCGGGGTCCGCACGACGCTGACATCTCTCTTCGGCCTCGCGAGCTCTCACCGCAGGGTCTTGGCGGTGAGCCCGCGCTGCTGCTGCCTTGGCTTCCTGGGTGTTCCATGACTCGTAGCGGTAGCGAAGTGCACTGAGTGAACTCCCGGCGAAGAGAAAGGAAGCGCACCACGCGCGACCGTTCCAGCGTTTTGAGAAGTCTGTCCCAGTGCAATTCCGCAGCAGAAAGCTGCATTGCGAGCTCTCACCGCCGCTGCGCGCCATCTAGTGAGCACTCTTGAAATCAGAGTAACAGCTGCGCCTCCAGCGGGTGCAATGAGAACTAGCAGCTACGCCGATCATCCATGGCAGAAAGAGAATTTGCCGTCTGGAACGCACTTATTCATCAGCGTCATCGTCATGATGTATAGTGGGTACCTTGCATATGCTGTGCCGTGATGGCAGAAAGAGAATGTGTGGTCTGGAACGCGCTTGTTTGTCATCGTCATCAGCGTCATCGTCCTGACGTATAGTGGGTACCTTGCATGTGCTGTGCCGTGATGGCAGAAAGAGAATGTGTGGTCTGGAACGCGCTTGTTCGTCATCGTCATCAGCGTCATAGTCATGACGCATAGTGGGTACCTTGCATATGCTGTGCCATGATGGCAGCGTCATTGTCATCGTCATCTGGCTACGGCGATGGACAAGCCCCGAGCATAAGGAGCAAGTTCCTAAAACAATAAGTGTAATTTGGGGTGCAGGGCCCCTTTAATTGAAAGGGTGCATTTATGAGTTGTGCCCGCTGTTTGCAAGTGTACATGTCTTCTGTTTGAAAAGTGGACACGGGATCTGCTTTCCTGTCAAGGAACTCTGCCAGGAGGGAGATACTCCTTTGTTGAGTGTTGCTGGGCATGAACGCCTTTCATGAACGCCTTTCAAGAACGCCTTTCAAGAACGCCTTTCAAGAACGCCTTTCATGAACGCTTTTCATGGATGCCTTTCATAAACGCCTTTCATAAACGCCTTTCAGAAAGATGTCCCCTTTCCTAATGCACTCGAGAGTGCCCGTGTTTCAGGGGTACAAGGCAGGATAAGATGCACCGGCAAAAGACAAGCTCTATGATGGAAGACCAGCGAGGAGGAAAGACGGCCATGAGCAACTGTGCAGGAGAGTCCAAGCAGGGCTGGACTTTCCTTTTAAGTGCGGAGCACTTTAGGGGGCCAGTCTGTCGTATGCTGTCGTAGTCGCTTGGCATTTTCAAACCACCGCCGTGGCTCTCTCCAATTGGCATTTCCTTTATTTTTTCTGCTCCTTCGGGCCCGTGCAGGTTTCTTCTTTGTTGCTTTCGATCTAATGTCACGGCGCACACTTTAAAAATCTGCGCACTTCACCACGGAAGCCCCCTTTCATTTGAGTTTTTTTTTTTTTTGAAAAAAAAAACTGCAGTTAAGTGCGTGTTTTGCACCACACCACCAATGCGCCACATATATGTCCCCCCACACAGTTCACTACATTGTCCAAATGTCTCCTGCACTGTCTTAAACTAAAACAGCTAATGAATATTGACCTTTCCCACTCAAGAAAAATTAACCTATTGAGTACACCACACATTTCTTAAACATTTACACCATCATGCGAAAACTATACATCATGTCACACCTCACATTACATGCAAGTTCATAACCCTAAATATTTACAAAATATACATTTCCATTGTCCGCTGTCCAGATCCAAAAGAAGCCACCGGTTATTTGGACTCGACGCTTAAGTTATAGCGTCCCAAACAAGGCGCGCAACAGCCCTGATCACCTGGCTACTGGAAAGAATTGGAAGCCCTTGGAAGCATTTCCGACCGTAGGCTCGCCTGTACCTAAAGCTGTGCACCAATGTGAGACGTCCAGCCACCAAATTGATAGCGTCAACGCAGGAATGTCTGCATTCCAGTTGGAGGTGTTGCCTCCAGGCCCACCAGTACAATAGCTTCTGAATCACTGCATCCTTCCTGAGAATGCCTTGATTCGGCCCGTAAGCTTCTAATGGTCTAGACACCTTAAATGAAGTGACTTCCGAGTCCGAATACGCCATGGAACACAAGTCGGCTTCCTTGCTGATCCAATAACAATGAACTGGTGAAATATTGCTCTCTTCTGGCTCATTTTCTATCAGTTCAGCTGTTTGTCCTCTTTGCTCTTCCACACTACCAACCCTTTCGTTTGTGTCATCTTGGCTACTCTCGTCATCAGAGAGTGGTGACGGAGCCCTCGGCTCTGTTCTCACTTCTTTGACTAGTGCTTGTGCACTCTGTTCCGATTCTCCCGGACAGCTTGCTTCTGCGCTTACCCGAGACATTAATCTCGCTCTATTTTTAGGAAGCTTGTTTACAGGGTACTCGACCATACCCGTGCCATCCACTACCGCAGCCTGTGCTACACAGGACTCGGCAACCACCGACTTGCTTTCTGCACTGCTTTCGCGCACAGCTATGTTACACGTTTCTGTGGCAAGCGGTAAAACTGGAGACTCGCCGTCTTCACTAAAAGTTGCCCCAGAGTCTTCGAAAGCGCACTCTATATGGCCCTCTCTCACTCTTACATCAGAGCTGTCTCGTAACACATACGCATATAAAGTAGGTGGGCGTTCCGGTGAAACAGTCAGGACAACCACTCCATTTTCACAAGAACTAGAGCGTTCGTTTCTAGCTAAGTTGTAACAACCCCTACTAAGCTCTGCCCTGACACCTTCGCCGAGCTCGCTCCTACTCTCTGCTTCTCCGTTACCGTCGTGCCGCTTCTTTTCCACCTCCGCTAGTTTCAGTCACAACTGAGACGTTCTTTGTCTTAAGTCTTCTAGTTCTCTTTCCGTTTCTCTGAATTCTTTTTCAAACTCCATTTCCTCTGCCCTCTCTTTCTGAATGTGCCTCTCGCGTTCATCGCACCACGCTCTCATTTCCTCTCCTTCCAGCCCCATGAACTTGGCCAACTCTTTTAGGTCTGCCCTTTCTTCACGCGTGGCACGCGCTTCACGTCCCTCGATCGATGCTTTCCATTCTGCGCCTTCTAACCCTTTTCGCATATCCAACACCGTTAATTCTGCCGTACTCATCTTTCCAGAATACCTTTCACCCGAGAACAAAGTTTGCAAGCGGCCTCGTCCTGTCGCGGACGCCAGTGCTACGTTGTGGTTTGCTTTTTCGCACAACGTGCAGGTTCTTTTATTTGGAATGTCCGAAGCGTCCCCAAAAGACGACACCGCTTGAAAAACCACATTTAATAACAACACTAATGCGGGAATACATAACACCAACAAAGACAAAACATTACACTACAGACATAACCGATCCTACACCTGTGTCAAAGTTACTAAAAAATGCATATGCTATATGCTTATAATTCCCAATTTACTCAGTTCCACTATTCAGTTCCTACTCAGTTGGTTGCAGAGAGGAGGGAAGACACGGTGTTGATCTCACCAAGGTCAATGATGAGGAAGATGCCTTGGAGCGAAGCACGGAGGTCGATGATGTTGCCGTTTACCGTCGGCGTTGTGCGGTTCGATGTTCTGCTGTATTGCCGCCTTCCTAGGCTACCGGTTGAAGCTGTACTCGGAGCGCCGACTCAGAGGATGTGTCCTGGCCGGCCAGAACGCATCCCCCGGAGCCGGCGCTTCAACTACAGCGTCAACCTGTAGCCTAGGAAGGCTGCCGACGCAGCCGAGCCTCGAGCCTCTCAACGCCGACGGCAATGGCATCCCTTATCGACCTCCGTGCTTTCGAACAACCGCCGTGGCTCTCTCCAATTGGCGTTTCCTTTATTCTTTCTGCTCCTTCAGGCCCGTGCAGGTTTCTTCTTCATTGCCTTCGATCTAATGTCATGGCGCGCACTTTAAAAATCCGCGCACTTCACTACAGCGTAAGGCAGGCTAAACGACATTTAGCATAGCCAACTGAAGCATATTGAGCGCACTCACGCCAAAGAGAAGTCTGCTTCCTCTTGTTCTTCGAGCGCACTGATGATGATATTAAGTGCAGACTTTACTGCTATGGCTAAGGAAACAAATTATTGGGCTCTCATTAATATTGTGTCTAACTAAGAAAAAACGAGCCCTTAAATTTTCACTTCTTTCCTCCTATGCCTCACTAGGCAGAGAGAGTTTAGGTAGCATCTGTGTGAAACCAGATTCCCAAAGAAGGTCTTAGGAGGCAGTGTAGTTTGTGGCCGGAGAAGCACTAGACCTTAGTCTACCGGGGAATGTCGCAGCTTATATCAGGCACGTTAATGCTCTGCTCACCTTTGACAAGTTCGTGTGGCTACTGTGTGGCTACATTAAGGGGGGACATGGGTCCTGAAACGTTTTCATTTTTTAATTCTTTATCGATTGAGATAAAACTTGTTGAGTGTATGTATGTTTCCGTGCAGATTTGAAATATGTGATTATTTTTCGAGCATAACGTGTAGTCTTTAAAATATAAAACATTTCATATGCTTTTTGGGCGCCCCAGTTTGCCTCAACTGAGAGAGTTACAAAGTAATAGAGCACATCAGAATGACTTGGAATGAGTACAGAAAGCAAGAAAACAAGAACGCGTGTTCTAAACCCATTCGAACAAAAGTTATATGTTGAACATTTGCAAACGAGCCTACGTCAAGCTGGGATTACAGTTGGAAATGTTCAACATACCACAACTTTTGTTCAAATGGGCTTGGGACATCCGTTCTTGTTTTCTTGCATTCTGTACTCATTCCAGGTCATTCATATGTGCTAATTTACTTTGGAACTCTCTCAGTTTAGGCAAACTACGGCTCCCAAAATGGCACCAGGAATTTAGAAACTACATACTAGGAAAATAATTGCATATTGTCACGTGCATTTCTTATTTACTTTTACTGTATTCGGTTTATGCCCAAAAAGACTGTGAGCAAACCGCGCCTTCAGTGTTCAAGAAACTTCACGATTGTAGGAGATCGTTTTGTTGAGATTACGAGCATAACACAAATATTGCAGCATCCTCCGGAACTTACGTTGCCACCAGCGATAACGCTGGAATATTCGATAACACACGTATAAATGACGACGCGTGTCACCGCTTGTCAGATTATCGACGGCCGACGCTCTGTTCGCCACTATCACTGCCAGTGTGTACTGCTGTAGTCTGACCTTCAGTTTCCCTGCCACAAGCTCGGCCAAATAAAGAGTTTCTTCTTTGACACGCTGACTGTTGCCTTCGTCGACGTCACGACCACGTGACAATATTTGAAACCAGCACACAAATCTACATAAACTCAACGAGTTTCATTAAAATCAATAAAGAATTTTTAAAAAAGTTTTCAATCGCAGTGTCCCCCCCTTAGGCAAGCTCTTGCCAAAATCCCACTGGGCACTTTTGGCAATATTGGAGCCATATCTGTGCTGACCTGCCCTTCACCCTGATGTGGTGATGCCCTAGACGAAGCAAGTGTAGTGAAGAGAGGACGACGACACACGAGCAAGCAAGCCAGCCTCAGGGTCAATAGCAGCAGGGGACACGAGCTCGTGCTTGCCTGGATTCAGGCTGCTGGACGCCCGCTCTTCGATGCTCTACTCGTGACGCCTCTCGACCTTCGCTGAAGTCTACGCATCAATAAACCTCGTCACATTTGGTGCAGGTACATGGATTCCCAGTACCAACCTGGACCTTCACTCCCGGAAGCTCCCCCCGGTTTGTGACCACATTACCAACATCGCCGAAGAGACCCCTCTACAGTCTGGGACTTCGGCAGTCCACGTCACCTGCGGTGCCGTGTATCGCCAGCGAGATCCACCCATCTTCACTGGCTCAGGTGACTCGGACGTCGATGACTGGCTGTCCAAATACGAACGTGTAAGTGCCAGCAACAAATGGGACGACCAAATGAAGCTTGGTTACGTCCAGTTCTACATTGCGGACATCGCCCAACTGTGGTATAACAACCACGAGAGGGACATTTCCACCTGGTCCGTCTTTAAGACTTCCATTACGGATGTCTTCGGTCGGCCATCGGCTCGCAAGCTTCGCGCAGAGCAGAACTTGCGTCAACGGGCGCGTGCAGCAACCCGGCAAGAACTTCACGGGTTACATTGAAGATGTGCCGAACCTCTGCAACTGCGTCAACGACGCCATGACCGAACAGGACAAAATCAAGCACATCCTTAAGGGCATTGAGGACGATGCTTTTCAGATGTTGCTCGCAAGAAACCCCACCACAGTCGCTGCACTGGTGTCATTGTGTCAGAGCTTTGACGAGTTGCATAGGCGACGCCTCGATCGCATGCCAAGCCCTCATGCCGACCGACCCACTATCGAGCTTGCACTATACTGCTCGCCCTGCTGACCAACAACCACTGCTATCCACTATCAAGGAATTTATCCGTGAAGAGATAGCCCGTCAGCTTTCGCTACTACCTCTCACGAATGAGCCGGCGCAGACTTTGGCCCCTGACCTTAGGCACGTCATTCGGACCCAAATTGCTGAGGCCCTACCTTCTATGCCTCAACAGCCATCCGTCACAGCGCCGCTCACTGACGCTGCTATCACTGCTCGGCTCCCTCAGCAGCCTACGCCGTATACCCGACATGCGATACTGATTCCTCCGTCGCCGCCGACCGTGAATTCTGCGCCGCTTCACTACGCGGGGCCTTCGTCTCCGTATTTCCGCCACCAAGACGCCTGGCGAACACCAGACAACCGGCCCATCTGCTTCACCAGTGGTGTCGCTGGCCACGTCGCTCGCCACTGCCGCCGCCGACAACCTTCATTCTTCGACACCACGGTCATGCCTAATCCCTTGTCGTCGGGCACATCACCCAGGTACGCCGCTGATACCCGACCGTTGTACTCCAATCACCGATCACCGTCTCCTCGACGACGCTCTCCGTCACCTATGCGCCGCCGCTCCGCTACAGAGGAGGGAAACTGATTGCTGCAGTTCCGGAGGCAAGAGCTGCATGCAAGTTGAACTGTCCAAGGCCTCCATGTTTTTCGCCGGAAAATGTTATAGATGTCGATGTCGAAGGAACCGCCGGCGAAGCCCTCATTGACACAGGGGCCGCCGTTTCCGTCATCTCTGAGACACTGTGCCGCAAGATCAAGAAACTGACATCGCTATCGGGACTAATGCTCCGCACTGCCAGCTCACAGTGCCTTGAGCTATCAGCTGTGTGTACTGCGCGAGTCACCATACAAGATGCACTTTACGTCATCGAGTTTTTCGTGCTACCATCCTGCTCCCAAGACATTATTCTCGGGTGGCACTTCCTCTCGAATCATATCGCCATCATCGACTGTGCCCATGCAGAAGTAGCTCTGACGCCGCTGCAGACCTCTCTTTCAACGGACCGTCCTCACAAACTTGTCGTCACTGAGGACACAGATATACCCCCGAAAACGTGGGCCCTTGTAGCACTGACATGTACAACTGCACCGGACGGAACAGCACTCTTTGCCCTGTCGGAAGTACTTCTCCATGGTCGCGGCTTACGACTGCCCTTTGCTGTGCTGTCAATTACTTCTGGCGCTACGATAATGCTCGTTGCCAACACGCTGTCATCCGCTGTTACCTTGCTTCGTGGCGAATCTTTGGGGCACGTACAAGACGGCGACCTCTTGCGTTCCCTGGATCTTTCGGAGGACCAACCCTACCTGCAAACTGAACGCCATGACGTTACCTGTTACCATCTCTTCAGCCCCAAACAATTTCCGCCCATGTATTGCCGACAATCTACCACCATCGCATCGTAGCGAACTTCTCGCACTTCTGCAAGACTTTCGCTCATCCTTCGATTGCGCCCAGCTGACCCTGGGCCGCACGACGAGCGTCACACACCACATCGACACCGGTTCACATGCTCCGTTACGCCAACGACCCTATCGAGTTTCCGCGACGGAATGGCAAATTATCAACGAACAAGTTGACGACATGCAAAGGCATGCAATGATTTAACCTTCCCAAAGCCCGTGGTCCTCTCCTGTCGTACTTGTGTGCAAGAAGGATGGATCAATACGGTTCTGTGTCGACTATCGCCGCCTCAATAAGATTACCCGAAAGGATGTGTATCCGTTGCCGCGCATCGATGATGCTCTCGATTGCTTACAAGGGGCAGAATATTTCTCGTCTCTCAATTTACGCTCAGGGTATTGGCAAGTACCGATGGCTGACACCGATCATGCGAAGACTGCTTTCATCACTCCTGATGGGCTCTATGAATTTAATGTCGGATTGTGCAATGCCCCAGCTACTTTCGAACGGATGATGGACAACATACTGCGCGGATACAAGTGGAACACCTGCCTTTGCTACCTTGACGACATCGTAGTCTTTTCTAGAGATTTTCCTACTCACCTTGTTCGCCTTCGTGAGATTTTGACGTGCCTCACTGCAGCTAATCAACTTAACATCAAAAAGTGTCATTTTGCGACGCGCCACTTGACGATACTGGGGCACGTCGTCTGCAAGGAAGGTGTTCTGCCGGACCCAGCGATACTCCAAGCCGTTGCCGAGTACCCCAAGCCCACTTGCATGAAGACGCTTCGAAGTTTCATTGGGCTGCGTTCCTATTTCCGCCGATTTGTGCGTGACTTTGCTTCCATCATCGCCCCTCTTACCAATCTTCTGACAGCCTCCAGCGGCCTATCTGCTTGGTCACGAGAGTGCGACACGTCTTTCGACACGCTACGACGCTTACGGACATCGGCTCCAATACTTCGCCACTTTGACCTTGATGCGCCAACGGAAATCCATTCTGACGCCAGCGGCGTCGGCCTTGGTGCAGTGTTGGCTCAAAAAAAACCAGGATACGAAGAATACGTCGTGGCTTACGCGAGTCGAACTCTCAAGAAAGCTGAGTGCAATTATTCAATCAGTGAGAAGGAATGCCTTGCCATAATTTGGGCTTTGTCTAAGTTTCGTCTTACATTTATGGCCGCCCTTTCGACGTCGTCACGGACCATCATGCTCTATGTTGGCTCTCGTCGCTGAAAGATCCGTCGGGACCCCTCGGTCGTTGGGCACTTCGACTGCAAGAGTACGACATTCCAGCGGCCTATCTGCTTGGTCACGAGAGTGCGACACGTCTTTCGACACGCTACGACGCTTACGGACATCACCTCCAATACTTCGCCACTCTGATGCTGATGCACTCTCCCGCTCACCGCTAGCGTCCGACACGGCTTCTTCATCAGCTTCCGTGTCGCCAATCAACGTCACAGACATGTCGTCGGAGCAACGAAAGGATGCGTGGGTTTGTCGCATACTCGACTTCCTGGCTGATCCATCAACTCAATCCGCTTCAAGAACCCTGCGTCGCCAAGCGCCGCATTTCGCTATACGAGATGGTCTCCTGTATCGGCAGAATTACGTGCCAGATGGCTGGAGGTGGCTGCTTGTCATACCTTGCCACATGCGCATGGAAATGTGCGCTGCCCTCCACACCAACCCGCAAAGCGCTCACGCCGGCGTTCTTAAGACCTACAACCGCCTGCGTCAGCGATACTATTGGCGCGGCATGTATGCATTGGTGTGCAAGTATATCCGCACTTGTACTGCCTGTCAGCGACGAAAGGCTCCACCTCATCGACCAGCCGGTACACTTCAGCCTCTCCCATGCCCGGCGTGTCCATTTGACCACGTTGGGATTGATTTATACGGCCCGCTTCCATCGACCACGTCCGGGAACAGATGGATTATCGTCGGCGTAGACCACCTCACACGTTATGCCGAAACTGCAGCTTTGCCCACAGCAACGGCCACAGAAGTTGCATTTTTCTTCTTACGGAACTTCGTCCTGCGCCACGGCACTCCCTGTGAACTTTTGAGCGACAGAGGGCGTGTTTTCCTGTCCGAAGCTATTGAAGCCTTGCTCCCTCAGTGCAACATCGTTCACCGCTTGACGACCGCATATCACCCACAAACCAATGGCCTAACCGAAAGATTTAATCGCACTCTCGGGGATATGCTGACGATGTACACGGCATCAGACCAGACCAACTGGGACACCGCCCTTCCTTTCGTGACATATGCGTACAACACTGCTACTCAAGCAACCACAGGATTCTCACCATTCTTTCTTTTATACGGACGCGAGCCTTCATGCATGCTCGACACTATGCTTCCTTACACACCTGACGCATCTGAGTACAGTCCAATTTCCGATGTGGCCAGGTACGCAGAAGATTGTCGACAGTTGGCCCGTTCATTTACAACGGAAGACCAGGGGTGCCAGAAGCTTAGGCGCGACGACGATCGACCTCTTGCGGCTTTCACGACGGGTACCCTCGTTTGGCTTCGGGTCCCGCCGGATACTCCTGGACTATCCTCCAAGTTACTGGCCCGATATCACGGCCCCTACCGCATTCTTGCTCAGACTTCTCCCGTAAATTATGAGGTCGAGCCCTTGACATCATCTGACGACCTGCGCCGTCGCGGCCGCGAAATCGTGCACGTGTCCAGTATCAAGCCGCATTTTGACCCCGCTATATTGGCAACGCCTTAAGTCGCCAGGATGGCTCCGCTATTCCCCGGGGGCAAATGTAGTGAAGAAGGGACGACGACGACACACGAGCAAGCAAGCCAGCCTCAGGGTCAAGCAGGGGACACGAGCTCGCATTTGCCCAGATTCAGGCTGCTGGATGTAAAATGACATTATAAGTTCACATAATGTCTTTCGTGGTAAATGACGTTAAATTTTCCGTGGGACAGGGGTATCAGATATCTCTGTTCTTACATATGCAATACGTCTTGTTATGCATGTGCATGCAAGGTTATGTGGTTGTTGCATTTATACGCGTTGTTGCGAGAAGAATAAAAGCAGTTGTTAGTGCCAGTACTTGTCTCATCCATTTTTTGTGGCACATCCTGGTTTGAGCTGAAGTTTCCACCTTAAAAATTATGTACCAACTAGGCCCGACAGAAGTTTAATTCAAGCCACGGTGGTAGAATATGAAAGGTGGCCACACGAGCGCCGGGAGCCCGTCGCCCAACTGCTCGAGTTGCTCGTGGTCACCGCTAGGTTCGCGACGGGTTTCTGGGCCGAAGGACACGGTCGCAAGCTTTCGCTGTGGTGTAAAGGCCGCTTACTACAGCTTTTTTGCGGCTTTAAAACTTTGCTGGTAGTTTCAGTTACTTGCAGTGGCTGACTGCCAGGTTTGTCCACAAAAGTAAGTGTTACAGGCTTCATGGAGCTTAAAATTTTCTACTCAGCGCGGGTAATCTCGATAAGACTGACACAGTGCGGATCGCAAGGGATGCTCATGAATTTTTTTTTTTTTTTCAGAAGCATGAACATTCCTACCAGCGAGTGTACAGAGTAAAAAAAAAATATTTGGTTTTCACGTTATTGTATGCCAAGCTGGGCTTATGGAAGGCCATTAATTTATGATCTTCTTGTTGCAACAAAATTTACGTGTTACGCTATGAGCGTGTGTGTGTGTGTCTGATAACAGTAGTTTTGGGAAGAAATACCACTCCTGCATATTTGTAGATTCATTAAACGCTTTTTTATTCAAATTGCAATGAGGAAGACGAAACAGGTGTATTGATCGTGAACATAGCGAAAAGATCTTAGCTTCAAATTCATTTGGCAATGAGGCGCTATTCACCGCAAGTTTTTCAGAACCAATCTGCATCCAGCAAAATGAAGGAATGAAGCAATAAACAAACGTGTCTGAAGTCACATTGACGCACGAAAGGCGTGAGACACACACCGAGCGTCGTCTTCTATCGTTCGTGACACACGTGCTGCAAGTGCAAATCCCCGCGAAAAGCCCTTTCTTAGCGACAGCAACTCTTCAGTGTTATTCAAGACCTCTCTGGTGTACAGCGCTGCACCACGAAGGCCTTCCTCAAAAGCCAGAGACGTAAAAATGCAGTTTGAATGCTTGTTATGCACGCCCGCTATGTACTTTCGAACGCGCTGGAGCGGAGAAATCGGCCTGGAGTACCCCTGCTATCACCTTGCGGAAAAGTGGTGGCAACTCGAGCAACTTCATGACATGCGCTTTGCATTGGCGAAGTGGCGCGTTTGGCCACCTGTCTATTCTATCACCGTGATTCAAGCAAAGGATATGGGCCAAGATAAACACCAATGTACTGAGAAGCAGACACACAATAGGGAAGAAAAATCACTAGGCTTGTGCGAATAGTAAATTTTAGGTTCGAAGCAAATAGTGATTTGGTCAAATAATTGTGAATAGAAATCGTATAGTATATATCGCGTATTATAAAGAAAAATGAGCATATTTGTTATGACCCACCTAATCTGCACAACATTTTTTAAAATTGAAACAAGGCATGTGTGAATGTCATTCTTTTCGGGTCAAAGCAAAGTGGAAGCAATTTTGAATAGTAGCAGAACTTGACTTTCAGTAAAATGCAAGTAATAACCTGTAATATAAGACACGTTTTAAAATTTTTATACTTAGAGCATATAAGCCGCTATAAGAAGCTTTGAAACTTAAAAAATTATGAATTGATGTGAGGGTAATATATGTTCATTTAACCTTGAAGTGAGGCTACGTGGCAGTGCGGATTTGCCCTGAATAGATGTATTCAGGGCTTAGCATCCCACCACTGCAGTGAAACCACCTTTACAGGGGGTTACATGCAGACTAATGTACCTAGTCGTTCATTTCGAATACTCTGAAATTTCCAATAATTGAAATTCTAATCGAAGTGAATCTGAATACTGTAATATTGATTCGAATATTCGAAATGCTCAAATATTAACACAAGCCTAAAAATCACACATTGTGAGCTTTAAGGGACACTAAAGGCAAATATTAAGTGGGCGTTGTTTGCTGAAATAGCGGTCCAGAAACCTCGTAGTGCTACTTTCATGCCAAGGAAATGCTTATTTTGAAATAAAATCCCGTTTTAGTGGTCCGCATGGCGTTAGTGCACTTTAAATCCCCCCGCCTCAAAACGGACCTCCTGACAAAGCAGTTGCCTTGCCCAACGTTGCCCACCTTTACTGCGCAGCCGCCAACACTAGCAGCAGCAGAGCGATAGTAGCGGGAGCCACAGCAGCAACAACGGCCATTGAACAATTTTCTGCTTGCTTGGTTCAACTGGGCCCTGCTAGATGGCACCACCTACCCAGCCTAACCAGGCGAAAATGTTAATTTTAAACCACTCGCGCCATTCCCCATAGTAACGCCAGGTGGTTCTTTTTCCAATGAACCAAACAGCAACAAACAAGCAGCATTTTATTATGGGTTGTAATGCACGGAAGGTTCTTTTTCTTACTGCAGCTGGTTTGATTACCAGTGATTAATTGTAGTCGGACCCCTTGACGTCACTGGGATCATTTCAAAATATCCCACTCGTGGCACATGCGGTGTCGTACATTTACCTTAATTTCTCCATTAGTAGAGCACTGTTGTTAATAATATTGACATTTTAGAAATTCCCAAACATTGATCTTTCACTCTGACATAAATTGTTATTTGCCTTTAGTGTCCCTTTATGCAAATAAGGTTGCATAGTACTTTTGCGCCACCGACCTGAGCACAGGCTCGTCTTGTTGGAGGCTCCAGTCAAAGGAAATGCCATCCAAGGAAGAGAAGGTGTCCCCTGCACAGAGGAGCATCGTTGGCCCCTTTCGCACTGAAATATACTCAAACCTAGAAATAATGAAAACGGATATAACGAATTATCGGTTATAACAAAGTGAAAAATAGCTCTGTCATAGATACAGTGTTATGAATATACATTTATAACAAATTTTCAGATTTAATGAAGTACTTTCGTGGCAGGTGCGACTGTTGTAATGAGGCTTGAGCGTATTGTACAATACACTCAAACTTCGATATAACGAACACGGATATAATGAATTATCAGTTATTACTAAGTACGTGAAGCATAGTTTTGTCATAGATACAGTGTTAGGAATATATGTTGATAACAAATTTTCGGATATAATGAACTTTCGTAGCAGGTGACTGTTATAAAAAGGTTTGAGTGTACAGTAAAAGCTCGTTTATTCGGATTTCACGGGACCGTAAAAAATGTCTGAATTAACCGAATGCCAAATTAAGAATGAACAGGAAAAACCACATTAAAATCAAGTTGGAGAAGCATAAATTTATTTGCTGAAGTATTTTGTAACAGTCGTCTGCTTTTTTCGCACAGATTCCGGCTGACATTACAATTCTTCTTAACTCTTCCAAATGGCCAAGAGCACGCAAACTGTCGGAAGTGCTCAGGCAAAGCGTCCTCTAATATCAAAAGCGCCTCCGAGACTTCCCGTGAGGTGCGATGAGGTCGCGGCTGCATCTCCTCGCCAAGTTCTTCGCTTCGTACTTCTGTCGCTATGCCGGCATTGCCATCACTAGCGCACGATGGTGGTGGCATGCAAACACAGTCACAACGAGAAAAGAAAAAGAGAACTCCGCACGAAGAGACTGTGCCGACACGACAACACAAGGGAAAATGGCGTCGAAGGTGCAGTGGAGCGAAGAAAGAAGACGCCGATGTTTGGTGACGCTGCGATCGACCCCACTAGTTGATGATGATGGCAATGCCACTCGGGTTTCGGTTTCACTCCGGTGGTGCCAGCACTGCTTTACCACACTTTCGTGTAGCAGCAGCCGTCAGAATTTGTCCGAATTAAGCAGAGCCAAATTCTGACGAATTAACAAATGTTTGGTCCCATAGATTAACATGCACTTTGGCCGGGACCAATAGAGCCATCCGAATTAAAGGGGGTCGAATTAACGAGCTTTTCTGTATTATACAATAAACTCAAACTTCGATATAACAAACACGGATATAACGAATTATCAGTTATTACGAATGCACGTTTACAAAAAATTTTTGGATATAACGAAGTATTTTCGTGGCAAGTGTGCCTTCGTTATAATGAGGTTTGAGTCTATTATACAATAGACTCAAACCTCAATATAACAAATTATCGGTTATAACAAAGTAAGTGAAGCACAGTTTTGTCGTAGATACAGTGTTACTTTTATAACGATTTTTCGGATATAATGAAGTACTTTCACGGCAGGTGTGACTGTCATAATGAGGTTTGAGTGTATGCGCACTGACAATACACACACCTTGTGGGTCCTGCCCAGTGACCTGCAACGGTCGAGGTGAGCCTTCGAGCAGAAGCAGCGTCGCACCAACCAACTTGAGGGAGGCCAATCGGTCGACAACGACAGCACACTCCAACTTCTCACCTGTGCCTGCGTGAATCATAGAGCCTGTAAGGTGATGACTAGGGCTAGCTGGTTCATGTTGAAGTCTTGGACATGCGCTGTTTTAACCCTTTGAGACAATGCGTACACAATTGTGTACACCACTTGTTTTTGCTAGTTGTATCAACTAGGGGTTAAGAAAGAGTGAGATGTATCGAGCTTTGAATGAATTGAACCTGCCAAAAAATAAATTTGTTTTCATTTAACTTCATTTTGTAGTCTACTGTTGTATATGATCCCTTTACTGAAGGCACTACCACGTTCGACGAGTCGCTCAACGTGCCGCTTCCTGTTAGCCATGTGAAAAGTATAACTTTTGTTTGCTCAAAATGGACGTAGCCAAAAATGAATGTGCACTACATTTCAAGCCTGAGATTCCACTATATTTATGCCAAAACAGAGCATCAATCACTTCCGGATAAAGATATTTAATTACTACCCAATCAGGATTATTGACTAAAGCACACATGGATTAACATATTATGACATTAAGTTTGTTGCAATAGATTATTGAGTGCCTGGAAATAATGTATCAGTTTAACACATTTACAGACAGTTCTTCGTAGGTGGCATCTAAAAGGGTTAAAACAATATCAACGAAGAAGACGCAGAGACGAGCAGAAGTAGACGAGACATAGTGCAACCTTCAACTGTTTTATTTCGTGCGTGCTTCACAGAAGGCTCTGCGTCTTCTTCGTCGATACTGTTTTAAAACAGCGCATCTCCAATATTTCGACTACTCATACAGCCCACTTTCCAACTCTGTACTCACAGTGGAGTAGTACTCACCAGAACATTATGGAGCGACTGATCTTTACAGCGCAGGGACTAAATTTAAATTGATCATGTAAGCCAATAGCTTCTGCAGAACACATAAATACTGCTGACGCACCAACAATACTTACGCAGGATAGCCTTCCCAGGTAAAACAAAGTCCCGATGAAAATCATTTTTAGTGCCAGTTCCAATTTCGAATTGGTCTCTGTCGTAACCTCGATACTCACCGTAGTCGAGACTACCGCGGGTTCAGGCTTAGCAAGCCACAGGGCCGCGTACACCATCGCCTGCTCATGTTTAGCGCACCAGTCCACGCGCGCTCGACTAGCGACGCGTTTAGCGCTGCACGGCAAGCGTGCCCTTCGCGACATTAGCGACGTTGCTACAACATGGTTACAGCGTGCCGGTAGTCAGCAGGAAATTGATGCGGGTGTAACTACGGCGTTTTTTGAACGCTGTCATGCGAAATGCCCAGCTGCTGTGTGCCATTATGCTCAAACCACTCGAGTAAAGGTTGGCGAATGTTCCACTTTCCGAGGGACCCAAAAAGAAGGACGGTCTAGGTGGCCAGTTCCTGTACAGACCTCCAACAATCAGCTATGACGTTGACGACGTACAGTACCTGCTCGACATGTTGTCAACAGGCATGAAAGAACAAGCGGAAGCGGAGATTGGGGCTATTGACGACGCGGAAATCCCGTTCATTGAAGAACTAACAACTGTCGAGTGTGGAATTTTATTCTACATAGTAGGATTGCTCAGGAAAAAATATTTCGATCTATCAGCCAATGTGGCGAATGCAAGCGTGCATTGTTGGGTTCAAGCAGCAGAGAACATGCAGACTTGACATCCCTTAGAGAATACGTCCTTGAAGGGAGCAACCTCCATTACCCAAGCAATGCAGTCATGCTTGTGCTCAAGTGTTGGGAGGAACATTTCAATGGCATTACCGGCTGGACGGAGAGCGCATTTTTGGCGAAATCACCCCTAAAGGTTGTGACACAATACCAAAAGAAGGTTCCACGAACAAAGTTGGGAGGATGCTGTCAGCAACACGAAGAAGCTGTGGAAAAACTGATGATTTCAAACTATGCGAGGCTGAGGCTGCGCGTGCACCAGCGTCAAGCCGCAGCGAAGGGAGCTAACTGGCATGCAAGCAAGACATGCGCTGGAGTGAGCCTGCAGTGAACATTGAAGTCGTGTGTTGGTGTATTAGGCCCAACTCTGACATTTTGGTTTATATTTGTGATGTGTATTCTGTTTTCATGTTTTTTTTTGTTTTTTTTTTTTCACTTGCCAAGTACAGCCGTAGAGACATATTGCTATTCTGTGCGTTGAAATTTATTACATTGTCATTTTGCTAGATTATAACCCTTTGCCTCAGGGGTTTTGCCAAATACGTGTGACAATTAAATGACAGTAGATAACAAAAATTGCAATTGGATCTAAATATACTGACAACAATCACGCACGTATTCATTGGTCATTTATTAATTGGTTGTCTTTACTGTCGACTTGTCTTCAAGTAATTTTATCATCATTGCTACATAATGACTGTATTGAAACCACACAGCTTCTCCGCGCAAATCTTCCTGAAGAACGGAAATGCAAAGTGTTATGGTGATTCAACCTCCGACTACATGGCTGTACACTGAGGCCTAAGCAATGCGTCATTTTACAGCCATAAAGCAAGATCAACCGTGTTCAAACGACGCCATTTTCGTTTTAAAGTAGCTAAACCTTCATGCCAACAAGCGGTCGCAGAGCGGTTAAAAAACAGCACATGATCGCGTGAAGCGGCGTGTTTTTCATTGTGCTGTTAGACTATAAATTTCCAAAAATATTATTCATTAAACAATGATCACGCATAATGCATTTCCGCAGTATTAGTCTACGCAAAGGCTCCGTACCACCTGCAAACAGCTCACACGCGCGCCGCCAATGCGCCCCTTCATCGGAGCTGGCGTGATAATGGCGGACGCCGTAGCAGACGACGCAGGTGTCTCCACTCCCTACAGGGAGGCGGGCGAGGAGGACATCGAGGCACTCTAGCCTGAGATAGGGTGCCTGAATTGTTTCCCTCGCCCACCGCTCCGTACAGGGTGGGGACAACTGCGTCGTCTGCTACTGCGTCTGCCATTACATATTGTCACGAGTCTTTAGAAATACCAGGTTCTTTTAAAGGAGTACTGACACGTTTTTTCGAAAGCGAGCTTGCTCTGTCATACAAATCTCCTGTATGCATAGATGGCCCTGAGCAAGTATCAAGCTCAGCAAATGCTGATAAGATATTTTATTTTGATATTAAAGTCAATTTTCTCGCGGCATCCGTACTGACATCAACACTAACCTGACGTCAGGCTACAGCATTAATCCTCTGGTGACTTCACGCAACAGTCTGGCTAGTTGTGATGACGTCAAGCACCAAAACACAAAAAATGGCAGCTTGCGCGTCGCCTTCTCGATCATCTGCTCGCGCCGTGCGGTCGTGCGGTCACTGTCATCCAGTGTACTTGTGAAGCGAGTAAGCGGAGTCTGGAATAGAGTGCATGCACGCGAATACAAAATATACGCTTATCAGAGGGCAAGGGAATCGTCTTACTTTGAATTTGTCGTCATGGCACCGATATTTTGCCCTGTGAAGTCTTGTGCCAGTGAAACGGGGGAGAATAGGTGCAAGTTCCACCGATTCCCGTCCGATCCGGCGCTGAGACAAGCGTGGGTCGACTTCGTGCGCTGCGGCCGAGGCGGAGACTGGACACGAACCAAGCGGAGTTTACTCTGTTTGCTCTACTTCACTCCGGACGCGTACACGCGCAGCATGCAGTTGCTGACCGGCTTCGGATTGTCGACGAAGAATCTGCGACGAAGAATCCCAACGTTGTGCCCCAATGCCGCAACCGCGCATCACGTTGCCTTTCAAGGATATAGAAAAAGAGTCTGCAGCGGCAGCAACTTAAAGCGTGCAGGCGATCCCGAGTTGCGTGCTCCAGTGGAGGTTACTCGTGTTATCGAAATCTTCACACGTGTTATCGGAATCAGTGTTGTTTTCATGCATAGCAATACGCCGTGTACTTCAGTTGTTGAGTTTAGACATGGTGAACATGCAATTCTGATAATGTACGAGTTCATCATTGTGCAGCTAAGCATATGTCAGGCTAACGCCGTCTTTCAGGTTCCTCTTCACATCTTACCTAGTCCATGAAGTTAAGACGACTACCTTTCAGAAATTTGGAGAATGTGTTCACTACCATGTGTGCAAACTTAGTCGATTTTTCTGTTTTGTTATTGTCACGTTACCAACCGTGGCCTTTGCCTCATTACTTTCACACGAGTTATCAAAATCAGTGTTGTTTTCGTGCATAGCTACACCGTGTACTTCAGTTGTTGGGTTGAGACATGGTGAACATGCAATTCTGGTAATGTACGAGTTCATCATTGTGTAGCTAAGCATATGTCAGGCTAATGCAGTCTTACAGGTTCCTGTTTACTTCTTACCTACTCCATGAGGTCAAGACTCAGAAATTTGGAGAACGTATTTACTGCCATGTGTGCAGACTTAGCAGCTATTTCTGTTATGTTATTGTCACGTTACCAACTGTGGTCTTTGCCCATAGGTCGGCAAACTCACTCATGAGTCGACTCACTCGGACTCACTCAAACTCAGACCGTGCCATGAGTCTGAGTCTGGGTGAGTTATGTTTTGGTGAGTTTGAGTCCGAGTGAGTCGGGTTGAAGCAAATTTTTGTGTGTGAGTCCGAAGCACAGGACATATTTCTTGAGTCTGAGTGAGTTCCACTTTTCTTTTGTGCCGACCGATGGTCCTACCTACTCATCTCCAGCATTACTATCAGGCTTACCTGGATTCACGCTTATACTCACGTCTACTCACACGTATTCCAAAGCAGTGTCGTACACACACCATTTCAATATTTATTGATCAGAGGAAAGAATTAGGTAGGGAGGTGCCTGGACCTCCCATCCCTACCCCCCCTCCCTCCCTCCCTCCCTCCCTCCCTCCCTCCCTCCCTCCCTCCCTCCCCCCCCCCCCGCCAACTGTTCCAGGGAAGTTTTTGATAAATATATCTTACATTGTCATACATTTCAAGAAAAATCACCTTACTTGTTTGCGAGCACTCATAACTCGTATTCGACGGTTCTATATCAAAAGGCACCAAGAAAAGCACCGATTACGTGAGGTATTGGCGTTAAAGAGCATTGACACCATGGTCGAAAAAGCGAATTCTAGGCTATTGGACTGATGAGTCAACTCACTCGGGCTCACTCAGACTCAGACCGAGCCGTGAGTCTGAGTGAGTCCAGGTCAGTAATGTTTTGGTGAGTTTGAGTTTGAGTCCAGTTGAAAAAAAGCTTTCGTGGGTGTGAGTCCGAGTGAGTCCGGCTCAGGAAAATTTTGGTGAGTCTGAGTTCGAGTGAGCCCCAAGAGCAAAATATATTTCATAGGTGAGTCTGAGTGAGCTCCACAAATTTTGTTAACCTATGCCTTTGCCTCATTACTTTCACATGTGTTATCGAAATCAGTGTTGTTTTCATTGATAGCTACAGCGTGAACTTCAGTTGTTGGACATAATTTTGCTGTGGGCAGCGCGACCCGGACTGAGGACAAAAGAAATGTACACACCCAGGCGCTGACTGACAAATGGTTTTATTTCTTCACACACGCGGTAAATAAATAATTAATCACGTGGAGTGTTCATGTCGTGACAGGGCGTCACCTGATTACATCGTTCAAGAATTGCACTTCTTTATCATGCAGAGCAACCGACGTTTGGTTGACGCACGTGCTCTGGATAACATGCGTGTGTTATGCTTTTACAATCTCGCGAAAGACTTTGTTAGTACTTCTGTACACCTTCTGTTAGTACTTCTGTATCTGTGTTTCATGAAACATAGGCTCACAATGGCACGTTTTACAATGCGCAGCCAGGTTCGTGCTAGCGGTATTCTTGACAGCGGCGTTGTGCTCCCCAAGACGCACGTTAATGCACCGCCCCATCTGCCCAAAGTATTTCTTACCACATAACAGTGTAATGGCATACACTACTCCCATTGAACAAGGCACGAACTGCTTTTTGTGCTTTATAGTACATGTATCTTTACACACCGGTTTCGGTTTTTTGACGAGAACTCGCCCAACTCGCCGTTCTGATTCAGTTGTTGGGTTGAGTCATGGTGAACATGCAATTCTGGTAATGTACGAGCTCATCAGGGAGGACATTGTGCAGCTAAGCATGTCACACTAATGCCGTCTTTCTGGTTCCTGTTTACTTCTTACCTAGTCCATGAGGTCAAGACTCAGAAATTTGGAGAACGTAATTACTGCCATGTGTGCAGACTTAGCACCTCTTTCTGTTTTGTTATTGTCACGTTACCAACCATGGCCTTTGACTCATTATTTTCACACGTGTTATCGAAATCAGTGTTGTTTTCATGCATAGCTACACCGTGTACTTCAGTTGTTGGGTTGAGATATGGTGAACATGCAATTCTGGTAATGTACGAGTTCATCATTGTGTAGCTAAGCATATGTCAGGCTAATGCCGTCTTTCAGGTTCCTGTTTACTTCTTACCTACTCCATGAGGTCAAGACTCAGAAATCTGGAGAACGTATTTACTGCCATGTGTGCAGACTTAGCAGCTCTTCCTGTTTTGTTATTCTTACTTTAGCAACTACAGCCTCTTTCTTGAATTTCATGTGTGTTAGCCTAAGTGTTGACTTCCTTCTGTAGTGCTGGTCATATAGCATCTGTTTTGCATATGACCAGAAGAAAGGTCAGTGACACAGGCTGTTATGCCTAAAGAAATAAATCAAGTTGAACATGTTTTCTTTTATTGAACATATCTCCATGACGTTCGTATACTTAAAGCCGCAGTAGTCTTGTGGAGGGAAATTTTGACGCACTGCAGAGACGATGCAGCTGGGCAGGACCACTCGCTTTCGTTTGCCAAGGCGATGCCAGACCCATCTTACAAAGGGACGATGTCGCCTGAAATATGAATGCAAACGATATAAAAATGCAGTGGCAACAGTAAAGGTAGACATATCCTGCAGCTGAATCAAATGTGTGCACAGAGTCATATTCCAGAACCATCTACTGACAAGGGGCCCTTTCGAGCAGACAAAATTACGAAATAAAACGTCATTGTTATGTAGCATGCAGATTCCTTTTTAGCAAGTACAGATATGCAGAAACACTTCATTTTATTTATCGTTTACTTAATCAACCCAATGGGCCAAAGGCACTACCGAGAACTATGACTTATAGAGGGAAAAAAAAAAGAACAATGAAGTACATAAGTCAATCACAAAGAACTTGAAAGGCGAGATCAAGTAATCTGATTTGTGAAGAACTATCTAAGAATGTAAGCAGCAGCTATTCTAAGCTTGCAGATTTTATTTCACATATTGTGATTTCGAGTTGTGCATAATTTGCGCTGCCTGACGACCGGAGGTGTCCAACGCCACTTATACATGTATTTTTTTCATTTCCCTTTATTTAATTGGACACACGATATGGAATATGGACATAGCAATATTAGCAAGTAACATGCGCCTATGCACGTTTTGAGTGAGTGAATGATGCGTCGTACTTGCAACCACCACACTTTTGCAGGAAGTATACCGAAGGCATGCACTTTGCATGCCAGAGACAGCTTGCGATTCGGCGTACTTCAGCTTCAACAGCAACAGCTAACTTAGATCAACCGCAGCAGTAATACCTGTGGATTACCGGTGCCTCAATGACGCCTGGTCGGTCTTCCATCAAGGGTAGTACGCTATCTCGAGGGCGTGAATGTCTAAGCACCCACGCTGAAACGTCGGGTGCGCGGTGACAGAGGCTGCCTTATCCAGCACTAGAGCGCGACTTTGTCGATTTCCCGACAGCACACCGACTACGTCTGTGTCCATCGGGTGGCAACTCCCACAGAGGCACCTACGCAGATTACGTTATCGATATAATGTTCAGACGTTACGACCAGCAAGAGGTTGTCATACTGCGTGCGCAGTGCGGCTGCATAGGAAAGCGGCAGGACAAAGCATACATGCGGTGACGAATCTGCGCCTAGTACCAATAATTTCAAGAAAGTAATAGCATTACGAAATCCACACGAACGCTATTGACTTCCGTAGAACACCCGGAAGATGCCCGCGCAAGATCAAGCAAAAAACAGCGAATTCTTACCGTTCGACATTCCCGATGCGCAAGCCGTCTGCATGGCGCTATCGCTCTCAGACGACTCGTCTTCTGACGTACTTGCAAGCGGGTCGAATGCGAAATGATTCGCGGGGTTGGCAAGCTCGGCATCTTCCTCTCTGCCGAAGTCGTTGCTGCCGTCGGAGTCTGTTGACAAATATTCGTCCATCGTTGACGGCGCGACAGTTGCCACATGTGCGGCGCGCAGCAGACGATGGAGCTACGCGCACACGAGAATACATCACGAAAGCGTGCGCATTCACATACTACCGCTTGGTGGCGCTACTCGTCCCATTGCCATGACGTCAGGGTACAGAAGGACCCAAAACTAGCTTTTAAAAACATGCTGTAATTAATTTTTCAGGGCGCACTCACACTTGCCGGTGCATTTTCCTAGGCTCTTGGGGACCTGGTCTATCATTTGACGCAATAAAACGATAAGTGAAAAATTTCGTGTCAGTACTCCTTTAATGAATCACCGACTAGCCAGCTCTTGAGAAGCACATCCATCGGGGCTGAATCTCGAGTGGAGAAAAAGCGCGCGCTCTTCTTTCTTTTTCTAGGGCGAGAGCTACTCTTGCCTCGACCCATTACATGCAGGTGGCATTACCCCCCCTTCCTCGAAAAAATCACAGCGCCGATTTGATGCTACAACATGTGCGCGTGGAAAGAAAAGGCAATAAAAACCCTAGATGAAGCAAAAAGTCAAAATGAAGGTCATAACGATAATAAAGTCAATGAACGAACAAGCGACTTCTTAATTATAAGTGAAAGGCATTACCAAAAACCGGTGAACGATTAAAAAAAACGGTTACGAACACGCAATGTACGGTTTCATGCGCACAACATGAACTACGTCCGGGCTCGGTTGTGTCCTGGTCCGTGCTTGCAATGTTGTGTCCGAGACCACTTCGTAGTTCACGTCACTGACGCGGCGTAGCACTTCATACGGGCCAAAATACCGGCTCAGTAACTTTTCACTGAGGCCTCGGCGGCGAACGGGCATCAACACCCAAACTTTGTCTCCGGGGTTGTAGGACACTTCCCTGTGGCGGATGTTGTAGCGTCGTGCGTCCATCTGTTGCTGCTGGCCGATGTGCAGGCGCGCAAGCTGCCGAGCTTCCTCCGCACGCTCCGCAAATTCCTCGGCGTCAGTTGTCAACTCGTCGACGTCTTGACATGGTAGAATAGAATCCAGCACGGTCTGCACTTCGTGGCCATAGAGAAGACGAAATGGCATGAATCGCGTGGTCTCTTGCACAGCGGTATTATACGCAAAGGTCACGTAAGGCAAGATCCGGTCCCATGTTTTGTGCTGTACATCTATGTAGGTTGCGATCATGTCTGCGAGCGTCTTATTCAATCTTTCGGTAAGACCGTTGGTCTGCGGATGGTATGCGGTCGTCTTTCGGTGTTTGGTGTTGCTTTGTTCAAACACTTCGTCCATAAGCTGTGCTGTGAATGCTGTCCCTCTGTCAGTTATTACGCTGGAAGGAGCACCGTGACGCAGCACGATGTGGCGCATGAAGAAATGCGCTACCTCTGAAGCCGTGGCTCATGGGATCGCTTGTGTCTCAGCGTAGCGTGTTAAGTAGTCAGTTGCGACAACCACGCATTTGTTGCCATCAGCAGACAGGGGAAATGGTCCGAGAATGTCCATGCCGACTTGGTCGAAGGGCGTAGAAGGTACCTCAATTGGCTGAAGTAAGCCAGCCGGCTTGACAGAGCATTTCTTTCGGCGCTGACATACACGACAGCTTTTGATGTATTGGTTGACGCTTGCCGAAAGTCCTGGCCAATAGTACCTCTCACTTACTCTTGCAAGTGTTCGTGAGAAGCCTAAAGTGGCCAGACGTAGGGTTCGTCGTGGCAAGCGAAAAGTACGTCGTCTCGCATGTCTCTGGGAACCACCAGCAGGTAAGCATGGTCGTTCGAACGGGCGTTCTTCTTATACAGCACGTCGTCTCGCAGACAGAACGACGTCAACGAGCGGGACAGATGGCGTGGTATGGCTATGTCGCGGCCCTCTAAATGATCGATGATTGGTCGAAGCTCTGTGTCATGTCGCTGCCGTCTGCTCAAGTCCGACGAGCTAACGGCACCCAGGAAACTGTCATCGTCCTCTTCTCCCGGATTGACGAGATGAATGGGGCGCGCGACAGTGTGTCGGCGTCTTCATGCTTGCGGCCAGATTTATAAACAATGGTGACATCGAATTCCTGTAACCGCAAGCTCCACCGTGCTAGTCGTCCCGAAGGGTCGCGCATATTTGCCAACCAACAGAGGGCATGATGGTCCGTCACTATTCTGAAGGGGCGACCATAAAGGTATGGGCGAAGTCTATCCCGAACCAATGGGACGACGCGGCAAAACTGGGACGTGCCTACTTCTACCTAAAGGACGGGGTGCGTACGTGGTATCAGAACCACGACGAGCAACTGACGTCGTGGCGCGAGTTCTGTCGTAGGCTTCTGGAGACCTACACCAGTGCTTCCGCGTAGGTAGTCTCACGGCGGTATTCTGTAGGAGCTGGCGCAGCGCTGTCAGCAGGCAATTTGTCCCGGAGGGCCTGATGCAGCCCGTCCTTGATAACAGTTGCAATAGAGCTGAGCGTAGGATGAGGCGTTAGGCCGGCCTTTTGCAACTCTTCACGCACTATAGAACGAATAAGTTCTTGCAGGCAGTCATTGATGGTTTCAGTGGCGGTGAAAATGTCAGCAGTGGACATGCCATTGACTTGCCTCTCGTACAGGTTGGATCGCTGCTGCAGCATTTTATTGCAATAGCAATTATATGAACACTCTCGGCTGATTTTCACCGTCACCGTCTGTCGACGCCGTCATGTCCCGGATATGTATATGTATGTGTATATATAAAAAAGGCATAAAGAAAAATAAATCAGTAGAAAAAATTCCAAACCACCTGACCGGGGATTCGAACCAGCGACCCCTCGCTTCGCAGCCTGCTGCGCTAGCCAACACAGCCACATGCCATGCTCGTACCAGCAATATAACGGCGAGCTATTCATATGCACCATTTGCCGCTCACGGTACGCAGATCTCGGAACAGCTTGAGCGTGTTTTCTATCACACAAGCCTTTAGAATTTCCTTCAAATTGAAAACTGCCCTTGAGATGCGCACGAAAAAGTGGCTCCCTTCTGTACCACTCATGATGTAGAAGGAAAAAAAAGAACACCGGGCACACCTGACGTTACACGCTACCGCGTGGCAGGAGACGCAGAGGGGTCATTTCACGTGCTGCAGTTTAAAAGGACAAGGAGTATCAAACAGCGTCGAAAAGTCATATAATCATATAATCAATCCTTGGCCAATTCCCCTGAGTGGGTATGAGGCATGTCAGAGGCAACAACAACAACAGCGTCGCCTTATCTGCATTGTGGACACTCGCAGCGCGTTGCTCAAATACAAACACATAACAACTGCGACAGTTGTTAGTTCACGCTTGTCCTGTGTATACCTATGCATCCTTTTCGAGCGTCCTTTTTTAAGCTGCGGCGGCGCGTTGCAAGTATCGAGCTACTAGTCGTTCTTCCTGTGACAAACTAATTTCTTGCTATCGCATTCATTGCTTCGCCCTAGTGGCGAAACTGTGACTTTTTTCCATGGTCACAGCCTCGGACAGGAACTCCGCGACCTTCTTCGGAGGGCTCCGCACGAGGCCGGCAAAGAGCTGTTCTTTGACGCCGAGCATCAGATGACGCAACTTCTTGTCCTCCGCCATTCTTGCGTCAGTACGTCTGAAGAGGCGCGTCATGTCTTCGACGTATGCGGTCACGGTTTCGTTTGGCAACTGGACACGGGCCTGAATCGCTCGTTCTTGGCGATCAGCACCCACTTGGCCGTACCCACTTCAGTCCTGTGAGGACAGTGTCCATCATTCGCTGGAAAGTTGCCGGCGCTGAACACAAGCCAAAAGGAAGCACTCGGAATTGGTAGAGGCCATCTGGAGTCACAAGGCTGTTTTCTCGCGGTCTCACTCATCTACCTCGATTCAGGATAGATTGGTCAGGGCTGAATCTCGAGAGGAGAAGGTAGCGCGTGCTCTTCTTTCTTTTTCTAGGGCGAGAGCTACTCTTTCCTCGACCCATTACATGCAGGTGACAATATCTCACTCCCAACGGAGCACACTGCCTGCGCGCGTATAGCAAGAGTTTAGTGCAACCAAGAGCATTTCGCGCAATAGAGACCAGTCTGAATACGCATGTCCGTGCTTGGAGACTGTTTGCAGGATAAACCTACATTAATTCAGTAATTGCACGCCATTTACTGTTACCGAAACTTACCGCAATCCTCTGTGGTCGTGCAGCGTGCCAGCCGCTCGGTAGTGTTCTTATTGTGCACTTGGAACCTACCTTAACCTGCTTTCTTTCACCGCCTATAATGCGTGCCCTCTTAGCTCTGACAAATCTTGAGGGAGGGAGATTCAGATTTGTTACGTAGCTATTTTTATCTTATAGTAGCTGATGAAGATGGTGAAACAGCGTTGACATGTCTGAATCTCGTTTTTTTTTTTTGCGACCATTGAGGAAAACTTTCACTGATCATTTGGAGAATACTAGAAGAAATGGAGTAATAACGATGCTGTTGCTGCCGTATACCTGTTGAGATTTTCACCTATCCTTATTATATATCTAGGCGCACGATCCAATCAGCCGAGAAGTGTCGCTGTCGTATTCTGCCTTAGTGACACTGTGTCGTAATCGCGTCGACAATAATAATATTAGCTTATATACCCATCTTGCAGAGATCAGAACATTAGAAGGCTTAAATATCACAACGCTGATTTATTTGCACATTTGATATTCAGTCATGAATAAGTGAAATCTCTATGAACTCAAAATACTTTAATCACACAATAAAGTGTTCTGAAAGAAAAAGCTGACGATGAAAACTTTAGGTAAGTAGTCCAGTTCGATCCATTGCCGCCTCCTTTTGGGCTCTGTTGGAAAATGGCAGAGTTTATAACCATTTCTGGAATTGTTCGTGCACATGGGCACGCAGCACCCAGTTATTTTAATAAAAGAGGAAGCGACAAAGCGGCCACAGCTCCTTCCTCGCTCCCGTCGCCTTGCTAAGCGAGATCTGCAATGGCGGCGGCCATCGGGAAAAACCGGTTGAGGCGGCGAGCACCCCATCAAACAATGTCCCCACCCTGCACGGAGCGCCGGGCGAGGGAAACCATTCAGGCACCCTAGCCCGAGACCACGCGCAGTGCCATCTTTCGCAACTTGCCGTCACGAGAGCATGGGAAAGGAGGGGGACCGGCCGAACGGCGAAATGCCCGCGCAAAGGCTACAGGCGCGCCTCAGATCCCCACATCTCTTGCAAACATTAGAAACCATAGCGCGATAACGAATAACATGGAACAAGAAGCAGACAGGACATGCGCTCACTTTCAACAGAGGGATTTTACAAACCACACCTCTGTTGAAAGTGAGCGCATGTCCAGTCCGCTTCTTGTCCCATGTTATTCGCTATCGCGCTATGGTTTCTGATGTAAGATGAACTACAAACATGCCCAAACGTCATCGCTTTTGAACTCTAACAAACACTACTCTTCTTTTTATCAGATGGCACAAGCTCACATCAGCCACTCAAGGCACCCACACAAGCAGTCCATTTCTCCGGTTGACTGATAATACCGTAGTGTCTTTTGTTTGTCTCAACACATAAATACAAGTTTACCAACACGCAGTGGTCCCTCGATTTCACTCTTCGTTCTGCATCATCTGGTGGCATTTGAAACAGCCTACAAAAAGATATTTCTTCTCATTGATGACAAAATTATCAATCCTCTGATAAACCCTTTGCAAGAAACGTCCTTGAAATTCTTGACTTTTTTGCCCCTACATTTATGTTACCCAAAATATATTAGATAATTGTTTCATGTCCATTTTCAAAAAGGAGGATACAATCACACTTGCACATATGGAACTCGCAAAGAAAAAAAAAGTCACAGCATATCCACGGAGTGAATGATGATGAGGGGACGAAGCTCCAGTGGTTCATCGGTAAACCGTGAATCTTCCGTGAAATTCGCCCAGTACATCATCAAAGACGTGACAAACACTGTGTGTATATATACAAGAAATTTTTATTTTATATTTTCCGTTTTGTTTTCGTTTCTTCGTTGGTCGTGGTTAACGTTTACATAAGCCGTGGCTTCCGTTACCCCTTCATTATAACGACTTTATGGTCGGTGAAATGGAGGGAGACCATATCGCGATGCCATGTGTTGTATGAGCCAACTGTTTTCAGTGATGTCAACGTTAAAGTCATCCACCAGTAGGATAACGGGACACGCTTATTCTTCATTGTCATCAGCGTCATCGTTATGACGCATAGTGGGTACATTCCATGTGCTGTGCCGTGATGGCAGCGTCATCGTCATCGCACAGGGGTGGCTACGACAACAATGGACGGAGGATGGAACGACCCACGGCGTAAGGAGCTTCGCCCCTAAAAAAAACAGGAATCAGTTCAATATATCGTATAATTCGATATAAGAACTTTAAAGAACGTACCATATTTTCGGTGCGAATTTCTGTGCGCAAATTGGCCTCACGACACTCCGTCACACTATTGTAAGAAAGCCGGCTTCAAGATGATTAGCAGAAATTTTTCTTTTGTAGTTTTGATTTTTTTTTCTGCGGTTTGTAGTTGGGGGGTGCGGGTTAAATACGCAGGGGCGGGTTACACGGAAAAATTATGGTGTCAGTGTAAACAGCCCCTCAAGATCTTTATACACAGCTGTGCGCGCTCGCCATGCGCCGGAAGTCCATAGTTTGTCTTGGCCTAATGTCACCCAAGTTCTTCATGAATTAGAACTAAAGACAACAAAGCGAAGGAAAGTACGGTAATGATGTGTCCAGCAAAGAAGCAAAAAAATTAAGGCAGCTTCGCCCTAGTGGTGCCAAGCCTGAAGGAAGTGCAGAGCTGGGCAGCCTTCTTTGTTTCTCTCTGGTTTTCTTTTTTTCTTTCCTGTTCTCTTTTCCAGTTTTTTCTGCGGGTTTTTCTCTTTGTTTCTATTTATTTCTGTTCTTCTTCCTTTTTTTCCCTTTCTTTCTCTCTCTTTCTATTTTTCACCTGCTTCCTCTTTCAATTTTTATACATGGTTTTTGTTGTCGTGTTTCCCTAGCCATAGTAGTAATATCCGCACTTAATATCATCATCACGGCGCCCGGAAAACAAGAGGAAGAAGACCTCATTTCGGCGCGAGCGTGCACTCAATAAGCTACAGCTGGCTATGCTATACGGGGCTTTGCCTGCGTTACGCCAAGCGACGATGACAGCATACGACAGTACATTATGTTGGGCCAGTTGGTGCATCGTTATTTGAACTACGTGGCGCAAGTTTAACTACTGAGAAGGGACAAGAAGAGACAGAAAGAACGCCAACTCACAACTAAGTTTACTTTCATGAAGCATTCACAATATAAAGGCTCTTGAAGGACATGCGCAGAACTTTCCACTCACTGCACGTGCAGGAACGAACAGATGAGGTTTGTTCGTTCCTGCACGTGCAGTGAGTGGAAAGTTCTGCGCATGTCTTTTCAAGAGCCTTTATATTGTGAATGCTTCATGAAAGTAAACTTAGTTGTGAGTTGGCGTTCTTTCTGTCTCTTCTTGTCTCTTCTCAGAAGTAACCTTGCGCCACATAGTTCAAATAAGCATACGACAGCCTGGCCCCCTAAAGTGCTTCGCATTCAAAATGAGTTGTTAAAGGAGCACCGACACAAAATTTCGAAGGCGAGATAATGAGTGAGATAGATTTATGTGGAGACATACACAACATCTACGAAATATCAAGGGCAAACATAGCCTAGAACATATTTAGAATCAATTTTAAAGTGAATGCCGCGCAACTGAGCGAGATGCGGAGCCGCTCGCGACGCCGACATCAACGCAGCGGCAATGTAAACGAACCTATGTCACGAGTTTGTGTTGGCTGGTTGCTGGTGCACTCCTTGCACTTGCGCTACCTGTGATTTCTTCCTCCGCGCCTACGGCTTTGCGTGTGCCGGCTGTCAGCGTGGCGCCTGCTCATGCACGCTCTCGCGCGCGGCACCACATCCCAGTTTTGTGTGGTCACATGGCCAGCTGTGTTTACCTTGCCGCCGGAACTGCTCCTGCCTAGCTTGGTGCTCTTTGACACTGAAACTGCGACTGGGTGCTATAAAAATGTCTCTTAATAAATAACCGTCATACACTCACGCGAATGAAGTTTCCAGCTGTGATAAGTGGGTCATAAGCTACCTATTGTAACAAAAAAATCAAGGTGCAAGATTTTTGTGTCAGTGCTCCTTTAAAGGGGCCCTCCAACAGTTTTGAAGCACCTATTTATATTTGTGTTTTGCGTAGAGTGATGGCTGGGGATAATTTTAGCGTAGGTCTAAGCGCCGATATCAATTGATTTAGTATTTGATATCAAGACATAAAATCACTACATCGCTGCCGAGCGCATCAGCACGTAGTGGCGCTCGCCAGAACTGTTGCGCGCGGAAATGACGAATAATGGCTGCAGCCTATGATTGGATAAGTGTAACGTTGGATGAGATCGTCTGGTGCCATCAGAACTGAGGTTACTAATGTGTTTCATTTTTCTTTTCTGTGCTTTTTTATTGAACCCCAAACAGATGCGGCCACAACAAAAAAAAAGATCACTACGACTACAAAGCTGGCGACCATTTCGGCTTGCGCGGGTTGGATGTCCATACCATCCATACGAAAGGCTTCCCTCCCTCTCTGTTCCCTCTTCTTGCTTCTGTGCGTTTGTGAGCTGCCTCTTTCGCACGTGCGGTAGGCTCTTCACCGTTGTTGAAGGGGTGCAATGCACCCTTGTAGTTCGTCGGGCGGCTCACCGAACAACTCTTTAGAATGAGAGGAGGGAGTGATATGGAATGTTGTAAAGAACAGCAGAAAATACCTCGCTTCGAAACAGCAGCACCCGCTCACGTTCTGACAAGTCAGGCGTCAGGCACCACATTTGTTACTATGGTGACTACGTCAACAACATGTTGGAAAAGACAAGCAACAATGGTGTGTGAGCTTCCCCTACGTAGGCGCTTCTACCTCACTTCATTGGGCAGCCCGCCGACGTCACAGGGCAAGTGAAATGTGGTCAGGTGACCCCTGCGAAAATCAAGTTGAGGGTAGGGATTGTTTTTCTTGTATTTTGAATTTTCTAAACCGAATAGCTTAGGACTGCATGCCGTTATCACTGTCATTCTTACTGCATTAATCTGTCTGTACTTCAGTCTACACAACCCACGAGTAAAAAATGGGGGGGTTGAATAGTGTTGGAGGGCCCCTTTAATATTCCCCTTCTTTCGTTTGTTCTTCAGTAATATTGTAATCAGCATGCTGCTTGGGATGTTGTATCCGGTGGTGAAGTCTCTCCTTGTTCAACTTCATTGATTATCACCAGATTGGCAGAGAACAGCAGGTTCTGTTTCACGGCAGTAATCCCGTTAAATGGCCCCAAAACAACCTCTGAAAATACAAAGAACGAGCACTTTATTCTCTCCTGGCGTGTCCCGTCTTTTCGGCACAATATGTGATGCCAGCTGTTTGTTCACGTGACATCGTGATAAATTTCACTCTCGGATGGCCCACGTGTGAGGGATCTCGGCTGTGAGTTGTATCCTACTCTGCTTTGCCAAGCTATTGCATGCTCATTCAGCTTTTTCTCGCATGGCTACCGTGCGCGATCAACTGATTTCACTTCATTTTGTGTGTTTTCAACTGCGCAAGCGGAAATAGCAACGTGCAGCCGACAAGCGCGAAATCATGATAGGCTCAACGATTAGTGCTGGCATTGTCCACATGTTTACGAGGAAATAACTGGCAAGCTGGAGATAGGAAGGGTAGTGAAGGCGAGAAAGAAACCACTGTTTTGTTGTAGTCACAAACACAAAAAAAGAGACTTATGGCGAATTCCATTGAGAAAGCAGGAGCTCTCAAGAGCACGCTGAAAGTGCTCTCTTCAGAGCCGGCGTGGTTCAGTGGTCGAACAGGAATAGGTGCGCTGTCATCCAGGGCTGGAGCGAGAGCACTTTTGCTCTCGCTATAGGTGCAAGTGCTCTCGCCTGAATAGCGGAGAACAAAGAGTCACGTGACTTCTAAACACAATATTAATGAAACTAACTGACGATGCCAAGGAAAGTACAGGGGATGTTATAGTAGTAATTGTGATGTAAATGTAGACAGAAAAGTGGACGAAAAGACAACTTGCCGCTGGCAGGGAGTGAACCTGCAACCTTCAAATAATGGCTCCGATGCTCTATCGAGCTACAGCGGCAGTTGTTCTTATCTCTTGTCTTTATACTGTCACGTAGTCGTGACGTTGACGAAGGGAGCAGCCGGCGTGTTTAAGACAAAACTCTTTATTTGGGTGAACCTGTGCAGAGAAAATGAAAGGAGCAAAGTACATGCAAATCAAGCTGACATCTCTTTTTTTTAAAATAACGGCAAGAACAGCATCAGCCGTCGAGTGAAGTGCTCTGCAGTAAGGCGCGTCGGTATTTATACATGCGGCATCGAAGGTTCTTGCGTTATCACTGACGCTTGCGAAAGCTCCTGAAAAAACTTGACTATTTGCATCCCGCGCGTAATCTTCACAGAATGATCTCATAAAATCGTGAAGCTTCTGAAACATTGCAGCGCGGTCCGCGCCGAGCATTGATAACAGTTTTTTGCGGTTGAAACACGAATACATAAAAATGAGACGATAAACGCGTGTGGCAATATGATTTCAACGATTGTGTCAGGGTGCACATCATCTGCCGGTACAGAGCACACTTTCCCAAACAAGCGGGTGAGTGAAAATGCACTCACTCAGTTGGTGCGCCACCACGATGGCGGCCTCTTGGCGGCTAGCCTGGTCCCACACGGCAGACACGTTGGCCTGTCGGGAACAGGGGCCTCCAGTGAACACGGTGGCTACCTCGGGCCTACTCGACGTCCTGCACCATGGCAGAAGAGCACCAAGTTAGGCTGGCTGGTTGACGTTCATTCCGTAATGGTTAGGACGAGAACAAACAGTGCTGGACACAGGACGAAGAAAGAACGACAAACAAGGGCGCTGAAATAACAACCACTGGTTTATTGCTGGGAAATGCAATATATATAGAATGGTAATAAACCGTTACGGTTTATTCGCAAGTGGCAAAGCACTGCACAGACTGTGAAAAGGAGACAGAAAGGGTGTGCCACCCACATCTGGGAAAAAAACAGGATTTTGTATCGTCATAAGGACCACAACACACGAGAGCTCTACGAGTCCTATGCAATTAAGAAACGGCAGGAAGGGGAAGATGGAAGCTTGCGATGAAAAAATCCGTAAACAGGGGTTGTGTGCTGGAGCCGACATTTCGACAAGCGGACTTGTCTTCTTCAAGGCTAGAACTAGCTGAGCACTTCTTCAAGGCTTTTTCCTTTGAAGAAGTGCTCAGCTAGTTCTAGCCTTAAGGAAGACAAGTCCGCTTGTCGAAATGTCGGCTCCAGCACACAACCCCTGTTTACGGATTTTTTCATCTATGCGATTAAGAAAACATGTGGGTGTGTCAGCGATCTGTCGGTGCTGCTGGCTGACTGCAAAGTGCAATATCTAGAAGCTAGAATTGCAACTGAGTGATTGAAGTGTTCTAGTGACCATTTTTCGCCAATGAGCTCATGCTGTCTTTTCATGCTCACTGTATACATGTCATCTTTCACTCAATGAAATTTTAGTTGTGAGTCTGCACATGTGCTGTCTTTCACTTTCTCTGTGTCCTTGTTTGTATTAGCACAGTTAAACCATTACACAGAGACAGGCTGGTGTATAAAGGAGCCAAAATGTGCAACTTGGTGTCGATAATCCACTGTACAGAGCAGCTGTACTAAAACCATCTGTCAGATGAACAAAGGCACAAGTAGGTGGCCAAACATAGCTTTAACCCTTTCGCGACCATCGACAAGTATAGTCGTCATGAGGTTTTCAAACAAAATGACCGATGACGACTATCATCAACAAAAATTGGTCCCACACAAAACCAATGAAGACGATACCCGTCATACTTGTGTTTCTTGACACTAGATGGCCACACTTGTCCGTGTTGGGACATTTGTGTCTTGGTTTTTATTTTCTTGGCATTTTTCATTGTATTGCCATGCAGTAAAACCACCTTCGAGTTATCTCTTTCTACGCAATCAGTGAAATAAAGGAATGCCATTCAATTAAAAGAATGGCACTGTTTTACTCAGAAAAAAAAAGCTCTACAAATTGAGCGGAAAAACATTTTTGTAATTTTGGCATGTTTTTCTGTTTTTCTTTCGGTCACGAAAGTGTTAAAGGGGAGCTCTGGAACACTTTTTGACAAGTGGTTCAGAAATATTGCCAATGCATAGTCAAGGCTCCAGCAAACAAGCAGACAAATATCGCTCATTCCCTTCATCACAGCGTCACCACCAAGCACACCGAAAGCAGGCCGAACAGGCACTGGCAAATTTGTATTTCATTGAAAGAACATTCTAGCGTCAGTATTCGTAATATCCACTTCCTGTCACAATCCACGGTCGTCTGCTTAATGTTTTTTTGTTTTGTTTTTTTCCTACATTCCCAAGAGTGCGAGAAAGCGGCTGTGGCATAGGGGCGTTCATGGGAATTTAGGAAAAAAAAAACATTAAGCAGACGACCGTGGATTGTGACAGGAAGAGCAAATATGGGATAATTTATTAGGTTTCTAGTGTTGCAGATATATATAGTTTTTATTTATTGAAATAAAGATTATTACGAATACTGACGCTAGAATGTTCTTTCAACGAAATAAAAATCTGCCAGTGCCTGTTGGGCCTGCTTTCTGTGTGCTTGGTGGTGACACTGTGATGAAGGGAACGAGCGATATTTGTCTGCATGTTTGCTGGAGCCTTGACTACGCATTGGCAATTTTCTGAACCACTTGTCAAAAAGTGTTCCAGAGCCCCTTTAACACTTTCGTGACCGAAAGAAAAACAGAAAAACATGCCAAAATTACAAAAATGTTTTTCCGCTCAATTTGTAGACCCTTTTTTTTTTCTGACTGAAAGGCACTAAATGCTGCAGGCAGCAGCCCCCTCATCATTGGCGGTGACTTCAACCTCCCGCACACGGGTTGGGGCTATAAACACAGCTCCGCTGCGGGCCGTCGCCTGTGGCAGGACACCCACGATCTTGGCCTCACGCTCATTACCGACCCGACTTTCCCCACGCACCTCGGCACCTCCACCGCGCGAGACACCAAGCCTGGCCTCACGTTCGTCAACAACATAGAGGTTGTTCAATGGCGCAATACTCAATACGACCTCAGTAGTGATCACTCGATCCTCGAAATCACTCTTCCACACCTCACAGCACTAATGACAAGAACGAGGGAGTTCACATGAGTGGACTGGGATGCTTTCCGCAAACATCGCACTGCAGAGGCGACAGACACCTCAATTTCCGATATCGAGTCATGGTCTCGCAACCTCCAATCAGACACCAAACTGGCCACACGCACTATTCAGACCGACGCTCCAGCCGAACGCATGGACAGTAGGCTTGCTCATCTCGTTGAAGCCAAATCGTCCACCCTCACTAACTGTAAAGGTCTGCGACTTAACAAAAGACTCCGGAAAACGGTGGTGGTACTCAATAAACATATCGAGGAACACTGCCACGTCCTCAACCAACAACAGTGGACGGAGTTTTGTAACTCCCTCGACGGGAAACTCCACCAGTCCCGCTGATGAAAAATCCTCAAGCATCTGCTCGACAAAACCAACACCCGATCACAACAGCAAGACAAACTCACCAAACTCCTATTCACAGAAACCAAGGCACACGGCCATGATCACGTAACTAATACCTTATGCCAAAAGTACATACCGTCTAACGCTGCAAGCCCGCGCGGTCTGTATGCGGGGTCTTCGAATGCGACCCTCAATGAAGACTTCAGCGTGGCCGAGATACACGCTGCCCTGCGCAAGCTGAACAGCCGTTCAGCCCCCGGCCCAGACGACGTCACCAACAAAACCCTAAGAAACCTAGATGACCCTTCGGTGGAACAGCTCACTGCGTACATTAACGACTGCTGGACGCCAAGGATCCATTCCCCAGTCGTGGAAAACGGCCAAGATAATCTTTATTCCAAAACCCGGCAAGCCGTCCAGCCTGGCCAATCTCCACCCCATCTCGTTAACTTCGTGTGTAGGCAAGGTTATGGAGCACACGCTCCTTGCCCGCATAAACTCCCATCTCGAAGACAAGACCACATACCCCCCACTCGATCATCAGCTTCAGGGCGCACCTCTCAACCCAGGATGCCATGCTTCAACTCAAACACCAAATCCTTGATGGCAAATCCCGACACATGAAGGCGATCTTGGGACTCGATCTCGAGCGCGCCTTCAATAACGTCGCGCACTCCACCATCCTCCAACGCATCTCACTACTCAACCTTGGCGAACGCACCTATAACTACGTTCGAGACTTTCTATCCAACAGACGGCGTTCCTCCCGGTTGGGGACATTCAGTCGGAAGAACACGCTCTCCGTGGTGCAGGCGCCCCGCAAGGCTCCGTCATCTCCCCAATGTTGTTTAATCTAGTGATGATCGGTTTAGCACAGAAACTCCTGAAGCTCGACGGCATTGAACACACCATTTATGCCGACGACATAACGATATGGGCCGCGAAGGGTAGCGACGGCCAAATCGAAACCTATCTGCAAAATGCCATAGATACCGTCGAAACTTATCTACAAGGCACAGGACTCCGATGCTCCCCCAGCAAGTCGGAACTTCTCCTATAACACCCCCCGCTCCGCGGATGCCCGCCGCTGCGCTCTACGCACAAATGCCAATACAAAGAGTGTAGCTGACTGGGCTAGTTGGTTATGCATACTTAAATTAACAGCGCAAAGAACGGACACCACACAAAGGAAACACACAGGACAAGCGCCGACTTCCAACTGAAAATTTTATTGATACGAGAGCATCTTATAAATGCACGTGACAACAGTTAAGGAACACCAGAGTGGAAAGAAGGGGGGGGGGGGGGGGGAGGAAAACTAAAAAAACTAAAAAAGACTATAAAAAAAACAAAAAAAAAACGAAATGAAAAGATGTAACCGTCACAGCAGCCGGCTGCGCACACCCCCCGCATTCTAAATAACTCAGCTCTCTGCCCGATAGAGCAATCGATGGCTTGCTTACGCATCCGCCATTTTCTCGCGTCATCTGGGTGGCCTCACTGATTACGCGCGCTTGCTCATCCTTATTCTTATCTACCACAGTGGTCCCTTGAAACTGTGGATTGCATCCGCAAGTGCGGATGCAATTTTTTTGTTTTTTTATAGTTCTTTATAATTTTTTTTAGTTTTCCTCCCCCCCCTTCTTTCCACTCTGGTGTTCCTTAACTGTTGTCACGTGCATTTATAAGATGCTCTCGTATCAATAAAATTTTCAGTTGGAAGTCAGCGCTTGTCCTGTGTGTTTCCTTTGTGTGGTGTCCGTTCTTTGCGCTGTTAATTTAAGTAAGCCAATACAAAGACATCCAACTCCACACAAGGAACGGCGACACCGTACCCATTGTCTCCACAATTTGGGTCCTTGGCATGACCATCGAAGCCAACCGTGCTAACTCAACGGCTATATCCAAGATCCTCCGGCAGACAGCCAACACCTCGCGGCTGTTGAAGAGGGTGACAAACCGACGGCAGGGCATGAAAGAAGAAAGCCTTATCCGCCTCGTCCACTCATTCGTCATCTGCCATATTACGTCTGCCGCCTTCTATACGTGGTACAAAGCAGAAAAGACCAAACTGGACGTCATCATTCGCGGAGCCTACAAGCTTGCCCTCAGACTACCAAGCAACACCAGAACAGAACTTCTACTTCAATTGGGACTCCATAACACTCTCGATGAATTAATCGAAGCACAGCACCAGTCCCATCTGGAGCGCCTCACCCTCACAGAAACGGGCAGACACATTCTGACTAAACTCGGCATCACCTACCATCGCCGACACGGAGACAAACACCCAATCCCAGGACGCATTCAGGCTTGGCTACACGCCGACCCCATTCCGAAAAACATGCACCCTGAATACACAGGAACGACGGAAGGCACGAGCCGCATCCCTCATCAAAGCTCACGGCGATACCACTGGCGTCACCTTCGTTGACGCAGCTGAATATCAAGACGGACACCGCTTCACAGCGGCTACCACACAGGGCGGTTCGCTCAAACACGCGGCCAGCATCGTAACCCAAAACGCCGAGACGGACGAGGAGGTAGCCATCGCCCTGGCGGCCCTCGACCCAAACTGCCACACTATCATGAGCGACTCCCGCACGGCGGTCAACAATTACATCAAAGGTCTATAGAGAAAAGGCAAAAACGCCAACCAAGAGTTTATTTTAATTTTTAAGAACCCGACGTTTCGAAGCCTGACCGGCTTCTTCTTCAGGGGTGAGAAGGCCCGAGACCTACGGCGCTTATATACGCCTTCTTCTTGCCGAAACTTTGCGCAAGCCCTGGCTGTAGAGAGAGGGCAGTGTTCCCGTGGTGCGATTGATGTTTTCGGCTGTTTGCTGTATATGCCACGACTCGAGGAGGAGCCGCCGGCGAAGGTTTCTTTCTTCTTCGAGGATGACTGCGTCGTCTGGACTAATCCGGTGATCAAACCTCTCGCAGTGTTCCGCTAACGCACTCCGTTCGCTGTTTAGTTGACGGAGGTCGTTCTTGTATTGCCGCATTCTCTCTCGGAAGTTCTTTGTTTCCCCAACGTACACGGTGGGGCAGTCGGAGCACGCGATCTTGTAAACAACGCCCTGCGCTTTCTCAGCCGGTGCGCGGTCTTTGGGACGAGGAATGAAGCGGCCGATGGTGGTGGCTGGCTTGTGAGCAACGTCGACCCCTGCCTTTCCCAGTATACGGGCTATTGTTTCGCTCGTGCCCGCGATGTAGGGAATTGACACTCGGCGACGTTGCGGCGGCGCCGTTGGAGACCTTGTTTCCCGGTCCTTCCTCCTGCGTAGGGCCTTACGGATAAAAGCCTCTGTGTAACCGTTGGTGCCGAGGTCACGGATGATTTTTGCCCTTTCTTCCTTCTGCCGTCGTGGGGACGAGCAGACTCGTTCGGCCCTGTTGACCAGGCTACGCACGACGGAGAACTTGTGACAGGCGGGGTGGGCTGAATTGAAGTGGAGATAGCGTCCTGTGTGCGTCGGTTTCCGGAAGACGGAGAATGAAAGGCTCTGTCGTTGCCTTCTCACCAACACATCCAAGAACGGGAGGGTTGATTGATTCTCCATTTCCGCTGTGAACTGTATGTGGGGGGTCCACGGAGTTTAGGCTGGTGAGCAGGTTGTTGACCTCGCCGGACTTCACCACACAGAAACAATCATCCACGTAGTGCACAAACAACTTGGGTTTCGGGTCACACGAGGCAAGCGCTCGCTCTTCGACATCTTCCATCACGAGTGCCGCTACTGTCGCTGAAATCGAGGCCCCCCATGGCTGTCCCACTGGTCTGCCTGTAGAACTCGTTGTTGAATGAAAAGTAAGTGCTTGAGAGGCAGAATTCCAAGAGTTGACATATTTGGTCTACAGAAAGTGGTGTTCTGTCGTTCAGGGTGGAGTCGCCTTCGAGCGCCCGGCGTGCCACAGACAGGGCAAGGGGGGGTGGGCACGCTGGTGAAAAGAGCAACCACATCAAAAGACACCATGCGGTCGGTCTCCTCAAGATTCACCCTGGATGCTAGTTCCACAAAATGCCCTGAGTGGCGGACGTATGTCTCCGTCTTCCCGGTCAAAGGCAGGATTATCCTGTGAAGGTAAGTTGACAGGGCCCGTAGAGGGGAGCGGGTGAAATCGACAATGGGTCGAAGAGGAATTCCGTTCTTATGAATCTTTGGGAGGCCGTAGAAACTTGGGGCGGAGCCGTTTCTGCAAATTAACCTCAGGTAGAGGTTTTTGGATTCGGGATGATGGTTGAAAATTTCGGATAAAAGCTTGTTCAGTCTGGTTTGGGTTTGAGGAGTCGGATCTTTCTTGATCTTGGAATAAGCCTCTCCGCCCAGAAGTTCTCCTGCTTTCTTGTCATAGTCGGTGCAATCCATTACGACCGTGCTGTTACCCTTGTCGGCCGGGAGGATTACAATGGTCTTATCTTTCTTCAAATCTTTAAGAGGAAGTTTTTAAGAGGAAATTTTTAAGGAAGAAAGGGCAAAAATCATCCGTGACCTCGGCACCAACGGTTACACAGAGGCTTTTATCCGTAAGGCCCTACGCAGGAGGAAGGACCGGGAAACAAGGTCTCCAACGGCGCCGCCGCAACGTCGCCGAGTGTCAATTCCCTACATCGCGGGCACAAGCGAAACAATAGCCCGTATACTGGGAAAGGCAGGGGTCGACGTAGCTCACAAGCCAGCCACCACCATCGGCCGCTTCATTCCTCGTCCCAAAGACCGCGCACCGGCTGAGAAAGCGCAGGGCGTTGTTTACAAGATCGCGTGCTCCGACTGCCCCGCCGCGTACGTTGGGGGGAAACAAAGAACTTCCGAGAGAGAATGCGGCAACACAAGAACGACCTCCGTCAACTAAACAGCGAACGGAGTGCGTTAGCGGAACACTGCGAGAGGTTCGATCACCGGATTAGTCCAGACGACGCAGTCATCCTCGAAGAAGAAAGAAACCTTCGCCGGCGGCTCCTCCTCGAGTCGTGGCATATACAGCAAACAGCCGAAAACATCAATCGCACCACGGGAACACTGCCCTCTCTCTACAGCCAGGGCTTGCGCAAAGTTTCGGCAAGAAGAAGGCGTATATAAGCGCCGTAGGTCTCGGGCCTTCTCACCCCTGAAGAAGAAGCCGGTCAGGCTTCGAAACGTCGGGTTCTTAAAAATTAAAATAAACTCTTGGTTGGCGTTTTTGCCTTTTCTCTATAGTCTATTTCCCAACCAGGCAGACTTCTGCCGAATGTTTACGTTTGATACATCAAAGGTCGCATCTCACAGCAAGCATTACACATCCTAATCCAAACCCCTCACTCACCAGAAAACCAAATCACGCTCGTCTGGATTCCAGCACATGCCGGCGACGTCCATCCGCACCTCACCAACTTCAATGAGGTCGCACACTCCTTAGCACGAGGCCTAGTCAACTGTGCCGGAGACAGCGCAGGTGTACCCGCGGAATGCGATCACCTCACCAGCTACAACGACCTCACGAAAGCATTTTATCTCGAAAGAACAACCTTCCCCAAACCTCATCACAAGCTAAACAGAGCACAGGCAACCACCCTCCGCCTGTTACAGACAAACTCGTACCCATCACTGTAACGATACCACAAAATATACCTAGACATTTATCCTAACCACACTTGTAAGATCTGCAAGACCCAGGTAGCCTCGCTCCCGCATATGCTGTGGGAATGTAAATTCCAATACCTGTCCACTGACACCGAGACCCTCTCGTCGAGATGGCACGCCGCCCTGCGCAGCTCCCAACTCGACGACCAACTATGGACTACCCAGCAAGCCCACGAGGCGGCGAAGAGGCAAGACCTCGATGTCCCCACGTGGGAGGCCTAGGCCCAGCCAAGTGAACTGCTGGTTTAAATAAAAGTTTATTCTTCCTCCTCCTACACTCCCACGAGGTGGCACCAGCATTACATGCATGCCCTTTCAAATACAATGCGCCCAAGTAGGTGCGCATAATTGTCTCCAAAACCAATAATACACTTGGCAACACATGCTAGCTCCTCTTCTACGAGGCTCTGGAGCTAGACGCCTTTTCAGACATCACTTTGTAGTCAGGCAATTGAAAGCACTTCAATAAACAGAATCTGGATTTGGCAGCTACGCATTCCATCAAGCTCACACAGGTGTACACATAACACAGTGTTCAGTTCACTTTCAGTGTGTATTGATCGAACTTGTGAATATAGTCATACCTTATTCACAAGTTCCATACACTTCATCCAGTAGGTATAAACATTTCTAAGGGGGCTCTTGAATCCATTCGATATGGTACATACACAACGAAAACCAACGACAGTTAAGCCCTCCTTCTAGGAATTTCAAAACTACCATTATTAAGTGGTGCTTCTTCTGACAACCGTGATTCATTAAAACGTCTAACCCCCCCCTCCCCCGCTTCCTTTTTATTCTTTTTATTCATGGAATACCTCTTACCTTTCACTCCCACAATTCATCACAGCCCCCCCCCCCCCCCTCCCGCACCCCCCACATCCACAGTTGACCTCTCCCCCCTCCTTTGTTCGGATGGAGGAGAGGGTACGAAGCATATACACGCCAGTGCTAAGGAAATCAGTTCTAGCCTTGAAGAAGACAAGTCCATTTGTCGAAACGTCGGCTCAAGCACACAACCCCTGTTTACGAATTTTCCTCACAAGCTTCCACCTTCCCCTTGCCGTTTTTTGGATATGAATGTTACGTAAGAGGAGGAGTCTCATTCAAGCATATTACTGCAAGGCAGAAGCGTAGAATAACACCAGGTATCAAACCATGCGAATTCCACAAGAGGATGTTTTAAGAGGGCTCACCAGCTCCAAAGCAACGCAGATTTGAACTTTTTGTGTCCATAGATGGCATTACACACCATCAAAAGGAGGGAAGTTAGAGTACACTCTAGGCGTGTAAATGTCACCAGGACATGAAGGTTTTAGTCATTCCGCGTCTAAAAAGTAGTGCTGCTTGAAACTTGTATGCGACTACCTCAAAACACAGTGAACGATTTGCCAAAGCCGTTCCTAGGTTTCCACCAGCTAAGCCGTAGCAAATGCGGTGGAGGAGCTTCAGCTTTGTCCTCCCCATACCTTGGGGTGTAAGCCATTCCCTCCAACTTCTCCGTTTCGCCGCACCACTCCCGTAGTAACCCAAACAATGGGTAATGACCTGTCTTCACAGTTGTCTGCTGCTTATTGTGAGTGGCTGTCGGACGTTTTCAGCAGCCGGTTTGGGAAAGATGCGATGCACAGGTAGCACAGGCGCACTGAGGGGACAGTTTGAATAAACTTTCCACTGTTCGAAGAAGTTACTCCCCGCCACCGATCACAGTGCATCTTTCTCGCTTTGTTCTTTCACTTCGTGATAGAGCACTGCATGAGATTGGGCTTACCCGAAAGCCCCAGCGTACAATGCAGTGATGAGCAGGCACAGCAACATCAGCAACATCGGAGTAAAGCGTAATATGTGCGTTTTCATTAAACATCCTGAATGACATGTAATTGAATAGTTTTTACAACGTACTAGATTTATTATTTTAGGGGCGAAGCTCCTTAGGGGCTAGCCTTGTCCAGGGATGTACCGGCATCCACACTCGTATCACAACACCTGCTACACAACTGTGAAAAAACTGCTTGCGCCATCCGGCTATCAGTCCGTGCGTGTGCCCGTCCGTGCGTCCGTCCGTTCGTGCGCCCTTTATACTAGTCGCCGACTTCAACGTAGACATTATGGACCTTAGAACCTTGCTTCGCCCACTCGTCATCATACACTTCGTGGAGATGCATGGATTTTTTTTTTTTACACAGAACCTCGTGCACTGCTGTTTCAAATCGGACATGCAGTGCCACTGCGGCAGCTGCTGGCGAAATGTCCCTGTTCCCTCCGTACAGCTGCACCTCGCCACAGCAGGTTGGCAATGGTCCCTAGCGGTGCAAGCGTGTGTATGCGGCAAAAAAAGTCGACTTCTATCTGCTATAGCGTGTTCTGATGACATAACAGCTACAAAAGCACAGCCATAAAACTGCCGAAGGTGCAATTTTATCATCTCCCTTAGAAATCGTACTAGGATGATCGGCAAAACGTAGAATCACAGCCATTCGGAAGCAAACGCGGCCTGTGTTCACATGGTTTCTTTCACTTGCTCTCCACATCCCTGGCGTAACCAGGGGAGGGGGGGTCACGACCCATTCCCTCACCCCCCATTTTTTTTTTATTTAGCGTGTGTATATATTGCCACGCGCTATTCTTATTTTCACTTTTGTTGTATTCGGTTTTCGCCCACAAAGACCGTCAGCAAAGCTCAGCTCAAACCACACCTTATTGTTCTAGAACCTTCACGATTATTGTAGATCGTTTTGTTAAGATTGCGCGCAGGACGCGAACACTCGAGATTATTCCTGAGCTTGCGCGATGACCAGTGATAAGGCTAGAATGTTCGACGCGTGATGCATAAAAGCCGGCACGCTCCAACGATGTTCAGTTGATCGCCGGCCGACGCTCTGTTCGCCACTATCAGTGCCAGCGTGTATTGCTGTAATCCTACTTTCTGCTTACCGGCCACAAGTTCGGCCTAATAAACAGTTTCATTTTGGACACGTCGCCTGCTGCCTTCGTCGACGTCACAACCACGTGACAATATACACGCGCACATACAAATGCATGCACAAGCGCACACAAAGTACGGTTGACCCCCAATGAAAAAAAAAAAAAAAGAATTCTGGCTACGCCTCTGATCCAGGTAATATTTACACATTGTTGGTTCCCTTATTCGTTTTTATTATTATTGTTAGCCCGAATGGATATTGGTGGCAACCAGTGCGACGTAAAACAGTCATCTGCAGTGCCCACTTTGTCGGCTGTGCACATCTGTTGGGCTGAGGGGCCGAAGGATCGGCTTTTGGTTCTCTCACGCAAATGGTACGACCTAAACGAAAAACACGTTTGCACATGTTGAAAAAACATTACACCATCTCCCGCTAAAGAGAACCATGTGTAGATGCGAAGCAGCGGGCGCTAACGCTTACCCTGGCGGCGGCATTGACGCTGGCGCTCATCGCACCATTGCGCAGGACAGAAACCTGGGGTGGCGCAAAGCACACAGTGGTAGACCGGTGTTTCCTACTGGAACATGCCAATCACAGATAATGGGCAATGAGAGACAGAAGACTCCGACTGGACACAGAGACCCGCAGTCCGCTTTTAGTTAACGCGCACGCTGCGAATTTTTCTTGTTCAACAACGCATAGGAGAAATCTCCCACCGGCACTACCTTGCAGGTCAAGATCCAGGGCCTATATATACGGGGTGGCCAATGAACGGTTGTGCAGCGCGAGCAGTCGGATTTTTCAATCAAGAAACTCGCTAGCAGACGCTGCCTGCGTCGGCGTTGCGAGGCGTGGAGAGGGGGGGAGCGTAGGAGAGGGGAGAGAGGGGGGAGGGAACACGCATGCACAATGGTGGTGTAAGCACCGTGGGAGGTATGCCTAGAGGAGAGAGGGGGGAGAGTGTAGGAGAGGAGAAGGGGACGCGCATACGCAGTAGGGGTGTGGTCACCGCGGGGAGGGATGCCTAGAGGAGAGAGAGGGGGGAGCGTAAGAGAGGAGGTGTGTGGAGAGGGTTGCGCATGCGCAGTAAGGGTGGTCAGGACGTACACCACCACCACCAGAGTGAACTCGGCCTTAAAGGGATACTGAACAAAAATTTGAAAAACTGACGAAAACATCAAACTTCTACTCGGAAGACGCCACTGTTCCGATAAACAGAGTTTTCACGTATTTTTTAACAGTTGGCTGTATTTTTGGTGGATTGTCAACGCGCGGCGGCTGCACGCGAGCGCGAGCCGTGACGTCAGATTCTCCCTGGCGCATGCAGTGTGCACGTGCTCCTGTCCTTCTCTTCCTTTTCGCCACCTCTCCTTTCATTCCACTCTCTCCCTTCCACAAGAGCACTGACGGCTTACCCCAGCCGTGACCATTGTTCGCTCCCGTACTGGTTCTAGGAAATGGTGCGAGCCGAGCGGGTTGAGAGACGCGGGCAACGAATGGCATTGGTGGGATGCCTGTTTCCGGCGAGTTTCACGTCGCACCCTTTAGTTCATGGGGCGGCCGCTAGACGCGGCGGTTTCCACCTGAAATGAAGGTTGTGTCTATCGATTTCAACCCCCCAATCTTTTAATTTGGCTGGAAATCTTGGCGGCAAAAATTTTGTTCAGTATCCCTTTAAGCTAATTCGCATCTAAAAATATATTTTCGCAAGGTGGAAACAGACTTTCACAGTTCACTGACGGACTTTTTTGTTTCAAGCGCTGGTCGGCGGCTTCTGCTAAGCACACTGGTGCTGGTGGTTGTTGACATACAGGGCCTGCGCGGTGTCGTGCTTGCACCAGCCACCAAACCCAGCCTTGCAGGTGTAATGAGCTTGTACAGTTTTTCTTTCGTGCGCTGATAACTAGTAGAATAAAAGTACACAGTCAGTTTATGCCTGCACAGACATAAGTATTTTCAGACAATACAGAGAACGGAACCAGCCTGCTCAAGTACGCACGCCCAGATCTGTGCAATAGAAGAAGAAAAATTCCGAGGAGGGTTGTATAAAACATAATCGAAACAGGTGGTGATGCCAGGCGATGACCTAGCTTGGTGAATGCCGTTTCTTGTTCAGAGCTCCAAATGAACGGTGTGTCATCTCTGGTGAGTCGAGTAAGTGGTTCGGCAATTTTCGAAAAATTGCCTATAAAGCGGCGGTAGTATGCACATAGTCCAAGAAACCGCCAAACACTTTTCTTATCGGCAGGAGTCGGGAAGGCTGCGACGGCGGCGGCTTTTTCGGGGTCAGGACGGACGCCTTCTGCGCTCACAACTTGGCCAAGGAACTTAAGTTTCTCGTAACCAAAGTGGCATTTCTGAGGCTTTAAGGAGCACAGACACAAAAATTTTACACCTTGCTTTTTTGTTGCAATACGTAGCTTATGACCCAGTTATCACGGGTGGAAACCTCGTTTGTACGAGTGTGCGACGGTTATTTATTTAGAGATGTTTTTAGAGCGCCCAGTCGCAGTTTCGGTTTCAAAGAGCACCGAGCTAGGCAGGAGCAGTTTCGGGGGCAAGGTAAACACAGCTGGCCACGTGACTACGCAAAACTGTGACGTGGGCGCCGCGTGTTAGAGCTTGCGCCGCACTGACAGCCAGCACTGCCAGCACACGCAAAGCCGCAGGCACGGAGGAAGAAATTGCATGTAGCGCAAGCGCAAGGCGTGTGCCGGCAACCAGCCAACACAAACTCGTGACATAGTTTGTTTACATTGCCCTTGCGTTGATGTCGGCGTCGCAAGGGGCTCCGCATCTCGCTCAGTCGCGCGGCGTGCACTTTAAAATTGATTTTAAATATGTTCTATGCTATATTTGCCCTTGATACCTCGTAGATGTTGTGTATGTCTCCACATAAATCTATCTCGCTCATTATCTCGCCTTCGAAATTTTGTGTCAGTGCTCCTTTAACGTAAGGTTAGCCAATCGGATTGCCTCGAGCACTTGTCGTAGCCGGTTCAGATGTTCGGAGAAGGTGGCTGAAAACACGACCACGTCATCTAAGTAGACAAGGCAGCTTTGCCACTTTAAGTCGGCTAACACAGTGTCCATCATGCGCTGGAAAGTAGCCGGCGCAGAGCAGAGACCAAACGGGAGCACTCGAAATTCGTAGAGGCCATCCGGCGTGACAAAGGCTGTTTTTTCACGGTCGCGCTCATCAACCTTGATTTGCCAAAAGCCACTCTTCAAATCGAGGGAAGAAAAATACTTCGCTCGCCGTAGCCGGTCAAGAGAGTCATCAATACGCGGCAGCGGATAAACATCTTTTTTTTTTTGCAACGTTGTTGAGCTTTTTCAACAAAGAGGACAGCACCATACTGCGAAGACTTCAGAGCAACACCTACATACACGGTATACTCATGCACAGGCTGTACCCAACATTGCACGAATATCTGTGCCCAGTCTGCGGTGTACCTGACACCTTGCCCCACATGATCCTAGCGTGTCCATGCAATATAAACACCAACTCATCGCCTTCACCGAATGCCTGTGACGCCGATCAAGCAAACGAACACCTCATCGAAACGTGGGAGGCCAAGCTCGCCTCGGAGGACCTGGACGAACAACGACGTCTCGTCGCCAGGGCCAAGGAGGCAGCGAAAGCCAGAGGGTTCCTGGAATGAGGAGACCTCCCACCTAGGGTAGACGCGGGGTTTGCACCGCGATACCGTTTCGTGCAATAAACGTTTATTCCTCCTCCTCCTTGTTGAGCTTTCTGTAATCGACACAGAAGCAAAGCGTACCATCCTTCTTTTTGACCAGGACGACCGGTATGACCACGGACTGTTCGAAAGCTGGATAAAACCATCGTCAATCATTTCCTTCACTTGCTCCTTGATTGCTTGACGTTCTTTCTGCGAGACACGGTGTGGCTGCTGGTGGATAGGTCTCGCGTCGTCGTAAGTGATTATCCTGTGCTTCGTGATTAGCGTCTGACTTACCTTTGACGATTGAGAAAAGCACGCCCTGAATTCAAGTAACAGGTCTCGCAAGGCCGTCTGGTTCTCTTCCGACAGTGCATTGTTGATGTCAACATCCGTTTCGGCTTTTTCATCAGGGCTACTGTCTTCACATGCAAAACACTCAATGATGTCCTCCAAGGCTTCAGCGTAGGTGATGGTAGTGCCACGGAAAAGGTGACGATGCTCATTTGTGATTTTCGTGATCATGACCTTGACCGTTCTTAATGTCAATGATGCCTCGTGCCACAGAAATTCCAAGTGCTAGCAAACAGGGAGACGTTGCACTCTGCCAGTGTTTCACCATCCCTTGTGCCCTCAGAAGTCACCTGGATCATGATACTTGCACGAGGTGGTATTGTTACGCTGTCGTCGGAAACACGAAGGGCGGCTGTACGGTGGCAAGTGTCCTTGAATGTAGCCTTGACTGTAGAAAATGAAATGCAGCGTCTGCGTAGGCCAATTATGGCACCGTATTCTAGAAGAAAGTCTATTTTGATGATTAATTCGAGGGAGCATTCACGTAGCACGAGGGAGCTGACCAAAAATGTAGAACCTCGGATTTGCAGCCTGGCAGTGCACACACCAAGCGGCTTGACGTGTTCTCCAGCTGTGCGTACGTGCGACCTGATCCAAGGCGTGATAACTTTTTAGATGTGAAGCATCTTATGGCGAAGCCTAATCCGGTTGTGGTGGTGGTGTGCCGCGTGACCACCCTTACTGCGCATGCGCAAACCCTTTAAAAAAAAATAAAAAAAACCTCCTTTCCCCCTCACTCTCCTCTAGGCATCCCTCCCCGCGGCAACCACACCCTCACTGCGCATGCGCCTCCCCTCCTCTCTCCCCTGCTGCGCTCCCCCCATCTCTCCTCTAGGCATCCCTGCCCGCGACGTCCAAACTCCCACTGCGCATGCGCATCCCCCCTCTCCTCTCCTACGCTCCCCCCCTCTCTCCTCTAGGCATCCCTCCCCGCGGCGTCCACACTCCCACTGCGCATGTGCGTCCCCCCCTCTCTCTCCTCTCCTACGCTCCCCCCCTCTCTCGCCTCGCGACGCCGACGCAGGCAGCGTCTGCTAGCGAGTTTCTTGGTTGAAAAAACCGACTGCTCGCGCTGCACAACCCTTCACTGGCCACCCTGTATATATGGCAATGGATCTTGACCTGCAAGGTGGTGCCGGTGGGAGATTTCTCCTGTGCGTTGTTGAACAATAAAAATTCGCAGCGTGCGCGTTAACTAAAAGCGGACTGCGGGTCTCTGTGTCCAGTCGGAGTTTTCTGTCTCTCATTGCCCATTAGCAGCGATTGGCATGTTCCAGTAGGAAACACCGCTCCATCACTGCGTGCTTTGCACCTCCCCAGTTTTCACTCCTGCGCAACGCTGCGATGAGCGCCAGCGTCAACGCCGCCGCCAGTGTAAGCGTTAGCGCCCGCTGCTTCACATCTACACATGGTTCCCTTTAGCGGGAGATGGTGTAATTTTTTTCAATAGACTTGCCAATCTTCCGCTAATAATCAAGTAGTCAGTGCCAGTGTCTACTAGGGCCGTTACATTTCGACCGTCGATAAGCACAGGTATGTCCATTGAAAATTCACCAGGCTGAGACACATGCATCGTCGAATTACCGTCGGTCCGAAGTCGCGTCGATTGGAGGTCGAGGTCTTTATCACGTCGAGAGTCAGCGGCCTCACCTGGAGAGGTCCCTGACATCAGTTTTCCAGGCGAGGGCTTGGAGATTGTCCTTGCAACACCTGTATCCTGTTGCCCGAATAGGATGGTGAACGTGGTGACAGTGAACGCAACTGACACCTGGGTGGTATGCGCTGCTGAGCGAGAAGATCTTCAATTTAGGGTGGTCGCTGTCCGAACCGGGGACGGGGTGAATTGGCAGGAAAACCCTGAAGCCCAAGTCGGCGGTACTGGCACTCCCGGTACACGTGACCAGCCTCACCACAGTGGTAGCAAAGCGGTCGTCGGTTGGGCATGCGCCAAATGTCGGATTTACGGGCGACGGGCCGTGTGGCTTCAAAATTCTTCAAAATAAGGCACCGCCTGTGCAGACTGAAGCGTGGCATACGGGGTTGTTGCGGGTAGGGGCACTGGTGCAGGTAAGACGTGTCCGAATGAGTCGGTATAACTGGCGTGCTGGAAGCCGCCGCTCACTGGAGGTGGTGTCACCGACGACGGGATGGTGTGTCTCAGAGCATCGGCATAAGTCACGCGTCGAGGTTCACTCAAAGGTGTGAACGTCTGAAGTGGCACAGAAACCTGTCCAAGTGCCTCGCGACGAGATGTGCCGAGCGCATGCTGGACTTCGTCGCGTATGATGCTGGCGATGCAGTTAGTGGTAGGCTGTTGCTGCGCCAGGTGCAGTTGTTGCAGCTCATCGCGGACAACTGAACGTGTAAGCTCACGAAGCGCCTCCACGTCCGTCGGTAATGATCCTAGCCCGATGGTTTAGGCAGCATTCACTTTGCCGATCATACTGGTTCCGCTGCTGCAGCGCCTTCTCCATGGCAACGGCTTCAGTGAGGAACTCTGCAAGCATCTTAGGCGGACTACGAATCAGTCCACCAAAGAGCTACTCCTTGACGCCTCGCATCAAGTGCTGCAGCTTCTTGGCTTCCGGCTTGTTTGGATTGGGCTCGATTGAACAAACGGACCATATCCTAAACGTACATAGCCACACCTTCATTAGGCATCTGAATGCGAGACTGGAGGGCCCAATCAGCGCTTTCTCGACGATCAGGGCTCGAGTATGTTTCCAAGAGTCTGCGACAGAACTCGCGCCATGACGTTAGGAGCACCATTGAGCACCATCGAGAAGGCTGAAGTAGACATTCCTGAGCTTCACTTTCTCGTCCCACCCGTTGAAATCCGCAACGTGCTCGAATTCAGCCAGCCAGTCTTCCTGATCTTCAAGAAGACCACCACTGAAGGGACTCGGCACGCGTGGTTTTTGCAGCGTGTAATAAGCGGGTGCAGCTGCAGCAGCAGGGGTGTCAGTAGTAGTGTCCTCCATACTTGTCAACATTGTAGTAGTACAGCGAGGCACAAAGTCGGGGGCCAGTCCCCGAATTCTCCGGCTAGCACGATGCACTGGCATAAGTTCTGAGTTTTGGCTCGCATTCCTGCTACAGGAAGGAGTCTGTTGCATAGGTGAGAGTTACCCAGCACCTACACCATTAAAATGCCACGCTCAATACAAAGGCGACGTTTACAAGGCCCAAGTCCCGAAAGGTTCGGCGCAGCACAGCCAAAATGGCCACTCCAGCCATTTTTGTCGCGCACGTCGAGAAATCGACATGCACATAATCTACTTTCATACCAAACGCGCGCTAATCATTTCAAGTATTCATTTTTTCCATGAACCATTTCTGATTGGAATTCACTGCCTGAAAATATTGTTGCTTTAGAATCTGCAAGTGCATTTGAAAGTGTGCTACTTACTGATTTAGAAATGCAGTAAACCACTGATTTGTTCATGTGACTTTTTCTTTTATTTTTCTTTCACTCTTATATATCGCCATTTTTTCATTACATGTTTTATTGATGCAGTGCAACTTCATAATTTGCAAATCTGTATTTACACATTTGACGTATTTCGGGGAGAGTTCCTTTTTGGTGTTTTTTACTTTTTCTTCTACGAATTCCTGTTGCTATATGTTTGTGCTTGATTATGGGAGTAATAAATTTTGAAGGGAGGGGTGGGGTTGCTTTGTTTTTTTTGTTTCTTTTATCCTATAGTATGCGTCACTCTCCTAAGAGCTGTATTACTTTGTTATCTAGACAGCTAGCGCTGGTTTTTTGTAATACTTCTAGATATGCAGATAGGTTTGCTTTGTTTCACTTCTCTGTGAGCTTGTGTGCCTCACGGCTCCATTTGTGCATGTAAATTTGCAACTGTATATATTCCCACCTGCATGATCCTTCGTGATCGCAGTATACTGTAAATAAAATAAAATAATAAAACAAAACAAAGGCACCGGTGCGAAGACTACTGCATCTTCGTCTGCCTCTTTCTCGCTGGCAGAATAAGCGCATGGCATTATGACTGTCTGTTCATAACAAGACAATCCTGTCACGTACGTGTATGCGCCACAGCTGATTGACAGCCTACCCAGAGACAGCGAGAACAGACATTGGTAATTAGCATGCAACGAATAAAAATTAGGACCCCAGCAGGAATCGAACCTAAGCATTCTGTGAGGCAGTCAGGTATACTTCAACAGAGCCACGCAAGGTTTTGAAACTGCTTTGTAATAGAAGGCCCTATGCAGGCGTAATGTCGGTGGGACATCAACTGTGCCTGCAGTGCTGCCTATCTAATTTTATAACAAAGCATTGAACATTACATACGTACTCCCATGATACAGGCATGTCAGGTTAACGTCAGTTGCGGTTTCAGATTTGACTCCGCTTTCATAGCAGTCTAATAAACATTACATTTGTGTCGCTATGATTCAGCAAGCTGTATTCAAGCGTTGCTCGGCCACGGAGGCATACGCTAACGAAAGTAACATATGATATTAGGGAGTTTTCGAATAGCGTACGCCAAGTTAGCGGGCGTTGCGGGCGTAGCGTTAGCGTAAGGGCGCCATATGAGTTTTCGAATAGCGTTTGTCACCCACCAGCGCTAACGCCGCAAAGGGGCTTTGCGGGCCCCACGCTATTTCGGATTTCTTGCGGGCGGCCCGCAAACGCTAACCGTGGTTAGCGTTACGACGCATGCGCAGTGGCAGCGACCGCAACGGTAAGCGAACGCAAAGCTTTGCGTACGGTATTCGAAAACTCCCTATTGACGTCATCGCAACAAGTGCCCTTCATTTCGATAATAGACAGTTATAGTAAAGCGGGCTTTGCGGAATAGCGGGATCGAAGTGGGCATGCGCTGTGCCCTAAAAGACCCGTAGCGTGTACCGACCGCACGCTATTTTTCAGATTTAGCGTTACCGTGTTTTCGTGGTCTACGTAGTGTGCGTAAAACATGGCGGCGGTTTTGGACGCCCGCTTCGAACTGAATTTAGCCTTGGTGGGGACGGATCCACTTCTTTAGTAGCTAACGGCTGTGCAAAATGGCTTCGCTTGCCTTCAGGTAGCTTCGACGACCGAGTATTACGGATAACTTAGCCTAGATTTTGTGATCGCTTCCCATTTCGGGCGTCCCTAGCCCTAACTAGAAGATCGGTGTAAACAAATCCGCAACATAAAAATTCGCGCTTTTGGTGCGTGGTTCATACTTATTTACTTTTATTATTACTAAATAAAAGTACTACTATTGTTGCGCGTGGGGATACAGGCGAGAATTCTCAGTTTTTTCATTTCACTCTTTTTAATGCATTCACCCTCCGCTAGATGACGCCACCGTACCAGCTTGGGTACGTAAACGCTATCCCGCTAAACTATAACGCGCTGTCCGAAACGAACGTGTGCGGCACGGTAACGCTATTCCCTTAACTCCCGCTATCACGTTAACGCTATACTATAACTGTCTAATACTACAGGTCTAACGTGAGTGCTGACGTTACGTCATACCATGGGTTACCCTTTAAACGCTTATGAAGTTGACGTTCCTGGTAATCCCACGATGAGCACACAACTACACACTTGCAACACGTCGATCCACCTAGTAACGCTTGGCTCAAAGCCAGAAAATGCAGCATAGAGAACTACTCGCCGACTGCTTCACATGACGCCGATTCCCACACGGCGTGGGATCTGCCTAATTTTTTTTCTCGGGGCGCATGAGGCACGTGCGCGCTCAGCCACTGGCCCAGCGGCATCCGTTACGGTGAAGGAGGCATATCAGAACTTTTCGAACGCGGAAGATATGCATCAGCGGCACTTTAAATGTAGTACGGCAACAAACTACCGATGAGAGCGAGAAAGCACGTGCACGCACCACTGGTAGCAGCCACTTTCGTCCGCGTCTACAACGCCCAGGGTGAAGTTGGTGGCCACTTCGTGGCGGAGAGGCAGCAACACACGAGACACGTCCAACCTTGCCGCTTCTGCGGCGCACAACACCACCACGAACAAAAAGTGTGGAGACATGCTACTCGGCGCAACAAGCACACGCGCCACGTTTCGAACTGTCACCTGTCACCAGCAGGCATTCCACGGATAGCGGATAGCGTGTACTTGGAGGTAGAGGTGTGCGCCGAGACGTCGGCGCGCCGCCGCCGACAGTTTTCGCTGCGCCGCCGCCGCCGACGCCAACTGATCGGCGCGCCGCCGCCGCCGCCGCCGACGTGTTCTCTCGGCGCGATCGGCGCGCCATTTAAGTACGATAAATTTTTTTTTTTCAGTAAACCTACCTTCATTTCACACCTTCTGCCACCAGTAAATAGTCGGTCTTTTCTTAATTATGCCCACTTGGCAAACGCATCGCAATTGATTCGCCTGCTGCTTCAAGTTAAATAACTGGACCAGAAAACTTGTTCGGTGCTCTCAATAATGTGGAAAGGTAGTGTTGGATTCAAAATAAACGTGAATTTTAATCTTCAATAGGGCGCTTAGTGAACACAAACGACACAAACGAAAAAGTACAGGACATAAGGCAAAGAGCGCAACCTGTACTTTTTCGTTTGTGTCGTTTGTGTTCACTAAGCGCCCCATTGAAGATGAATCAACACCAACTAGCCCACCTTATAGCTCTCCTCAGTGAATTTTAAGCTACTTTCGAGCTCACCGTAGTTAAGCGAATCCAAATCAGTGACAAGCGGCAACGGTAGTGTTTGGCGAGGACTGTTGACATACTCGGGCTGACGAGTCTGCTACCTCTCACATAATATGTATTATATGAGGCGGGCTTTGAATAGTAATAAAATGTGTGGAGGTTGGTGTTGGAATAACAATAAATATGTCTGTGAAAGCGAGCCAAGTAACAACGTCAGTTCAAAGGGGAAGGGCGGGGACTTGGAATGGAGAGAGCAAGAGCTAGCTATTTGGGGTATATATATTTAGAAAGAATCAGTTTAAAAACTGGAACACATGGCCTTTAGTGAATAAAGAAAGGGAAAAGGACAATAGATGAAATGATTTATCAAAGAGAAACGATCCCCAACCTATAGGTCGGCAGGTAATTCAGCAAGGTCGACAATTAGACGAGATGGTGATCACCATAAAGTTCGTGTGAAGTAACACACAGAACGTGAATGCGGACGTAACCCTAAAGTGTGGGTGTAAAATGTCTTGTGTTTCCTCCACTTTGACCTGCACTCAATGCGATACTCCACGTCAGACTATGAAACCGAGTAATGCGCCTTTCCTTCGCCTGTTCTACCTCGGACTCAATTCGACTAATTAGCGTACATGCCGATTTGTCACAATCGTGTTTGAAACAGGACATCACTAACGTAGGTTGCTGGGCGAGTTGGTTCATAATATTCAGGAGAGGAAACCAGCGAAATACACGAAGACAGTGAAGGAGAACAACCAGACAGTACAAGCGCAGGACTTCGAACTAAACGATTATTACAGAATTAAGCCCCCCATACACATTTTAACCAGCAGCGCATGCATAAATATAGGCTATCTGACCCGTTTCACAGTTGCACACTTAACACTACAAAGCCATGGTGAATGTCAAGGTGGTACAAACAGCACATTTCCATGAAACACCGAAATGACGACGCCACGTGGAGCCGCTATGTATAGCACCGCGAATTCTTAATCTGTAAGGAAAACTGAGGAATGCCTCACACATGACACTTTGCCCTGCCTTGTTTTATTTTGAGGGCATCAAAAACTCCACGTTCAATCTTATTTTTTACTTTGCCAATGACACTCACTGATGTGAAATCAGGGGCGCAGAGCCTTTGAAGCGCAGAGGTAAGTTTCCAGCAGTGCCTGTAGGGAGTAGATTGCAGTGTTCACGCAGCCTGTCATTGAATCATCGGCCCGTCTGACCGCTGTACACACGGTCCCATGACAAGCGAATTTCGAAACTTACGTGCCTCTGCGCCGCAAAGGCTGTGGCTGCGCCCCTGATTTCAAATCAGTGAGTGCCACTGGCAGAGGAAGAAATAAGAGTAAACGTGAAACTTGTGAAGCCTTTGAAATATATATATATATATATATATATATATATATATATATATATATATATATATATATATATATATATATATATATATATATATATATATATATATAAAGAGGGGGGGGCAAAGTGTCATGTGTGAGTAGTCCCTCAGTTTTCCTCACAGACAAAGAATTTGCGGTTCTAGATAACGGTGCACGTGGCGTTGATATCTTGGTGTTTCGTGCAAATAGGCTGTCTGTGCCACCTTGACACGTTTCTTGGCTCTGTACTGTGAATTGTGCAACGTGACAAAGCTCTGATAGCCTATTTACGTATGTGCTGCTGGTTCCTGTGTGTGGGGTTTGTCCAACACTTGCTTTGGTTGGTTCCTACGCTGTCTCCGTGTTTTTCGTTGGTTTCTTCTTAAGGAGATCGCTAAAGATAATCACAATTATCGTCATGCGGGCGTAACAACCCCCCCTCCCATCCTTCCTCTTCTCCCGATATTTTCCCATCATGCACGTGCACGAGAGGTCTTCATCAACGCGCGACGTGAACGAAAGATGTGTTGCACCTTTCGCCCACGAGACCGATCAACCTCCTTTCAGCATGTTGTACAGGATATTAAGGAAGATCATTTGAATTTCGAATAAGATAAGCGCCACACTTCACTTTAATGTACCCAGAGAAGAAGCTGCATTTAGGATAGTGTTTTACCATAGATGACCGTCATACGATTAATCGAATAATTGAGAAAACTGCCGAATAAAAAAAAATCTATATGACATACGTACATAGGCATTCGACTCGGTAGAGATATATCAGCGGTTCTAGAGGCGTTCCTTCGACACGGAGTACACGTGTGCGTCAGTGGCGGAGCCAGAAATTTTTTCGGGGGGGGGGGGGGGGGGGGTTCAACCATACTTTAGGTATGTTCGTGCGTGCGTTTGTATGTGTGCGTGCCTATATACGCAAGCAAAATTGAAAAATTTCGGGGGGGGGGGGGGGGGTGAACCCCCCCCCCCCCCTGGCTACGCGTACACAGCTACTCTGCTTCTCTAAAAAAGTAGGAAAATCCCTCCTAACACTCTGGCGAAAAGTAAAAGTATTTTTCAGAAAACCCCCCTTTTCTTTTCCTCTTAGGACCCTTTCTAGAAAGAAGTTGCGCCGAAGACAGGTGGTTCATGGCTTTCGCGATTAGCTCTGTTTTCGCACATGCCGAAAAAGAAAGTGAAAGAAGCTAGGGGAGAGAAACGCTACTCGTTAATTCAGCAGGAGAGGAAACATTTTTGAAATCACGCTGTTGGTTGGAGTCACGGTGTCAGAGAAATCACCGTGGATAGGGCTTTTGTTGACGGCGCCCATTGTTCAGGCTACAATGCACCACACTATCAGCCAGCCCGCGGAAGCCCGCGGGTAGCCAGAAGTGGAAAATCGAAGAGCCCCAGTACTGCTGGAACTTTAGGTGCGGGTAGAGTGCCTCGATTTCCTCCTCGGGCGAGGAGGACATCGAGGCACTCTAGGTGCGGGCGTAGAACGGACGTCACCGCCTCGATTGGCAGTCATTTTTGGGGGGGGGGTCACGCATATTTACAACATCATGTGCAGGGACTGGATTAGGTGGCACCTGGGGAGACTTGGTGTTAAGGCTCCCCAGGCGCCTTTACAACAAGTTAAAAAAGAAACATGGTATGTCTGGTGCCCGTGAAAGTGAGGACAGTAGGCGAGTGGAAGTTGCCACGCTTTCAGCGATGTCAGGTTGTCACGATTTTGTGCAAGCATTGAAAACCAGAAATCAAGGAGCATTTGCAGTACTCGCCATGCCAATAGATTCACCGAATGAATCACAAACGTCATGTATCGCATGCCGTTTCCTTGCCGGGGCGCTGAAAGAACATGAAAGGTCCGCCGCATGAGGGGGAGGAGACATGCCTGCTCATCGCAGTGTGAGATTGGTCATCCGTTTTTAATTAAGTAATGATATTAATTAATTACATTTTAATTTATGGTATATCATTTAATTATATATTTTAATTATTTCAATAATTATCATTATTTTAATTATATAATAAACGATACCCAGCCACGAAATACGAGGGAACTGATTGAAGCATATCAAGCGAAAAAAAAAAACATGGTCATGATCGTGTATACCTTCCATATCGTTATCACGAAAAGAGGTTTAACCTACTTTAGAGAAATGTAATTAAGGTATACCGGCTCTTGCCTGTTTAGTGTGAACAAGTAACCCGTATGGGTTCCGAAACGTCTCTGTGTTTTTCACCTTGACTTGGTCAGTGCAACATCCTCATCATGATACCTGACCAGACGAACTTTCGTCGAACTCTTGACTACATAGTCGCAGCTTGTGTGTTCGTGAAATTTTCTCGTGTTGCGCACGCATCCTTCAAGGCTGGGTTCGTCGTTCTTTCAAACTATGTGCCAACGGCTTACCGCGCCATGAATCTTGTAAAACACATATACAACCACGGTACAAAAAAAAAAAAAAAAAAAAACTATGCTGCACATTTATGGAACAAATAAACACACATTCAAGATTGCCACGTGCCGCGGTGGCACGGTCTCTGATGCTGACCCAATAGACGCGTGTACGATCCCGGCCGCGGTGCTCGCATTTTGACGGACGCTAAATGATGTCTGCACGTCAAAGAACCGTGCATGCAACTTCCGGAGTAGTCCACTGCGGCGTGTTTCATGTTCGTATCGTGGTCACGGTACGTGAAACCTCAGAAATGATTAATACACTGTACATGACTTGAGATAAGTGCCCTCTCACCCATTCTTTTTTTTTTATTTTCTATGTGCACGCCGAAAAAAAATATTTAACAAACGTTTGCCAGTTCTCTGACTTCTAGTACATATCTATGCTGTTCTCTCAGCCCTTAGTGTTAAAAGCCCTGAATTTCAGCTAATTAAACAAAGAAGATGCAGTAAAATAGCTTTTTGAAACTTGTAGTTTCGGTTTCCACGCCGCCGGCGCCGCCGACGAAAAGTGGCCGTGCGCCGCCGCCGATGATATACCCGGCGTGCGCCGACGACGCCGCCGACTCGGATCGACCCCCCACGCCGCCGCCGGTCGAAACCTCCACGGCGCACACCTCTACATAGTGGGTACATTCCATGTCCCCACTATGATGACGCTGCCCTATCCCCATGTGTTGTATGGCATCGCGATCGTCATCGTCATCAGCAGGTGGCTACTACACAGTGGGTACATTCCATGTCCCCACTATTGCCATCTTCGACTGGTTGCTCTAGAGCGCTCTCGCGAGCGGCATTGTGTTCGACTGGTTGAAAGAGAGCGCGCGCCTCACGTTCGGCTGGTTATTTCCGATCGCTCTCCTCTATCGTCGAGCGCTCTGAGCTGCTCCGAGCCCTATCGGCGGAGCAGCGCGAGCGCTTCCGGTCACGTGCTCGAAACGCCGCGGTAACCTAGGAGACGCAGGCGGCTCACCATTTAATCGGCTGAGCTTCGACACGGCTTCGACACGACTTCGACTAGAAACTGGATTTTCGCTGTAGTCACGTGGTTCCGCCTGCGCCGGTTTTCCTCCGGGAGCGGGTGTCACGTTCGGCTCGCGCAGTAATGCTCTGTCTCCGAGTCGGGGCAGCACCGTATCCGACCACCTTTGAGTCGGAGGACGGAGGCGACCAGTCGAAGATACCATATGATGACGCTGCCCTTATGGCAGCGTCATCCCCATGTGTTGTATGGCATCGCGATCGTCATCAGCAGGTGGCTACTACACTACATAGAAGGGACGCACGACCGACAGGCAAAGGAGCTTCGCCCTTAAAAAACAAACAAAGACTAACTTATCAAGAGACTGCGGTCCAAAACGCCAAACAACAAACAGTTGACGATAATGATATGCTGTGTAACAACGATCGGCAAAAGCCTGCGCAGTGACTACAAACTGGAACCTGTCCAACCGGACCACTAGGTGTGATTAAACAAAACCATCTAAAAATTGCAGCTCCTTTGGAAGCAATGTCAGCGAAGGTGCATGCTTACGCATTGGTCACTTCTATCAATGAAGAAGGCCTCTATTATTTCCCTTTCCATTTTGTCATTAGACTTGTACAGGATTAATGTTTGCTTTAGGTTCGGCGTACATCCGCATCGCCTGCAATGTAAATCCAGGTGGCCACCCGTGTGTGAAGAACAGCTAGTGCGTGCTCCCGCGCCCTTTCATTGAAGCAACGTCCCGTCTTTCCTTCCGATTTACAGTTGAAGTTTGCGCCCGTTCTGTGTACTCAGCTTCGTCCGTGTTTCCTTTTCGCGCAGTCCTACTATATATGTCCACGGCCAAGACGTGATGGTGGTTGGTTACATGTGCTCAAACGATGTGCATGTGACACCATATCGCGATGCCATGTGTTGTATGGCATCGCGATCGTCATCACGCAGGTGGCTACTATGTACTACAAACCTACAAACATGGGACGCACGACCCACGGCATAAGTACACTGTAGCATAAGGAGCTTCGCTCCTAAAATAATGAAAATAGGGGTTTTCAAGGTTTTCAACAGGTGGGCCCGGCCCCCCGAAAAAAATTTCTGGCTACGGGCCTGTTTCCTACTTCTGGAACGCCGTACACCACGCGTGGTGTACGGCGTTCCAGAAGTGGTGTACGGCGTTCCAGAAGTAGGAAACAGGCCCGTAACTTCCTGGAGGGCAAGAGCCCAAGGCCACTTCTTCGAAGAAGTGGCCTTGGGCTCTTGCCCTCCAGGAAGTTATTTGGGATTTGAACCTCTCAGCAATTGAATCATAGGGAGATGTGTCATTGTCTTGGATGTCGCTGAGACCGGCGTGTAGTACCACGATGGCCTCTGTTGATTCCCAGACGTCCGTTGCAGTTTCGATGGCCTCCATTGTTTGCACATCGTAGCATCTTTTTTCGTACGGCAGTGTACACTACTGTGCCATGCACTGGCTTGGAGGACTGCATGTTTGATTCTACGTGCATTGCTATCCCCGTAAACGAATGCCCTTGGAGATCCCGTTGGCAGATCTGGAGGGGCTGCTTTCTTGTGCGACGATGGCCCGGAGGCCTGGCGATCCTCCGCCTTCTTGCACAGTCGCTTCTGAGCCCGCTTGCTGTGTTTGACCCGCCAGCCGACGTCCTCCGCGGGAGAGTCACCCACTAGTTCCTGATCGCCGTTGGGCTTGTTCTGGGATCGGTCTATCACTCTGCCGGCATCGACGGCTGCGGCTTTGACCGCGTTCCTGTCATCACTTACGTCCTCTACAGACTTGGCCAATTCTACCCTTCTCGTCGCACCGGTATTCTCATGGCTGCTGGCCCTGCCTGCGTCTATTGAGTCCAAAGCTCTCTGCAGTACTCCAACTTGTTCTAGTAATGCTCCTCTCAGGCTTCTCTCCTCTGCAAGTTTGTCCAGCAGCGCCTCTCGCTTGTTTTTGCTGTTCACGACATGTGCCTCCAACCGTGCTGTCAGGGTATCCAAGGCAAGCTTCCACCTCTCCGACTCCTGTTTGGCTTGTAGCTGAAACTCTTCTCTCGATCATGACCCTCATTATCTCGCATATGCGACAAAGGAAGGACGAATCAGCTTCCGCATCTTGCGTTGTCTCAAATGGCGTGTCAGATCGCTCGATCCACCGCTCGCAGCTCGGGCACTGCACCCAGTCGACAAGTTCTTTTCCACATGACGCCTTCCCGTTTGGCGCCTTCGCTCTCTTGGTGTGCTTCATTTCAGTCATCTCCGCACACCTCCGCACTATGGTCAAACTGGTGCCACCTCTCATCCGCAGTCGGTACCACTACGTGTCGGCGCTGGTGCTGTCCCGGTGGCCACTGAGACGAGACCGGCCTGTTAAGGCCTGACCCCACGCGTTGCAGCGTGTCGGCGCGTGGCTTTTTGACGCGGCGTCGCGCCCTCTCCCTACTTAGAGAGAGGGCGCGCGGCTACGCAAAGCTGCGCGCCCTCTCTCTCCATAGGGAGAGGGCGCGACGCCGCATCAAAAAAGCCATGCGTTGACACGCTGCAATGCGTACGTGTGGCCAGGCCTTTAGGCCTCGTCCCCACATAGGCTTGTGCAGCGTTGCGCTGTCACCGCACAGATGGTGTTCCGATGGTCCGTAGGGCTCGTTGAGACAGTCCCCGCACCCCCGAAGCGCAGGATTTGCTGAGATGCGCCTTAACGGTACATTACAGCACGCGCGACACTTCACACGTCGCATTCACACAGCGCACAGGTGGTGCGCCGTCATAGCAAATGACTTCAACGGCGCCGACTCGTTCCCGACACTAGCCAAACCCTTCTAGCCTCTCTAGTTGCGCTTTCCTTGTGTCTTCAACCGACAGCGCGGTGATGATGATGACGATGAATTGTGGTTACGCCCTTTGTATCGGGTTGAAAAAAAAAAAGCTGTTTCTGTTTTGTCGTGTGACCCCTGGTGTCATGTCAACACACCAGTGTGCTGACGTTGCCTGTACGTGCCGCTGGATGGATCTTGGTCTCCATTGATGTCTGTTTAGAGGCAATGAGCTCGCCCATGCCCCGACATATCGCACCCACCCTCAGCTATGCATATGGACCCACTTCTAACATACACAGATATTCTAGAACACCAAAGACTTGAAAGACGGAAACTTCCACCCCCGGGGCCAAACCTCAGTAAGGAATCTCAGGTTGCGTGGAGTCGCCTGCAGACCCTGTCCTACCCCAACCCATACATATTGTCTAAGATAGATCCCAACACACATGCACCACAGTGCAGGTTCTGCACCAATAAAACAGCCACCCTGTACCACATGGTATGGGAATGCCCACACAATCCACCTGTGCAACCCAGGACAGAACACAACATAAAAGGGTGGGAGGCAGCTCTGTCCAGCTCGGATCTGAAGACCCAAGAGGCCCTCGTGAAACGTGCGAGGACAGCGGCCCGCACCAATGGGATTCCGGACTAAGGATCCCACTCACCAATCTTCTCGCACAGAACATCAAATAAATGTTTTATTCTCTCTTACTCTGTTTCTGTAGCCAAGCCATCGTGGCCATGCAGGTCATGTGACCCATGTCACGCCGGCCAATCACCCCTTTTCCCCTTCTTAAAAACGCCCGCAATAAACGTGGGAGAACACTCTCTCACCCGAAGCCCGTCTGCATGTCCCTCTCTGCGTGCCCTCCCGTTGCTAAGCCTCTCCGTTGGCCTGCCACAGGTTTGCGTGCTCCCTACCTACAAAAAATTTCCAGGCAGTGGAGCACCGAACGAGTGTTCTTCGTCACGGCCTGCTCCACGATGTGCAACGTGCCGAAAACACCGAGATGATTTCGCGCGGACTGCAACAAGGCGTTGAGGAACTTAGCTCCTTTCGCGGCGGCCTTCAAGTGTCCGCCTAATTCGAGGATGAAACCTGAAAAGAAATGCTCCTACTTCAACTAATTCATTGCGTATATATTTTTTTTGTATGCCACGAATTGGCACCTCCCAGGCCCGTAGCCAGGAATTTTTTTTCGGGGTGGGGGGGGCACTTGTTGGAGGCCTTGAAAAACCTATTTTTATTATTTTGCCTTAATAAAACACCCCCCCTCCATCTGAATTTGGGGGGGGGGGGGGAAGGGGGGGGCGCCTAGGGCACCCCTCCCTGGCTACGGGCCTGGCGCCTCCCCACTGAGGCAAACATGTAACTATTTCCAGCAATATATTTGATTTTGTATATATATGCGACATGGTCATCCATGGATATTTTCCTCTTATAAGGTGCGTTATTTATGTAAGTACTAGTTTCGTGTCTTCAATGTCTCTGGAAAATGACTTTTTTTTTTTCTGCATTTCCAAAATTGCATGTCTTAAAAATTTTACATTTCTACATACACAGTCCAAGCATTCATTTGATAGCTCAAGTACTACAGTGTTATAGATAAAATGAAAATGTGAAAATATTTGTAGCCTAAAATTTAAATATTGCATCACACGTTGAATGTTGACGCGCAGTTGTGAATCAGTGACGATAACGTTCGTTCTGTACCCAATGAAAGGCAGCATCTGATCATGAATCTTTAATTAGTAACACAATAAATTATGGCCTTCACATTAAGCAAATGGACTCGTGAAAATCCCCATTCTAACAAATTTATCAAGAACAGCACAAGCCTGAGCTCTGACGTCAACATGCACAACAGTAGCAGGGAAAGGCTTTGATGTGTAGTGAAGGGTTCCAGCAAGTTTCAAACGTGAGCACAAGAAGAAAGTAACGCACAGGACTAGCTGTGTACTGTGCGTTACTTTCTTCTTCTGCTTGCGTTTGAAACTTGCTGGAACCTTTCACTGCACATCATGTACCAACTGGCCCAGAAAACCACACTGCTAAAAAAGGCTTTGATAAGCACATTTAATACAACCATCACAGTGTTGTTCATTTTTTAATGTTGCAATAATACGACTAGGGCATTTTCCAAACAACACCGAATGATGGGCAACACTGAGACATAAACTGCAAGAACTCTGGACAACCTGCCTGCTCTGATAGCAAAAGAAGGACGGTGGAGACTGATGAGAGATTGCACGCACACACACACACCTCGAGAGAATTAGTGGCATTAGCCTGGCACGTAGTGAGCGAGACACCTCGAGAGGTCCCTTTGTTTTCCTGAATGTCTCGCACGGTACGAAGAAGAGAACCTAGGAACTGTCGCTGATGGAAGTGTGTCACAACATTGAAGAAGTAGCAAAACTGGAAGGAGGGCAGCATTGATAGCCGTTGAGCATTGCGTCGTAACCACAGAACACCTTCGGTGAAACAAGTGCCGTATCCTGGAGAAACACAGGGGCACAACGGAGGCACACCGTCACTGGCTCATATTGTTCAAACTTAAGCTGTGCTTGAGACGGGACACCAATGTAGAAGCAGAAAGGACCAACTCAGACTAACAACTGATTTATTGAAATCGCACAACCTGGTTCCAGGAGGCAAGATTGTGTGATTTCAATAAATCCGTTGTTAGTCTGCATTTATCCTGTCTGCTTCTACTCTGGTGTCCCGTCCCAAGCACAGTTTAAGTTTGAATAATATGTCGCACCACCTAGCCCCACAACACATGCTTCTCGAGTTCATCACTGGCTCGCGTAGTAAACAGCGTACGTGTGAAAAATAAGTGTTCAGCTATGTACACGCTATCACGCACAAACACTGGGATGTGGGTGCTCTGATATTGCCGAATGCGTCAGCAGTCCGTGCTGAGGTGCGCCGACGGCTGGCAGGGGTGTTTGGTCACGGTCGGCCGGCCATCGACCAACTGAAGCCTGCACTTGACGCGGTCGCCTTCGAAGACCGCCATTACGAGCGCCGGATCGGCAGAGGCGAGCTCCGCGGCGGGCTCTGTCCGCTGGTGGAAGGCGTGCCGGATGAGTGGCCTTCGGTCGCAGCCGAGCAGGCTTGAAGAGCCGGAATGGCTGGCGTCCGAGCGGCTCCGTGAGTGGCACTCTTCTTCGGGGTGGCCCTCGAAGCCCCGGGCCGGAGGAGACTCGTCTGGGTCGATGGTCTCGTAAATGTGGTCCAGGTACACGTCCGGGTTCCGGTAGTGGCCATACGGCGGCGGGTGTGGCTCGTTGCCGTCGCAGTCATCCGCCATGAAGCCCAACTCGCCGTCGCAGCCACTCGGTCGTGGAAGCACCAGAATGGCGCCACGTGCCCGTGGAGTGGTGCGCGTGTCCAGGGGTATTCTTGTAGACGGGTGGCCTCCTTTGTCGGCGGCAGGGTGAACAAGTGCAAAACAATGTCAGAATACAGAGTTCCTAGATGTCTCAACAGAGTGCAATGTCTAAGGTCACACTCAAAATATCATTGAAGTGAACTTAAGAAAAAGAGTTAGCGTCAATACCATGGTGCATGAAGGAGAGGTGACACATCGGCTCAGAGGCGCAGCACGGCAGCAGCGTCAAAAAGTTGTTCATGTTCGCCTTCTTTCCACCAGGCGGCACTCGGCACATGGGGGGCCAGTATAACGTGTAAAACTGCTGGGCGCCACTTCCCGCTGTCTGCCACACCACGTGTCATGTGGAAAGGTCTTTATTAGTGTTCTGTGAAACTATGACGTGCTTATCCGTATGAATTGTACTGGTGCGCTTACTGGTTGGCGGCCCCGTTCACGTAGCGCCACCTTTGAGCGCGTGCGTGAACCCAAACAAAGTTTTCGCCACGCTCGCTCGCCGCGTCGAGTCACCTCTCCTTCTTACACCGTGGTCAACTCCGAAGGAAGCCTTCTTTTCAATGGGAGTACTATGCTGAAACAGTGGCCAGGGCGGTGAGTACATGGTAGGGGGGAGTGTGAAGTGCTCACCTATTCTTGTGGGAGGCACTTGAATTTTAGCCAACTATTATGCTACCGATAATGAAGGTTATGCAAAGTTGTACGCCACTGTAAATTTATACTGCAGTTATTAGCAGCACAAGGTATGTGTTTGTAGATTGCGTTGCACAATCCAACACCAGCTCACTGCATGACGGTGCTATCTCATTCCCCTCGTGTGTGCTTTATCTTTTTTGCACAATAAGCTGTTAGCTGGAGCTAACAAAATGTCTGACAAAATCACACTACACAAGAATAGCAGTCAACCATTAAGGACTGTGGCTGAAAATCTAATGACCGTAACTGAATGTAAATGCTGTAGTTCCAACAAACACACTAAGAATGTGGCTTTCTCGCACTAGCATGCATGTGAATAATTTTGTTTTCATTCTCTTTTGCTCTGCTTGTACTATCTTGTTACCCTAGTTTTTTTGTGATGCACCACTAAAGGCACACCGACACAAAAATCTTGGTCTAGTGTTTGATTTGTTGGGGGGCCTGTTAGTCACAACGCGACACATTGCTTGCTGCAGTGTGCGACAGACAGTTATTCACAGTCTGTTTATTACTGACCAGTCTCAGTTCCAGTTTGGAAAAGCTTCGAGAATGAAATGCCTTATCTTAGCACGGTGGTGTGGAAAAAACGATAACATGGAGAAAGGAATATGAAACATGGCGCAAACTATGAACTCAGAATTTATTGAAACAACAAACATATATATGTGTGAAATCCAAAAAACAGCAGGAAGGGGAAGATGGAAGCTTGCGATGAAAAAATCCGTAAATAGGGGTTGTGTGCTCGAGCACACAACCCCTGTTTACGGATTTTTTCATATATATGTGTGGTTAGATGAACACGTGTTAATAAACCATCAGCAGACAACCAGAGCAGACTTGCCGCAGAGTTAGTCTTTCTGGAAGCGCGTCATTGAGACAATATTTGTCTGCTCATGGTTTTTTAACATGTGTTCATCCAACCACGCACATATATGTTCGTTGTTTCAATAAATTCTGAGTTGATAGTTTGCGCTGTGTTTCGTGTTCCTTTCTCCAAGTTATTGTTCTTTTGCACACCACCGTGCTAAGATGAGTTGCCAACTCGCCAAGCAGTACATACTTCTCAAATGAAAAGTTGCCAGGTGCAGCTAACACCACCTAGCATGTGCGAAGTGGTAAAAAAACTTGGCTACGTGAGCACACTCACAGCGCTGCCTGCATCATCTGCTTGGCTTCTTTTGCCTGCTGCAAATGCAGCACGATGCTGTCACCACCATGGTCAATACAGTTATAGTTTAGTGGGCTTACCAAAATAGTGGGATCGAAATGCGCATGCGCAGTACGCTAAACAACCTGAAGCGTTTACCCTACGCACGCTATTTTTCATATTTAGCTTTACCGTGTTTGCGTGGTTGATGTAGTGTACGTAAAACATGGCAGTGGTTTTGGGTGCCCGCTTCGAACTGAATTTAGCGTCGATGTGGACGGATCCACTTCTTCTGCAGCAAATGACTGTGTAAAATGGCTTCCCTTACCTTCAGGTAGCTTCGACGACTGAGCATTATGGATAACTTAACCTAGGTTTTGAGATTGCTTCCCATTTCAAATCCCTAGGCCTATCTAGAATATCGGTGTAAACCAATCTGAAAGATAAAAATTTTTGCTTTCGGTGTGTGTGTCCCATTTATTTACTTTTACCGTTACTAAAAAAAAGTTGTAATATTGCTGCGTGTGGGGATACAGGCGAGCATCCTAAGCGTTTTTTCTTTTCACTTTTTTAAATGTGTTCACCCTCTGCTAGGTGCCACCACCGTCGCAAGTTTGGCACGTAAACGCTATCCCGCTAAACTAAAAGACGTCCGCAACGAATGTTCGCAGCACGGTAACGCTATTCCCTTAACCCCTGCTATTACACTAACGCTGAACTATAACTGTCTATTGTCGTCATCGTGATATGGTGGCAACCACAGAGTTTCCCAAAATTAACTAGAGGGAACTCTGGCGCTGTGATTGTTCAGCCACCATGGGAATGATAAGTAGTACACGAATTTGCTTAGTACTATATTCGTACTTGCGGGCTTCGAACGCACTTGTGGCTTAGTTTATTGCTGTGTTTTGGTTTTGGTTCGAATAAAAGAACAGACCCTTGTGAACCTCGAGAGCCGATTTGAATTGGTGAGCCTAAAAGGTAAAGGTAGCGAAGTTGAACTGTTGAACATTTGCTGAAATTCGTTTTGCGACGAAGCGGATAGAGGCCCATGGAGCCAAACAGAGCCGAACGAACGAAGATTAGACAAATCCATGTACTACCCATCATTCCCGTACTGGCTGAAGCGCCATGCGTAGCAGCTCCCATAGACACTAGCGCCAGAGTTCCCTCTAGTTTATTTATTGGAAACTATGGTGGTATCGACTTTCTCGAGGCTTCCACACATATGCCGCAGCATGGACTCGTGGGAAGCCACTGAATAGCAGTCAGCTGGCGCAACTGCGGAAAAAGGTTCAATGGTGACTATGACATCATCATTACTATACTCCATATTAGAAGATCCCTTCAGCACTGAGGAGGCTACAGGGCCCCTAGGCCAATAAGAAAGGCGAAGATCCCTGACAATGTATTCATCCGTGCCACTTCGTCTGCTCAGCATGCACGCATTGGGTGAGTAAAGCAAGCAGACGGCAGCGCCAAAAAAAGAAAACATGCTGCAACCATAAAAGTGGGTGCCCTCCGCTTCGAATTTATCTCAATGTCATTGTCGTGCGCTGTGTTGCCCATAAGTTCCAAACTGACGCTTGTATTTGCTTCAGATTCATGTCCTGCAATTTGAGAGCAATGTACTTGTGACTATGTTGCACTATTTACAACAACTTAATGAAATTATCACTGTGTTAGGCTTAACAGGCATGCCAAAATGAATGGCTGATCTTGCCAATAAGGATAAAACGTACCTACGCTTTGCCCTCAGCATGAGATGGTGCAAAGCGACGGCTGATTCCACAATTTATTTGTTGCTGTCAACGCAGTGGGCGAGAAGCAAGCGCAAGTTAGGATCGAAGCGGGCGGTCGCGTCTGGAGGGGCGCTGCCATGTTGACTTGTAAACACAGTTACCGGCGGTTACCGATACACTTTTTAAAGGCGTACGACGTAAGTGCAAAGAAGAATAAAGAAGATCAAGTATTGCTGAGGCTTAGTAGGTGCCAAACATGCACAAATATCTCAATTCTAAGTTGAATTGTATGTGGAACTATGTTTTGCTGCGCAAGCATGTGGCTTGTGAACACCCGTAGCCTTGGTAGTGCTGACAGGTAGTGGTGAGATGGAGTATAGCTGCGCCAGCTCGGCTGCAGTGGTGACGTCGCGGAAGTTGGGAGTCACTTCCAGTCACTTTAGGCGATGTCAGTGTCGCAAGTTATGGTGTACAGCGCTTACTGTGCGCAAGAACTTCAGTATTGGCATAAATTACCTCCGGAGCTATATTCCTTGTTGAGATTTGGTAGATGTTATATGTGTGTCCAGGGAAATAGACTGCACAGGCTGTCTCAGCAGCGAAATTTCGTGTCGATGCTGAGACAGCATCGACACGAATGGAGATTCCTATCTGAAAGCAGAGCACAAACAGCTCACAGCTGCAGAGCCTAAGCAAAACCAATATTTGAGCAAATCTGCCTGCATAATTGCACAAGATCATAGTTTTGTTCCCCCCTCTGACAATGCCATGAAAAGATGCACAGGTGTCCATGGGATGAGCATACAGACACATGGAAATCCCACTTTCAAGCTCGTAACTACTGTCACAGTAAAATTTTTCACACATTGTGGCTATCAGAATCCCTTACATAAATATAAAAAGCTTCTACGCAACTTTTTTTTTTTTTTTTAATCCCCACCCCCTTAAAGGGTTACCACAACTGGGTGCAGGACATCTCTAAGAGCAGTAGCAAGTTATGGTTTGAATGCCACAGCACTACACTGAGGCTCAGAGTTGCCAGCTCCACTTATAATAAGCGGACTTGGGCTTCTTTTTTGCGGAGTCACTTGTAGGATTTTCTAGTCGCTTGTCGCATTATTGGGTCGATGACCTTGAGTAGTTGAGTGTTGAAGTCAAACCTACGTTTGGGGAATCAGCAAGTAATGTTAATCATGCAGTGGCAAACGTGCATTCAACCGAATGGAGACTACCCTGGAGACAATGTTAAAAAGTACATGTGTGCTTTCATTCATATTTGCAAATATTTTCGCTGCACGAAACAATGGGTCATTTTTACAACTCTCCTTCGTGTTTGAGTGACATTTTTTGTTATAATTAACAATATTTTCAAGAATGAGAAAATTCATGAAGTTGTTCTGGGCTTTTTTATGAAAGTTGCACCCCCCTTTTTGGGCTTCTTTTGTGGTGATTATTCGCCTATTAGCTTGGTAGCATCTGGCAACTCTGCTGAGGCGTGGCACTTGACAAAAATTACACTCATCTTGCTACAATACGCTCTTTCCTGCGATAAGGTTTTTTTTTCTTGTATTTAATTTGTACGTTAATGCTCAAACAGTTACATACCTAGTGTAGTTGACCTAATAGAGGATGATTGTGTGACAACAGAGTCCGAATTCTTGGGTGGGCACCAAAACTGGCTTTCAAGCTGCAAAAGGAAAAGACAACATTGTGTTCGCCTGCATTATGACACCCATATCCAACAACAGAAGCAGCAGTGGTCTCATTAAGTATGACACTGCTTCTACAGAGACACCCAAAAATATCAAAGTGCAAGCAACAAAAACAACAGACAATTAAGCGAAGGAAAGCATAGGGTGCATTATTTCTTGTTTCTAACTCTATTGTAACGAACATTATCCAAATTGAAAGGAATTAAAGTGGACGATAAAGCACCCTTTCCATCGGTGGGATCCAAAAACTAGGAGGATGCTTGAGCTTCTTCGTCTTCAAGAGTGGAATGCGATAGCGTGATTGGGCCCCGTGCGCATCGTCTTCAACCATGCCGCAAGGAAAGGAACGTTTGTGCACGTAACACTGGCCGTTTCAAATTATCCCAAAATGTCTACTGGATGTGCTAAGTGCCCACTACGCCATAGTTCTTCCTTTTGCTAATTGGGGAAGTGTACCCTCGACTCGTTCGTAAGGTGCCACGTGCACGTGCGTGGCTGCACACTTTGTCATGGGTGGGCAGCTTTAAAACACCCACTCGTCGCGCAAATCACTTGTTTCGACGCCTGGTGAAATTCTAGGATTCTGCCACGCAATATTACATGTGCTAAGGAGACTCCTTCCACTACATGACACTCATATAGTGTTTTTTTTTTTCCTAAGCAGTGTGAAGCAATGACGTGGCTCTGTGGTAGACCACCTGCTTGCCCCGCAGACGGCCTGGGTTCGATGCTTACGTTGAACCCAAATTTTTTATTATTTATTTTATTTGCATCTTTCTCAATGTTTTGGTCACGGACAAGATGACAACTTTTCGCTCACGACCAACGATGCCGACACAGATGCCAGAACTTCTGCGAAATGAACTTTTTAATGCTTTCGAGTTAAAAACATATTACGCTAGTGTCTGGTTACATAATGAAATTAAAAGCTAGCTAGAAATGAGTTTCTGGTACAAATATGACCATGACTGTCACACAAGGCTTTTCTAGCCAGTGAATGGGTACGCACACTGTGTGGCAGTCCTCCGCAGGATGGGGCCGAGTGGGCCGTGCCATTGGAGTGCGTGAATGATGGCCGTTCAGAGGACTTCTCGCTGCGCAGGCACGATGGTAGCCACGGCCAGTGCTCCACCAGCTGCTTGTACTCTTTGCGCACCTGGGCACCCATGAAATTTTGCTGGGCTGAGCTCTTCTATTTATTGATCAGCGTCAGATATTCAAACACCATGCATATATGACAGTAAGGATATTAAGGACAATAAGGAATATTGTCACGTGGTCATGACATGGATGAAGATAGCAGTAGGCTTCTTCAAGGTGAAACTCTTTATTAAACTTTTTTTTTAGCACGCACAAAAGACAAGGACAAGAAAGATAGAGACACACGATCGTAGTGCTCGTGTGTCTCTATCTTTCTTGTCCTTGTCTTTCGTGTGAGCTAAAAAAAGTTTAATATGGATACATGCCAACTTGCCCAGTTATCAGTTTTACTGAAATTCTTTATTTGGCCGAACTTGTGGCCACGAAACGGAAACTCAAATTACAGCAAGCAATGCATGCTGTACACTGATATCGGCGCACAGAGCGTCGGCCGTCGATAAACTGATCATCGTTGGGACGCGCTGTCTTTTATACATCATGCATCAAACTTTCCAGCCGTATCACTGGTGGTCGTGCAAGCTCTGGAATAAGCTTAACAAAACAATCTGCTACAATCGCAAAGCTTCTCGAACACTGAGGCGCAGTCTGCGCTGAGCATTGCTGACAGTCCTTGTGGGTGTAAACCGAACACAGCAAAATTGAAACGATAAATGCGTGTGACAATAATTTAAAGGGGCCATGATATCCAGGGGCGTAGCTGAAGAAGGGGGGGGGGGTTATGGGGCTTCAGCACCCCCCGAAGTTTTTTCGTATTGTGACGTATCGCCGACCAAAAGAGCTAGCTGCGCCGGAAACCATCCTGGATTTTTTCTAAAATTGCTTTTTGCAGTCGAAAAGACACTTCGGTGTGAACACTGCGCAACCCTGGCGGTCCTGTATCTGGCTGTGCAGCGCGTGATACCGTAAGAACTATCCTGCTAAAGAAGGTGTAGTGCCTTCTATTGCCATTTTAGTCGTGTCACCGTGAAGGAGTAAATATTGTCGACGTGCAGGACGCTCTGGATTCAGATATATAGAAGGGGCCTCCAACAAACCTAAACTAGCGGGCCGCAGTAACGAAATTTAGTCCCACAAGCGCTGGGAGGACAGTAAAGATGGTGGATACCGGGGGTGGGGGGGGGGTGCAGAGAGTTTGAATGAAAATGTCACCAAACGTTGCCTCTTGAAAGAATAAAAAAATCTTTTCCTGCATGGGTGATTTCAGATGGGTATTTGACGCAGGTCTCGGAAAACATGGATACTGATTTTCAGAATGACTGAAATCTGGACGCCGATTGTGAAATATGGAGTTTTCGTTGCACGGTGATGTTGCAACTTATCATGAGCGCATGGGGTGTCTCGCGCACACGCACAAAACACATGAGATCAGTCCCGTCTCTGTAGCTTGCCTGAACAAAGAGCTATTAGACGTATTAGGCGAGAAAATAATGCGAATACTATTTAGCAAACTCGCAAGGCTATTATGTCTGAAGGCGCGGGCCGCTAGCAAGGGGTCCGCGGCCGCGTGTTTTGTCCCGGCAATGCACTGTATTCTTAGAACAAAAGGCATCTACTAATTTGGGCTGCTAGGGTACGCCGATCAGCGGGGGGAGCATGGATAAGTTAGGGCGGGGGGGAGAGCATCCTTGATTCACTCGTTAACTGACTACTCTGACCTCAAAGTTGCTCTGATGTATTCAGTGTTGCCACTGAGCTGACATTTTTTAGGTCAATCTTTGAACACACACAAATTTTTTTTCCCTGTCCGAGAAGCGAATCCACATCGATGACGCTGCTAAGGAGACTATAATGTACTAGCAATCCTGCTTTGCCAAAAATTACTTCCTTCTAACGGTGATAGCGCTTCGAACAGCTTTCTTTCGGCCAAAGCATGATGAGCTGCCTTGTGCTATATAAGTGGCGTTTCTTTTCTGAAAGAACCAGATCAGAAAAGGGCTAAATTTCACCGGAGCCTAAAACGTGCCAAAGTATATTTCTCTTTTAAACGAATTGTAATCAAAATAGGACAATTCCTCATCGTAACACGAACACGAAAAAGGCAGTTTTGAATTTACGAAAAAATCAGCAAAATCCTTTCTCTGCTTGGATCAAACTGAGTGAGATCCATTAAATCAGTGCTGCTTCAACAAACACGACCAAAACAACCAACGTGACCGGGTTCAACCTGTTTCATTTGGGTCCTAGTAGCTTTCCTATATTGCTTTCATTCGACAACCTTTGCGCTGCATATCATAGCCTTCTTCCACTCCAAGGCAGTAAATGTGAAATAGAAGACAAGTGAAATGAAGATATTGGGCACCACTTTAATCCTTGAAGAAGAAGCGATCCGAATCGGCGTGAAATCAGATGAGCTAAAAAGAAGACGAAGAAGACTTGAAACAGTTATTAGGCTACAAATAAACAAACAAACGAACAAACAAACAAACAAGCATTTTTCTGAAGGCCCTCAAGATGTCAAGAACGACAAAACGCTGCCGGTAGTCCAGAATGGCACGCATTTTCCCTGGTAGTACCACTTCCTCTACAAGTCTAGTTATCGTCGTTACGCCAATGCAACAAAAAGCGGCACCGATGGAAGCACAAGCATGGTGTTAATGTTGTTGCAAAATATTGCTGTATCGTTCATTTGCTGTGATTTAGACTTCTTTTACGAGCTAAGTCATGCCCAAATGAAATGTTACAATCTCTAAAAGCCAAATACAAATTTTACTCTGGAATACTGACGATAGTAGGCTACATAGATTTTAGCCGCAATATAGATTTGAGGTATTTTGGTGACATGAGTGCACAGGCAAAAAAATGTTGGAGCTGGCCCGACCATATTGTCCGTAGCAAAAAACTGCGTTTCTTTTTTTTTTCAGTTTCAGTTAAAGCGGACTTGGCTTTTTTAGAAGAAAAGCGCCACATAAGATGATCCGGCTAGAATAGTTCCAGTTCTACCACGCTGTTATTTCGAGCTCAGTTAGCCCAGCGTTTTGCAGTACTACTACTAATAATAATTTGTGGAGTTTGACGCACCCACAACCACAGTATGGTTATCAGGCGCGATGATCCGGCTAGAATAGTTCCAGTTCTACCACGCTGTTATTTCGAGCTCAGTTAGCCCAGCGCTTTTGCAGTACTACTACTAATAATAATTTGTGGAGTTTGACGAGCCCACAACCACAGTATGGTTATCAGGCGCGATGATCCGGCTAGAATAGTTCCAGTTCTACCACGCTGTTATTTCGAGCTCAGTTAGCCCAGCGTTTTGCAGTACTACTACTAATAATAATTTGTGGAGTTTGACGCGCCCACAACCACAGTATGGTTATCAGGCGCGATGATCCGGCTAGAATAGTTCCAGTTCTACCACGCTGTTATTTCGAGCTCAGTTAGCCCAGCGTTTTGCAGTACTACTACTAATAATAATTTGTGGAGTTTGACGAGCCCACAACCACAGTATGGTTATCAGGCGCGATGATCCGGCTAGAATAGTTCCAGTTCTACCACGCTGTTATTTCGAGCTCAGTTAGCCCAGCGTTTTGCAGTACTACTACTAATAATAATTTGTGGAGTTTGACGAGCCCACAACCACAGTATGGTTATCAGGCGCGATGATCCGGCTAGAATAGTTCCAGTTCTACCACGCTGTTATTTCGAGCTCAGTTAGCCCAGCGTTTTGCAGTACTACTACTAATAATAATTTGTGGAGTTTGACGAGCCCACAACCACAGTATGGTTATCAGGCGCGATGATCCGGCTAGAATAGTTCCAGTTCTACCACGCTGTTATTTCGAGCTCAGTTAGCCCAGCGTTTTGCAGTACTACTACTAATAATAATTTGTGGAGTTTGACAAGCCCATAACCACAGTATGGTTATCAGGCGCGATGATCCGGCTAGAATAGTTCCAGTTCTACCACGCTGTTATTTCGAGCTCAGTTAGCCCAGCGTTTTGCAGTACTACTACTAATAATAATTTGTGGAGTTTGACGAGCCCACAACCACAGTATGGTTATCAGGCGATGATCCGGCTAGAATAGTTCCAGTTCTACCACGCTGTTATTTCGAGCTCAGTTAGCCCGGCGTTTTGCAGTACTACTACTAATAATAATTTGTGGAGTTTGACGAGCCCACAACCACAGTATGGTTATCAGGCGCGATGATCCGGCTAGAATAGTTCCAGTTCTACCACGCTGTTATTTCGAGCTCAGTTAGCCCAGCGTTTTGCAGTACTACTACTAATAATAATTTGTGGAGTTTGACGAGCCCACAACCACAGTATGGTTATCAGGCGCGATGATCCGGCTAGAATAGTTCCAGTTCTACCACGCTGTTATTTCGAGCTCAGTTAGCCCGGCGTTTTGCAGTACTACTACTAATAATAATTTGTGGAGTTTGACGCGCCCACAACCACAGTATGGTTATCAGGCGCGATGATCCGGCTAGAATAGTTCCAGTTCTACCACGCTGTTATTTCGAGCTCAGTTAGCCCAGCGTTTTGCAGTACTACTACTAATAATAATTTGTGGAGTTTGACGAGCCCACAACCACAGTATGGTTATCAGGCGCGATGATCCGGCTAGAATAGTTCCAGTTCTACCACGCTGTTATTTCGAGCTCAGTTAGCCCAGCGTTTTGCAGTACTACTACTAATAATAATTTGTGGAGTTTGACGAGCCCACAACCACAGTATGGTTATCAGGCGCGATGATCCGGCTAGAATAGTTCCAGTTCTACCACGCTGTTATTTCGAGCTCAGTTAGCCCAGCGTTTTGCAGTACTACTACTAATAATAATTTGTGGAGTTTGACAAGCCCATAACCACAGTATGGTTATCAGGCGCGATGATCCGGCTAGAATAGTTCCAGTTCTACCACGCTGTTATTTCGAGCTCAGTTAGCCCAGCGTTTTGCAGTACTACTACTAATAATAATTTGTGGAGTTTGACGAGCCCACAACCACAGTATGGTTATCAGGCGCGATGATCCGGCTAGAATAGTTCCAGTTCTACCACGCTGTTATTTCGAGCTCAGTTAGCCCGGCGTTTTGCAGTACTACTACTAATAATAATTTGTGGAGTTTGACGCACCCACAACCACAGTATGGTTATCAGGCGCGATGATCCGGCTAGAATAGTTCCAGTTCTACCACGCTGTTATTTCGAGCTCGGTTAGCCCGGCGTTTTGCAGTACTACTACTAATAATAATTTGTGGAGTTTGACGAGCCCACAACCACAGTATGGTTATCAGGCGCGATGATCCGGCTAGAATAGTTCCAGTTCTACCACGCTGTTATTTCGAGCTCAGTTAGCCCGGCGTTTTGCAGTACTACTACTAATAATAATTTGTGGAGTTTGACGAGCCCACAACCACAGTATGGTTATCAGGCGCTTGATAGTGGAGGACTAAAAAAATTTCTACCGGTTGTGTTCCTTAACAAGCACTAGGCTCGCGCACTTACAGTGGCCTCAAGCATTTCGTCTCCATAAAAATGCCACCACATCATCCGCATCAGCAGTCGAGAACCGTAAGTACCGTACCATCGCGGTGCCTTGCGCTTTGAAAATTCTGTTTGCTTTGTATTTTTTTGTCTTTTATAAATGCGTGTATCATGAGGTCAACAAAAATCTATATTTAATGTGTATTCCAAGAACCACAGCTGTCTATGTGAGCTATGTTGTCTCGTGACTCAGTAGCGTAATGTTTTGGGATAAGTGGCGTTTAAAGGTCCTGCGTAAAAAGCTAATATCTCATAAAGCACGTGAATGGATGCCTATACAACTCTGGAAACGAAGCAGTATGATAGGGGCTCAATCGCAAAACATTGCGACCATTTATAACGTAACCACTTACAGTGCAGGACCAGGTATAATGCGGTTTTTTCCGACTCCCGTTTACCCTCCCATAGGACTCCATGTATACGTATACCACTTATTGTGTAGTCCCCCCCCCCGAGATGAAAGACCGGTTATAATGCGGTTGGCAGAAAATCCTCAGAGAAGAGAGGGTGCGAGCGCGCTTCTCAGCGCAGGTGCGCCGGCCGGGGAGAGAGCGACGACGGCGTTACGGAGGAGGGAACGCAGAAAGGATGAATGAGAAGCGACGGGGGGTGACGGGGAGGGGTGTGTGCAGCAGCCCTGCGCAAGTGCGGGGTGTGAGAAGGGGGGGGGGAGTGGTTGCATAGGCGATGGCGAAGCCTTTGCCCCCCTTTGCCGCTTTTGCTTCGACCGCCTGACATGCGCGCCCCGCCATGAACAGGCGCCTACGTACACTGCTGTTTGACTCTTCGGTTTTCTATCGGGAAAATAGTTGCGTCGTCGTAGAGCGCAGATTCCCGTACTAGTGACAATGCTTTGAGACGCGATCGAGCTTTCGCCTTGTACCACCAACAGGCGGACTTACAAGCTTGGAAGACTTTTTTCAGGATAGCTGCGGCGGCTGTTCTCCCAATCGTGAACCGAAACTTCATTTCACGCGTGCTGCCCTTGGTCCGTGAGTGTGATCTCTTCAACGACTGATCTCCGCATTTCTTGGGCAAGCGTCTTGCGACGGCATGCCAAATTGCAACCCACACGCTAGGCCTAACAAACGCTAGCGCTAGCTGCCTCGTCGGTAGTGGCCGCGGACTGTCAATGTTGCGGTTTGGCACCGAGCCAACGGAACATTTTGCACTTGTTGCATTTCGAAGGGGTGACTTACATCTTCAACGAAAATGAGGACCTGTGTGTGTAACACTCGTGTGGCGGTTCGTGGTCGCCACTTTTTTCGACATTGCGCACGTGTCCTCGCCCAAACATCCGACTTCGTAGAATCAACACCTTCAGAAAACACAGAAATCGGACGTGTATATAAAAAGTATTACCGAAAGAGAAAAAAGATAATGACGAAGAAAACTTGGAAGGCATTACAGTCTTGAACACAAGGAGATACCTCGTTGAACTCATGTAGGACAAATTATCACTCCAGAACACTGTAGCACACAAAAAACAGCCTTTGATGGAGGCGAAATGGCAGAGGCCCGTGTGCTGTGTGATGTCAGTGCACGTTAAAGAACACCAGATGGTCGAAATTTCCGGAACCCTCCCCATAGTTCCTGCGGTATATAGTATCGCGGCAAAGTCTGCATAAATGAGGAGGTACGAAAAGTTAGTTTTAGGTGGCGTCTTTCCGTTAAGGTGCATATTTTTTTCCGTGTTTATGTCGGTACCGCAGGTACACGAACGCTAACCATTCAACATTTTCAAATTTAAGTGGATGCAAACTTACGTCCCAGTTGCATGGCCCGATAGTCGGAATCGCATGGCAGTCTCTTGGTCATGTTTTGCACACGTGCAGCCTTTCAAAAATGTTGTTTTGGTTATAGTGCGGTACCGCTTATAGTGCGGATATTCGCGATTCCAGCGACTTACGTTATAAGCGGTCTATGCTGTAGCATCAGGTAGCATCCTATATTCCAAAGGAAATTTTACATTTCACTTCTGGTTCTAGTCACTCATTTGCGATCAGAGAAACAGGTCATAATTTCGCTCACCGGCAGTTCATCTCAGCAATACATGCACCACGCATTATTAAGGTTCACAAGCAGTGTGAACGGTTGCTTAGTTTTCATGCAAATAAATGCTATTAGTTGCACTTTCTAATAAGAAAGTGTAGCAGTATATTTTTAGTGGGATGTCAGGTGGAAAGGTGGATAAAACTGTTTGACAACCTTATGCAGTATTGCGTTACAATGTGCACTCCCAGAAGGTAAACTTGATGACTGTGTCTATGACAAAGCTCATATGTATTAAATCTGCTAGACGTTACGCTGCTCTTTGTTATTGTTTTCTTCAATAGTAAGCTGGCAGATGTCGGGGGCGAGCTTATTCTAACAGTGCGAAGTACTATAGTGGGTAAAAAAACATGCGCACACACCATGAAAAATTGATTCGATCACCATTTTCAACAAATTTTGATCAATTAGCTTCTTGAAACTAAGATAATTGTGACGTTTGTAGTGAATTTTTCTCAATCAATTATGTACATGGATCTCCAAACACGAGCGGAAAAACAGGAGCCTGCAAATGCACAGCAAAATATAGCCAGGTTTAAATTTAGTGCATTATTTTCTATTATAACTTATATCTTAAGTAATAAATTTGTGTTTTCTAAATGGCTTCTTCACATGACTCAACTTAAATGATCTAGTGATTGTAACATAAATACACGAACTTTCCCACATGAAGCTTTCATATTCCAAAGTCGTAATAAGATTTATTTCTAGTAATCATGCAAAAATACATGACGATTACGGTGCGAGATAGATCCTGGTAGAACTATTGTTCAAGGTGAACAGCTGGAGAGGAAAATTATGAGGGCCTTCTTCTCAGATAACGTGTGATGCAGCAACGTCATGTCAGTAGAATTAAGCGCGAAATGTAATGTTTCAGTAGTACTAGAATGCCCCTTAAACAACGTTCACTTTTGCTAATGGGTCCCAAAGAATGTACTGTGTTACCAGAGTTGCATAGACTTTCGTTAGTTCACTTGGGCAGCCCTATGTAAAGGACTTTTAATTGTTTCCTCCAGAATGGCAAGCCAGCACGTTTCACCGGACAGGTGCTGTGAACGATGAGAAGTGTAGAGGAAAACAAAAAAGTCACAGTTTCGCTACTAGGGCAAAGCAATGAATGCGATAGCAAAAATTAGTTTGTCACATGAAGAACGACAAGCAGCTCCACACTTGCAACGCGCCGCCGCAGCTTAAAGAAGGACGCTCGAAAAGGATGCATAGGTATACACAGGACAAGCGTGAACTAACAACTGTCGCAGTTGTTACGTGTTTATATTTGAGCAACGAGCTGCGAGTGCCCACAATGCAGATAAGGCGACGCTGTTGTTGTTGTTGCCTCTGACATGGCTCATACCCACTCAGGGGAATTGGCCAAGGATTGATTATATGATTATATGACTTTTCGACGCTGTTTGATACTCCTTGTCCTTTTAAACTGCGGCACGTGGAATGACCCCTCTACGTCTCCTGCCACGCGGTGCCGTCTGACGCCAAGTGTGCCCGGTGTTCTTTTTTTTAGATGCGAAGCAGCTTAGAGCAGAGTTCAGTCCGGTGGTGTGCAGCCTGACCACCCTTACTGCGCATGCGCCAACTCTCCCCCTCTCCTCGCGTGAGCGCGAGGAGGTGGGAGGAGGTGGCGTGAGCGCTGCCTCCGCTTCGTTTCTCCTCTCCCGTTTCTCTCTCTCCGGTGCAGCTGTGCGCTCGTATATAATGCGATGCGCGCTCGCTCCTTTGCACTCTCCTTCGCAACGACGCTATGGATGTCAACATTGGCGCCAGTTGTAGCGGAATCGGTAACGTAAGCTGTGACAGCAGCTCAAGCAGCACCGCTGATACACAACTCCACACACAAATCAAACATACATGGAAATATACAAATGAAAACAACAAATGGAAACACAAGTGAACACCAGCGCTGCTTCGCATCCCCACATGGTTCCCTTTAGTGGGAGGTGGTGTAATTTTAGATGCGAAGCATCTTATGCTCGGGGCTGTGTCCGGCCCTACCGCGTCCCGCATCCGGCGTTCCGCGTCCAGTCACTTTTAGAGCTGTGCACGGGCCTAATTTTCAAGCCCAAGCCCGGCCCGGGCCCATTGACTGCGTCGCAGGCCCGCCCGAGCCCGACCCCAAAGGGCTTCGTGCCCGTCCGGCCCGGCCCGACGTACAAAAACACAAACCCCGGCCCGGTCCGGCCCGACACTATGAAAGTTTGCTGCAGAGACAAGATATCGCTTTTTGATCATGTTGCATTTTATTCAACATATCAAAGTTAAACCTATGCAAACGACATATGTTAATGTGTATACACAGATTACAAGTTTTGTAAAAATAACAAGCTGCGCAGTGATTCGGACTTCAGTGAAGTGCGGTGCATCACATATCCTGTCGAACTGAAGTTCCGTTCGCTGCTCGCAATGGTAGCCAGAATCGCAAATATCTTTTTCGCAAGCATAGCAAGCTTAGAATAATTAGACTCCTTGTTCTTCCAGCAGTTTATTATCTATGATGCAGGAAAGGAGGATGATTGTGTGGATAAATAATCACAAAGGTGATCTGTGTGCTCATCGCTAAATGCTAGAAAACAATTCCGGCACAACGTCTATATTTTTTTGGTTTGATGTGGGCTTTGCAACTGGCCCGGCCCACCCGATGCCCGAGATGAGTAGCCCGAGCCCGGCCCGAGCCCGAGTTGGGAAGACGTCCGCATACCCGAGCCCGGCCCGCGGGCCGGGCCGGGCTCGGGCTTTCGGGCTACCCGGAGCCCGTGCACAGCTCTAGTCACTTTCATGAAGTAGGGAAGCACCCACTATGCGAACCAGAACACTGTAGTACAATAAGGCTGTCAATCACCACCACAGTTACCAGAGTCATAGCCAAGAGCACAGAGTGGCTGCTTAGCAATGGCTAGGCATGTGGTGGGTGCAAGCAAAGAATAACACGCACTACCGGTGGTGTCTGTCGCCTACGTTGGCTCCATTCCTTGACCTTGCCTGCATGTGCTTGCGGAGGCTTTGTCCATCCCTCCTTCCCGCGTCCCGCATCCCAAACCCCCCTCTCTCATCTTTCCTATGCTCACCCCCCTTCCTCTCCTCTAGGAATCCTCTACTCTACGAAGCAGCGCCCGCGTCCTGTTGACTCCATTCCTTGATCGTGCTTGCATGTGCTTGAGGGGGCTTTGTCCGTCCCTCCTTCCCGCGTCCCGCATGCCACACCCCCCAGACCGCATGCGCATCCCCTCCCCCCCTTTCTCTCCTCTAGAAATCCTCTACTGTACGGAGCAGCGCCTGCGTCCCACACCCCCCCCAGCGCATGGGCGTCCTCTCCCCCCTCTCTCTCCTATCCTACGGTCACCCCCGTTTTCCCCTCTAGAAATCCTCTACTCTATAGAGCAGCGCGCACGACAGGTGCTTTCTCCTCTCCCACGCTCCCCCCCTTTCTCTCCTCTAGAAATCCTCTACTCTACAGAGTGGCGCCCGCGTCCCACACCACCACAGTGCATGCGCATCCCCTCTCTCTCCTCTCCTACGGTCCCCCCCCCCCGTTCTCTCCTATAGGAATCCTCTACTCTACGAAGCGGCACGCACGACAGGTGGTGCGACAGCTGCATACTCCGCTGGGGGGCATCATGGTAGTTCCGCGGTATGAAAATGACGGAGCGCGCGCGCCTCATTCTCTCTCCTGTGCAGCGCCGCGATGTGTGCCCAGGCCGCTGCCGCGGAACGGGAGCGGCGACGTTTCTCCTGCTCAAGCCAGCCATCCCCGCTGCTTCGCATCCACACATGGTTCCCTTTAGCGGGAGATGGGAAAATTTTTTTTTCCTTCTACATCATGAGTAGTACAGAAGGGGGGCCACTTTTTCGTGTGCATCTCAAGGGCAGTGTTCAATTTGAAAGAAACTGTAAAAGCGTTGCGTGATAGAAAACACGCTCAAGCTGTGCCAAGATCTGCGTACTGCGAGCGGCAAATGGTGCATATGAATAGCTCGCTGTTATATCACTGGCACGAGCATGGCGTGTGGCTGTGTTGGCTAGCGCAGCAGGCTGCGGAGCGAGGGGTCACTGGTTCGAATCCCCGGTCAGGTGGTTTGGAAGTTTTGTCTACTGATTTATTTTTCTTTATGCCTGTCTTATATATACACATGCATATACATATCCGGGACATGACGGCGTCGACAGACGGCGACGGCGAAAATCAACCCAGAGTGTCCATATAATCGCTATCGCAATAAAACTATGCATTTCATTAGATCACAGTTTTTAACAGACTTTGTGTTGTAACAGCGCCATCCTGCAACTAAGACAACATTTCAAATGCTGGAGAAGCAAATACGCATCTCTTTCATAGACATTATACATACATATATATATATATATATATATTGACATGCGAGCCCCCTTCCCGAACAAAATTCCTGGCTACGCCACTGATGACATCGTCACCAACCGATTCATGGTTTTCAGCGAAAAATGGATGTAGGGGTTACTTGTGCCTATACATATATTTAAAATGGACTGCAAAAGAACATTTCATTGCAAGATGGGCCCTTGAAATTGCCAGCTATAAACCCCACCCGACGCCGGCGGCCGCCGCCATTTGGCCATGGCGTGTGTGACGTCATGTGCTTCACGGAGTGGAGCCATCGTCTTCTACCCAAGTTTCAGCCGCTGCAAACCGTTTATTTTCTATGCTGAACTGGAGGAAGCTGTAATAGCTCCATTGTACATGCAGCTGACCACAATACAAGATCGTTGGCCGGAATACAGGCGCTTGCAAAGCAAGCAGCTTGTTATGTCGCAGCTTGTGAGTGCACCAGTGTTCTCAGACTCTCAGGCCGCTCGCGTTGTTCATAAAATTGCTCGTTATAAATTAAGTTCTCGACCAAGTGCGCTGAAATTTCGCAAGGTTGTTTGTGAACACCCAAGGAGTAACCCACATAACACAGATTATGAGGGAAAAGTAAGTGTCATGGCCCCTTTAAGTCCTGCCTCTAAGGGAGATGTGCGTCTTGAAAAAAATTTCTTTATTAGTTGGGTTAACTGAATGAAATTTCATACAATTATTGTTTTTTTTTTCTGCAGATTCCAAATATTCATGTAGATTTCTATTATCTCCATTAGAACAAAAGATATGCAATTTGAGTGAAAAATTTTTGCTTCATACATTTCATGATTATCAAGAATTATATTTTGGTAAACATTATAAGAAAATAAATAGCATTATCAGCTAGAGCAGCTTTCTGGCATTCTTGCCGCATACTTTGTTTTTGTGTTTGACTAAGACAAGTTGCCAAAAATCCCCGTAAGAATTATGCTAGAAAACGTTGATGAAATAGCATACCTTTTGTTCTAATGCAGCTATTAAAAATCTACTCAGAGATTTGGAATCTGCAGGAAAAACTGAATACGTGTATTAAGTTTCATGTGGTTCACCCAACTACTGTAAAAACACTTTTGAAGTCCGCATCTTCCCTTAACGGAAAGAAGTGTAAATTTAAGGGCTCATTTTCATTGTTAGAATGATGTTTTAACAGTGAAAATGAGCCCTTAAATTTACACTTCTTTCCTTGATTCATAGTGAGGGTCCCATTCTGGCAGAGTTGATGCCTTCAGGTAGTATACTAGGGATTATTGGTCAGCTGCCAGCTCGTAATAAGATCACGTGCTAAGTGACGCCAGCAGGCAGGAAAAGAGTGTTCCACACTTGCCGTCATAGCTACTGGCGGCGCTGACTGATGCTCCCAGGTTTAAATGCACACATGTACCCCATAAAGTGGACGGAGGGATGACCGCCGCTGTAGCTCAGTTGTTAGAGCATAAGACGGGTTATTCGAAGGTCGCAGGTTCGGTCCCTGCCGGCAGCAAGTTATCTTTCCGTCCACTTTTCTTTCTTCACAGTTACATTACAATTGTTACTAATCACGTCCCCTATACTTTCCTTGGCATCATTGTCTGTTAGCTCTCATTAATACTGTCTTCCCTTAACGTAGCATATCAGGCATGTTGGTATGATATTGCCACGGGTGCTTCTTTTTCTATTTTTATCTAACCGGTCCGTTACAAGTATAACCAATGCCTTGCACAAAATGAGCCCGAATTTCTGGGAACCTTCCAGATTACTACCCTACTTTAGAAACTTCTGATAAGCCTGAGTGCGCAACACGAACGGTTATTCTGGGACAAATGATACAGTTCTTCAAGCAAGATGCTTCCCAATATCTCTAAAAAGCACATGCAAAATGTAGAATGCACTGAATAGACCCATCTAATGGTTCACTGGAGACATGAAATGAAAGCTAGGTCCTTCTGGAAACACAAAACTATTACAGCAGACCCTCGTTAAATGGAACCAGAAGGGACCAAGGAAATATGTTTTCATTAAAAGGACTTTTTGAGGGCCTAGTTGGTGAATACTGACGAGAATTACTTAGTGCAAGAAAAAACGCAGCACACAAGAATCCCTTGTGTGTCTTTCTTGTGTGCGCTGCGTCTTTTGAAGCGCTAAGTAATTCTCGTCATGTTTCGTTTAGCAGGGGTTCCATTCACTGAGAGATGCGTTGGGTTGCAGGATTCAAGTAGGTAACCAGTCATAGTTGAAGCAGTTTACTGAGAGTCTACTGTAATGATACACACCCACAAATTACTCAGGGAGGCAAACATTTGCAATCACCTTATCGTTCCTGAGGCAGTGGAAGACAAATATGAAGAGGCCCTGTAAGCTGTTGAGGAATGTGAACAGGTACGCCATGGCCACCGACTCGGCACTGAGATAGAGGAGGCCGAACCCCCACGTCAGGCCAAGCAAGACAACCAGCACGGCCGCACTGCGGATCCAAATCCTGCAAAACATTGAAGATTTGCTGCATAAGCACCACTATACTTTTTAGTATTGAAAACACCATGTCCTATACTCGGCGAGAATTTTTCTTGACAGCACTGTGGAAGCTACAGAACGGAACCACATGCCTGCTACCGCACCAAGAAATAGCACTTAAGTTTACCGATAATTCTGTCATTTGCCTTGCATAAATGCTGCTTTATCTATTATCGAAGGAAAGAAGTGTGAACTTAACGGCAATGATGCCAAGGAAAGTACTTTCCTTGGCATCATTGTCTGTTAGGTCTCATTAATATTGCTTTATCTATTATGAGACTCAAACAGTTGCGGGAACTCGTCGGTAAAATACAGTATTTGTTCACTTTGGGAGAACGCCATCATTTTCGTTCTATTTCTTAGACCTTTTCAGCACATCCATTTTCCAGAGTAAACATGGCGTCCATGACAGAGTGGGTCAGTGTGCGGCCACAAACGCGCTGTTCCAAGAAAAATGTACTCGTAATATGACACTAAAATGCACACTGACCCATCAAAATGTTTCTCCCACTCACATTTTTCGTGTATATGGTTTTCTAAACACGTTAACGATGCGAGCGAGCAAAACCAAAATCAGCCGCAAGTTGGTGTACTATTTGCAGAGCAACACGAATGTGTGGAAGCTCTGCCTCTGTAGCCTTCGCTCCAATGTCGAGATAAGTTGTCGCCAAGTATAGTTGGAAATTATATCAATAATCAGTATGTCGCTCACCTGAAGTTTGCCATCTTGGACTGTTCTTTATTCTTGATTGAACTAGCTAGGCTAGAATGATGACACATCATGTACACGGCAATGCTGAGAAATACCAAATTTGCCTGTAAAGGAAAAAAGAGAGAAATTGCGAAGGCCATGAATGTCTGATCAAGAGGCTCATTAACAAGCAACTCAGCAAGTTTACCTAGTTCTGGAACATGCATAACTGCTCATTGGATGTACAGTCTCGACGAAAAAAGATTGACACAAGTGATCGGTTGCCGGAGCGGCAAGATGTCGACACGCGATGCTGTTTTTCCCGAGCACGCCGATATCGAGAATGCCAAGCACATTCCATTTTCCAAAGCAGGGGTGGCCGGCGGAAAGCACTCCAACGAACAACTTTTTCTGGGCAACTGCAATAAAGATACGGTTGCTCGCAACTTCACTGAAGAAAAACAGAATTCATGTTCATAGCCACGTCTGCCGATAAGCGATGAACAAGCGTTTCTTTAACATATGGGCTTTCGGATGGGCCAACAGCAAGATGAGCTGCTTTCCGCCGGCCACCCCTGCAATGGAAAACGGAATGTGCTTGGCAATCTCACTATTGGCGTGTGCATGAACAACAGTGCAGCGTGTCACAAACTTGCGGCTCTCGCCACCGGTCACTTGCGCTAATCTTTTAGGGGCGAAGCTCCTTAAGGTCGAGGCTTGTCCATCACTCCCCCTGGTGTCACTCGGTGTAGCACGAAATGCGGTGTAGCCACGCTAGTGCGATGACGGTGACGCTGCCATCACGGCACAGCACATGCAAGGTAACCATTATATGCCATGACGATGACGCTGGTGACAATGAACAATAAGCGCGTTCCAGAGCACATTCTCTTTTAGGGGCGAAGCTCCTCAAGGTCGAGGCTTGTACATCACTCCCCCCGGTGTGGCCACGCTAGTGCTCACCGCTCCCGCTAGAGGTGCAGCTGTGCTCTCATTTGATTTCCATGGCGCCCACTACATGGCTCTGCGGCGCTCGCCCCACTCTCCAGCGTGCTTGCTCCACTCTCGGCTCGGCGCGCTTCCTCTCTCTTTCGACGGTCGTCACTCAGTGCGCTTCGATACTACCACTACCTACTACTGCTATGAAAACGAAGAAGACAAGGTGGCGGCGGAGCGGAGGGCTCACAAAGCGGCTGCAGCGTGGGCTCTCAAGTTGTGCGAGAGAGAAGTAGGCACCGGCGACACAGACAAGCAGATCCAGATTTGCGGGCTTGCGAAGCTGCAGCGGCACGGCAGCATCGGCAAGCTGATCCAGAGGGGCTCGTGTCACGTCTTCACATGATCGAGTGGGCAATGTACGGGGAGATTCATGGTTACCCGAATGATCCCCAGCAGCTTCACCCACTCATCATCATTCACTTCATGGATATGCTGTGGTTTTTTCCATTGAGACTGTAGTACAATTGTGAACACCTGCGGAAAGCTTCTTCGAGAGAGTTTATGTTTTTTTTTCTTCACATGCTATGAAATGAAGCAATGCCAAACAAGCTTGGGAAACAAGATAATGCTCCATGCAATCGCTATACGGCTCAGGATGCTAGCATTCAGGAAATAGTGGGCAGCAGAGATAAATGCAGTAAAATGTAGGAAGTGTTCTAGCAACGAAACCAAAACTTCTAAGTATGCATTCTTCTTTACACACTGCGTTTACTGCCTTTTCTCCTCTATAATGCATTAAATAAATCTCATATGCGCCATATACTCTGTCGCCCTGTGCTATGAGTTGTCAATGGCATCTTTTAACTGCAATATTTATCGTAATGGCTGTGGGGGGGTGCTCATACCTCCTGTAAAGTAGTTTTCACCTCATGGCGCCCGCGTGTCATCGTTGGTTTAAGGGGGGAACATGGGTCCTGAAATATTTTTAAATTCTTTATCGATTGAGATGAAACTTGCTGAGTTTATGTATACTTGTGTGCAGATTTCAAATACGCAATTGCTTTTTTAGTATAACATGTGGTTTTTTAAAATATACATCTCATATGCTTTTTAGGAGCCCCAGTTTGCCTAAACTGAGAGAGTTACAATGTAATTAAGCACATCAAGATCACCTGGAATGAGTATAGAATGCAAGAAAACAAGAATGGGTGTTCTAAACCCATTTGATCAAAAGTCATGGTATGTGGAACATTCACAAACGAGTCTACGCTAGGCTGGGATTTCAGCCACAAATATTCAACATACCACAACTTTTGTTCAAATGGGCTTAGAACATCCATTCTTGTTTTTTTGCATTCTGTACTCATCCCGGATCATTCTGATATGCTTAATTACTTCGCAATTCTCTCAGTTTAGGCAAACTGGAGCCACCAAAATGGCACCTGGAATTAAAAAACTACATATTGTACTAGAAAAAAAATTGCATATTTGACATCGGCACAGAAATAAACTCAGTGAGTTTCATTGAAATTGATAAAGAATTTTTAAAAAATGTTTTCAGGCGCAGTGTCCCCCCCCTTAAACGCTGCCAAGCAAGAATTGGCGCTGTGCCTGCGCTGTGGCGCCAGTGGCGCCAGTGGCAACGCCTGGCGGGAGTGACGTTATGCGGGTGCATAAGGATGAGCAGGGGCTGGGAGCACGAGTCGGCGGCTGCCTCTTAGGGGAGGTCCAAGGGGACAATTTCACAGCTCTGTCTCACAGACTACCGTGTTGAGTCGAACATCGGCGACATCGCATTCATGGCACATTATGTATTACCGCAGGAAGCTGGGCGAGTTGGTAAGTTAACATTTTCAGGTAAACGTGCAGTGCAGCACAGACTACGGACAAGGACATGCAGTCCGTCTTCTTGCCCGTCGTCTGTGCCGCACTGCATGTTTACCCGAAAACATTGTATGTGTTATGTTCTTTGTGTATCGTACTGGCATTATATTGGGTTATTTGGCATGTTACTTCAGTTATTTACTGGATTCGGCTAGCGGCGCGTCGTTCTGTAGAAGTTCTTAAAATGCACACTTGTTCGTTGCACGACAATGTCTACCCTGTCCACTTCTTTCGAGAGTGGCCTCTTTGAGACCCTAGATCGTTCATCGGGCAGGCTCTCGAGAAGAATGGTGACCATGGGCCCTATGAAGCTCAGGATGAAACAGTTGTCAGCACGGAGCCAGCAATGCTGTGGTGTGCCATGGCTGGCAGGGTTGATGGCAGCAGCCACGACCACGGCGGGCACCTGCCGTATGCGAGCGCATACTACCAGCCGAGACGAGACTTCTCCGAGTCGAACACCTCGAGGAACATCCTCATCTCTGCCTTGTTCAACGTGAGAGAAGGCTTTGCCACACAATTATCTCCTGCTTTCAGAACTAAAGAAAGCTTCAACGAGTTCATGTGCCGTCTGGTCCCTGTGAAGTGCGAGCACTTTGGCATCAGACGGAAGAGGGGTACACCCACACTGAATTAGTCTGTGCACTGCCGTGAGCGTGGGTGTACCCCTCTCCTGTCTGATGCCAAAGTGCTCGCACGTCACAGGGAATAGATGGAACGTGAGCTTGTTGAAGATTTTTTTTTAATTTTGAAAGCTGGAGATAACTGTGTGGCAAAGCCGTCTCTCGCGTTGAACAAGGCAGAGATGAGCTACATGGATGCGCACATCTGAGGTTTTTATGGTTCTGCTCATGGCGAACATGTGTTTTTGGTTTTTTGCTTCCTATAGATATTCGTTTTTTCAAAAGGTCAGTTGTTAGTTACGCACTCGTCCTGTAGCTTTCTTCGTCTCATCCCCCGTTTTTTCCCCGATATTTTTATTCACCCTGCCCCAGATCGTTCATGAGGCAGGCTCACCAGAAGAATGGCGACCACTGGCCCTATGAAGCTCAGGATGAAGTAGTTGTCGGTGCGGAGCCAGCAATGTTGCGGCGTGCCATAGCTGGCAGGGTCAATGGCGGCCGCCACGGCCACGACCACGGCGGGCAGGCCGTACGCGAGTGCGTAGTACCAGCCAAGACGAGATTTCTCCGAGTCAAACACCTCAATGAGCATGACGTAGAGCTGGAATCCTTCGAGGAACATCCACAGGAAAGCGGCAAGAAAGAAGTAGTGCAGCAGGCCAGCGATGATGCCGCAGAGGGTGCGCTGCGTGGTCTGTGAGATGCCGGCCACGAAGACCACCTCGGCAACGAGCAGGCACACGCACAGGTTCTTGTGGATCAACATCCGCTCGCTCTCCAGGCCCCTGCCAGGACGAAAGCATTCTGTCAACACTTCGTGTGCTTAAATTGCAACGAGACCAATATACATATGCTCAATGATGACTCAATAAAACTTGCTGCTGCGTGAGTTGGTTCATACTAGGAAGGAAAAGATGGTTGCGCACAAACTACACATGGACACAGAAGACACGGTCGAGCGCAATCCGTCCGGGTCTTCTGTGTCCTTGTGTAGTTTGTGCACAACCATCTTTTCCTTCACACTGTGTATCCACAAAACTTGCTGCTGGGCGAGTTGGTTCATACTTGGAAGGAAAAGATGGTTGCACACAAACTACACATGGACACAGAAGACACGGTCGAGCGCACTCTGTCCGTGCCTTCTGTGTCCTTGCGTACTACTTTGTGCACAACCATCTTTTCCTTCCAAGTGTGTATCTACAAAACTTGCCGCTGGGCGAGTTGGTTCATACTTGGAAGGAAAAGATGGTTGCGCACAAACTACACATGGACACAGAAGACACGGTCGAGTGCAATCTGTCCGTGTCTTCTGTGTCCTTGTGTAGTTTGTGCACAACCATCTTTTCCTTTCAATGATGACCCAGGTTCATAAGCAAACGCAGGGAATGGCATCAAAGGGAAAGGTATTATTTAAGTATCATCTCACCATTACGCCATTCAAGTCATTCATTTTTGTCCTGACGCACTTTGTAACTATAACCCAACTAGATTTGCTTCAAATGGAAAGCTTTTACTACCTGCTATCCGTACTAAGTATGGTCATCACACTGCTTATTTTTTTTGCTTTATGTATATGGAATTCATTACCATATCACATCAAACAATGCTCTGCATTCAGTTTATTTAAAAAACAATTGTATTCTTAATTGCTTAACTACTTGTTTGTTGTACCTTTTGTTGTAATATTTGTTGTAATATTGTTGTAATATTGTTTGTTGTACCTTTTTTGTTTGCCTATAAATGATTTATTGCTGTTCCATGAAATCACACCTCTTCTGGTAATATTGCTGTCTCTGCTAATTAAGTAATTTTTATTTCATTTTAGGGGCGAAGCTCCTCTTAGTCTAACCTTGTCCTGCGTCCGGCGTAACCGGCAGTATCTCGTGATAATGATGACGATGACGCTGATGACCATGAAGAATAAGCGCGTTCCAGACCACCTCTAGTTCCCATTGTGTGCACCAAGGAAGCAGAGCGTCCCGCAGAAGGTGTGGCCATCTATGTCAAGCAGAACACTGTAGTACAATAAGGCCGTCAACCACTACTACAGTCACTAGAGTCGTGGCCGAGAGCATAGAGGGGCAGCTTAGCAATGCCGTTATAATGAAGGGGGACCGGAAGCCACGTCTACTACCATTTACGAATAAATAAAATTTCTTGTATATATATATATACACACAGTGTTTGTCACGTCTTTGATGATGTACTGAACGGAAGATTCACGGTTTATCGATGAACCTCCAGAGCTTCGCCCACTCATCATCATTCACTCCGTGGATATGCTGTGATTTTTTTTTTATTAAGTAATTTTTATTTTGCAATCTCGGACAGGAGGCCCCCCCTGCAGCCTTGCGCTTTTGGACCTCCTTCTGCAATTTCTCCTGTACGATGCGCTGTTTCTGTAATAATATCTGAAATAAACAATCTTGAAACTTGAAAGTTGCTTCCATGAAGCAAAGGTTAAACAGGAACTTCCTCAAAAATGCTCAGAAGGTCTAAAGCGTGAACCACGTGGAGCAGTACATGCATCAAGCTATGCGCACGCATTTCCGAACCCATACAGGGAAAGCTCTCCCGCACGTCCCCGGTTGTGAACAATTGCGAGTGCAGAGGCCCTGTGTGCTCAAAAAAGCATGCGACCCAATTCCTCAAGTGCAACACAAGGGTTGTTTGCTCTATCCCCCTATTGTGTGGCCAATGCTATGTAGGCGACACCAATTGTTGCATTAATGACAGATTAAGAGAGCACATTGTGTGTTGGTCAAGGGAAAGTGAGTGGAAGTGGCTCATTTAGCTGAGCATTTTAAAAGATGTCAATGCACACCAAAGTTTCCCAGCCCACCCGTTTTCGCCAGGTATAGGAATGAAAAATGCCATCTAGTTTATGAGGCCTTCATGACACGTGCAAAACATGCAACTTCCCACGAAACAAAGCATGTGACTTCTCTCATCATGTTCACAGATTGACGATGGCAGGCTTTCCTGAACATTTCCCATCAGGTTTAGCGACCCTCGTGGACCCTGCGACCCACGTGAACGACCAATACCTACGGCCTTCGTGGACGCGTTATTCGAAGGTTGCAGGTTCGCTCCCTGCCAGCGGCAAGTTATCTTTTAGGGGCGAAGCTCCTCTTAGTCTAACCTTGTCCTGCGTCCCGCGTAACCGGCAGTATCTCGTGATAATGATGACGATGACGCTGATGACCATGAAGAATAAGCGCGTTCCAGACCACCTCTAGTTCTCATCGTGTGCACCGAGGACGCAGAGCGTCCCGCAGGCGGTGTGGCCATCTATGTCAAGCAGAACACTGTAGTTCAATTAGGCCGTCAACCACCATTACAGTCACTAGAGTCATGGCCGAGAGCATAGAGGGGCAACTTAGCAATGGCGAGGCAGGTGGTGTGTGTCGCCCAGGTTGACTCCAGTCCTTGATCTTGCTTGGATGTGCTTGCAGGGGCTTAGTCCATCCCTCCTTCCCGCGTCCTACACCCCTCCAGAGCATGCGCGTCCCCTCCACCTGTCTCTCCTCTCCAACGCTCACCCCCTTTCTTTCCTCTAGCAATTCTCTACTGTACGGAGCGGCGCCGGCGTCCTACACCCCTCCAGAGCATGCGCGTCCCCTCCACCTCTCTCTCCTCTCCAACGCTCACCCCTTTTCTCCTCTAGGAATCTTCTACTCTACGGAGCGGCGTTCCACATCCCCACAGCGGATGTGTGTCCTCTCCTCCTCTCTCTACTCTACGCTCACCCCCCTCTCTCCCCTTTAGGAATCCTCTACGGAGCCATATAAGAACCCCCTATCCCTCCACTCCACCGACCATAAAGCCGTTATAATGAAGGGGGGACCAGAAGCCACGTCTAGCTACCATTTACGAATAAATAAAATTTCTTGTATATAAACACACAGTGTTTGTCACGTCTTTGATGATGTACTGAACGAAGATTCACGGTTTAATCGATGAACCTCCAGAGCTTCGCCCACTCATCATCATTCACTCCGTGGATATGCTGTGATTTTAGATGCGAAGCATCTTATGCTCGGGGCTCTGTCCGTCCCTCCTGCGTCCGCTGTCCCGCGTCCCGCGTCCGGCCACTTTCATGAAGTAGGGAAGCACTCATTATGCGAACCAGAACACTGTAGTAATATGAAGGCCGTCAACCACTACTACAGTCACCAGAATCATGGCCGAGAGCACAGAGAGGCTGCTTAGCAATGGCTAGGCATGTGGTGTCTGTCGCCCAGGTTGACCCCATTCCTTGAGTCATGGCCGAGAGCACAGAGAGGCTGCTTAGCAATGGCTAGGCAGGTGGTGTCTGTCGCCCAGGTTGACCCCATTCCTTAATCTTGCTTGCATGTGTTTGGAGGGGGCTTAGTCCGTCCCTCCTTCCCGCGTCCCACACCACCACAGCGCATGTGCGTCCCCTCCCCCCTCTCTCTCCTACACTCACCCCCTTTCTCTCCTCTAGGAATCTTTTACTCTACGGAGCGTCCCACAGCGCGTCCCTTCCCCTATGCTCTCCTACACTCACCCCCTTCCTCTACTCTAGGAATCCTCTACTCTACGAAGCGGCTCCGGCGTCCCGCAGCGCATGCGCGTCCTCTCCCCCCTCTCTCCTTTAGGAATCCTCTACTCTACGGAGCTGCTCCCGCGCCCCACAGCGTATGCACGTCCCCTCTCTCTCCTCTCCTACGACCCTCCCGTCCTTTCCTCTAGGAATCCTCTACGCAGCGGCGGGCACGACAGGTGGTGTGACAGCTGCATACTCTGCTGGGGGCGTCACGGTAGTTCCACGGTATGAAAATGACGGAGCGCGCGCGCCCTCATTCTCTCTCCTGTGCAGCGCCGCGATGAGCGCCCGGACCGCTGCCGCGAAATGAGAGCGGCGACGTTCCTCCCGCTCAAGCTAATTATCTCCCCGCTGCTTCGCATCCACACATGGTTCCCTTTAGCGGGAGATGGGGAATTTTTTTCATCCACTTTACTTTCCTCACATTTACATCATAATAGCCAAAAATAACATCTATACTTTCCTTGACATTATTGTCTGTTAGTTCTCATTAATATTGTGTCTAACAAAGAAAAACAAGCCCTTGAATTTCCACTTCTTTCCTTCATGCTATTTCTCGGTCACAAATGCGAGCAGTGAGGTAAGTTTTTCACAGCATTGCCTGATGCTAAGTACAAAATATAATATATAAAAAAACTTCCCCATCTCCCGCTAAAGGGAACTATGTGTGGATGCGAAGCAGCTGGGAGATAATTAGCTTGAGCGGGAGCAACGTCGCCACTCTCATTTCGCGGCAGCGGTCCGGGTGCTCATCGCGGCGCTGCGCAGGAGAGAGAATGAGGCACGCGCTCCGTCGTTTTCATACTGCGGAACTACCATGGCGCCCCCAGCGGAGTATGCAGCTGTCACACCACCTGTCGTGCCCGCCGCTGCATAGAGGATTCCTAGAGGAAAGGACGGGGGGGATCGTAGGAGAGGAGAGAGAGGGGGGAAGGGACGTGCGTGCGCTGTGGGTGTGTGGGACGCGGGAGCAGCTCCGTAGAGTAGAGGATTCCTAGAGGAGAGAGGACGCGCATGGGCTGTGGGGATGTGGGGACGCCGGAGCCGCTCCGTAGAGTAGAGGATTCATAGAGGAGAGAGGGGGGAAAGGACGCGGATGCACTGTGGGGATGTGGGACGCGGGCGCCGCTCCGTAGAGTAGATGATTCCTAGAGTAGAGGAAGGGGGGTGAGCGTAGGAGAGAGAGAGGGGGGAGGGGACGCACATGCGCTGTGGTGGTGTGGGACGCGGGAAGGAGGGACGGACTAAGCCCCCTCCAAACACATGCAAGCAAGATTAAGGAATGGGGTCAACCTGAGCGACAAACACCACCTGCCTAGCCATTGCTAAGCAGCCTCTCTGTGCTCTCGGCCATGACTCTGGTGACTCTAGTAGTGGTTGACGGCCTTCATATTACCACAGTGTTCTGGTTCGCATAATGGGTGCTTCCCTACTTCATGAAAGTGGCCGGACGCGGGACGGCGGATGCGGGACGGACAGAGCCCCGAGCATAAGATGTTTCGCATCTAAAACAGATCTGCTGCCAGCCAAGCCTACCAGAGACCTACCTGCACCTATACACCCCGTTATACGTGTCCCTTGGGACAGGCTCCCAGTGGTAATCATTAACCCCTTAAAGGGACCGACAACTGCCCATAACATGAACTCAGATGACTCCACTGATGGAAGGATTGTCTGTTGCATTAACTCAAACCAACCCTGTTTTTTTCGTGAGAGGTGGATTTATATTTTTATTTCTTCACTGAAAGACACTGTCACGAATTTCCGCGGTCTAGAGTGAAACAGAACTCTTTGTAATCATAACAGAAGTCGTTTATGTAATAACACTAAAGGCAATACAAACAAACAACAAACTTAACTCTGAAGCACAGCAAACTTAACACTTACGCACGTAAAGATAACTAATGATGAAATAACCCACTATCATGCTACCACACTTAACAACCAGGAAAATAGAAAAGCGTAACGTTCTAACCGTCCACAAGTGTTGCGGCGGCCCTTCCCCCGACGTGGCGTTTGACGTCGGTCACCACAGTGTCGACGCGGCGTAGACGTCTGCTTCCGTTGCGATGACGGAGCTTCTTCGAAGTACCCACGTAGCACTGGACGTGGTCTGCCGCGCGCCAGGCGAACGACACGAGTAGGTGGTTGACCCCGTGGCTGTGGATGCAGACAGGTGTCGGCTGCGTGGTCTGTCCCTGGGCTTGCGGAATGATGGGAAAGCTCATGTCTCCAGGCCTTCCTTAGCACATCTTCAGCTTCACCCACATTTGGTCCGGGCTTCCACGATCAGCCTCCACGTCTCCAGGCCATTGCTGGAAAGCCGACTGCCTTGCTCTCCGCACACGTCAGCCAAGCCTACTCCTTCGTTCTTCGCAGCCGCTGCTTCCTCGCGCTCCTTCAAACCACCGGGCCGATCCTCTTCTTTTACTCTTTTTTCTCTATGGCGCTTCGTTTCTGTCACGTGCATCGTCGTCTTCTTCTTCTTTATTCACCTGCTACGGTTTCATTCGTGACATACGCCCTTATTTCGAAGAGTTTTTTTTTCATTAAAAAAAAACTGCGCACTATGTTCACCAACAAAAATTGTTTCACAAAGTTCACCAAATGTTCACAATAATATTAATGTCACATCCTAAACATATGTCCACAAAAGCAACTTTCACAGCACACATACACTTTGTCCATATCTTATGGCCTATAAGCAGTCAAACCTTCCCTACTCGTTCAGAAAACTCTACTCATCACCCTCTGCATGCTACCACGATCCTTAATTTCTCATACTCGTCTACCTACAGCATTCCTCCACGAACTTTCAGATGCGAAGCATCTTATGCTCGGGGCTCTGTCCATCCGGCGTCCCGCGTCCGGCCACTTTCATGAAGTAGGGAAGCACCCATTATGCGAACCAGAACACTGTAGTAATATGAAGGCCGTCAACCACTACTACAGTAATCAGAGTCATGGCCGAGAGCACCGAGAGGCTGCTTAGCAATGGCTAGGCAGGTGGTGTCTGTCGCCCAGGTTGACCCCATTCCTTGAGTCGTGGCCGAGAGCACAGAGAGGCTGCTTAGCAATGGCTAGGCAGGTGGTGTCTGTCGCCCAGGTTGACCCCATTCCTTAATCTTGCTTGCATGTGTTTGGAGGGGGGCATGCGCGTCCCCTCCCCCCCCTCTCTCCTACGCTCACCCCCTTTCTCTCCTCTAGGAATCTTCTACTCTACGGAGCGGCCCCCCACAGCGCGTCCCCTCCCCTATGCTCTACTACGCTCACCCCCCTTCCTCTCCTCTAGGAATCCTCTACTCTACGGAGCTGCTCCCACGTCCGACACCCCCCACAGCGCATGCACGTCTCCTCTCCTACGATCCCCCCCGTCCTTTCCTCTAGGAATCCTCTACGCAGCGTCGGGCATGACAGGCGGTGTGATAGCTGCATACTTCGCTGGGGGCGCCACGGTAGTTCCGCGGTATGAAAATGACGGAGCGCGCGTGCCTCATTCTCTCTCTTGTGCAGCGCCGCGATGAGCGCCCGGACCGCTGCCGTGAAATGAGAGCGGCGACGTTCCTCCCACTCAAGCTACATATCTCCCCGCTGCTTCGCATCCACACATGGTTCCCTTTAGCGGGAGATGGGGAAGTTTTTTTCACATCTCTGTGCAACCCTGGCCAGAACACCATTCTAGTTAACGCCACTACAGTACGTCTCACCCCTTTATGCCCTTTGGCATGACACTTCTCCAATATAGCTTTCCTATACCCTGCCGGCAACATCAATTGCATATGCTCTCTCCCTTTGTGCCAGAACTTCCTGTATAGCACACCATTATTCACTACGTAAGTCACCCCTGCTCTCGTTCCTTCACGCACTTGTCTACCTCCAATCCTTCGTACTGCATACTTTAGTGACTCATCATATCTTTGCTGCTTACCCAGCTCAGTTGTCGGTATGCCTAACTTCTGAAGAATGACAGGCGCGTTAACATCCAGTGCTTCTTCTCTTTTAGCTAAAGTCTCCATTGAAGCCATTGCCTCCCTTTTTGTCTCTGTCGTCTGTTCTATGCGGTTACGTATGCCTGGACTAGGATCTTTCCCTTGTCTCACTGGGTCATGAACTGCTCTTGCGCCTTTCACATTCCCCAATATCACGTCGTACAAGGGCTGTTCTACACACAATGCAGTTATACGTCCAGTGTAATACGGGGTATCTAACATTACTTTAGCCTCTGGTAGCCATCTCTTTGATCCATCTACCAGCAGAACTCGTGAAGTTTTCCCTGTCATGTCCCTGTCATTTATCAAACTTCTTCTAACCAGCACTGTACTAGCACCCGAATCTCGAAGTACCGACACGCGCTTATCTTTCACTGTCCTTTCAACAACCGGCATATTTTCCAGGCCAGCTGCGGCCACAGCTGCACTTACTATATTTGTTGTATCTCTTTCTTTTGTGCCATCTTCGCCTGCATCTGTATGACCTATCATTGCCGCTACTTCATCTCGCGGTTTTCGCCTACATTCCTCAGTCCTATGACCTCTCATATTGCATACCTGACAATAATTTCTTTCCTGCTGCCCACCACGTCCCTCCAGACAGTTACGGGCTTGATGACCGACGCAGTTACACAAGAAGCACCTTTGCTGCATATGCTGCATCCTATGCACAATATTTTGGGGCTCCATTCTCGTCTCCTCTCCTTCTCTTCTGATACTGTCTTTATTCCCATGTCCTAAATTTCCAATACCCTGGGCTTCCATGTATTGGTCAGAGTAGTCTGCTATCTCATCCAGTGAACCAAATTTCCTTTCTTTCAAAAACATGCAGAGCTTCGGGTGACAACAGCCAAGGAATTGCTCCCTAACCATGCAGTCACGCACACCCTCATAAGTTTTAGGAGTATCAGCCATCTCCATCCATCTATCGAGAAATAATTGGACAGACGGCACACAAACTGTTTTCCTGTCTCAGAGTCCTCAGGTTTGCAGTTGCGGAACCGCTCACGAAACCCTTCCGCTGTAAGCCGAAACCTCTGAAGCAAAGCTCTTTTCACCTTATCGTAATCTAGCGAGTCAGAGGCTGGCATCCTGCCGAAAACACTCAATGCCTCTCCAACTAAACAAAGGCTGAGAGCCGTTGCCCATTCACTGCGTTCCCAACCCTGCCCCATGGCTATGCGTTCAAAGCGATGAAGGTATGCGTCCAAATCATCGCGTCTCTCATCAAACGGTGCCATTAATTTCCTGGGGCATATTTTGTTGGCTCTTGGCGACTGCGAGCCAGAGGACCCAGACGCTACACTCTGCGCGTCCCGACTGCATTCTGTGGCTTGGGCCAATCGCAGCTTTAACTCTAAAATCTCCTTTTCTCTCTCGTGTGCTTCTCGCGCATCTGCGCGTTCAGCCTCGCGTTCGGCTTTGCGCACTTTCTGCGCGAGCTCCCTTTCCCTTTCAGAACGTTCTTTTTCCTCCTGTACTAGTTGTAACACCTCTTCCTTGGAGAGGCCCAAGTCTCTAGCTACACTTAGCAGCTTGCCTATGTCCATCCCTAGGCCTGGAAAATTCGTGACGAGCAGGAGATGAGATCCTGGCAGGCTCGCCAATTGTCACGAATTTCTGCGGTCTAGAGTGAAACAGGAACTCTTTGTAATCATAACAGAAGTCGTTTATGTAATAACACTAAAGGCAATACAAACAAACAACAAACTTAACTCTGAAGCACAGCAAACTTAACACTTACGCACGTAAAGATAATTAATGATGAAATAACCCACTATCATGCTACCACACTTAACAACCAGGAAAATAGAAAAGCGTAACATTCTAACCGTCCACAAGTGTTGCGGCGGCCCTTCCCCCGACGTGGCGTTTGACGTCGGTCACCACAATGTCGACGCGGCGTAGACGTCTGCTTCCGTTGCGATGACGGAGCTTCTTCGAAGTACCCACGTAGCACTGGACGTGGTCTGCCGCGCGCCAGGCGAATGACACGAGTAGGTGGTTGACCCCGTGGCTGTGGATGCAGACAGGTGTTGGCTGCGTGGTCTGCGCCTGGCTTGCGGAATGATGGGAAAGCTCATGTCTCCAGGCCTTCCTTGCACATCTTCAGCTTCACCCACATTTGGTCCGGGCTTCCACGATCAGCCTCCACGTCTCCAGGCCATTGCTGGAAAGCCGACTGCCTTGCTCTCCGCACACGTCAGCCTACTCCTTCGTTCTTCGCAGCCGCTGCTTCCTCGCGCTCCTTCAAACCACCGGGCCGATTCTCTTCTTTTTCTCTTTTTTCTCTACGGCGCTTCGTTTCTGTCACGTGCATCGTCGTCTTCTTCTTCTTTATTCACCTGCTACGGTTTCATTCGTGACAGACGCGAAAAATGACCTTTGGTGCCTCTGGTGGCAAATACATGAACAATTTGATGTACTCTGCCACGTGACCAGTGATTGCTGTAGGCGGTCGAGGATCTTGTTGTTGGTATTGACATATTGTTCGTTTCTTCATATTAAAAGATAATACTCCATAAAAATGTGCACATAGGCCTGAGTTGATAGTATGCATTAAAGTGGCACTGCCTTTGCGTGATGTAATGATCCCTTCCTCGTCCGCGCGTCTTGAGCAACTTTTCAGCGTGCTCATGCAACTGTGCACGCAGTTTGCAGGTCACTAAGATTTTTGAGCGACATAATTTTGCTAACTACACTTCGTCTCAGAAATGACGCGCACTGCTACTCGGCGCGGCCGTGCATATGCGTAGTGACGTTTTTGGTGACTTGGCTTGGCTCGTGCATCGAGAGACCAACGACGCTGGGACAAGCCACCCATGACACAGGCGCAGGCAACCTTGGGCGCAGGCGCACACAACGCAGTATAAATACAGAGAAGGTATACAATGCCACATCATCTCATTGTAGCAGCTTGTTACTTTCAAAAATAATTGAAAAGCTCAAAATAAAGGTGGTTAAGCATAGTTAAAACTTCTACAAAAGCAGAACGACGACAGCTTTCACAAATCGCAGGGCTGGCGGCATCGCTATCAATCCTCAGCGTTGCTGGAGGAAAGGTACATCTGTTTAGAGCCTTTCAGATCGAAAAATACTGCTTGTAAAATAACTACGTGCTTTTGAGATTAACTACTGCAGCTACAAACACTACGAAGGATGAGCTTTCTGTCGCGCTGTAAAAAAAATGGGTCAAGAAAAATCAGTTGTTGGTCCCTTTAAGTGCTTTATATTTTTGAAAATTTCTCAACCAAAAGTGCCTACTTTTTTATTGCTGATATCGAATCTGACTGTACTAAAAAGCAGCTAGTTGATATTGAAAAAATATTTGTACCACATACTTAGTCAAATGAACACAATAAAGTTTATTTCTGACCAATACATAGGAAACCAGCTACCTGCTGCTAATAAAAATAAAAACCTTATAAAGAACACAGTTGCAGACACCACATCTTTCTTCGCTAGTGCAGGCTAAGCACCCTTGGACTATTTCACTCGGGAAGCTTCGGGACTGTGTGGAAAATTTCAAAACACGGAATGACGCAAAGCAGCTTCTCTGGTGAACACTCGCAATGTTCGCTTCAGAGCTGTCCTCATCATCACCGTCATCGTTGTCGTTACTCCCGGACACAAGATAAACATCTGCATCCGAGTCATCATCACTTGAAGAAGATGACGAAAAAAAAAAGCTTTTTCATGTTGACAGGCCAACTATGCATGGGTCGCTGCACCGCACGCCATCTTTCCGTACAAAAACCGCGCTCCTGCTGCAGGAGAAAACTAAACCGTCGAGTAAATGCTACCCTCTAGTGCAGGGGTCTCAAACACGCGCATGCGGCCCGCGAGGCTCTCGGCTGCGGCCCGCAGCCCGTATAAGACTGTACTCACCCCATATTTTTTTTCACACGCCTGACTGGTTTAAGGCATTGCCTCCGTGAGGATCCCATGTGTTCACCTTGTTTTGAAACATAACCGTGAAACAAAAATTATGTTTCACAACTGGTCTCAAGATTTAAGTCATTTTGGAGATCGGTATGAACATGTTGGAATCCTGGCACCAAATCTCCTTCAAAATGGGCACTATATGAGGTATGGGAAAGTTTACTTTGAAATGGCAGCGTTTCCTGGCAAAATGCACAGCCCGTTCTGCGGACGTCGACGACAGACTAGACGAGACATCAACACGGCATGGACTTGGAGTCGACATCAACGGCGTGAACCGTAAGAACGTTCGATTACTGAAAAGCCATAGTGGCTAGACTGGCAGGAACAGAACCGCGAAACCTAGCCAAGGTGTATCGTGTGTTTAGTTTCGGTTGCGTACAAGTTAGCAATCATCCATGTAAATGTTTTTCCTTTCTTTGGTGTGAATTTCGAGTGTGATTAACATCTTTTTGAATTGTTCTAGATAAATCTTGTTTGTCGTGACGTCACGGTCTCCCGCCTTTCTCTCTCATTCCAATCCTTAGCAAGCACTCCCAAGATAAGCGTGACACCCACCGCAATGGACGTTATCCCAGCGAGTCAAGACAGTTCCACTGAGTTTGCGAATTCTGCGTCCTGCATGCAGCGAAAATCTCAAAAATCATTGTCAGGGTCAGTGGACGACAGTTCTCTCATCGTTGTTCACGTGCACCACGAGCAGATGACAGATCTGCCGCTATTTGTCGCGAGTTGCTGTCGCCCCATGACCTCACACTGCCATGACACGTCACTGAGAAGCCGCCCTCTCGATATCGAAACCGAAAGTGTTATTCTAAGGTAGCGGTATTAAAATATATTCAATGCATTCCCAGCCACTACATTACTCTTTTTGGGGTTCTCGACATCAGTGTTTTTATTTAGAGCAACAATCAGGAAATATTCAAAATTCTTGTCAGTACTTCTTTAAATCTGTGAACTTCCCTAGCACCCTGAAAAAATATTTTCTTTCTTTGTTAAAGATAGAGTTAACTATAACTACTTTGCTTGAAACAGTAATTGCATTCTGTGCAATTACTGTTGCACGATAGTGTTGTATTACTATGTAACAAAAAAGTCGTATTTCTCTCATTTTGCTCGTTTGCTCATTATGTATGCATTTCACAGTTTAATAGACATATCTTGTCTGCTAATTAAGGTTTGACAGGTATTCGCCCTCCATATTTCCTTGCACATGTCACTGTACCTTTTCAACGCATCTGTACGTAGCCCCTACCTTGTTTTTCTTGACTCTAATGTATGTTAGTTCTTGCTTCATTTAATTACTTTCTATTGACTTGAGAAATCATAATTGACATTTTTGTTTATCGCAAATGTTACAACTGCTGTTTATTTTTTTCTGTTACCTGCTGTGCTAGGATTTCCTAGGTATTCTTTTTTATTGCACCTACAACTAGTCTTTGGCGACAGGTATGACAAGTGCTTGTTATCAGTATGTACTGTATTTATTCGCATAATAGGCATACTCGCATAATAGGCACACTTGCATAATAGGCGTACCCCCAGTTTGGTCGCGAGAAATCAGATTTTTTTTATTTCCACGCATAATAGGCGCACCCCGAACTTGGCCTTGATCAGTAGTGCTATGCTGTATTTGCATGGTTGCAATTCGATGCCCTCTTACGTTAACTGAAGTGAGGAAAAAGAAAAGAAAAAAAGACAGTGGCAGCATTGCGCCAGCTGCGCGGGCTCGGCGAGTGAGGGATAAGGGCGGTTGCCTGGGCGTCGGAGTAACTTTTGCACCGAAGCCGGCGTGGCTCCGGCCTCTTGCCGGCTACGCGCGCTCCGCATGGAACGTGCGATCGCATCCTCATCAAGTGCGCTTTGAGTTTCCTGTTGGGAAAAGCATCGTCGTTATCGTGTTTGCTACCTCGTCCACAAATTTAAAACCTTTTCGGCTTTCTGAACCGAGCTTTTGCGTTTGCTGCCACTACGATGACTTGCACAAGCTCGGCAGACTTTTGTCGCTGTTGATTTCCTGTCCGTGAACCTAAACATCGTATCACGTGCGCTGCTCTTGGATCAGTCAGTGCTTGAGTGCGATCTTTTCAATGCCCAATTTTCCTGTTGTCTTGTACAAACTTCCCGCGACAACATGCCGAACCGTAGGCTAGGCCTAATCAGCATTGGTTGCTTTTTGATGGCGGTCGCGGGCGATCAAAGTTGCGGTTTTGTACGGAATCAACGTAATTCTTTGCGGCGGCTCTACTTGAAGGAAAGGGGGCATGTGTGGCGGTTGTCACACTAGAGTGGTGGTTCGCGATTCGATTGCAATGTCTTGGATATGGGTGTGAGCCCGTGTAACCGAACGATCAGTACTGCTCAGCGCAAAAAATTTCAGTCGTGATAATGCGCATAATCTAGGTGGCCTGAAACGTAATCGGCGAACTTCCGCATAGTTTTTCTTTTCCGCGTTCATTTTGTTGGCAACGTGGGTCTTTCGATGTTAATTTTTGAAAATTTGAATGCTTGTAAGCACACGGCATCGCATGCCTCGATTCTCGGACACGCAAGACTGCATGCTCAACACGTTTTGCGCTATTGTAGCCTATGAAGAAGGTTGTTTCGGCTGTAGTGTGGATATTCGTGATTTTGCGACTTATGTTATCAGCGATCTATGCTGCAGTCAGAAATAAAATTTCCGGAAATTTTACCCCGCGTAATAGGCGCACCCCGAACTTGGAGCCGGATTTTCTGGAAAAAAAGTGCGCCTATTATGCGAGTAAATACGGTATAACGAAATAAAAATTTTGGTTTGATTTGAAACCTCGTATAACGAACACGAATATAAGGAATTATCGGTTAGAACGAAGTAAGTGAAGAATAGCTCTGTCATAGATGCAGTGCTACGAATATACGTTCATAACGAATTTTCGGATATAATGATGTATTTTCGTGGCAGGTGTGACTTTGTTATGAGGTTTGAGTGCAGTCGCTAATGTCAAATTGAAATTTCCCAAAGATTGCAGTATGCAGGTATGCGGAGAAATCCGATGTGCTGACCTGAACAACTGGTACGTGATTATGGTGAGGATGAGGCAGACGATGGAAACAAAGCAGCCGGCGTAGGTGATCACTTGCAGGGCCACCTCGTTTGAGCGTGTCAGCTGTCCAAGGAAGAAGACGACAAAGAGTTAAGCGCAAATTGATGACAAATCAAAGCCATGCGAGAGAAACACTGCCAAAAGACTTCAAAAGTTGTGCCGTTCTGCTAGCTGGCGCCAGGCATGAAATGTGATGCTCTTCACTCCACGTGTGGCAATGCGTAAAGTCTCGTGAGAGGGGTTCTATGGGATCAATATTTAATGCAATGTTCTCCCATGAAAAGATGAGGTAAGTCCATTACTGGTATTCAATAGGCTAGTGCTAATAGCAAATTTTAGATTCAAAGCAAATTCGAAATGAATAGTGATTCGGTCAAATAATTTCGAATTGAATTTGAATCACATATCATAAAGAAAATGAGCATATTTGTCATGACCCAATTAGCATAAGCGTGCGCAGGGTTCCCCTTCAGGGGGGGGGAAGGTTCGTCGCAGCGCCCCCCCCCCCTCCCTATTATGTCAATGTATGGGGCTGACTTTGCGCCCCCCCTATCGCCCCCTTCTACAATGTATAGGGCTGACTTCGCCCCCCCCCCCTTCTCGCCCCCCTTGCCCCTCCCGTGCGCACGCCTATGCCCATTAACCTGCACAATATTTTTTAAAAATTGAAACAAAGCACATGCAAATGTCCTTATTTTTTATTCAAAGAGAAGTGTACGCAACTTAGAATAGCAGCAGGATTTGACTTTTGGTAGAACGCAATTAAAGGAGCAGTGACATCAACTTTACGCATGTCGCGTTTTTTTCGTCAACGTGCAGTTATCGATGCCCCAGTAACGATTGGGTACTGATAATGCAACAGAGGGACGAATTAATATATGTAATAATGATTAGTATGACCAGTACAGAACGCAATTCAAAACAGTTGCAAAGCCCCCCCAATTTTCAGAGCTGCCAGCGCTGCCAAGCGGTCACCTCCCGCGGTCACACCCCATCTGATCACGTGCCCACACAAAATGGTGACGCAAGCTTCAGCTGACATTTCGTCTGCTCGGCGCGCACGTGTAGGCATGTCTTCGCCACCCCTATCGTCGCCGCCACCGTCATCAGCGTCCACAAGCGACGATGAAAACACTGAGGAATATGGAATCGCTGCGATTCGCGACGTGGCGAATCATTTTCGGTTCGATCCTCTTCAGAGTAGTGATTCTGATATCGACACCGCACCGAGCAGCGACGAGGAGGCAGCTGGAGACGAACGCTTGGGCTATGCTGACTGGCAAGACATGTCACAATTACGCATATGAATGCTGCGTGCATGTTACTTGTTTGAAACGATAGTTCTCTGAGCCCTACGTTCTGTTAATAACTTCCACGTCATGGACGCAATTCATACTTCGCTAAAAAAAAACTCATGCATACCAAACAATCAAATGAACACCACATCTCGAGTTTCAAATTTGATGTCACTGCTCCTTTAAGTAATAACCTGTAAAATATGCTACGTTTTAGAATTTGCTATACTTAAGCCATATAAGCTGGTATAACAAGCTTTTAATCTTACGAAATGATGAATCGATGTGAGGGTAATATGTTCATTTAACCTTGAAGTGGGGCTTCACGGCAGTGCGGATTTTTCCTGAAAAGAGGTATTCCCAGAACGGCACCCGTCCACCGCAGTAAAACCACCTTTACAGGGGGTTACATGTGGACTAATATAAACCTATATGTTCATTTCGAATACTTCGAAATTTCCAATAATTTAAATTCGAATCGAAGTGAGCTCGACTATTCGAAGCACTTGAATATTCGCACAAGCCCAGTATTCAACTGACATTTCAGTTAGAGTGATGCAAGTAAAATTCTGATGTGGGCCTCTGCCTTATAAAAGATGGTGGGGGGCCAAGCCCTGTAACCCAAGCAGCATGCAAAATGAAACTTACAGTCTCGGATGTTACGTGAGTAGCAGTACATTTAAATGACGCATTAAATTTGATTGAGTTGACGCTCAATGGACACCTAATCCCAGGTAATCATGTCATTGTCATTGCCACTGCTTCGAACACGCTGGATCCCGTGACATCCACAAACTGTGTATGAAACACGGGGCATGATAGGAATTTACTAGGCTTGTGCGAATAGTAAATTTTAGGTTTGAAGCAAACTCGAAGCGAATAGTGATTTGGTCGAACAATTTCAAATCGAATTCAAATAGTATGTATCACATATAAAGAAAAATGAGCATATTTGTTATGACCAACTAACCTTCCCAATATTTTTTAAAACCGAAACAAGGCAAGTGAAAATGTCCTTCTCTTTGGTTTAAAGGAAGTGGAAGCAACATTGAATAGTAGCAGGATTTGACTTTCGGTACAATGCAAGTGATAACCTGTAAAATACCTTTAATTTTAAAATTTACTATACTTGAGCACATGAGCCAGTATAATAAGCTTGTAAACTTAAAAAATGATAAATCGATGCGAGGTTAATATGTTCATTTGAGCTTGAAATGGGGCAGTGCGAATTTCCCCTGGATAGAAATATTCACGGTATAGCACCCCTCAACTGCAGTGAAATCACCTTTACAGGGGGGGTTTACATGCGGACTAATGCACCTATTCATTCCTTTTGAATACTTCGAAATTTCCAATAATAAAAGTTCGAATCCGAATACTGTAATATTCATTCGAATATTCGAAGTGCGAAGCATAGAATTTACTGCAACATGAGGAATGTATATGCCACGTTTGGTCCAAAATTATCGAGGCATTACCTGAACAGATCTGACGTCCATGAGGACCGCAAAGTTTGTGAGGTGGTCACATGCGCACACAGTGTGGGTCCCATTGGAAGCCTCCACCCAACAGCCACGCTCAGACCAATCCCTGAAAAAAAATTATTGCAACAGTGTGCTCTCAATATGTGCATACAAAATAGACTGCTGGGCTGCTAAGTATCAAACACATTTTCTTCAGGATGTCAAAAAACTATGCCATAGCATAACAACATTGTAATGCAGAAATACAGCATTTAATTTCATGTACACTCTTGCCTCGATATAACGAATCCGGATATAACGAACTATCGGTTATAACGAAGTAAACGAAGAGTAGCTTTGTCATAGATACAGTGCTTAGAACATACGTTTATAACAAATTTTCGGATATAATGAAGTATTTTCGTGGCAGGTGTGACTTTGTTACCATGAGGTTTGAGTGTAAACTCAAACGTCATAGCAAAGTCAAAGCTGCCCCTAAAATAACTTCGTTATTCCGAAAATTTGTCATAAACATATATTCCTACTATTTTTAATTTACTTTGTTATAATGGATAATTCGTTATATCCGTGTTCGCTGCATCGAGGTTCGAGTGTAAGGCTCATATTGATGCTTGAATATTTCTGTATACTCGACGACAACTCATCTTGACATTAGAGCAAAGGTTATGGAGGCGGGGCTTCCACACATTTGTGTTGCTCTGCAAGTAGTACGGCAGCAAGCGGTTGATTTCAGTTTTGCTCGCTCGCATTCTTAACACATTCAGAAAGTTATATACACAAAAAATGTGAATGGGAGAAACATTTCGATTGTTCAGTGTAAATTTTAGTGTAATTACGAGTATATTTTGCCTGGAGAACTAACGGTTCATTTGCTGCCTCACACTGACCCACTACGTCGTGGACGCCATGTTTACCTAGGAAAACAGGCATGCTGAAAAGGCGGTGCTGTCTAAGAAACGGAAAGAAAAGGAAATCATTCTTACGTTGGTGAACAGTAACTGTATTTTACCTACAACTTCCCAGAACTGTTTGAGTTTCATCATAAATAAAGCAACATTTATTTCAGCGAGGCAAATGATAAAATTATCAGTAAACGTAAATGCTTTTTTTGGCACGGTAGCAGGCATGCGCTTCGGATCTGTAGCTTCCACAGTGCTGCCAAGAAAAGATGTCGCCGAGTATAAGCGTCATGCCGGCTGCAAACTTGGTATGTTTTTGAAGTTAAATCCTTGTAGCCCTATCCGCTTGTCTTCAATGGCTATAATTCAAACATGACATATGTGACTTTGAAAGTTGTCTCGGCATCATGCTTTCAACAGTCACCGAGTGTGCTATCGCTGCTATCGTTGCCACCACTTTTGCAAATGCCCGATTTCTTGGCGCCCGACAATAATTTAGTCCTCACTTGTGCTTGCATGCTTCTTCGCCATGATGATCTAAAAAACTAAGTTTCCACTATTTCTCAAGTTTGCAGGCTTTAAACCTTTGGCACGCTATGTACACGATTGTGTTCACTTGTTTTTACTACTTGTATCAAATGGGGGCTAGGAAAGAGCGCGATATATCGAGCTTTGGATAATAAATTGAACCACCCGCATTATAAATTTGTCTTCATTTAATTTCATTTTGCATGTACTGTTGTATATGATCACTTTTCTGAAGGCACTATCATATTCGACAAGTCGTTCGACGTGACGCTTCCTGCGAGCCATGTGAAAGGCATAGTTTTTCTTTGCTCAAAATGGACATAGCGAAACATAAAATTGCACTAAATTTCTAGCCTGAGACTTCATTCTATTTATGGCAAAACAGCATCAATGACTTCATGATAAATAAATATGCAATTACAACTTAATTATAATTAGTTACTATAACACATAAATTAGCAATTTATGACATTTTTGTTGCAATAGACTATTGAGTGCCTTGGAGTGACGTTGTACCGATTTGACACACTTACAGACTGTTCTTCATAGGTGGCATCTGACAAGGTTAAATGATTAGCGAAGTCAACAATTGAAAACTAATGACATGTTTGAAGCAAGGGATATTTTGCGAGATAATAGAAACACTACTACACAATGAGATATTGTTACAGCTGTGACGTGGTTTATTGACGCGTAGATTTCAGCGAAGGTCGAGAGGCGTCACGAGTAGAGCGTCGAAGAGTGGGCGTCCAGCAGCCTGAATCCGGGCAAGCGCGAGCTCGTGTCCCCTGCTGCTATTGACACTGACGCTGGCTTGCTTGCTCGTGTGTCGTCGTCGTCCTCTCTTCACTACATTTGCCCCCGGGGAATAGCGGAGCCATCCTGGCGACTTAAGGCGTGGCCAATATAGTGGGATCAAAATATGGCTTGATACGGGACACGTGCACGATTTCGCGGCCGCGACGGCGTAGGTCGTCAGATGATGTCAAGGGCTCGACTTCGTAATTTACGGGAGAAGTCCAAGCAAGAATGCGGTAGGGGCCGTGATATCGGGCCAGCAACTTGGAGGATAGTCCAGGAGTATTCGGCGGGACCCAAAGCCAAACGAGGGTACCCGTCGTGAAAGCAGCAAGAGGTCGATTGTCGTCGTGCCTAAGCTTCTGGCGCTTTTGGTCTTCCGTCGTAAATGAACGGGCCAACTGTCGACAATCTTCTGCGTACCTGGCCACGTCGGAAATCGGACTGTACTCAGATGTGTCAGGTGTGTAAGGAAGCATAGTGTTGAGCCTGCATGATGGCTCGCGTCCGTATAAAAGAAAGAATGGTGAGAATCCTGTGGTCCCTTGCGTAGCAGTGTTGTACGCATATGTCACGAAAGGAAGGGCGGTGTCCCAGTTGGTCTGGTCTGATGCCGTGTACATCGTCAGCATCTCCCCGAGAGTGCGATTAAATCTTTCGGTTCGGCCATTGGTTTGCGGGTGATATGCAGTCGTCAAGCGGTGAACGATGTTGCACTGAGCGAGCAAGGCTTCAATAGCTTCGGACAGGAAAACACGCCCTCTGTCGCTCAAAAGTTCACGGGGAGTGCTGTGGCGCAGGACAAAGTTCCGTAAGAAGAAAAATGCAACTTCTCTGGCCGTTGCTCTGGGCAAAGCTGCAGTTTCGGCATAACGTGTGAGGTGGTCTACGCCGACGATAATCCATCTGTTCCCGGACGTGGTCGATGGAAGCGGGCCGTATAAATCAATCCCAACGCGGTCTAATGGACGCGCCGGGCACGGGAGAGGCTGAAGTGTACCGGCTGGTCGTTGAGGTGGAGCCTTTCGTCGCTGACAGGCAGTACAAGTGCGGATATACTTGCACACGATTGCATACATGCCGCGCCAATAGTATCGCTGACGCAGGCGGTTGTAGGTCTTAAGAACGCCGGCGTGAGCGCTTTGCGGGTCGGTGTGGAAGGCAGCGCTCATTTCCGTGAGCATGTGGCGAGGTATGACAAGCAGCCACCTCCGGCCTTCAGGCACGTAATTCCGCCGATACAGGAGACCATCTCGTATAGCGAAATGCGGCGCTTGGCGACGCAGGGTTCTTGAAGCGGATTGAGTTGATGGATCAGCCAGGAAGTCGAGTATGCGGCAAAGCCACGCATCCTTTCGTTGCTCCGACGACATATCTGTGACGTCGATTGGCGACACGGAAGCTGACGAAGAAGCCGTGTCGGACGCTAGCGGCGAGCGGGAGAGTGCATCGGCATCAGAATGCTTCCGGCCTGATCGGTACACAACACAAATGTCGTACTCTTGCAGTCGAAGTGCCCAACGACCGAGGCGTCCCGATGGATCTTTCAGCGACGAGAGCCAACATAGAGCATGATGGTCCGTGATGACGTCGAAAGGGCGGCCATAAATGTAAGGACGAAACTTAGACAAAGCCCAAATTATGGCAAGGCATTCCTTCTCACTGACCGAATAATTGCACTCGGCTTTCTTCAGAGTTCAACTCGCGTAAGCCACGACGTATTCTTCGTGTCCTGGCTTTTTTTGAGCCAACACTGCACCAAGGCCGACGCCGCTGGCATCAGTATGGATTTCCGTTGGCGCATCAGGGTCAAAGTGGCGAAGTATTGGAGGCGATGTCAGTAGGCGTCGTAGCGTGTCGAAAGACGTGTCGCACTCTTGTGACCAAGCAGATAGGCCGCTGGAGGCTGTCAGGAGATTGGTAAGAGGGGCGATGATAGAAGCAAAGTCACGCACAAATCGGCGGAAATAGGAACACAGCCCAATGAAACTTCGAAGCGTCTTCATGCAAGTGGGCTTGGGGTACTCGGCAACCGCTCGGAGTTTCGCTGGGTCCGGCAGAACACCTTCCTTGCAGACGACGTACCCCAGTACCGTCAACTGGCGCGCCGCAAAATGACACTTTTTGATGTTAAGTTGAAGACCAGCTGCGGTGAGGCACGTCAAAATTTCACGAAGGCGAACAAGGTGAGTAGGAAAATCCCTAGAAAAGACTACGATGTCGTCAAGGTAACAAAGGCAGGTGTTCCACTTGTATCCGCGCAGGATGTTGTCCATCATCCGTTCGAAAGTAGCTGGGGCGTTGCACAATCCGAACGGCATGACGTTGAATTCATAGAGCTCATCAGGAGTGACGAAAGCAGTCTTCGCACGATCGGTGTCAGCCATCGGTACTTGCCAATACCCTGAGCGTAAATCGAGAGACGAGAAATATTCTGCCCCTTGTAAGCAATCGAGAGCATCATCGATGCGCGGCAACGGATACACATCCTTTCGGGTAATCTTATTGAGGCGGCGATAGTCGACACAGAACCGCATTGATCCATCCTTCTTGCGCACAAGTACGACAGGAGAGGACCACGGGCTCTGGGAAGGTTGGATCACTGCGCGCTTTAGCATGTCGTCGACTTGTTCGTTGATAATTCGCCGTTCCGTCGCGGAAACTCGATAGGGTCGTTGGCGTAACGGAGCATGTGAACCGGTGTCGATGTGGTGTGTGACGCTCGTCGTGCGGCCCAAGGTCGGCTGGGTGCAATCGAAGGATGAGCGAAAGTCTTGCAGAAGAGCGAGAAGTTCGCTACGATGCGATGGCGGTACATCGTCGGCAATACATGGGCGGAAATTGTCTGGGGCTGAAGAGGTAGTAACAGGTGACGTCATGGCGTTCAGTTGCAGGCAGGGTTGGTCCTACGAAAGGTCCAGGGAACGCAAGAGGTCGACGTCTTGTACGTGCCCCAAAGATTCACCGCGAAGCAAGGTAACAGCGGACGACAACGTGTTGGCAACGAGCATAATCGTAGCGCCAGAAGTAATCGACAGCACGGCAAAGGGCAGTCGTAAGCCGCGACGATGGAGTAGTACTTCCGACGGGGCAAAGAGTGCTGTTCCGTCCGGTGCGGTCGTACATGTCAGTGCTACAAGGGCGCACGTCCTCGGGGGGATATCTGTGTCCTCAGTGACGACAAGTTTGTGAGGACGGTCCGTCGAAAGAGAGGTCTGCAGCGGCGTCAGAGCTACTTCTGCACGGGCACAGTCGATGATGGCGCTATGATTCGAGAGGGAGTCCCACCCGAGAATAATGTCGTGGGAGCAGGATGGTAGTACGAAAAACTCTATGACGTAAAGTGCATCTTGTATGGTGACTCGCGCAGTACACACTGCTGTCGGCGCAATGCACTGTGAGCTGGCAGTACGGAGCATTAGTCCCGATAGCGACGTCGTCAGTTTCTTGATCTTGCGGCACAGTGTCTCAGAGATGACGAAACGGCGGCCCCTGTGTCAATGAGCGCTTCGGCGGCGGTTCCTTCGACATTGACATCTATAACATTTTGCGGCGAAACACATGGAGGCCTTGGACAGTTCGACTTGCATGCAGCCCTTGCCTCTGGAACTGCAGCAATCAGTTTCCCTCCTCTGTAGCGGAGCGGCGACGCATAGGTGACGGAGAGTGTCGTCGTGGTGGAGACGGTGATCGGTGATTGGAACGCAATGGTCGGGTATCAGCGGCGTATCCGGGTGGTGTGTCCGACGACGAGGGATTAGGCGCGACTGTGGTGTCGAAGAAAGAAGGTTGTCGGCGGCGGCAGTGGCGAGCGACGTGGCCAGCGACACCACAGGCGAAGCAGATGGGCCGGTTGTCTGGTGTTCGCCAGGCGTCTTGGCGGCGGAAATACAGAGGCGAAGGCCCCGCGTAGTGAAGCGGCGCAGAATTCACGGTCGGCGGCGACGGAGGGATCGGTATCGCATGTCGGGCATACGGCGTAGGCTGCTGAGGGGACCGAGCAGCGATAGCAACGTAAGTGAGCGGCACCGTGACGGGTGGCTGTTGAGGCATCGATGGTAGGGCCTCAGCAATTTGGGTCCGAATGACGTGCTTAAGGTCAGGGGCCAAAGTCTGCGCCGGCTCGTTCGTGAGAGGTAGTAGCGAAAGCTGACGCGCTACCTCTTCACGGATAAATTCCTTGATGGTGGATAGGAGTGGTTGTTGGTCGGCAGGGCGAGCAGTAACGTGCAAGCTCGATATTGGGTTGGTCGGCATGAGGGCTTGGCGTGCGATCGAGCGCTGCCTACGCAACTCGTCAAAACTCTGACACAATGACACCAGTGCAGCGACTGTGGTGGGGTTTCTTGCGAGCAACATCTGAAAAGCATCGTCCTCGATGCCCTTAAGGATGTGCTTGATTTTGTCCTCTTCGGTCATGGCATCGTTGACGCGGTTGCAGAGGTTCAGCACATCTTCAATGTAACCCGTGAAGTTCTCGCCGGGTTGCTGCGCCCGTTGACGCAAGCGCTGCTCTGCGCGAAGCTTGCGAGCCGATGGCCGACCGAAGACGTCCGTAATGGAAGTCTTAAAGACGGACCAGGTGGGTATGTCCCTCTCGTGGTTGTTATACCACAGTTGGGCAATGTCCGCAAGGTAGAACTGGACGTAACCAAGCTTCATTTGGTCGTCCCATTTGTTGCTGGCACTTACACGTTCGTATTTCGACAGCCAGTAATCGACGTCCGAGTCACCTGAGCCGGTGAAGATGGGTGGATCTCGCTGGCGATACACGGCACCGCAGGTGACGTGGACTGCCGAAGTCTCAGAATGTAGAGGGGTCTCTTCGGCCATGTTGGCAATGTGGTCACAAACCGGGGGGAGTTTCCGGGAGCGGAGGTCCAGGTTGGTACAGGGAATCCACGTACCTCCACCAAATGTGACGTGGTTTATTGACGTGTAGATTTCAGCGAAGGCCGAGAGGCGTCACGAGTAGAGCGTCGAAGAGCGGGCGTCCAGCAGCCTGAATCCGGGCAAGCGCAAGCTCGTGTCCCCTGCTGCTATTGATACTGAGGCTGGCTTGCTTGCTCGTGTGTCGTCGTCGTCGTCCTCTCTTCACTACACAGCATATTTTCTTGAACATGTCACTGTATCTTTTCAACGTATCTGTATGTTGCCACTACCTTGTTCTTCGGTAATCTAGTGGATGTTTGTTCTTGGTTAATTTAATTGCTTTCTATTGATTTGAGAAATCAACATTGACATTCTTGTTTATTGCAAATGTTACAACCACTGTTTTTTTTTCTATTCCCAGCTGTGCTAGGATTTCCTAGGTGTTCTTTGTTATCGGACCTACAACTAGCATTTGGCTACAGGTCTGACAAGTGTTTCTTATTGGTGTATATAACATTAAAAAAAAACAAAAAAAACTGAAAACTGAGATGGGCATCCTACCTTTTGCTGAAGTCCCAGAAAACACACTGGGGATCACTGACGTTTTCCTCCTAGAATTAAAAGCAATAATATCAGATGAGAGAAGTGTCTCTGCATGCTAGGAGTGACTACAGTGAAACCTCGGTGATACGAATCTCACGGGACCACCAAAAATATTCGTATCATCCGAAATTCGTATCACCAGAAAGTATGTAAAATTAGCATGCGCCAAAAGAAAGCTGGTGTATATTTTCATTTACTGTTTTTCAGAACCGCAGCAATGTTGGAAAGAACTCTGAATGATTGTCAGTCAAGTTTTTAGATGTCGGCAATCATACCAGCGCTCATAAATATACGGCCAGGTGCGTTGTGACCCGCGACAGCAGTAGCCCCTTCCAAATTTTAATGTGCTTTTCCGAATGACACCAGAGTTCTGCTGCGAAAGTAACCGAAGAACCGCTTTGACACGATAGATCAAGGCGCAGTTCTTCGTAGTCATAGATCAAGGCCTCAACATTTCGGAACCACAGTCCTATGTTATGATTTTGTTATTGCGGAGGTGTTGGGGATGTTTTTTGGGAGATTTGCGGCCGTGCCCGCACAAGTGCGACCTCGACAATCACGCATGTTGACACCACGATTAATTATGACGACTTGGCGGTGCAGCGCGCATGCCCGTGCTTGCGTTCCCGCGCTCGCACGTGCTTGGCGTGTCTTCCATGAGACCGCGGACAGCACCTCTTCGCACTTAGGTGGTAGCGTACGTTCGTATCAAACGTCGCAGGGTGAAAATCGGTTCGCAACAACCATTCTCTATTAGATTGCAGGTCAATGGGCCTTGGCCGGGATCAAAGAAAAATTCATATCACCTCAAAATTCGTATGAGCTGTGATCGTATCACTGAGGTTTCACTGTATGCCCGTTTTATCTGCAGCGATGACATCCGCTACTCAAGCGCAATGAACCCAGGCGAAGACGTTTGTACTCAAAGGCTATGGCTATTCCGTTGCAAGCTGTTTTCCCGCATGGCCATGTGTGAGACCGTGTTTTAAAGCGTACAAACGCGGAACGCTCTGGGTTTTTGTAAGTGTGTGGTCGCACCACAAACTTTATATGCGTGCACCTATTACTTGGCATTCTAGAAGACCTCAATAGGCACTGGGCGGCCGTTGTAAGGCGCCAGCTGCGGCCCTCCCGAAAAGCGCCCCAAGCGGCGGTGGGGACAGCAGTAGCATGTGAAGCAGACGACGCGGAGAATGCTCTGCTGCTTCTGGCCCATATTCGAAGAGAAGCGGCGGCAGTTCTTTTTGAACAATCCGAAGCTCTACGCTGTTGCGTTTGTCGCCCAAAGGCAAAGAGAAGCAGCAGCAATTCTGTTCTTTTGAACAATGCACGAAGCATTCGACTGTTGGCCATGTGTTCAGATAACGGGGCCCATCGTTGGGCAACGGGGAAGCTTCCACACGGTCGTTTGCAGCTGTGGGTCGCCAAGTCATCTAGAAAGAATGACACGTGTCCCTTTCATGGCCACGCCGAGGAGCGCTGTCGGCACATAGAACGAGTCAACTTTGCGTGGTCCTGTGCCTTTAGGCGGTTGTTTTCGTTCGGAGGCGGTCCAGAGAGGGCACGATGCCTCCTGCCTTTCTGGACAGCAAATGAGACAGACCCGATTGGTGACACATTGTAAAATAAACATCTTCGCATTTTAGCTGCCAAAGTCGCTGTTCCACACTGTTGTGTGTAGGGCCCTTGGCGGGAAGGCGAGTCCTGACAGCACAAGTGGCACCCATGGCGCTGCCAGTTATATTGCGCTGCGGCTTTCAAAATCAATTTTAGAACGCGCAGAATCGTGTGCAGCATAGCATCATTGACATTATCTAAGAGATGAATTTTTTGAGTGCTCAGTAACGTGTAACGCGCAAGCCCTGTGTCCCATGCTTCAGTGCATACAAGTGACGAGTGCATACAAGTGACGCTACTCTCCTTATTCCAAAAATCAAGTTGTAAGTTGCGCTGTGTGTGTCCCATCTCTTCCTCGTCTTTCAAGCGCATCCACTTCATCGACATGCAGAACGAACTGGCCCAACTAAGTGCATTGTTATGAAGTTACATAGCACTCGTTAACCAGAGCGCAGCACAATGTTTAAAGCGTTGGCTTTATATGACAAACATTTCCTTACTTTTATCTAGATGACGATATGCCAGCCAGTCTTCCTTCTATGTATGATGTGGAAAGGTGCGACACCGATTGTCCCGTGGTGCAATTATTAATGGCAAAAAGGAAGCATGAGGAGCAAGGTGATTTTGAGCCAGTAAGTTCTACGTGTGTCCCTCCAAAGATAGCGATTAACTAGAACCGTTCGTGTTTTTCCATTTTGCAGCCACCTCTAGATGGCCATTACGAATGGCAAATGGAGCCAATAACATTCGGCAATTCCGCAGAGCGCAGCAGAAAACTCAGTGCTGCGGTTGAATCTTATGTAGTGAAGAGGAATGCTTAGCGCTGCAGCCGCATCGACAGCTTTGCACGAGGCATGAGCTGGAGTAGAGTGACCTAGAATAGGGGGAGTGTCCAAAGCGCCGGCTCCGGCGTGGGCCTTTTGCGGTGAACTGCCGCCACGCGCCGCTGCTGCGCCGGACCCGTGGGCTTTCCGCGCTCGGGAGCGCGCGGAAAGCGAGGGGCGTCTGCTACGCGCTGTAGTTTTTTTCGCTCGGTTTCCACACAGGGCGCTTGAGGTCTGCTTAACTTTAATAATGCGGTGCGGAATAGAGCGTACCCATCTTTAAGCGTTGTGTTAGTCTGGGGGCAACAACAGAATGCAAAAAATCACGTGTCAAGCGGCATCAGCGTGGCCTAGTTCCAGTGATAGAGCTTGGGAACGTTGGTGCGTGCGTAAAAACGCGCGAAATGAGCAGGGACAAGGAAAGAACGAAAATAAACTTTTTCGCACGGGTAATCGGGCAATGGTATCGCGCATGCAAGAATTAAGAGTAATAAAAGAAGGTAAGTTACACGCGCAGTCAGCTGAAATGCATACGCGCAGGGACCGCTTCGCTCACCACTATATACGAGCACCACTGCTCGTGGTCGCCAGTGGTTTTCTAGCCATATGCACACAGCTTTATTCGACAATTTATTAGCCTTGACTAGCACTTTATTATGAATAGAGCTCATCGGGAAGACGTAAAGGAAACAAAAGAAAGGGTAGAGATGGCCATACGACCGCGATATGGTTGGTTTATTTTCGCTTTTGAGGTAGCGTACAGCAAGGCTCACCGAGCGCAAAGCTTGAGTTAAATTCCGACATTTGAAGAAAAGCACTGCCAGGTAAACTTACATTATTCCGCAAGCTTGTGCATAAAAAGCGTATTATAGAAAATGCAGTACCAATATCCAGATATCATAAAATTAAAGTTACAGTTTCAAACAGCTCATTCTTAACTTCAGATATTTTCAAGGTTCTCAGTGGTTAGCGATCGCACGGTTCAGAGATTTTTACAAAAAAAAAAAAATGTAGACGAGTAGTTACATGAAATGCAATTGTTCCCGCGGTAATTCAGTGTGAGGGAACCTGGCTGCAATTTCCCGTTTTTTTTCTTGTTTTCTTTTTTTTTGCTGATGAGCTCAATATAGCGTACACCACGCTTTCATGCTCAAGCTCCCTAGTACTGCCACAGCTCTAAATTTTCCCATTAACTTACACAGCATGTCTATCATCTCTTTAATAAATATAAAGACATGGCCTGATAGGTAAAGCAAGCCTCTTGTGTACGTACCACGGGCGTGCGTAATCAGCTGCTGTGAGCTGAGAATCACGTTTGTTTTCCGGCGATCACTCGTAAAATGATGTGAGGCGTACACGATGGTGCACTGTAATTGATTCATTTACTTTGGTTTGTCTGGTCTTTCTAAAGGCTTTAGATGCCTCATCAAAACGGAAATTAACCACCGGCCTCCCGCGTTGTCAACACGAGTGATGCAAAAAAATATCACGTGATAACGTCACATGGACGTCTCAGATCGATAAAATTTGTGACTGCATCGTGACGTCATTCAGCGTGATGTCATGTGAAGATTTCATCACCCATATGGTCACTTTGCATTGCCTCCGTGATCTGTGGGCCGATCACGGAGGCCATGTAAAACCAGGTGACGTGCAGAAACCTCGCAATGCCTTCGATCCTGGTGGCAGTGCGAAACCATATTAGGCGCAGAAAGCTTTTGGAGGGGGGGCGGGGGGAGCATTAAGGCATTGAATGGAGAAAAAGAACATGGCTTTTGCCGCCGAGTCGTCTTAGGCGAATGCGTAGGGACCTTATGAGCTTGATTTTTTTTTTCGTGTATTTTACCCATGCGGTCAATGCTTCAAAATGTATCGGTAAGTCCCACATCTTGAGATCGATATTGCTGATCACAATGTTTTCATTTCCTGACGGAGACATATCATCAGACCACGCATCGTCAGAATTATTTATGGCCGAATAAAGTGACTTTGCGCGCCACACGCCATATTATTACCGTTAGTCGTTACGCAAATCACGAGCATGTCAAGTTAGTGATGCCATATTACCTTACCAGGTGAACGATACGCGAGAGTTAATTACGCGAGTCATTTTTTACTTTTGGTAGCGCGGCCACGCTGACGGACACATTCCGCTTCGCATGAAAATGCTTGAAATAGCAAAGCGCGGGAGGCAGCCATGTAAAACAAATCGAACGCGCGAAATAAAAGAAAGGACATGAAGTGTGCAAACTCGTTAGCATGAGATAGCCATTTACTATGTATATATATCTGCTACGTTTTCCGTGTTAGCTTTGTGATCTCCAGCTTATTCTTTTCTGCAGCGCGTTAACGTTCGTCATTCCCCACGAAACTAAATTAAGCACCTTCGCTCACGATGGTGCGCTCAGAATGCGTTCTTCAAACGGGCGCGTAAGTGCGGATGATTGCGGTGACAAAGCGGCTGAAACAAATATGGAAAATCCCTGTTTCACTACCCACAAACGTGTTCTCTGTGTGGTGAGTCGCTGCAGTGTTATGTTTCAGTGACGCAGTATTAAATCTTCTCCATATTACCGCAACGTTGGCTATTAGCGGCCAAAATATCGGGCGCGTAGCAGACGCTCGCCGCTTTGACGCGGCTTCCACCGCGGAGAAAGCCCACGGGTCCGGCACGGCAGCGCCGCGGCGCGGGAGTTCACCGCGAAAGGCCCTCACTCCTCCCATGTATTCGCGCGCCGCTTTGGACACTCCCCCTATTCTAGGTCACTCTAGCTGGAGCTGCCCGGCCTGTTTTTGCTGCTGCAACGCTGCCCGCACCCGTCCAGTTCTTGCAGCTACCGTTCCGACGCCACTGCCGCTTTTAGCCCAGTGTTCACATTATATTTTTGGTGGAGGTTGCTGCGGTTTTCCCCGGCCCTGGAATTGCGTAGCCGAACGCTGCCGTCCATCATGCCTGACGACGCTGTCTCAACACCCCCCACTGGCTTCACCGCCAAGGTGTCCCGGTGCCCAGCTTCTGCGGGAGCCCGAGATCTTCAGCGGCACCGACGAGAAAGACGCTGAGGATTGGCTGGAATCCTATGAATGAGCAAGTGCAACCAACAAATGGGATGGTCCCATGAAGCTCGGTACCATCATGTTTTACTTGACGGATGTGGCCAATATGTGGTACAAAAACCACGAGGCCGATATCCTCACTTGGGCGACCTTCAAAACTAGCATCGCAGCTGTTTTCGGACGCCCTGGTGTGCAAGAACTTCGGGCAGAACAACGACTACGAAGCCGGTCACAACAAAGAGGTGAAACATTCACCAGCTACATCGAGGACATCCTCGACCTCTGCCGGCGTGTCAACCCGACGATGGCGGAAGCCGATAAGGTACGCCACATCATGAAGGGCGTACCTTACGTTCGAAGGGGGACTGCGGCGGGGTACGTCCGGACCAGCCGAAAGATGCTGCAGCACCTCCGAGGAGCCTCACCTGAGTGTCGCCGAGGTCAACGGCCACGCCACGGAGTGCCAGCGTCACGGCCTCCGGAATCAAACGTACGCTGCGCCCGTCAGCAGAATGTAGCTACCGATGCAACCGTCTTCTGTCGTAGCCATGCAAACAATGCCAGCTCATCACACGGTCGTCTTACATTACGGCTCGTGTCACGCGCATAGATCCATGTACTCCTCCATGCACGTGCTCATGCCTCTTTCGCGTGCTTCTTCTCCTGCTTCGTCGTCTTCATTGTCTACACCACCTCTTTACTCGTGACAATGCCAGTAGCTTCCCCGTTGCCACTGAAAGAGGCGCCACCAGTCCAAACTCGCCCCGCGCCCGGTGCCTATAGACGCAACAAGTTTCTTTTCCCATTTTTTCTCCCGTGACGCCGCGCATGCCTTAACGAACGCATTCCGTCTTGTTTTATGTGCAGACTCAACAGGATGCATCTTGATTTTTCTTTTATCTCACAATCAAGTCTCTTCTTCTGGCTTATGCACATTTCTCGGAACGCCAAGAACAAAGCAACTAAATTCATTACTTGCCGCAGCTCAGCGTCGTTGGCTCTGCCATGTCAGCTGTGTTGCTTGTGCTCATTCTATCTGCTGTGGCTACTGGCTAAGCATCGTCTTGGCTTATGGTAGCCATATATTCTGCGATATAAAATTTCTATGCATGTTTATTTAGCGAAGCGACTTCCTGCATGTCTTTCAAAACGAATAACTTCACTTTTCTACCACTCTGCATTTACCTTCGTCAACTTTTCTGGCCACTTTTTCTGAATCATTGACATTGATGTCATGAACAAATGAGATTACTTTTTTCTGTGTAGCACCACCATGGATCAAATGGCATTCGTTGCACCGAATGACATTTGAACCTGATGACGTTAACACCTCCAGTGTGACAGGGGTATTATTTTCATTACAATTGCAATCCCTTTCAAATGCTGCTGACTGCAACAGCAGCTTTGAAGCACTAGGAAGGTTTGTGAAGCACTAAGAAGGTTTGTAAAGTCACGAGTAAGGAGATGGCATATAGACGATGAAGACAACGAAGTAGGAGGAGAAGCTCGTGCAACAGGCACGAGCATGTGCATGGAGTAGCACATGGCTCGACACGCGCGACACGAGCCGTAATGGAAGAATGCAGTTCGATGAGCTGGCATTGCTTGCGTGGCTACGGTAGAAGAAGGTCGCATCGGGAGCTTCGTACTGCCGGCGGGAAGCGGTGGAGCTTCGTACTGTCGGCGGCAAGCGGTGGACGTTCGGTTTCGGAGGGCGTGACGCTTGCACTCCGTGGTATGGCCGCTCACCTCGACGATGCACGGGCGAGGCTCCTCGGAGGTGCTGCCGCATCTTGCGGCAGTTCCGGACGCATTCGCAGCAGTCCCCCTTCGTACGTCGGCCAGCAGCAATCCCCAAGACGCCACGTCGTCACTTCGAGCAGGGGCCGATCTCGTACTAGGCCTAACCGACAAGGCCTGCCATGTAACCGACGGCGACCGGGAAAAGGCTTACAGCAGCTTGACCGGCCGTATGCATCGGACTGACGATTTCAGCAGGATCGTCGGCAACAACGGCGTCGGACAACGGAATTTGAAGTAAGAGGGCTTCATTCAGGCCACGACCACCACGACTCGACTGTTAGGCCAAAGTGGTCAGACTTTAGTTAAGGACGCTAATCGGATTTAGCAGTGTCTGAGAACTGAGTTTATTTTCGCATATTTGTTTAGTGTGTTTTTAAGGTTTTCACTGTTGTTTAGGAGTGTTGAGTTTTCCCTTGTTTTTTTTTTTTTTGTTTGTTTGTAATTAAATCATGTTTGCTGTGCCATCCAGCGTCCTGTCATTCCATCGCCAGTAGCACAAGCCTCCGAGATCCGTGACAGATAGTTAGAAAAAAGCAGTACCCTAGTCAAACAATCAGATAATTGAACAGCAATAACTGATTTAGGAGTGTATGCTCATTAATTAACTTATTCACGATACTCTCAAGGCACTTTACACAGGGGAGGAGCAAAATGAATACAAATACTTGGAGGACGCTTGCGCTTCGCCTTCAAGAGTGGAACGCGATAGCATAATAGAGCCTCATGTGCATCGCCTTGTCAGCTGCTAGCCTGGCTTCGGTTTTCGGTGCATGCCTCAACCATGCCGTAAGAAAACGAACGACTGTGCGCATAACATTGGCCGTTTAAAACTATCCTAGAATGCCTACTGCAAGTACAGTTGTTAAGCGCCCACTATGACATAATTATCCCTTTTGCGAATCAGTGAAAGGCCCACTACATGTCCGTAAGGAAACACGCGAACCTACCCAGCTGCTCAATTTGTTGACGCTTTTGCAGCTGATGATGATTAAATATGTTTGAGCGCTTTGTAATGGGCGGGCATTCAAAACTCCCACTCGTTGCGCACTTCACATGTTTTGAGGCCTGGCACGATTCTATGCTTCTGCCAGGCAATATTACATGCATTAAGGAGACTTCTTCCACTACATGACATTCATATAGTTTTTTTTTTCCAAAGCTGTTTCAAGCAATAGCATGTCTCTGTGGTAGAACACTTGCTTGTCGCGCGAACGGCCTAGGTTCGATCCTCACTCGAACCGAAGATTTTTATTATTTATTTCATTTGCATCTTTCTCTATTTTTCGGTCACAGGCAAGATAATGATTTTTCATTCGCAACCAACGATGCCGACACTGGAATTTCTGTGAATCGAGCTCTTTAAAGGGGTACTGACACCTTTTTTCGAAGATGAGTTTACTCTGCCATACAAATCTCCTGTATGCAGAGAGGACTCCAAGCAGGTGTGACGCTCAGTAGATGCCGATAAGATATTTTATTTTGATATTAAAGTTAATTTTTCCGTGGTGCACCAGCCGACAACGACACTAACTTGTCTTCAGGCTACAGTACTAATCCTGGTGACTTCATGCTGCAGTCTGGCTGGTTGTGATGACGTCACGTACCGAAACTTCCAAGATGGCCGCTTGTGCGTCCCCAAAACATTCAAAATGGCTGCTTTTGCGTCACCAACGGAGCCACCGAGTGGTGCAGTCGTGGAAACGTCACTATATCTTGCGCGAGCACGTGACGAGAAGCTCACACCGTGTTGTGACGTCAGGGTACAGTAGGAACTGAAACTAGCACTTAAAAATATACTGTAATTACTTTTTCAGGGTGCACTCGCACTTAGCAATACATTTTCTAGGCTCTCAAGGGCTTGGCCTTTCATTTGACGCAAGAAAACACGAAATGAAAATTTTCGTGCCAGTAACCCTTGAACACTATTGCGGCAAAGGGCCCCTCCCCTCACCAGGTTACATAACGAATTTTAGTTAGACACTGGAAGTTGTTGCGCGCCCGATAAAGAGCATTATGCCACAAGAATTTTCCTAATCAGTCCATTCGAAGCTGAGAAAACCAACGTCTTGAGGCAGCGCGAAACCATGATGCGAGGAGGTGAGCTTGAATCCCTTGCCACTCGCCCCGTGTAGCCTTTGCAAGTCTAATCCCTTCCCTGCCCTCTTCGGCACGCGAGCGGGAGGATCACATGACGCATACGTATGAACGCGTCATGCACATACAATGTCACGTGCGTATGACGTGCCCGAACCAGCCCAAGCCCCCGAGACGCAAGCCGTGCTGTGGCAGCGTTCTCTGCGCTTCGTCTCTGCAATATGTGCCGAATGCGCCCTCACTGATCACTTGGCTTTCAACCTATTATTACTGAGCACGAAATCTGCGAAATTTGTACGGATGCGAGACTAGCGGTTAGCCGCATGAACATTTAGTTAAACGCGGGAGGATAAATGAGCCTTATGAGCTGTGGAATGCGGTAGAAAATTAGTTTCGTTGAAAGGGTGGCGTCTGCATAATGCGCAAAGCACGAGAACACGAACGCATGCGAAACGCAGGATTCACAGTAAAATTTAAAAAAGAAGACGTACACATTCCGTTTGTGTTTTATTATTGCTCTCAAGTTTTATTCATCTATTCAAGCAACAAATTACGCAAACTACACCAGGGTGTCTACCAAGCTGACATTTCGAAATTCCCTGAGTTTTCCAGGTTTCCCCTGAGTGATATTGCTGAAATTCCCTGAGTGAAACAACTTTTTTCTTTTGTCAGAACGGGCCGACACCATGTCACAAGATGATGTCACTCTCCCGTATGCACGTTAAAAAATAAAACTGGCTTAATCCCATTAGAATAGTATCGAGTACAGTTAAACATCGATAGAGCTAAGTCAATAAAATGGGCAATTCACGTCGTTACATCAAAACTTCGTTAACTGAAATCCGACTTTTCATGCAAGGTATACTTGCCGAAGGATTCATTTTTTCACTGAAAATGCCGCAAGAATGCTCGACTAATGCGGCGGTCTGAAAAGCTCCTTTTTTTTCTTTTTTTTTTTTACACGAAAGAATTCGATTTTGTAGAACCTCGGATCCTGTGAACGCGATTTGATGCCGCACCGGTGTGGCACGCATCACGCATAAGGACGAAATAATTGCAGGTTTGATGCACTGTGCAATTGCGCCTTTTCTGCTGCCGCTGCTTATTATCAAAACGTGGGTGTTGCCTAGAGTAGTGCAGCGCCGACGCTGTCATGTTGCCCAGCCGAACCCCCCTGCCCTCCACTCAGTTCAACAAACGCACAACATCGAAAACTGTACCTTGCACGCTAGAAAAAAAAGTCGCTGTTTCGCCGCAAGGACGAAGCAATTAATGTGATAACAACAAATTGGAACATTGAATGAATATAGGCTACAGCAGCTAGGGGCGTAGCTAGAAATTCTTTTCGGGGGGAGGGGACTTAATCATGCTTTATAGACTATTTTACGGGTGGGTTTGAGTGCCGCCATATTGGGTTGTTAACCTTTGTGTTTGAATGTTTAACAACTAAACAAACAGTGTTATGGTAGATGCATACGCATGAAAATGGTTGGGTTGGTGTCTACGATGTTTCATGGCCTTATTAATTCACATCGTGATATACAAAAACAAGAAAACATCGGCACAGCCCAAGATGGCGGCGCCCAGTTGCCTTACGGAAAATAGTCTATACATGTTCGTGGGTGCATTTGTATCTGTTTGCATATTTATACACATGCAAACTAAAAAAAAATTAGGTGGGCTTTGAACCTCCGAAACCTACCCCCCCCCCCTCCATCCCCGCGCCTGGCTGAGCCAGTGATAGCAGCTGACTACTACAAAAAACATGGCCGCTGCAGCAAGCGAAGTGATCTGTCTATATCTTCAACGGAAACTTTTCGACCAGAGCCCAACACGTACAAAGGTATGAGCCGTCTACTCATCCCCTTTAAAGATTGAAGCAAGTACTGCAATTGAACTATGTCGCAAAACATCCCCATTGTGCCATAAGCAGCGATGCGGCTAGTGACTGCGAGCTGCAGCTTTAAAAAATATTGGTCGACTGCTTAAGACTTGTTTCAGGAGTGCCCTCACAAAACAAAAAAAAGAGCTTTCCCTCACGATAAACACGCCTGTTGGTTGCGATTACTCTAGCCTGGAAATTTATTCTATTCGCCACAGAATCCGAATTAACATCTTCAAAGCTCAGGATCACAGGGTGCGAGAGCTTTCCGGTATCCACTAACAAACGGCGGTGTTTGTTTTCACGCTGATCAGAACTGCTTGCAAGATACCAGCCTTGTAGAAGAGGTCTGCTTAATGAACGATCGCGGTCGTTTGCGTGATAACTGAGAGCTGTTTACACCTACTGCGACCACCTCTACGACTACTCATGCTTGTTACTTGTCACGCAGCGATAGCAAAAACATATCAGGCGCTAACGCACGGCATGCGCTACAACGAATGCGGAACTGCACTGCGTAGTCACAGAACACCTAAATAACAGTGTGCAATACTATGTGCTGTGGTTCGTGGTTCCCGCACGCCATGCATCAGCAGGATGCTCTCCGATTTTGTTGCTCTGAAGTCGAGGAGAGCAACGAGGTGCACCCTTTCCCCACAGCCACAGGGGCCGCGCGGTTTGAAAAATGTAGGCTTGTGTGAATTGTGAATTTTAAGTTCAAAGCGAAAAGCGATTTTGGTCGAAAAATTTCGAATCGAATTCGAATAGTATATATCACATATTGTAAAGAAAAATGGGCATATTTGTCATGACCTAATTAACCTGCACAATACTTGCTTAAAAAGTGAAACAAGGCCTGTGCAAATGCCATTCTTTTTGGTTCAAAGGAAGTGGAAACAACTTTGAATAGTAGCAGAATTTGACTTTCAGTAGAATGCAAGTGATAACCTGTAAATATGTTACGTTTTAAAATTTAATATACTTAAAGCATATAAGCCAGTATAACAAGCTTTCAAGCTTAAAGAATGATGAATCGATGCGAGGGTGATATGTTCATTTACCCTGAAGTGGGACTTCGCGGCAGCGCTGATTTCCCCTGGATAGGTGTTTTTGCGGCTTAGCATCCCTTCACTGCAGTGAAACCACCTTTACAGAGGAGTTGCATCTATATAGCTGCCTTCTTGGCTTAGCACCTTCCCACTGCAGTGAAACCACCTTTACAGGGTGTCACATGCGGACTAATATACACCAAAATTTCGAATACTGTAATATTCGCAGAAGCCTCGAAAAATGCATTCACAAAATATCAAGCCGGCGTTACCGAGACTTTCGTTCCCTTTAATGAAGTTACAGTGAATTTCCCTGATGGGAGCACAATTTCCCTGAGTTTTCCCCGAGTTTTTTCAGACTATCAGAAATCCCTGAGAATGCCTGGTTTGCCCGGTCGGTAGACACCCTGTACACGTCGTGTCAAATAATTTTCGCAGTGTCACGTGCTACTGTTGTCGACGTCAGAGCACAGTCGTCTACGTAGAGGACCGACGTCACAGCACTACCGTCTACGTAGGGCCATTCCACCGTGTACGTCATCCCCTCATTCTCTACGTGCGAGCACGCGAGAAGAAGGGCAAGCGGCGTTCAGCTTGAAATTTGACCCATTTCTGTGGCGCGTAGAATTGCAAATTTTGGCAGACGTGATCGTGAACGCTCAGTGTATTGTCACGTGGTCGTGACGTCGACGAAGGCAACAGTCGGCGTTAAAAGAAAGGAACTCTTTATTAGGCCGAACTTGTGGCCAAGAAACTGAAAGTCGGGCTACAGCAATGCACACTGGCACTGAAAGCGGCGAACAGAGCGTCGGCCGTCGATAATCTGAACATCGTTGGAGCGCGCCGGCTTTTATGCATCACGCGTCGAACATTCTAGCCTTATCACTGGTCATCGCGCACGCTCTGGAATAATCTCGAGTGGTCGCGTCTTGCGCGCAATCTTAACAAAATGATCTACTAGAATCGTGAACCTTCCCGAACACTGCCGGCGCGGTTTGTTCACAGTCTTTGTGGGCGTAAACCGAATACAGTAAAAGAAACGCGCGTGGCAGTATGAATTGCGCTCGTCAGCTCAAAATTGTCAAACCTGGTGAGTGGCCCTTTAAAAGATTGGTGCACCTAAAGGGACACACACAGCAGAGAAACACGATTTTTCGTGTTTTAGGAAATACTCTTTCGCAATACCACAATTAAAACCCTTGCCACAGGAAGACGCCTGGTAAGGGAGAAAATGCGCGGAAGAATGTGACCCGTGTCTCGCGGGCCAATCGCCAGTCTTCCCTCGATAAAACTGCCTGCAATAAATGCGGGAGATCAGTCTCCCGTCAGTCTCGCCGAAGTCTGTCTGCGTGTCATCACGCTATGCACCCTCCCGTCGCTCGGCCTCTCCGTTGGCCTGCCACGGGTTACGCCGCGCACTCCTGCCCTGCACAACAACCGCCATTTTGCCAAGGCAACTGTGACGTCATACTCTGCATCGAGCAGTGCTGTCCTGTTCTACCAAAATTTCAGCCGCTGCAAATCGTTCAATTTCAGTGCCAAGCTGAAGAAAGCTAAAATATCTCGATTTCACGCACAGCTGACAACGGAACAATATTGTTTGCTGGAATGCAGACGCTCGCACAGCAACCTACTTGTTATGTCACGGCTCGCGAGTGCGCCAGTGTTGCCCGACTGTCAGACTGCTCGCATGTTTATGAAAATGTTCAATAATTAGTTCTCGACCAAATGTGCCAAAATTTTGCCAGCTTATTTGTGAACGCACAAGGATTAACCCACATAAGACAGATTATGATCGAAAATCGGTTGTCATGGCTCCTTTAACATACCAAGTTTCAGGAAATTTCATTGAGCCAATGTGGCGAAAATAAGGAAAAATACTTAGAAAATCTATGACATCAGATTCGGTGATTTCAGCGGGCAATTTAAAATTGAAATATTGACACTGATTTTCTCACCTATTAAAAAATTTGCCAGGCCTGCGCAGAATACGCAGCACAGCCACAGCGAAAGCTGAAAGAGCAGCCTTTCTAGCCCTTTGAGACGCTATGTACACAATTGTGTACATGACTTGTTTTTGCTCCTTGTATCAACTAGAGGCTAAGAGAGAGCGAGATACATTGAGCTTCGGATAGATTGAACCTCCTGCACAATAATTTGTCTTCATTTAACTTCATTTCGCAGCGTGCTGTTGCGTATGATCACATTACTGAAGGCACTATCCCGTTCTATGAGCCGCGTCCTGCGAGCCATGTTAAAAGTATACTTTTTCCTTGCTCTAAATCGACATAACGAAAAATGAATTTGTACTATATTTCTAGCCCGAGATTTCATTCTATTTATGCCAAAATAGAACATGAATGACTTCAGGGTAAACAGATATTTAATTACAACTTAATTAGAATAAGCTACTATAACACACATAAATGAACATATTATGACATTATTTTTGTTGCAATAGTATATTTAGCGCCTTGAAATAACGTTATATTGTTTTGACCCATTTACAGACAGTTCTTCATAGGTGGCATCTGAAAGGGCTAGGGCTCGTTGTAGACTCTCTTGGGGCAACTAGTACAAGTACACATGCAAGGTACCCATCTCGGCATAAATCATCGTAACTTTCATGAAGTAGAGAAGCATGTAGCTTGCTTGCTTGCCTGTTCCTATAAACTTGGCGCCTACCCACTTCGGGGGATTGGCCATGAAGCCGGCGGTTGCCCTAATTGACACTTGTAGAGGGCGTTTTTACCAATGAGTTTCAAGCACCAGCGTGCTTTGTGGTAGAATACTTGGCTGCCATGCAGAGGGTCCGGGTTCAAAACCCGTATGTTCCCAGAAACTTTTTTCTCACTTCATTTTTTTTTTTTATTTCGCGCGAGGGCGGTTACGGACACCAGCGGCACCGGTAGCGGATCTCTACGGCGCCAAAATCGGCTCTTGTTGCGATCTCATAACAGCTTTCACTGTAATATATGTAAGAGCCCAAACACCATCACAGTCTCCATAGCCATGGCTGAGAGCACAGAGCGGCTGCTAACCAATGGCCAAGTAAGTGGTGAGTGGAAGCAAAGAATAATGCGCACCACCAGTGGTATCTGTCGCCCAGGTTGACGCCATCGCTTGATCTTGAAAAGCGAGGTTAAGGGCATGGAACCTAACTCGCTGTCAGAGGTGCTCATGCTTTGTTGATAATAGTTGGAAAGAGCTAGCGGCCGGCATTCGTTTCAATTTTTTTTCTCGTTTCAATTTTTTAAAAAATTTTCTGCAATAGTGTAACGTTACGGACACCGGCGGTGGCGAACAAATATCCCACTGCCATTGCCGTTGTGATCTGATAACAGCTTTTGCTGTAAAAACTTTTAATGGTCAAAATTAACAAAATTAGAGCTTTCAATATAAACTGATTGCTTCACTATAGAGTCTCTTTATTGTACAATGGTATAATGATGAAATACTTAATGAACAACATCCGTGCCAAAACCATATGAAAATGCAGAGCAGAAATGTGTGATCTGAGAGTTAAAAAATGCTGAGTCATGCATCGCTAAAGAGAACGGGGTGAAGAATACTGATACAGAACAGCTGCCACAACGTGGCTGCATGAAAGAGGAGGAAGACGACGTTGCTTTTGGTTGTTGCTGGACTGGCACCATCTTGTCCACCTTGCGCTGTGCATCGTATATAGATAATTAAACCAGCTACTCGTAACATTATTGGTGAAGGTGGACAACTCCCATACCTCGATGGAGACGAGCAGCGGTAGCAACACTGGTGACCCCTCGCCACTTCGGCTGCAGGTACATCACCGCCGACCTCTTCAGCCCAAGCCACAACCTACGTCACTCTCCCACCCCTCCCGGATCCCAGCACTTTCTCCGGTGATGGTATCATCGACGTTGATGCCTGGCTGAACTGGCACAAACGTGTCAGTGCTACTCATCGCTGGGATCGCACGCTCATGCTCGCTAATGTTCTTTTCTACCTTGACGGCACTCCGCGGACATGGTTTGAAACCCACGAAGACAAAATAACGAGCTGGGATCTCTTCAAAAAAAAGATCCGCGACCTGTTCGGCGATTCATCTGGTCGTCAGCTCGCTGCAAAGAAGGCTCTTGCCACACGCGCCCAGACATCTACTGAATCCTACATCTCCTACATGCTTGACGTCTTGGCTCTTAGTAGTAAGGCCGACCAGCGCATGTCGGAAGACGAGAAAGTCAACCACGTCCTGAAAGGGATTGCTGACAATGCCTTCAACCTGCTGGTTTTTAACAACGTCAAGAGCATCGACACGATCATTAAAGAATGCTGTCGTCTCGAACAAGTTAAAGCCTGCCGCGTTGCCCAAAGCATCGCGCACCTTCCCAACACAGCGGCTACTTCTCCGTGTGACGACGTTTTCCGCCAGGCCCCTCGATGCGAAAACGTCACCCGCATCATTCACCGAGAGGTCAAGGCAGCACAACCGGTAGTCACCCTGTTCCCGACGCCTGATCCTTCCCCGACCACGCTCTCCTTGACCCAGGCCGTCGTCCGTCAAGAATTATCGAACGCCGGTATATATTCTGTTCAGCCTGTGTACTTTGCCGAGCCTTTTTATCGTAGCCCGTCTGCTCCTCGACTTCCTTCCAACTATTCTCGCCAATGCAATCCATCCGAATGGTGTACCCTTGACAAGCCCATATGTCTTAACTGCCGATGCGTCGGTCATATTGTTACGGGGAGTATTTATTCAACGGTCGTCATTCAGCACTGATCGAGACAGCACTACACAGAACGCACAGGATGGCAGGTCAACAGGGCAGCCCAGACTAAGCCTCACAACAATAACGCCTTCGTCTTCGTCCATCTGGCGCCAGTTCAGCGGCCGTGTCGGAGTAGCATTTCCACACCCATGACATTACCCCGGCCTGTAAAGCACCGTCTCGGTGCCTGCTATGTTTAAGAGGGCGTGTCGCTGTTGTAGGTCTTCAGGCGAGAAACGTGCACGATGTCAGTTCTGGGTGTAGCAGTAGATGAGTTGGCTGTCAGGGAAATCTCATAGGTGACAGGTGTCACCTGGCGCACGACCCGGTAGGGCCCGACGTATCGTGGTAGGAGCTTCTCGCTGAGGCCAACACGACGAGATGGGAGCCACAGCAGAACGAGAGAGCCCGGACAAAACTCGGCATCCTTGTGTCGACTATCATAGATGGATTTTTGTGTGGTCTGTGACAATGAGAGCCGAGTGCGGGCTACCTTGCGTGCAACGAGAGCACGGGTGATGGCATCTTGAGCGTATGAGGTGGTGGATGATGAGTCAGACGGAAGCAGGGTGTCGAAAGGTAGCAGTGGATCACGGCCAAACAGCAGATAAAAGGGTGAATAGCCGGCAGTTTCATGACGCGACGAATTATAGGCGAAGGTGACGAACGGGAGGGCAATGTCCCAATCGGTGTGGTCGTCAGAAACGTACAGAGAAAGCATATCCGTCAGGGTGCGATTGAGGCGTTCGGTAAGCCCGTTAGTCTGAGGGTGATAAGAAGTGCTAAAGTTGTGACGAGTAGCACAAGATCGCAGTAGGTCGTCAACGACACGAGAGAGAAAGCAGCGACCACGATCTGTGAGTAGGTGACAAGGAGCACCATGCTGAAGAATGATGTCATATAGGAGGAAATCGGCCACGTCAGTTGCGCAGCTGGTCGGTAGCGCTCGAGTGATTGCATACCGAGTGGCGTAATCCGTGGCTACCGCAACCCATTTATTTCCGGCTGTCGAAGTTGGGAAGGGACCTAGCAAGTCCAATCCCACTCGATAGAATGGCTCGGCTGGTACTTCAATAGGCTGGAGGCGACCGGCAGGGGCAGTCGTCGGTTTCTTTCGGCGCTGGCAGAGGTCGCAAGCTGCAACGTAGCGGCGAACGGAACGATATAGGCCCTTCCAGAAAAACCGTCGTCGAACACGGTCGTAGGTTCGGGAGATGCCTAAATGTCCGGAAGTTGGGGCGTCGTGAAATTGTTGAAGGACGTCCTTGCGCAGATGATGTGGAACGACAAGTAAAAGTTCTGCGCCCTCTGGGTGTAAGTTTCGGTGGTACAATACGTTGTCTTGCAGCAAGAACATGCTGAGCGAACGGTCGGCAGTGCCTGCTTGAAGGCGGTCTATGATGACGAGTAATGAGGGATCTCGCCGTTGTTCATCCGCTACGTGTAGAAAGTCCGTGATGGCGAAGATGGAGGCATCGGCTTCCAAGTCGGTGCAGGTGGGTGGATCAACAGGGTGCCGGGATAAGCAGTCGGCATCGCTGTGCAACTTTCCAGATTTGTAGACCACTGAGAACGTGTACTCTTGCAATCGTAATGCCCAACGGCCGAGTCTTTCGCCACTGCCGCAACAACGGGGCCCCACCGGTACACTATGGGTCTCGCGATCATGCCAGTTCAGTCAACCAGTCGTCCTCGGCCCTCGCTTCTCCGATGCCGACCACATTCTCTGCTCCTGCCACACCTCTGACCAGACCTCGCTACGACCGGTCACCGTCCCCTGCTCACCGTCAATCTCGTTCACGGCCACAACACCGTGCTGCCTCTCCGACCTATTCGCAGCGCCTCCGACCAGAAAACTAGGCAGTGCAGCTTCTGGAGGTGGAGCTGCATTGACGACCTCAGCAAGAAACCCTCATTTAGCGTTAACGACCAACTGGAACCTTGTGACTGTTATTGTGGACAATGTACCTGTGAGCGCGTTGATAGATACTGGGGCGCATGTGTCCATTATGAGTGCTGCTCTTCGCCACCGCCTTAAGAAAGTTGTCACGCCTGCCCTAAACCGAGCTGTACGAGTCGCCAACAAGGGAACTGCCGCGATTCTGGGTATGTGCTCTGCCCGAGTCTCTATTGAAGATAGAAGTACTGTCGTTCTTTTCGCCGTCATGGAACATTGCCCTCATGAACTCATTCTCAGTATGGATTTTCTAGCCACTCACTCTGCCATCATAGACTGTTCAGCTGGCTCACTCCACCTTGATTTGCCTCTACTTTCCGATCCGACCGACCCACCTCAAAGCCGTCTCTGCTGCATCGATTTCATACGCCTCCCGCCTAACTCTGTTACACACGTCGACTTATCATTGACGCCACCTGTACCTGACGGAGATTACATGGTTGCACAGATTTTTGCCATGATGCTTACGCGTGCTGTCGCTGTTCTGCGCAAGATTCTGAAAATTATTGGAAACCGCACCTGCCTTCCTCTTGTAAATTTCGCACTCACTGCCCAAGTTCTCCCCCAGGGTATCTCCCTGGCCCAAATTACCGCTCTCCAAGACCACCATGTCGAGCCCTTCAGAGTGGATGATTGCTGCAGCTCAGCCCATGGTTCAACTCCATCACGTTCCTCCGTTGTCGACATCGAACGGATGGTGTCATCGGACCTCACGTCTGATCAAGCTGAAGCCCTCTACCACGTTCTTGAGTGCTATCGTGACATTTTTTACTTTGCCAGTACGTCCTTAAGCCAAACGACCGTCGTTACTCATCGCATCAACACTGGCAATGCGAATCCCATTCACTGACGTCCATACCGTGTTTTCGCGTCCGAGCGTACAGTAATACGACAGGAAGTCGAGAAGATGCTTGCGAAAGACATTGTGGCAGACTTTTCTTCTTCTTCTGGCGCACAACTTGGGACGTGAACTGGCAGTGGGGCTCTGCTTAAGGAGGAGGAAGAAGTAGTTCTGAGAATGGCCACGTTTTCACACACCACAGATAATCTTCGTACAAAAGAAACTGGAAACTATAAATGTCAACATCAGAGAGATAATTGCAACCAATAGCCCAAATCAGTTTCTAATGATAGATTACGAGGAGATTTTTCCTCCAAAATCTAAATTTCAATCCCACAAATTCTTAGAGAACAGGTTAGAGAATTTTCTGATACATGCACAAACACGAAACATAATAGCCACTGATGCTTTCGTGAACGAAGAACGGGCAGGCGTAGGAATTGTCTCCTAGTCGCTCGGCTGGTCATTTGCTGTGAGGTTACCCGAATTTACTCCGGTTTTCGAAGCTGGGCTCATGGCTGTCATCATGGCACTGAGAAAACTCCCGACGGACGAGATCAGGGCAGTCATAATAACTGATTCGCTCTCCGTATGCACAGCTCTAACAGCTTCTCATAACTCTAGCGCACTCAAGACGTTTCGATTGTTAGTTCCGTCTCAGCTGAAGCACCTAAAAAGTGTGGGCCCCGGTCACTGTGGCTTAAAATTAAATGAAATGGCCGATGCTTTAGCGTGTGCATCGCTAGATCTCCCAATAATCCAGGTTCTTCCAGTGGTAGAATATTTCACCGCAATCAGATATAGAAAATTGGCAATTCACACTGACATGATGGAATCAATAACAACGTGGACGGAATACAAGCATCTAAACTTCCCATGGAAGTCTCATTGGAGCCAATCAAGACAATCTGAAGTTACAATCACCAGATTTCGATGCCGTGTCCCCCCCATTAAACTTATACTTACACAGAGCTGGTCTGACGATATCGCCCCTATGTCAATTCTGCGGCGAATTAGAAAATATTGCACATTAATTTTTGTTATGTTGCAGATATTCACTTATTAGATCACGACTGCTCATTACTCCGCTTTCAAAATTAGGCTTAAACTTAACTGAAGACATTGTGCTAAGCTTTGGTGCCTCAGGGTTGGGATACTGCCATAGGGATGCCTTCGATGTCGTGTGTAATTTCATGCAAACCACTAAACGTGTACCATTTTAATCTTCCCTTCAAAAATACTTGTTATTAAAATGCGGTAAAATCTAACTAATCTCATCAAATCAAAAGTGTTACGATCAGGTTAATACGGCAGTCTGGAATACGAGCTCAATAGCATAATTTTTTAAGTCTTAATTTGATGTATTACTTATTATTGCCATTTCTTCTATTCTTTTTTTTTTATAATATTATTTAACCATTTAACATTTTTCGAATAACCTTTTAAGTTTCAACAACGCATTCTTAGCCCATCCCCCCAGAGTGGGTATGTGCCATAGATCAATAGGAAAACCAAACCAAACCAAACCAAACCAAACCAAATGGCGTGCACATATGAATAAACCACTCTGCGTTTTCCTAAACCGTGCTTCAGAGTGCTACAGTTACTGGTGACCCGAACTACAAGCACGACCTTCCATGGAGAAGCGCGAGAATCCAGACGACCTCAACCCTGGTACTCCTACCACGGCAACCGGCCAGGTACCCACTTCGAGTGTCGTAGGAGCTACTACCACCATAACGCTACTGTAGCTGTGGCTTGCCGATCCCTCGTTATGGTTTGTACAAGCCGAGAACAAGTTCCACATTCATTGCGTCACGTCAGAAGTTCACAAGTATGAGCTACTTCTCGAAGCATTGCCGACACAGGCAATGGCCGAGATACGCAACATCCTTGCGCGACCGCTTGGTGAAACTCCATATACGACAGTCAAACAGACTCTTCTTCGCCGCCTCATTCAGCCTGCGCATCGGCGCATTCAACAACTCCTGAACATCGAAGAGCTTGGGGACAGACGTCCCACCCAATTCCTATGTCACCTGCAGCACCTGGTTGGGGACCAGCCGGGCTTCTTGGACACAGCTATACTACGTGAGCTGTTTCTGCAGCGTCTTCCGCCTAACGTGCGAATGGCTCTTGTCCCAGCTCAGCATAAGTCCCTGCCGAAGCTCGCAGAACTGGCTGACGAAATGATGGACGTTGCTCCAGCAGTCATCAACGCTGCCCGTCCTGCTTCGGTTTCCGAAGTAGATTCACTTCGAGAAACGCTAAAAGATCTCGCAGCTCAAGTAGCCGACTTGCGTCTGGAACTGCAAAACACTCGCAACTTCAATGGCCAGCCTTGTCCACATCGACAGCCTCTCACGTTGCCTTCTCCACCACGACCACTCCACCAGCCTGTGCGCAGTTTTCCAACACAGAAGCCATGCTACTATCACCGACGTTTTTGTGCCGCGGCTCGTCAGTGTCTGTCACCCTGTCCATGGTGCATGGGAAACGCTCAGGCCGATCGTCAATAACAGCGGCGGGCGATCACGGCCAATCATCAAGCCACCTCTTCTACATAACCAACCGAACCACAGGACTATGCTTGCTGGTAGACACTGGGGCAGAGGTCAGCATAATTCTTGCTTCCAAGGCTGACCGGCGTCTCCGCGAAAAGTCAACTCCTCTACAAGCGATCAACTCTTCAGTCTTCGCAACTTACGGACAGAAGTCCCTGACCCTCGATCTCGGCCTCAAGAGAAGGTTACAATGGCTATTTTGGATAGCTGATGTCCGCTATGCCATCTTAGGAGCCGATTTCTTGAGACATTTTCATCTGCTCGTGGATATGAGCCGCTGTTGCCTGGTGGATGGCATTACCGGTTTGTCAGTCAACTGTTTTCTGTCACAAGCCACAGCCCTAAACCCCACTTTCGTGAAGCTACCTACCTTGCCGTATACAACTCTACTCAACGAGTTTCCGGAGATTACTACACAGTCTCTGATAGATAAGCCCCCTAAGCACTCTGTGATCCATTGCATCGTTACCGCAGGACCACCTGTTCACTGCCGCCCTCGCCGACTCGGTCCTGATAAACTTCGAGTTGCTCGCAATGAGTTCGAGCACATGTTGCAATTGAAGATTATTCGCCCGTCATCAAGCTTGTGGTCGTCGGCGCTGCACATGGTTCCCAAAAAGAATGACGACTGGCGGCCCTGTGGTGATTATTGTGCACTCAATGCGGTCACCATTCCAGACCGATACCAGTTACCCAATATTCAGGACTGCACTGTCTTTTTAACCAGCACAACAGTATATTCGAAGATTGATCTCGTGAAAGCTTATCAGCAGATCCCCGTTGAGCCTTCCGACATCCCAAAAACTGCTACAACTACCCCATTTGGCCTTTTTGAATATTTAACAATGCCTTTCGGCTTGCGCAACGCAGCTCAGACATTTCAGCTCTTTATAGACGAAGTCACCAGAGGTTTGCCGTTTTGTTTCGCCTATACAATTGAACCCCTTTATAAGAGGCATGCCCCGGGCAGCAATTATTGCCTTTTATATGAGGTGTCTGTTATAAGCAGGGTACCATGTATGCATTTTCTTATCAACCCGTATTTTACTGTAGGCACACTGGTGTCTCTTATACCCATTTGTCTCTTATATCAGTGCCTCTTATAAAGGGGTTCGACTGTATATCGCCAGCAAGGATGCCGAAACACACAAGGCACATCTACGCCAACTTTTCAATCGACTTCGAGACTACAATCTGGTCATAAATGTTGAAAAATGCCAGTTTGGCGTCTCCGAGATCACATTCCTCGGACATCGAATCACAAAAGATGGCATCACTCCTCTACCTGACAAAGTTGAGGCTATCATCGACTACCCCCCCACCAAAGTCCGCATGCAGTCTGCGACGTTTTCTCGGACTCGTAAATTTTTATCGCCGTTTCATCCTGACATGCTCTACACTGCTGAAGCCTCTTGAAGCACTACTGTCTACTTCGAAAGCTGAGTCGGCCGCTCTTCCCTGGGACACAGTCCCTGATGAAGCCTTCGCCGCCATTAAGACCAAGCTCGCCAAAGCCACTCTCCTACACCTCTCTTCACCAACTGCTCCCACTAGCCTCATGGTGGACGCTTCCTCAGAAGCAGTTGGAGCTGCTCTTCATCAGTGGATCAATGGTGCATGGGCTCCTATATCCTTCTTTTCCCTAAAGTTACGCGACAATGAGCGCCGATACAGTACTTTCGGATGGGAGCTCCTTGCGACCTACCTTGCGGTGAAGCACTTCAGGTACTTTCTCGAAGGGCGAGAATTTGCCATTCTCACCGACCACAAGCCGCTTGTTTCAGTTTACGCTCCTGCAGTGCCACCCATACTCCTAGAGAGCTTCGGCACCTTGCTTTCATTGCCAAGTTCACCACAGACATACGCTACGTCAAAGGCAGCCTTAACAGTGCAGTGGACACTCTTAGTCGCATTACCATCAACGCCACAAGCCCCATTGACCTTTCCTTGTCTTCACTCACCGAGGCACAAGCATTGGATGATGAGCTTCCACGAGTCTGATCATCTACATCCCTCCAACTAGAGCAACTTTCCCGACCATGACGTCACGCTCTGGTGCGATGTTTCACAACAACTGTACTCACATCTACGCTCCGTCAGATCTGTGTCATGCTGTTTTTGATACCCTGCACTCAATCTGCCATCCAGGCGTACGAGCTACGCAACACCTGGTCACAGAACGCTATGTCTGGCCGCGCATACGTGCTGACATTCGTGACTGGGTTCGCACTTGCACGTGTCAGCGTATCAAGGTGCAACGGCACACCAAGCCTCCATGGGGAAAATTCCCGCTCCCTGATGCACGGTTCGACACCATTCATCTGGACATCGTCGGACCTTTGCCACCATGCCGTGGATATACGTATTTGCTTACGTGTATTGACAGGTACACAAGGTGGCCTGAAGCAGCTCCAATGCCTGACATCACGGCGGAGACAGTTGCTCGTACTTTTCTGTCTACCTGGATTAGCCGTTTCGGTGTGCCATCAACGGTGACTACTGATAGAGGCAGACAGTTTGAGTCTGCACTTTTCACCTCTGTGACATCTCTTCTGAGTTGTGCGCGCATTCGCACCACTGCGTATCAGCCTGCATTGAATGGCATCGTAGAGAGACTACATCATCATCTGAAAGCAGCACTCGCCTCTCAGCCTCATGCCGAAGAATGGGTATCACACCTCACCATCGTGCTGCTCGGCCTTTGGTCAACGCTCCGACCAGAACTTTCCTGCTCTATAGCTGAGATGGTTTATGGCTGCGCACTCCGTTTGCCGGGTGACCTCGTCAACCCCGTAACTACACAGTGTAACTACACAGTGTGTTTCGGATCCGTCTTCTTTTGTCCAGCGTCTGCGGATCTACATGCAAACCTTTCGCCTATCACCAACTTCTGCTCACACGAATAAGCACAATGTTTTTCTGCCGTCAAACCTACAGACATCCTCCCACGTTTTCGTTCGTGTTGACGCGCCTCGTCGTGCTCTTCAGCCTCGCTATGATGGTCCTTTCCCAGTCATAAAACGTTCCGAACATCATTTTACAATCCTGCGCAATAGGCGTGAAGACACAGTCACAATCGAAAGGATCAAACTGGCACCCACTATTAACAGCTCTGTTTGACAACCTCTTCAAGTGCCCATGGCCACTTGTCCGCAGGGGGGGCCCACCTGTGGCGGACTTTTCTTCTTCTTCTGGCGCACAACTTGGGACGTGAACTGGTAGTGGGGTTCTGCTTAAGGAGGAGGAAGTGGTAGTTCTGAGAATGGCGTGCACGTATGAATAAACCACTCTGCGTTTTCCTAAACCGTGCTTCAGAGTGCTACAACATTATCGAGCCCTCGTGCAGCCCCTGGACTTCTCCCTTCATCCTTGTCAAAAAGAAGGATGGAACATGGCGCTTTTGTGTAGATTACCGGCATCTCAACAAGATTACGAAAAAAGATGTTTACCCTTTGCCCCAATGTTACTAGAATAAACTCAGTTTCAAAGTTCTGTATCTCCGCCAGCAGAGAAGAGTTGTCCGAACGGCGATCGCAAGATCTAGCGGCGCTGCTGTCAACTCTTGCGCTACTCTCGGCGCATCGTCTGCTACGGCGGCGTACCGCGGCGGTCCGGTGCGCTGTTGCTCGCAGCGGCTTTCTAGTTGTACTACTATCAAACTTAAACATTTATCATGCTTTCAATCAACATTCTTGCGTCGTATTTGTGGACTGCTTAGGTGGATATGCATAATGTTGCCTGTATGTATTGGCCCGGATATGTTGCTCATTGGTTGGCTAAGAATCAAATAATATCCAGCCTATCGTATATTTTAGCTGTTTACATTGCGTTTAACCCCCAAGTACGGGAATTTCTAAGTGAATGAGCATTTTCAACGTGGTTTTACTAACTGCTACCATTTTAGCCGTCTCACCTAGACGAAAAGTGATCCAAAACGTTTGTAAAAGCATTTATATATTCAAACAAGTGGACTTACCGGGAATACAAAAACATTCTAGAAAAATAGTACTCATGTTTTCTACTATTTGAAAAAATGAAGTTCTCGCAAAAACAGTACTTATGCCTTACACTGTATTCAAGACAAGGCTTCGCGACAGCTAAAAATCGAGAGTAAAGGGAAAATGTTACAGCAACTTCACCTTCTTTTTGGATTTCCACCTTTTAAGAAAGCTGTAGTTCCTGATTGAATTGCTTGCAAAAAAAAGAGCATTTTCATCACAATGTAAAACATCACTATTCTAGGTATCACGTCCTGGTCATGAGCGATACAGCTCTAAGGATGCCGTGGAAGCCACTCGAAATTGTCAAGCACAATCCAAAAAATTGGGGGGACCCTTAAAGGGGCCCTGCAACACTTTTTGAGCATGGTCAGAAAACGCTGCCGATCGGTAGTCGAGGCTCCAGAGAACACGCGAGCCAAATATTATAGCGCAGCACGCGGCCTGGAATTCACAATAAATTCTCAAAGTCAGCTACAAATTGCTTTCTCTTCTCTTGACAAATGACGCTACAAGCTCAAAAATCACTCGTCACAGCCATTGTATCAGCCATTGGCTGATTTGAGCATGGCGCGCTCAGTCGTTACTGGGGCCGTCACGGGAGACTGCGACTTGTCCACGCGTGCGCGTGCGATCGCACAGAAAAGCCGCGTATTCGAAGAAACAAAAAAAGAGAAAAAGTGCTCAGGGTCACGAGGCGCGCGTGACGTATTTTCTTTCCCCGTGCCATCCCTCCCTGCCTAGCTTCCAATGCTTTCGTCGCGACGAGAGAAGAGAGAATGTAATTGTAGCATGCGACAAATCTTTGTAACACTGTTCGTACTGGACGGATTCTAAAAATTTTTGAGGCGGTCAATTCGTGAGGCAATAAGCTGCTTTAGTGAATCCATTCCATGGCTACTTGGAAAAGTGTTGCAGGGTCCCTTTAATTAAGCTTCGCCTTTAAGAGTTGAACACGATAGTGATATCCTGCCCCTAGTGCGTACTCCAATCACTTAGTGCATACTATGTAATGGGTAGCATGCTTTGAACTACGAGCAATTATGCGCGGGAAATGCGGGAAATGTTTTCGAACTTGCTATGCACCCACTACGTGGTCTTAAGGGAATACGCGCAGTAACGTGTGTGCCTTTTGTAATGGGTGCACGGCTTTGAACCACAATGTCGTTATGATATACACATCTTCTGACGCTCGATGGCAATGTACGCTTGTACCACTCAATATTACTGCGATATTACATGTTGTATTTTGACGCCTGTATGCAGGACGCGTGTGTATGTAAAGCATGAAAGTTATTTTCACTGCAATTCCAAGCAGAGGAAGTTATTTTATGTATAATCCCAAGCGGAAGCGTGGTTGTGTGGTAGAACACCTGCTTGCTACGCAGACGGCCTGGGTTCGATGCTCATTCGAACCCGGAAATTTTTATTATTTATTTTATTTGCATCTTTCTCAATTTTTCGGTCACGGAGAAGATGATGATTTTTCACTCACAACCAATGCCGCCGACACTGACGCCAGAATTTCTGCAAAACGAGCTCTTTAACGCTCTCGCGTTAAAAGTGGTCACCAACTAAGGGGTTTTCGTCAAAGTGCTCTAGACAGCTTTCTCAATTGCTTTTACCGTAGAAAGAAGATATCGTGAGGGGCGACGTAGGCAGCCTTTACGGAAACACCTCCTCCGAGTGAAAGCACTTTTGTGTGGTTTGGGCACGGCTGCGCACTCCTCAGGGGTGCTAGGCAATCTTCACGTGTTGTTACTTCTTCCATTTTTGTGTGAACGTACCCACAGATGTAGTACACTCACGGTGTGCGACACCCTGTTACCTGCACTAAGCTTCAGAAATGGGAACACTGTATATGATTAAGAAGATGTGTTGCTCTAATATGAAGGAAATGTAACAAACCTGCTCATTCGTCAAACATGACCACTTATATACAATTTTGTTGGTTCATAGCAACCACATATCGGGCATGTTAACGCAAAAAAAAAAAAATCCACTGTTTTGAAGGCAGCGCGACAGTTGACAATTGATCGAATGTTAATATGGTGCAAATCTCAGTCTTGGCAGCATTGTTAATCTCTTGCCTTTCATCTTGCTGTTCTATTTCTGGCGGCTCCTCCAAAACTGGGCAGTCGGCTTTCGAGGGGTGATATGCGTTTTTTTTTTTTTTGTAGTTTTTTTTTGGAGGGGGGGGGGGAGGGGATTGGCCCCTCGGTCCTGAACATATTGGCTTCGATATATGGGGTGGAAGTTCTGAGAACAAGCGCGGATGAGTACCAGGCGCGAGCTCCCACTTTCCGCGTGAGGTAAAAACTTATTGTCTGGCAAAACATGACGTTAGTGCTTTACAATGTCGTCATTCTCAAACTGAACGTCATAGACCTTGCATTTCGCAGTGAGCTATCTATCTTTGTGATGCAAAGCTTGCTCCCACCTTTTGAATGGCGTATAGCTTTTTGGAATTCCTTCGCGTTGAACATTGGTTTACACCCCAATAAAGAACAAATAATCGCATGCAAATTATAAAAAACAAATTTCAAGGATTACTGAATTCACTTCAGCACGCTGGATTTGAAACCACTACTATACACCTTTTCACAAACGACTCCCCGGGCGCCGCCATAGTCCTCTTTGGGCTGCGCAAAGTGGCGTGACCCCCCCAAAAATGCACTGCCGAGGCTGTGACGTCAGCTTTTGTACTCCCGTGCGCAGCCCAACACGGCGGCGTTTTTTTCTCTCCTCTGAAAAGGTCTATACCACGGTCTCAACTTGTTTCGCTCATCTGGTCACTGTCTTGGGTTAATAATAATAATAATAATAATAATAATAATAATAATAATAATAATAATAATAATAATAATAATGAAGAAGAAGAAGAAGAAAAATATTTTTACTTGCACAACAAAATGAACTCTCGGGTAACGTGCAAGTCTAGACAGAAAGGAAATTCTGTTACGATCGTGTGTCGGCTCGCCCGTCACCCCAGCGCGAAAGAGACCGGGGGCTACGAGCATCTCAAGCTGCTTATAGCAGCTTTTATCTTGGCCCCTGCCATTGTGTAACCATGTTTACAAAGGAAATAAATGAATAAATAAATAAATACATAAACAAACAACCAAATAAACAAACTAGTAAATAAATAAATAAGTGGCATGAAACGGAGTCCTTGTTGCGGTAGCCACTTTTGGAGCCCGGCGCAAAGAAAGTCGGCATACCGCACCGTAGATGAATCTGTTCCTCCTCGCTACGCGCCGTACACGACACACGTGTTTTCGTACAAGACACTACACAGGGTCAAAAACAGTTCCAGAAGTGACGAGTGAACACAGCGGACCATTCGCCCTAACCGCTTGCGTTTCGCCGGCGCCGATCACAACACGCGCCGCGCGGACGCGGTAGCTAGACTCGACTACAGCGCCACTAGTTCTCGCGACCGCCAAGCAGACCGCCTCTCCCGGTGGAACTTTCAAACTGAGTTTATTCTAGTAACGTTGCTTTGCCGCGCATCGACGACGCCCTAGATTGCCTATACAGTGCTACTTATTTTTCAACTATCGACCTTCGGTCCGGCTACTAGCAGATAGTCGCCGATGAGATGGACCGCGAGAAGACCGCATTCATCACCCCTGACGGTCTTTATCAGTTCAAGGTGATGCCCTTCAGTCTCTGCAATGCGCCGGCCACTTTTGAAAGAATGATGGACTCATTGCTCCAAGGGTTCAAATGGTCCACCTGCTTGTGTTACCTCGACGACGTTATTGTTTTTTCGCCCATGTTCGACTCGCATCTTGATCGTTTATCGGCAATTCTTGACGTTTTTCGTAGAGCCGGACTTCAGTTGAACTCCTCCAAGTGCCACTTCGCTCGATGTCAAATCGCCGTGCTTGGTCACCTCATCGATGCCAAATGCGTGCGCCTAGACCCAGAAAAAATTCGCGCCGTTACAAACTTTCCCGTTCCGAAGTCCACAAAGGATGTTCGCAGTTTTGTGGGGCTGTGCTCATATTTTAGACGCTTTGTTAAGGACTTTGTGACTATTGTACGCCCCCCTCACAGACTTCTTGAAGAAAGACGCCCCGTTTTACCGGGGCCCTGACCAAGCATCATCTTTTTCTCGACTTACGGCCCTGCTTAGAACGCCACCAATCTTGGCCCACTTCGATCCATCAGCTTCAACCGAGGTTTGCACAGAGGCCAGTGGAGACGGCATAGGAGGAATGCTATTGCAGCACCAACGTGGATACGACCGTGTTATAGCCTACGCAAGCTGACTGCTATCTCCCGCCGAGCGCAACTATTCAATCACATAGCGTGAGTGCCTCGCTCTAGTGTGGGCAGTCGCCAAGTTCCGTCCATACTTATAAGGCGCTCATTCCGTGTCGTCACCGATCATCACGCCCTCTGCTGGCTAGCCTCACTCACGGATCCCACAGGACGACTCGCTCGCTGGGCCCTACGCCTTCAAGAATACACGTTCTCTGTAATGTATAAAACAGGGCGATTGCATCAAGATGCGGATTGCTTATCCCGCTACCCTGTGGAAGAAGCACCCGATACCGACGCCATCGCGGACGTTTTTTCGGTGTCACAGCTACTCAACATTGCCGAAGAGCAACATCGGGATAGTTCTTTACGAGCCATCATTGACAAACTGGAGTCAATGCCTCGCGATGCATCACTACAAATGTTTCTGGTCAAAGACGGGATCCTATACCGCCGTAACCTCGATCCTTCCAGCTCTGACTTACTCCCCATCATCCCAGCGCACCTGTGTTTCACTGTCCTCCACCAACTTCATGACGCTCCCATAGCAGGCCACTTGGGCGTTTCCCGCACGTACGACCGTGTACGACGTCATTTTTTCTTTGGCCTGGACTTGCCCATTCCGTTCGCCGCGATGTCGCCGCTTGTGAGCCCTGCCAGCGCCGCAAAACACCGTCTGCCCTTCTAGCTGGATACCTTCAGCCAATCGACGTCTCCGCTGAACCTTTTTTTCGAGTTGGTCTCGACCTGCTTGGCCCTTTCCCACTCTCCAGCTTCGGAAACAAATGGATTGCTGTCGCCACAGACTACGCGACGCGGTATGCAATTACGCGAGCACTTCCGACGAGTTGCGCTACCTACATTGCGGACTTTCTGTTGTACAACATAATTTTAATCCACGGAGCTCCACGCCAACTCCTCACTGACTGTGGCCTCACCTTCCTCTCAGCTGTCGTTGAAGAAATTCTATGGTCCTGCAATACCAAGCACAAGTTTACAACTTCGTTCCATCCCCAGACGAATGGTGTCACAGAACGCCTCAACAGGACCATAACCGATATGCTCGCCAAATACGTTGCAGCTGACCACCACGACTGGGACATTCATTTACCATATGTGACGTTTGCCTACAATTCCTCGCATCACGACACTGCCGGCTATTCGCCATTCTATCTCCTATATGGCCGCAACCCGACGCTACCCTTGGACACTTTGCTGCCTGCGGCCACTGAATATGCCGGGAAAGCTATTGCCCGCGCGGACCACGCGCGCCAACTCGCCCGTAACCGTCTACAGGCCTCACAGGAGCGCCAACGACAGCTCTACGATTGTCATCATAGAGACGTGCAGTTTTCACCGGGTTCTCTTGTGCTTCTCTGGTTACCCACCTGGCGTGTGGGACTGTCTGAGAAACTGCTGTCACGCTACAATGGACCTTACCGTATCGTTCACCAGGTCACTGACGTTACTTATGAGATCGTCCCAACCAATCCAGCAACGTCATCGTCAGCTTCGAGCGACACCATTCATGTGGCTCAACTCAAGCCCTATTACCCCTCCTTCGACCGCATCTGCGTAGCTTAAGCACCGAGACAGTGCTTCTACCGCCAGGGGTAATGATACAGAACAGCCGCCACAACGTGGCTGCATGAAAGAGGAGGAAGACGACGTTGCTTTTGGTTGTTGCTGGACTGGCGCCATCTTGTCCACCTTGTGCTGTGCATCGTATATAGATAATTAAACCAGCTACTCGTAACAATACTACCTAAAGTTTCTGCAGGGCATCTCACTTGTACGGCATCCTTGAACTTGATAAAACTGGCATACTGTACAAGCATGCTATGCTCTTCAACTTGTGAAGCCATAGAGTTTCCTATAAATGCACTAAAGGGAACTCTGGCGTTGGTGTCTATGGGAGCTGCAACGCATGCTGCTTCAGCCAGCATGGGAATTATGGGTAGTACACGGATTTGTCTGAACTTCGTTCTTTCAGCTCTGTTTAGCTCCGTGTGGCCTAAATCCACTTTGCTTCAAGACGAAGTTCAGCAAAGGTTAAGCAGTTACGCTTCAACACCTTGACCTTTTTAGGCTCACCAATTCAAATCGGCTCACGAAGTTCACAACAGTTCATTCTTTTATCCGAAACAGAACCGAAACACAACAGTAAACAAAGCCACAAGTGTGTTCGAAGCCCACAAGCACGAAGACTAGGCAAACCCGTGTACTACCCATCATTCCCATGATGGCTGAACGATCGCAGCACCAGCGTTCCCTCAAGTAAATATTGGAGGAAACTCCAATATTTACTTGAGGTATGAAGGGTCCAAAGTACTTCAATATGCCCGCATCCATAAATTCCATGTTATGCCTTACCTGGCTATGCTTGAGCGTAATGAGAACTGGTTGGGTGAGACCGAGAACCCTGCGCCTTCCCAGTGCGGCCGCCACCACTCGGGAGTTGACAAGGCGCACCGTGAGGTTTGAGACGGCTTCTGTCGGACTGGAAGCCGACAGAATGGATTCCATTTGGCGGTACGAGAAGAAGGCCACCTTGACCACTCCTGCAGAAGAACAAGGTCCTCTTAGTGGCACGACGCGACAACACGATCATCAAGATAGATCGATCAATCAATTTTAAGGCGAAAGCCTTCAATGTCTCATGCTCACGTCTGTCCATCCGTCCATCCATCTGGGCCCTGGTATCTCTGCCCCGGTCATGATACAGGTTCACAATTGTGTCGCTGGTTTCATTACGGTAACTTGAACGTCCTGGTAAATTTCGTTTGCTACTCTGACATCGCTGCTCAGCCAAACATAATACTATTAACAGTAACATTGAACCTTTAATTAAAAACCGCCAGGCCCGCGTGGAACACACAGCACAGTCACAGCGAAAGCTGGAAGAGCGGCCTTTCTAGAGCCTTTTTTAAACACTCTTGGGGCAACTACTACAAGCACACTTGCATGGTACTCACTACACCATAAATCATCATAATCTTTGTGTAGTGGGGAAGCGTCCACTGTGCCATTATTCGTCATTTTTCGGAAAAGCGTGGTACCCGCTACACACTTGTAACGCATTATGTGCACTTTATTGATGCTGTGGCTGACAACGATGAAGAATTATGCCTGATGCTTTTGTAATGGGTTGGAGCATTGAACGACCCACTCATTATGCAATTTGCATTGTATGACGCCTGGTTGTTACTTTACTGCTCTACTCGACTTTACTTTACAGCAAAAGTATGCCTTTCCCACTCGCACTGAGGGCTTACGTTGGTTCTAAAGCAAAAGAGAAAGACTCAAAATTCGGTGAGAAGTACCTCAGCTACAACAACGCATAAGGCAAAAAAAAAAAAAGAAATTGAAACGTCTACTTCAAAACCGCGCACTTATCACGGCTAGACGCGGAATCCTGGAGATTGCTTGACATGTCATGTCTATATAAACTATTGTCGAGTCATTGCCAGTAGAGCAAGTAGCGCGTCATCTTCAAGACAACCTGCTCCTCCACCTTTCAAGCAAGCCCTGCCTGAGGAGTGCTGCCATCTTCTTGCACAGTAAAACAGTTCTTCCGAATTCGTCATGGCATCGAAGACTGCAAGCACCCAGATTGTCAATCTTGAAGGACATGCTTTACCGCGATGAGTTGTAGGCTTGCAATGTCTGCGGTGCGATTTTATTTTTATTTATTTTTATTTCGATTACCCTCAGGGCACATAAAGGCGTTACAGAGGGGGGTGGGTAATACAACAAAAAATGCAGTAAGAAATAGAACATAATAATACGAGTCAGTGAGAATACATGTTTTAACAACAATAAGTTATTTATGGCACAAAACATAATCTGTCAGTGCAGCTTTGAATGATGACGCGTTTTCAATGCAGGCGATAGAGGAAGGAAGGCGGTTCTACTCGGCACTGGTTTTTGGCAAAAAGGAGTCTGAAAAGACATTAGTGCGACAGAGAGGGGTGAAAACTTTGTGCTCGTGATCAAGACGTGACGATATGTATGACGGTTGTGATATGAGTTCCTGTTTAATTGAACTGTTCAGGTGAAGAATTTTTTGGGAAAGGCATAGACAAGAAATTTTTCTTCCAAGTTGCAAATCAAGTAGTCCGAGATCTGATTTCATTAATGAAACGCTAGCTGTGCGGGAATAGTTTGACATAATGAAACGTGCTGATCGATTTTGAACAGACTCAATAATGGTTTTTAATGTTTTTAGACCGGGGTCCCAAACAGAAGACGCATACTCGAGTTTGGGTCTAATGAGTGTTTTGTAAAGTAGTAACTTTAAATGGCATGGGGCTTTAGAAAAATTTCTGCGTATGTACCCGAGTGATTTATTGGCATTGTTAGTGATGTATTGAATGTGTGTATGCCAAGAAAGGTTATTCGTTGTGTGAATTCCGAGATACTTATACGAGGTTACGTACTCAAGGTTGATGTTATTGATAGCATAGCTGAAAGGAGTGGATGCATCAGAGCGACGTGAAACAGACATAATTTTGCATTTTGTGGGATTTAACATTAGGCATTGTGAGCACCACTTTGATATGTTATCTAGATCGGACTGAAGAATGAAGTTATCATGCAGATTAGTTATTTCACGGTATACGACAATCGTTGGCAAAAAGTTTAATGGAACTATTAATAACGGTAGGTAAGTCATTAATATATATTAGAAATAATAAGGGGTCCAAAACAGAGCCTTGAGGAACGCCTGACTTTACGTCACAGAGTGGGGATGCAGCATCATTAACGGTTACCAATTGAGTACGGTTAGTTAGAAAACATTCTATCCACTTCAAGATGTTAGGGTCAATATTAAGAGTACTGAGTTTAAGAAGTAGTAAGCGGTGAGACACCTTGTCAAAAGCCTTAGCAAAATCTAAAAAAATGCAGTCAATAACCTGTCCTTTATCTAAGGAGGATGAAATGTTATGCATAAACGATATAAGTTGTGTTTCGCAGGAATAGTTCTTGCGAAACCCATGCTGAAATGAAATGAAAAATGCGTTGGATTCAAGAAATGAAACGAGATTAGTAAATATGACATGTTCGAGGATTTTGCAAGGAATGCTAGTGAGTGAGATGGGTCTGCAATTGAGAGGGGAATGCGGGTCACCTGATTTAAACAGAGGCACCACCTTCCCCACCTTCCAATCTGCAGGCAAAGTTGAGCACTCAATAGATTGGGTGAAAAGGTACATAAGAAATACAGAGGAGTACACAGCAGTATTTTTCAAAAACTTGGAATTAATTTCATCAGCGCCACAGGAAGACGATAGTTTTAAACCATGAATTAATTTCAAAATACCCGCAAAGTCAACTACAAGTGGAACCATGGGGAAAAAATCATTTTTGTACAAGTGCGGCTCCGTGTCAGTATAGCTATCAGAAAATGATTTCGCAAAGGTGTCATTTAGTACCATGCAACATTCTTCATTGCTCATGGCGCAGCCATCAGGACCTGTAAGAGATATGCTATTTTTCTTTTTTATTTGAATAGTGCTCCAAAATTTTGATGGATTAGTAGAAAGAAGTGATGGTAGATATGTATTAAAAAAGACGGCTTTTGCCTCTTTTAACGCGATGCGATATGCACGCAGTACATGAAAATAATCATTCCAACGGATAGATGTTTGAACGCGTTTTGCAAGGCAAAAGAGGCGTTTTTTCTTGTTTGATAATCTTTTTAGTGTCGTCGAAAACCAAGGGGAACGTTTCTTTTCGGAAAGCCTGCGCAGTGGAATATATTTAGCAACAAGTGACGTGGCTTTATTTTTAAACAAATTCCAATTATCTTCTATGGTACGGCTGAAAAATTCTGGCGTGTACTCGTCAATGAACAGTGCAAGCTCATAACTAATTGCTGTGTAATCATCATCATCATCATCAGCCTGTCTACGCCCACTGCAGGGCAAAGGCCTCTCCCATGTTTCGCCAATCAACCCGGTCCTGTGCTTTCTGCTGCCACGATATACCTGCAAACTTCTTAATCTCATCTACCCACCTAATTTTCTGTCTCCCCCTCACGCGTTTGCCATCTCTTGGAATCCAGTCAGTTACCCTTAATGACCAGCGGTTATCCTGCCGACGTGCTACGTGCCCGGCCCATACCCATTTCTTCTTCTTGATTTCAACTATGATATCCTTAACCCCCGTTTGTTCCCTGACCCACTCTGCTCTCTTCCTGTCTCTTAAGGTTACACCTATCATTTTCCTTTCCATCGCTCGCTGTGTCGTCCTTAGTTTGAGTTGAACCCTCTTTGTAAGTCTCCAGGTTTCTGCTCCGTGGTAGACTACCATTCATGATTTGATAATGCTTGCCGAATGAGCCCCATCCCATCCTTATTCTTCTAGTTATTTCACTCTCATGGTTCGGCTCCGCGGTTACTACCTGACCTAAGTAGGCGTACTCCTTTACAACTTCCAGTGTCTCGCCACCTATCGCAAAGCGCTGTTCTCTGCCAAGATTGTTCCACATTAGTTTAGTTTTATGCATATTAATTTTCAGACCTACTCTTCTACTTTCCGTATCTAGTTCAGTAATCGTAAGCTGTAATACGTCTCCCGTGTTACTCATCAATGCAATGTCATCAGCGAATCGCAGGTTACTGAGATGCTCTCCATTAACTCTTATCCCTAACTCTTCCCAATCTAGGGCCCTGAAAACCTCCTGTAAACACGCGGCGAATAGCATTGGAGAGATCGTGTCTCCCTGTGTAATCACCTCTCTGTGTAATCACTTCTCGCATAATCTCTGATCAATTTCCGATTGCTTTTTTTGGCGTGTGACGTGGCCTTTTAAAAAAAAAAAATGTAAAAAACAGTGATCGCTTATTCCCGGTAAACAAGTTAATGAATTTACTAAGTTAGGGTTGTTGACGAGCACGAGGTCAAGAGTATTTGACGAAGGGGATTTGATTCACGATTTTTTTCGTTTGTCGCGGACGCAAATAAAGTTAGGCAAGGACCCGGCTTGTTTAATCTCAAAGACCAGCTTTTACTGGCTTGCTTTGTTGTCCCGCGTTTTGATTCACTGTAGTTTAGTCTTTGCGCTGACCTAAATAGCACTCGTAGTTACAGTTAGACGGCAAGTGACACCGTGTACTTGAAAAGGATACCTTTGAGACGAGCCAGCCTATGAAGGAAAACTTAATTTCTCTATAAAATTTTAGATGTTCTTGAAGGCTAAAAGATGCTTTAAACAGCTTGATTGGCTCCTTGAAGACCCCTACATTTCCAGCGTACGACAGCCACAGTACAAATGGGCATATGAGGTCATAATTATAACATACGTGAGTAATACCGTAAAAGTTGCAGTAGGGATTAGACCAGAGACAGAAGGACTCGCATTAAACATTTAGTGCAACATAAACAAGTTCAAAGTTAATAAAAAGAATTGTTATTTCAAAAATAAAAAAGGAAAACAGAATTCTATGAACCTGAAATTTCTCAGGCTTAGAGATATTTACTGCTTTACAACTCATGTTAACGCGATTCCTTGCCTGACATGAAGCCTGCGTAGGGTCAGTTTGCAACGCAGTTTCAAGCAACGGCGTAGCTCAGTGGTAGAGCACTGGGCTGCCACCAGAGGGCTCGGATTCGATTCCCATTGTGTCATAGGTGTTTTTTATTTATTTAGTTTTTTTCTTATTTCGCACGATAGTGGTTACGGACACTGGCGGTGGCGGCGGACAACTACGGTGCAAAAACGGCCCTTGTTGTGGTCTCATAACAGATTTCGCTGTAATCATATGCATAGTGCTTATATTCGCCAACAAACAGAACTTGCGATTTGAGCGGAAACCAGTTAGCGCGACTGTCTTTCACAGAAGAAGGGCAGGCGCGCTGGCAAGCGATTCCACGGCAAGCAGTTTGGAGAAGCGCCTCGAGTATGTGGATTTCCTCGATACCAAACGCTACACTGAATGCTATACATGCACAAAACAACAACAACAACAACAGAAAAAAAGACATGGCACACTCTGTCGAATGGCCACAGGCTTTCGCCAAACACATTGGAATTTACAGTGTCTTTCAATTTTTTATTTCCTTTGGATAGGAGGAGTACGGGACTAAAAGCTCGAGAGCATGACGAAGTCCCAACCCTGTTACAAGTTGGCAAAGCAGCACAATGACGGACAATCATGCACGAAGAATACAAAACAAACTTTACAAGTATGACATGGCATCAAGTAATGCAAAAATTACGAAACAATGCGCTAAAAATAGAGCGAGACAAAGAATAATTCATATTGCTGCATCATTTTCGACAGACCCAAATCCTCCGTTGACGCTTTCTACTAACAAGAACTTAATTGAGGAGCATGTAGACGGTATTTCTTTGACAGGATTAGTTGATACTGAAGCTCAGGTGTCCATAATGAGTGCTCATCTCTGTCACTGACTCAAAAAAGCACTCACGCCTGCTACATCCAAAGCCGTGCGTGTCGCCTTTGTTCATAAGTGGCATGAACATGAAAAGCAACGAAAGATAAGAAGAGTGGTAAAAATTCCGAGAGATGTACTATGATGCAGTAGTTTCACGTGCATTGCACCAAGATAAACGTAACGTTTGCACACCTAACGCCACACTACTAAAAAAAAATTCACCGACGATTACGATACTGCCTAATGTGAATTCTGAGTGCAGCTTCGTGTTGGGGCGGCAAGGCCAACTGTGTTTGAAGTTTTGGCTTTCCACAAGGTGTCGACTATGCCATAAATCGTACTTTTTGTGAACTGGGACAGCACCCACTACGCCATTATTTTAGTCTTTTTTCAGATAAGCGAGGTACCCGCTACAGATCTGTAAGGTATTATGTGCACTCTGTTGATGCTGCATGCGCTGATGACCAAGAATTATGGCCGAGCACTCTGCAGTGGGTGGGAAGCATTAGACCACACATTCGTTGCGCAATTAGCATTTTGTGATGACTGGTTACCTTACCCTTCTGCCATGCTATATTACATAGGATAACGCCATTCCTTGCCCGACATGACACCTGTATAGTGTCTTTTTGCAAACGAGTTTATAATTGATTTAGTTGCATGCTAATTAGCAATAATTACTGAAACTCACAGAAAACAACAAATTCCCTCATTTTCTCTCTTTGGGCAGAAGGTATGGGGTACCCAAGTGTGTGTTTTTTCGCATTTTCCTAGTTCTTACAGACACAAATTAGTGCTTAGCCTCCCAGGCCCAAGAAGGCCATTCCAGGTCACTTTATTTCAAGCTTCTTTATTTTGCTCTTGAGAATACAAGAAAATGGAAGAAATTTTATTTTGGAGGAACAATGAAAAGAAACTGGCGAAATTTAATTATTTTTACCAATCTAGACTAATTATTTAAAATTTATCTAATTAATTTAAACACCTGTTAACTGCAATTTAAAAGACAGATTACGCATAAAAATTGATTACAACTTCACTGCAGATTATTCAGCAGTGCTACTGGGTAAAAATAAATTACGGAAAATTCTATTTATGCGCCACGAGGATGAAAAAGTTGAAGTTTCTGAGAAACGCCATTTTCGAACCCGCCGTGTGTCACAGATACCCGACATGGAGCGTCATCTCATTGAGCTTAAGTAAAGTATGCCTTCTATGCGAGAAATTCAACTTGAAGGTAAAGAATATTTGTCTTGGAATTACTACACTTGCTCGAAGCAATGGCCCCAATTGGGGTCAGAGGGACTGAAGAGGTACACATCAACACATGCAAGAATTTGCGTAAAAATTGACCCACTTCTTAGGTGGCTGCTGTAAAAGTTGCTCGTGCTCGATCTCACCATTTCCAACGATCCCGGAAAGGCGGGAAACACAGCAACTTTGACCGCTAAATGGCAGCACGGGTCCCAGTAGCAGCTAAAAAAGTGCTTCCAAGGAAGAGGCAAGCGCTCCAAAAGCCGTTCCACGCTGTGTTGTCCAATACATCCCTTTCAGCGGCGGTGGCTACGCTTGTGTACGCAACTTCTTTACGCGAGTTGTGCGAACTTGTGGCCAAATGAGATACATTAGACGCATTGAACCCTCTGCGTAGTCATTATGTCTTCACTTAACCACAGTGTGCTGCGTACAGCTGTAGCCGACCGCTTTGGTGAAGGCACTACGATGTTCGATGGACCATTCGACGTGCCGCGTTCTACAACCAAAATTAAAAGTATTACTTTTCTTTTCTTGAAGTGAATTCAACCGAAACTAACTGCACACACATTTGGGGCCTATGATTTCTTCATTTCTAAGTCAAAATGAAACGTGACTGACAGCAGAATAATGAAATATTTGACTTCACACTAATTACAATTAATTACAGAAACTCGCACAAAACAGCATATTACTTCATTCACTTTCTTGAAATGTAATATTTAGTGCCTTGGAATTATGGTATGTGAATTTGACGAATTAATAGACAGTGCATCATAATTTGCGCCTCAAGGGGCTATATTGGACAAATTTCCCATTGCTGGGTCACAGGAGGATAAAACAGCACTCGTAAGGAGCAGTAGTGGCTCACCATTTCTGGCACTTTCCAGGAGTGTCTTGTAAGGGAGATAGATAGAATCACCCGAATCTGACCAGGACGTTCCCCGAATGATGGACGGGTCGGGAAATGTCATGTCTGTGACACTCTGAATGCTCTGGACTTTCACAGTTGCCACTGAAAAAAAAAGAAAAGAACATGCAGCTAGCCTTACGAAGTACAAATCGACTGGAAGAAAAGAAGTAGAAATTTAAGGGCTCGTTTTCTTTGTTAGACTCAATATTAATGAGAACTAACAGACAATGATGCCAAGGAAAGCATAGGGGATGTTATTAGCGGTAATTGTGATGTAAATGTGAAGAAAGAAAAGTGGACCAAAACATAACTTGCCGCTTGCAGAGACCGAACCTGCAACCTTCGAATAACATGCCCGATGCTCTACCAACTGAGCTACAGTGGCGGTCATCCCCTTGTCCACTTTATGGGGTATATATGTGCATTTAAATGTGCTACGTGACGCTAACAGGCACAATAAGTGTTCCGCACTCGCTGTCATGGCTACTAGTGGTGCTGACTGACACTCCCATGTTTAAAGGGACCGACAACTGATTTTTCTCGACCCATTTTTTTTTACGGTGCGACAGCAAGCTCACCCTTCGTAGTGTTTGCAGCTGCAGTAGTTAATCCCAAAAGCACGTAGTTATTTTACAAGCAATATTTTTCGATCTGAGAGGCTCTAAACACAGATGTACCCCCCGCCTCAAAAGTTTTCGGAACACAAAATTTCCGAAAATAATATATTCCCGCTTTGTCTTTGAACATAGCCCCCCAAACAGATGTTCCAGCTTGTAGTAGTCCTTGCGACCTACGCAGCTACCTGCTAGGTTAGATGCGCCGTACACTAACAGAGCAGAAATTTGCATTTTCAGTGGAGCCCGCGTTCCGTAAACTTATGGGAGCGGGTGTACCTTTCCTCCAGCAACGCTGAGAATTGATTGCGATGCTGCCAGCCCTTCTCATGATTTATGAAAGCTGTCGTCGTCCTGCTTTCACAGAAGTTGCTGTAACTATGCTTAACCACCCTTATTTTGAGCTTTTCAACTATTTTTGAAAATAACAAGCAGTTACAATGAGATGATGTGGTATTATACACTTTCCCTGTATTTGTACCGCGTTGTGTGCACCTGCGACCAAGGTTGCCTGCGCCTGTGTCATGGGTGGCTTGTCCCAGCTTCATTGCTCTCTCGATACACGAGTCAAGCCAAGTCACCGAAAACGTCACTACGCATGTGCATGGCCGTGCCGAGTAGCAGTGCACATCATTTCTGAGACGAAGTGTAGGTAGCAAAACTACGTCGCTCCAAAAACCTAGTGACCTGGAAACTGCGTGCACGGTTGCATGAGCACGCTGAAAAGTTGCTCAAGATGCGCTGACGAGCATAGGATCATTACGTCACGCGAAGGCAGCGCCACTTTAAATGCATACTACTAACGCAGGCCTATATGTACTTTTTTATCAAGTAATATCTTTTAATATAAGGAAACCAACAATATTTGAATACTAAAAAAAAAATCGTCGACCTCGTACAGCAATGAACGGTCACATGGCCGGGGACATCGGATCGTTCCTGTCTTTGCCGCCAGAGGTGCCACAGGTCATTTTTGGCGACTTTCAATGAAGAAATAAAAATATAAATCCACCTCTCATGAAAAAGCAGGGTTGGTTTAGTCAATGTAACGGATAATCTTTCCATCAGTGGGGTCATTTCATTTCATGTTCTGGGCAGTTGTCGGTCCCTTTAAATGCGCATACATATACCCCACAAAGTGGATGGGGGGGATGACCGCTGCTGTAGCTCAGATAGTAGAGCATTGGACCTGTTATTCGAAGGTAGCAGGTTCAGTTCCTGCCAGCGGCAAGTTATCTTTTCGTCCACTTTTCTTTCTTCCCATTTACATCACAATTACTGCTAATAACATCCCCCCACACTTTCCTTGGGATCTTTGTCTGTTAGTTCTCATTAATATTGTGTCTAACAAAGAAAAACAAGTCCTAAAATTTCCACTTCTTTCCTTCTTTCAATGGTACATAGCACACCAAATGCACAGCTAAGAAAGACCATGCCATGAAGAAAGCGAAAGAAACCAGAGCTCACTGATGTTGTTCTGGAGGCGGCTGTAGTTGAGGTTGGTGCTGTGGCTTTTCACCATGAGCATGGCGTTACGTTCGAGCCCTTCGAGAAGCGACGACGCAGCCGCCCGCTGCTCCATGGGTGGCAGGTCAGCCCAGGCACTGGCTTGGTGGCGCTCCAGAAGGTTGCTGCTGAAGTCCACCACGGACTGCAGGAGTTTGAGAAAGCACATCATTTTTTAGAATAACAGAGATACTCGGCGGCAACTTATCTTGATATTGGAGCGAAGGCTACGAGGCGGGGCTTCTGCACATTCGTGTTGCTCCGCAAGTAGTGCAGCAGCTTGCAGCCAATTTTGGTTTTGCTCCCTCCTCTCGTTAACGCGTTTTCAGAACTATATACATGAAAATGTGAATGGGAGAAACATTTCGAATGTTCAGTGTACATTTTAGTGTCATATTACACGTATATTTTTCTTGGAGAACTAAACAGCGTGTTTGCTACTGCACACTGACCCACTACATCATGAACGCCATGTTTACTTTGGAAAACGGGTGTGCTGAAAAGGTGGTGCTCTCTGAGAAATGGAAAGAAGAGGAAGGCATTATTGCAAAGTGAACATTAACTGCATTTTACCTACGACTTCCCGCAACTGTTTCAGTCTCATAATAAATAAAGCAACATTTATTTCAGCAAGGACAATGAGAAAATTATCAGTAAACTTAAGTACTATTTTTTTTGGCCCTGTAGTGGGCATGCGCTTCGGTTCTGTGGCTTCCACAGTGCTGTCAAGAAAAGTTGTCGCCGAGCATAGCCCCTACGACCCCCCCCCCCCTCCCCTCAAGAACCGCCACTGAAATTACTAAAAACAGCAAGGGGGGGGACACACTTGTTACACCATTTTGTTATTATAAATATCCTTTATATTTAATCCTAATCCCATAACATAATAATAATAATAATAATAATCATAATGAAACCAGCATGAGCGTCGGCGCCTGGTCAGAAAAAACAGTAATAATAATAATTATAATTGATAGGGTTTAACATCCCAAAACAACGATATGATTATTAGAGACGCCACAGTGGAGGGCTCCTGAAATTTTGGCCACCTGTGTTCTTTAATGTGTGCCTAAATCTGAGAAAAAGACAATGAGCAGCCAATAGTATAGAGGCGACATTGCATGGCAAAGTTTGTAATAGCAACTTGTAGGCAGGCTCAAGCATTTTTGCAGCTGCGTCACTCAGGTTAAAGTGTGCAATGAAAATTCTAGCACTTCTTGTGCTAACGCTTAAGTATTCGCCATTGCGTGTGCCGGTTAGAAGTACTTCGTTTCTGTTCATTGGAAGGGCTTCAGATTTCAGAGTTGGTTTTACAGAAAGTGCATTGTCCTTGGCTGTCAAGAAATTCAAATGTGACATTTGGAAGATACAGTGAACTCCCGGTAAGACGAACTCAGTTAAGACGAATTCTCGCTTATGCCGAACAACATGGGAACGTTTGTTTGGTTTCCCATAGACTCAATGAAAAAAAAATCCGTTTAAGACGAACCGCCGAACAGGTCTCTTCGGATAAGACGAACTTTCGCAGTGACGGACAATGCTGGCGATTTTGCGCAAGGAACATTGCAGTCTTGGTGGGGCTTCAGGCGAACGGGAGGAAGCGAAAAGGAAAAAAAAAAAAGAAAAAAAGCTCGCAAAGACCCGAAGCGAATCGCGACTGCCGAGGGAGGGAGCGAGATAAGCGGAAACAAAAGGCAGCGCTAGCCACCACAGCAGCGCATAAAGCCTGCATCTCCCTCACCCCCCAGCCTGTGGGTGGGGAAAGTGACGTTTTTGTCAGCAAAGAAAGCAACAAAAAGAGTTGGGGCTGCAATGGCTCGGGGGACCCCAAGCCTTTGCGTCCTTTTGTATTCTCCCCACGTTCTTTTTCTTTGGTTCCCCGCTAGAGCTCAAAAGAAAAGAAGAACACAAAAGCTTGGGCCCCCCTACAGGGGCTTCTCATTCATCCGCTGTTTACACAGGGGAAAATGGGGGGAAAAAGCCAAACAAAAGCGACAACGGGAACAAAAATTGACTGTGCTTTACAATCGCGTACGAAACCGAAACCAAGTTTGCAGACGCTAGCAATCCAGTCAGTGGGGTCAGATGCAGTGTCATCGCCCTCCCACAATGGCGGCCGAGCACATGGGAGCAGTTCACGTTATTTCCGCATTGTATCTGTTCCCAGTAAAGTGCAAATTGTGACGTGGCATTTCCATTATGAAAGCGCATGACAAAGGAAGGTTATTTCGCACACCAAATAAAGCTGAGTTGCGTCATAAGCTGCACATCGATCAGGAAAAGTTACTACGGGCCGGAAACAGGAAAATATCGGGACCTCGAAGAAAATCTTGCACTTCAGCAGCTCAGCATATATTGGCTTTGTTGGCACGCGATAGAGGCTCATACAGAAGATATTAGAGCCAGCAAAGCAGCCTCATAGCAAGCTCACGGAAAAAAATAAACTGCCCGGAGAATAAATTTTCCATTCTTTGAAGGAAAATTGTGCTTATCTCTTCCCTTTTTTTTTTAGTTTTTGAATCGTCAACATAGGGCCATGCTACGGATTTATTGTTAAAATGTGTTAGTAATACATTCAAGAGCATATTTATTATGAACCCGCAAAATCACGTGCTCGTTAGATTCGTGTAAATGCTCTACTGGAAGGCATAGTTTTTATCAAGTTGAGCCAAATAAATGCTTTTTCTGGTTATTTCCACCCAATTGTAAGTCTACTCTATTCAGTGTTGTCAAGAAACATATCTGGATGCACTTGGTATGTCTTTTTAAGGGGGGCACTTCTGATAAGCCAAACTCCTGATAAGACGAACAAATGACCATGGTCCCTTCGAGTTCGTCTTAACGGTAGTCTACTGGATGTATCAAGGGGGGGGGGGGACACGCATACACACACTTTCAAAAGGTATCCACCCTAGCCTCAACACAAGGGGGGGTTCAGGACCCCCCCTGACCCCCCCCCCCCCCCCCCCCGATTTACGCCACTGATTCTGACAGGTTGACAATTCAAATAACTAAGCGTTACCACAAACACACACCTTCAAGGGGAAGTGCACGCCAAAACAAACTGCCTTTTCTGGGGAAAACATCTTATTTCACTTGCAGAATCAAGTGTGTGGAAAGGTGAACACGTATTTCAAATACAAAGGAGAAAAATATAGGGGTGTGCGAACAATGAAATTCGATCTCGAATCGAATTCGAATCGAATAGTGCCGAATAGTGGCCAAAAATATCGAATTCGAATCGAATATCGAATATCGAATAGTAGCATTTTTGTGGAGCCGAAAATGCTCGAGGCCCGTGTGCTTAGATTTAAGTGTGCATTAACAAACCCCAGGTGCTTGAAATTTCCGAATCCCTCCACTACAGCGTCTCTCATAATGATATCGTGGTTTTAGGACGTTAAACTCCATCAATTATCATTACTATCGAATAGAATTTTTATATGAAACGCGTACCACCAGTTATGGCAAGACAAAGGAAAGATAACAACGCTACGGCGTGCTGACAACTTCATTACGAACTTGTTCGTTTTTTTTTTTTTCAGCTTTTGTGGGCTCACAAGCATGTTGATAGAAAAGCCACAATTGCAGCCATCAGCACCAATCCTAACATCCTATAGGCTAACAGAGCCGATAGGGTAACTAGTTATTTTTCTGTTTTCCTATAGTAGCGCAATACGGCTAATTGACAACAGTAATGTAGTGCTTCATCGCCATGGGTCCTCTGGGCCCAAAAATCTTCGGGCATCTGTTCACAGCAGTGCTTTATCTGCATGCAGGAACGATGGGAGCTTGCGAACGAGTGGTGTGGCGCGGCAGTGGCGACTGCAAAGCATGAACTGATTTTCACGAGTGAAGCCAATCACTGAGGGTAACGCGGACTAAAGTCACGACGTTTTACGGCGCTTGCGGCATACGCGACCCAACTGTGCTCACAAGTCCTTGCCTTCTTTTCAGAAGTGATGTTGTGCAGGGCTTGACAGTTCTCCCATGAGCTTTTTTTCACGTGCGGAAATGTCATAATCCCCTTTAAAATAAACATGCACTCACTTTTGAACAAGGATATCGGTGCAAGTGTTAACCAAAGGCCTACTGTAACGACATTAGCGTTTGTTTTAGCCACCCACCCAAACCAAGTTCCACCATTTGTCTTCGTCGCGTTTTAGATATTCGCCCAGTCGAATTATTCGAAACTTCGAATACCAGCTATTCGAAAGTCGAATCGAACTATTCGATTAGGTACTATTTGATTCGAATTCGAAACTCGAATATTCGTTCACCCCTAGAAAAATACAGTAAAACCTCGCTAATTCAGATTTCACAGGACCAGAAAAAAACATCCAAGTTAACTGATGGCCAATTTATCCCAAGTCCCAAGAAAACAATAAATAAGTGTCTATATTACATCAACGCATTTTCATTTTCTTGGTGAATACATAAATGCAGTCATTGTTTTGCATAAGAGCCGTGTAGAAGTCACAATATATGTCCTCAGTGACTTCTTTCCCCACGTGAGCACAGATCAAGACTCCCATATCTTAAGCCGAAACATGCTCTGAAGCCATCCTTTCCAGCATGCTTCAATAACTTCAGGGCGACTTATGCAGCCTTTAATAAAATGTTCAGTATTCTTTAAAATGACTGGCATTTTTCGACCCATTTCACTTATTGTTGATGAGTAACTATGCCTGCATGCATGGGGAAACATTATATTCTTCTTTATTTTGCAGGTCAAGATAAAACGATAGTCGGTTATAATGAACAAATTTTCCAGTTTTGTCAATATAAGTGGATTGCTTTGTGGTACCACACTATCAGGCATGGCATCAGAGTGCAATTAAGAAGACAGGCACTACAAACTCCATTAAATAATAATTATGTACAATGTTATTTGTTGGGAAATGAATGCTAATTTTTAGAGCGCAGCTCTTAGGCGCCCGTTTCTGCGTTGAGCGGCGTCGACGTCGCTGTTGGTGGCATAACCGATAGACACCAAAAAAATAAAATGAGGAAAAAATACCCAGGATTGAATGGGAATTGAACCCACGCCCTCTGCGTGGTAGTCGAGAATTCTACCACAGAGCCAGGCTGGCTTGAAACTCGTTTGCAAAAAGACCCTATACAGGCGTCGTATCGGGCAAGGAATCGCGTTGTGTAACATAGCGTGAAGAAGAGTAAAATAACAACCAGTCATCACACGATGCTAACTGTGCAACAAGTGTGCGGTTTAATGCTTACCACCCACCGCAAAGTGCTCAGCCATAATTCTTCATCGTCATCAGCCACATGCTGCATCAACAGAGTGCACATAACACCTTACAGGTGTGTAGCGGGTACCTCGCTTATCCGCAGAAAGACGAATAATGGTGTAGGGGGTGCTGTCCTACTTCACAAAAATTATGATTTATGGCATAGTGGATGCCTTGCGGAAAGCCAAAACTTTAAAAACAGTCGGCCTTGCATCAACACGAAGCTGCGCTCAGTATTTGCTTCAATAAAACTTGCTGCTGACGAGTTGGTTCAGGCTTGGAAGGAAAAGATGGTTGCGCACAAGATACACAAGGACACAGAAGACACGGACTAGCGAAATCATGCATCCATGTCCTTGTGTAGTTTGTGCGTAACCATCTTTTCCTTCCAAAAGATGGTTGCACACAAGATAGACAAGGACACAGAAGACACGGACTAGCGAAATCATTCATCCATGTCCTTGTGTAGTTTGTGCGCAACCATCTTTTCCTTCCAAAAGATGGTTGCACACAAGATACACAAGGACACAGAAGACACGGACTAGCGAAATCATTCATCCATGCCCTTGTGTAGTTTGTGCGCAACCATCTTTTCCTTCCAAAAGATGGTTGCACACAAGATACACAAGGACACAGAAGACACGGACTAGCGAAATCATGCATCCATGTCCTTGTGTAGTTTGTGCGCAACCATCTTTTCCTTCCAAAAGATGGTTGCACACAAGATACACAAGGACACAGAAGACACGGACTAGCGAAATCATGCATCCATGTCCCTTGTGTAGTTTGTGCGCAACCATCTTTTCCTTCCAAAAGATGGTTGCACACAAGATACACAAGGACACAGAAGACACGGACTAGCGAAATCATGCATCCATGTCCTTGTGTAGTTTGTGCGTAACCATCTTTTCCTTCCAAAAGATGGTTGCACACAAGATACACAAGGACACAGAAGACACGGACTAGCGAAATCATGCATCCATGTCCTTGTGTAGTTTGTGCGTAACCATCTTTTCCTTCCAAAAGATGGTTGCACACAAGATACACAAGGACACAGAAGACACGGACTAGCGAAATCATGCATCCATGTCCTTGTGTAGTTTGTGCGTAACCATCTTTTCCTTCCAAAAGATGGTTGCACACAAGATACACAAGGACACAGAAGACACGGACTAGCGAAATCATGCATCCATGTCCTTGTGTAGTTTGTGCGTAACCATCTTTTTCTTCCAAAAGATGGTTGCACACAAGATACACAAGGACACAGAAGACACGGACTAGCGAAATCATTCATCCATGTCCTTGTGTAGTTTGTGCGCAACCATCTTTTCCTTCCAAAAGATGGTTGCACACAAAATACACAAGGACACAGAAGACACGGACTAGCGAAATCATTCATCCATGCCCTTGTGTAGTTTGTGCGCAACCATCTTTTCCTTCCAAAAGATGGTTGCACACAAGATACACAAGGACACAGAAGACACGGACTAGCGAAATCATGCATCCATGTCCTTGTGTAGTTTGTGCGCAACCATCTTTTCCTTCCAAAAGATGGTTGCACACAAGATACACAAGGACACAGAAGACACGGACTAGCGAAATCATTCATCCATGCCCTTGTGTAGTTTGTGCGCAACCATCTTTTCCTTCCAAAAGATGGTTGCACACAAGATACACAAGGACACAGAAGACATGGACTAGCGAAATCATGCATCCATGTCCTTGTGTAGTTTGTGCGCAACCATCTTTTCCTTCCAAAAGATGGTTGCACACAAGATACACAAGAACACAGAAGACACGGACGAGCACAATGATTCATCCATGTCCTTGTGTAGTTTGTGCGTAACCATCTTTTCCTTCCAAGTCAGAATGTGCATTGGGCAGCATCGTCACCGTCGGTGAAATTTTTGGACATAGAGAAGTCTCACGTTCATGAGCTCTTCCACGACTTGCTGCCGCTGGTAGCTGTCCGATGCCTGGTCGAGCTCGTCCTCCATCTTGGAGAGCAGTTGCTGCACTATGCTGGTCATGTGCAGCAAGTCTCCGCCGTAGAGTGACTTGACGCGCGTCTTCTGCGAGAGCTCACTGCCCAGGTTCACCACAGAAGTGCCGCCAGATATCTGCGCCACAAACAAAGAACACAAGCACAAATACAAATCTACTTGAAGATTTGGAATCTGCAGAAGAAACTGACTAAGTGTATTAAATTTCATTCAGTTAACCCAACTAATAAAGAAAAAAATTTGTTAAGACCCACGAGATGTGGGTCTTGAAAGTTGTGCACAAGCATGAGCACTTTTCATATTCTATTTAAGGGGGGGACGTGGCACTTAATAAATTTCTTATAATTTCTTGATACATTTTGATTAAACTTTATGAGTTTATGTATATTTGTGAGCCCATTTCAAATACGCAATTATTTTTCTAGTATAATGTGTAGTCTTTAAAATATAAAATATTTCATGTGCCTTTTGTCGAGCAAGTTTTTTTTTTTCTATACTGAGGGAGTAACGAAATAGATCTGTCCATCACAATAACCTGGAATCAGAATTGTGTGCAGTGCAACAAAAATGGATGTTCTAAATCCATTTGAACAAATGTTATGGTATGTTGAACATTTGCGAGCGAAATCCCAGCGTGAAATTTACTCACTTGCAAATGTTCAACATGCCGTAACTTCTCTTCTAATGGGTTTAGAATGTTCCTTTTTGTTGCACTGCACGCAGTTCTGATTCCAGATTATTGTGATGGGCTGATCTGTTTCTTTACTCCCTCAGTTTAGAAAAAAAAGTATTCCTCCCCAAAAGGCACATGAAATATTTTGTATTTCGAAATTTCCAATTTAAATTCGAATCAAAGCGAATTCGAATACTGTAACATTCGTTCGAACATTCAAAGTGGTCGAATATTCGCACAAGCCTAATTAGGACATTAAAAGTAATTTGCTCACCCTCTGTTCCAGGTCTCCGACCCAAAAAGAATTGCAGCCGCTCAGGTCTGGCCTATCGGATAGCCACTTGACAGGATTCACACCGCACTGCCACCTGGCGTCACCTGCAAGACATGATGAGCTCAGCTGCTGTTAGTCCACTCTATTTTGATTCTATACTCCATCTCAGAAGTTCCCTTCAGCACTGTGAAGGCTACAGGGCCCCTCAGCCAATAGCAAGGGCTATTAGCCCCTCCACATGTATTCATCCACGCCGCGGCGTCTGCTCGGCGTCTGCTTGCACACGTTCGGCGAGCAGACGGCAGCACCGAAAAAAATAGAACATAGCTGCCTGCACCCATCGACTCTGGTGCCCTCCGCCTCGAGTTTATTGCGTTGTTGTCGTGCACACTGTGACCAGTAAGTTCCAAACTGATGCTTGTATTTGCTTTAGATTTATGTCTTAGTGCTTCAGAAGCAATGTATTCGTGACTGCACTGCGCTATTTCCGCGAACCACTATCAAATTCTCGGCTTGTTAGGCTTAGCAGGCGTGGATAAAGAAACAGCTTATTTCGCCAATAACGACAGAACGCACCTGATGCTTTGTCCTCAGTGTGAGATGGCACAAAGCGATGGCCCATTACACCATTTATTTGTTGCTGTCAGCACTTCGGGCGAGCAGCAAGGGCAAGTTCGGATTGAAGCGGGCGGTCGCGTCTGCATGGGCGCTGCCATGTTGATTTGTAACCACAGTCACCCGGTGATTACTGATACAGCATTTAAAGAAATACGACGTAAATGTCATGAAGAATAAACATACTACTTATTGATGTGCAGTGGCAGATGCTAAACATGGGCAAATGTCTCAACCATGCAAATTGCAGGCAATTATATGTGGAACCATGTTTTCCTGCACAAGCATGTGGCTTGCTTACACCCCCCTAGCTTTGGCAGTGCTGAACGCTAGTGGTGAGATGGAGTATAGTACTATACGCTCTGAACAGGAATAGTCTAATTGCTACATAAATGGCATTTTTTGAAACGTTGCGCAATACCAGATTTTGAAAAACATTAATGGCGAATTCCACTGGCAGATCCTGGAGTGAGCACTCGGATTGCACCAAGCCAAATCTGCCAGTGGAACACGTGAAAGCTCCACGTGAGGTCGCACCGAAAGTTGTTCATGCATACGCCACTTACGGTTCCTCGCCATCGCTGCTGCTACTACTGTCAAAACTTGTGCTTTCGCTATCGCTCAGATCAAGATGCAAACCAGCAGCTAGTCCAGCAGGGTCAAACGATGCCATTCTAGAAATGTAAACAAGCGCGCAATGTGATCAGACACCGCCTCAAAAAACAGTGAAGACAACCAAGTTGCACGAGTGTGCCGGAAATGATGGCACCGCGTTGCCGGAGTTCCGGCGAAGTTCGCCTCTGCAAGATGAAGCAACGCAGAACGCTCCGTTGTGGAGTGGGTTGCTCCGAATCGACCAGCTGAATTCGCCATAAAGGGGCAAGTTGTAGGTGTAGCGCCACGTAAGAAAAAAATATGAAAGTTAGACGCCTCTTTCCTGTCGCCCAACTTTCTTAACTCTTTCTTCCGTGGCACTACACCCACACCTTGCAATGAAATACCTACTGACCTGCATTGACACCCATAGGTCGGCAAACTCACTCATGAGTCGACTCACTCAGACTCACTCGGACTCAGATCGAGCCGTGAGTCTGAGTCTGAGTGAGTCCGGGTGAGTAATATTTTGGTGAGTCTGAGTCCGAGTGAGTCCGGTTGAGGAAACTTTTGGTGAGTCTGAGTCCGAGTGAGCCCTAAGCTCAAAATGTTTTTCTTGAGTGAGCCTGAGTGAGCTCTACACTTTTTTGCCGACCTACGGTTCTACTTACGCAACTTAGCTTTACTATCAACCTTACATAGGTTCATGCTTGTACTCTCGCCGACTCACGCATACTTCAAAGCACCAGTGTTCATACGCCAGCTCAATATTTATTGGTCAGAGGCGTGAGTTTTGGAGGAGGGGGAGGGTGGCGTGACCTCTCCCCCGCCCGTGAAGACCGTTTCCCGGGAATTTTTGATAAAAATATTTGGTGTGAGTTATCTCTTTAAAAAAAAAAGTTCTAGCTATACTGCAACCACTTACAAGGTAAGAGATGAAAATGCGCCAATTACAGCATCGATTTCGGGAGGGATTGGTGCTAAAAGCATTTACGCCAAGTTCGAAGAAGCCAATTGTACTGTAATGGACTCATGAGTCGGCTCACTCAGACTCACTCAGACTCAGATGCAGCCGTGAGTCTGAGTCTGAGTGAATCCGACTGAGAAAAATTTTCGTGAGTCTGAGTCCGAGTGAGTCCGGCTGGGAAAAATTTTAGTGAATCTGAGTCCGAGTGAGTCCGGTTGAGGAAAAGTTTGGTGAATCTGAGTCCGAGTGAGTCCCAAAGGCAAAACATATTTCATGAGTGAGTCTGAGTGAGCTCCATATGTTTTGCCAACCTATGTTGACACCCTTGCTCAATTAAAGGGGCCCTGCATTGCTTTTCCAAGTAGCCATCGAATGGCTTCACCCTGTAATGCCCACTGTATCATATTTGATACAGTGGGCATTACAGGATGAAGCCTTGTAACGTCCGCTGAAGCCCTGTAATGCCCATTACAGAGCTGACGTGCAATCACTGTGTGTCATCTTCGCATTATTTGCTCCTGTAGATAACACTATGGCCTCATAACGAAGTCAAATCTCACACGAAAATAACTTCTTTATATCCGAAAATACGTTATAAGTAGAGGCCGGATTCTTAGGCACTAAAAATCGAGTTTTTGGCGCCAAAAATAGGCAGGCAAAACAGAGTTTTAGGCCCCCCAAAATCGTAAATATAGGCACAATAAATTTTTACAAAAACTGACATTTTCAAAGAAAGACGTGTGTGACCTGTGTTTACGGCAGGAAAGCAAACAAATGTTATAGTTTATGATGGCACAAAGGCGTTAATGGTTTAACATAGCCATGCAATTGTCCTTCTTCCAGCACGGTTTGCAGAATATGGACTCTCCTTTTATTGTCCAGCATGGTGAGTTAAGTGTCCACCGTCGAATACACACGCTCCTGGGTCTGTTTCTTTTCGGCATGGCTGAGAAAGGCAGCACAGGATCCAGTAGCCAGAGCGCTAAAAGGCCAGATCTTAAGGGTCTGTTAGCTTCATATTGGCCGGGTCTAATCGCGCAGGGTCAATTTCTCCTCTCTGTGTGAACACCATAAAGGGCCCCTTACCAGGTTTGAGCGTTTCGAGCTAGAAGTGGATCCCTCTGCATGCACTGCGCACTAACGATCACGTCTGCCAAGATTTGCAACGCTGCGCCCCCGAAAGAGGTGAAATGTCACGCTGAACGCCGCTTGCCCTTGATCTCACGGGCGCGAGCACCAGTATGGAGGAGGTGACGTACAACATGGAATGGTCCTGCGTACGTCACAGTAGTACGTGACACTGCGAGAATTATTCGAGGCGACATGTGCAATTTGTGCAATCTGTTGCTTGAATAGAAGAATGAAAATTGATAGAAATATTAAAACATACAAACGGAATGTGTGCACGTCTTTATTCATTTTTTTTTTCTTCGAATCGAGCGCGATGTGAGACTTAGCTGCCTCCATTTCGTTTGCGTTCGTGTTCTCGCCGTTCCCGCGTCGTGTCGGCGCCAGTCCTGATAGTAACAGATCTTAGTATGTTTTTGGTGCATCGTCTCTTACACCATTTCAAGCGGTGCGACGCGCTGTGTCGTGGTGAGGATACATGATCCATGCCAGCATCTCCAAACGCTTAGAGGGATCCATCCCACAGAAACAGGCAGTACACTAAAGAGAATGCCGAAACGATACAACACCACTTGTGTGCACGACCTGGCTTGGGCATGTAATGTGCAGACAGTGTAACCTTGCATGCGCATGACGTGTTGATGCGTCTACCAGGCCCGTAGCCAGGGGTGGGCCCTAGGGGCCCGCCCCCCCCCCCCCCGAAATTCGGATGGAGGGGGTGTTTTACCGCGAATAAATAATGAAAATAGGTGGTTTTCAAGGTTTTCAACGGGTGGGCCCCCCCCCCCCCCAAAAAACATTTCTGGCTACGGGCCTGGTGTCTACGTCGTGTGATCTTCTCGCTCCAAGTTGCTCTGATGTCGAAGAGGGCAGGGAAGGAATTTGGCTTGCGAGTCGCAAAGATGTCAAGCTCACTTACCGGCATCATGCTTTCGCGGCTCGTAATGAACCAATTAAAAAGTTCTTGTGGTACAAAGCTCTGCATTGGCCGTGCAAACACTTCCAGTGTCTAACTAAAATTTCTCATGTGACCTGGTGAAGCGCCCTTTAAGAAGTAAATTACAAACGAAACAAAAGCCATGTGCACATCTGGTTTTTTTTACCTACACTCTACTTTCTCCTGACAGCACTCCATGGTTTCGCATTCGTTCTCCGTCTTCCTGCTGCTGCACACAGGCACCTCCTGTTCCCTGCCCCCCCACCACACCCAGGTCCTCAAGGAGGTGCTTCAATTCCTTGAGAACACTGGACTGGAAAACCGACTGTAAAAGCTTCCCACCACGTCCTCTGCCATAGACGCCACTCTGCTCTTCTTCCCCTCTCCTCTTCTCACCTTTATTTTCCTCTCCCCATTCCACTGTATACGCTGGGACGTGCTCCCATTTAGGCTTAAAAATGGCGTCTTTTCCTCTCTTCCTGCTCCAACCGTTCGCGCCATGTCAGTGCGATGGGTTAAGGTGGCCGGCACGTCCCATTTCACTGCTGCTAGTGGTTGCTTTCCAGAAGTTTGTTGAACTAGCAAACGAGGTTGTTGCACCCCATAGAGTTCCAAAACATCAATTTTGCCCGGTAACATGAATTACGGTCTCAAACTGTACTCGAAAGCAAAATTTGAGGCTAAATAGTGTTATTATAGGCACGAATTTTGAAAATAGGCATTTATAGGCACTTACAGTCGCCGACCGTTAATTCGGACTCGGCGGGAACCGCCGAAAAGTCCCAATAATCGGGAGTCCGAATAAAAGGATGCACCAGAAAAAAAAAGCAGCTTCATTGGCCCAGTGGCCGGAAAAGCTTGTCAATGCACGTCTGCACACAAGCACAATCACAGAAGACCGAGTTGGGCTGTATTTCAGCCAGTGTTTGGCCATAACCGCAGGTTGTAGCGCTGCCACGGCCTGCGCTTCATCGGAGTTCGCTGTTCACCTACGCTGATTCGGGGACCCGACAGACGATCTCATCATCGCCCAACTCGGCAAAAGCTACCAAATAACATCGTATTGAGGTCGGCCGCCTTCGAATTGGCGAATAATTGTGGCCTTTTCGCCATCCCCAATGTCTTGTGGTTGCCGCGTTTCTTCGTTTGTACCGACCGCGCGGATGGAATGGGTGGCGTCGTAGCCATTTCAGTAGATTAGGCCTAGCCACAAAACAAGTGACAAGCAAACTTTCAAATGCCAAAAGGGAACGACATCAGGCTAGTTCGTGCTGCAGAGCTCGTGATTCCATCCTTCCTTGGTCCGTTTTGTACGCGTGGCCATTTTGAACGTCACACCAAGCAGACTCCGAGCATGGCTTGGCTTGGCTTGGCTTGCTGTTTGGCTGTGGTAGCTATTCAATGGATCGGCTGTCTGAAGTCAAAAACGCCCATTACGAGTCGCCAAAACACACAGCCTTCGAGATCGGCATTTGTAATTTCCGCACTTTTACACTGGCATGATGTCCAGCCATACACAGTGCAACCTTTAGTGCTGGCAACCTAGCAAAGATATTGTAAACACGTGTGTAAACATCGCGGACAGCTGGTCATGGAGTTTGATGCCACTCTCGACAGCCAGCCGGAGTCCGAAATATCGAACGGCACGCCGTGGGGCGTCCGAATTTTCGGTCGTGAGTTTACATTACTTCAATGGGACGAGTGGCGGTGCCGCGAAGGTGTCCGAATAAACGGGCATGTCCGAATTATTGGCGTCCGAATAAACGGCCGGCGACTGTATAGACATTTAGGCACAAACCCCAAAAATAGGCATTTATATAGGCACTATAAAAACACTATAAAAGGCCTCCTTGACCCCTAATTCATGCTCATATATCAAAGTGGCACGATAGGAACGCAAGGAACAAAATAGGCATTTGCCTAAAATCCGGTCTCTAGTTATAAGCATATATTAGTAACACTATATCAATGAGAAGACTATTCTTCACTTCGTTATAACCAATAATTCGTTATATCCATGTTCATTATATTGAGGTATGAGTGTATAAAAAACATGGCTGATCCCTCTGCCATAGGAATCGGTATAACATGAAAGTGAAATGTGTCTTCACAGAGGCAGTTGAGCGTTCATTGTGCATTGTTTCGCCACAAGGTCGAAGGAATGAATGCTACAGCAACACACTGTAATGTCACACGAAGAACGGAAAGCAGCTCGAAACTTCAAGCGTGCAACCTCAAGCAGAAAGGACGTACGAAATTGGCATACACAGGACTAGCGCGGACTAACTGTCACAGCTCGACACATAACGCGCGCTGCTCAAACGCAAAGAAAGACGCACGGAACGAATGCACAAGTATACACAGGACAAGCACGAACAACAGTCACAATTGTTACTTAGTGTGTGAGCAGTGCGCTCCTTTCGTAAACGCGGCCGCTGCAGCAAGCGAAGTGATGTTCGTGCACTCTTTAACCACTGTAACTTCAAAGCAAACTTGCGGTGGAAGCGCAAGACAAACAAAGCGCCCCAATCACGATATAAGCGCGCGTCGCAACGAGACGGGCGACGACCTCCGCGCCACCTTCACGCATCTTGCTAGTATAATAACGACAACGTGCTGAAGTTGCCGAGCTCTGAGGACCACCAATGGTATATGGTGTATATAAGTGGCTCGCCGTTAGTAAGCTGGAGAACGTATGCTCTGTGGCTTAGGGGCTTCAAGCCGTGCAGTGCAGAGCGAGAGGTCGTAGGTTCAATACCCGGCGACAAAACTTTTTCTTCTAGTTTTTTTTCTTCACAATCTGCTAGTTTATATTTTACAATGCCATATCCGTGACGGAAATATGTCAGTGGGGCCGTGGTGGACCCCGGCATAAAACACTTTCGTGTTAAAAGATTGCAGGCAATCTTGTTTCTTTCTGCGCAACACCACAGAGCTGTCACTGCAGCATGCAATCTAGAGGAGCAAATAATAATGCGAAGATGACACACAGTGATTGGACATCAGCTTTGTATTATACCTTTCTGGTTAGTTGGGTTGTTTTGAAGGCGATCGTGATATGACCATGTGACTGCGGGAGTGTATATATTTGAAGCCTCGCCTTGGTGATTAAAGAGTTGGTAGTCTAGCCGCTTTCCTGTCTCCTTCACCATTTCCTGTGTTTGTTCATTTTTGGCTGGATATATTTCCTTAATGCAGTTCTACGACGTTTGTGGGAAACGACGTCAGAGGGGGGAGCATGGCTTCGCAAAAGTGAGGCACGAGACGCGCAGTCTGGCGAAGTGGCAAAACGGATGAATGAGGCTTGGAATTCAATTTTTGAGCAAACTATTGTGACGGGTCTTCACAAGGTCAGGTTGATTGTGGTTGATGGCAACATTGGAGAGTTCGATTCGCGAGAGTCTGAAGGTGACTACAACCTGAAGTGAGCAACTCGGAGGAAGACATACTCGATGGCTTCAATTAAACGTCACCAAGCAGTCGGAACAATCAAAATACTTCTGAAAGTATTGTTTGTATGTATGATGGGAGGTACTTAAATGTGTGTCAGCTGACCGCGGGAACTGGCCAGAGGCAGTGGTCAGTGCAAAGGTGCATTTTTCCAGTGCATTCTTACAATGCGATACTCGACGTGTTTTAAAGGGGTACTGACACCATTTTTCAGAGGTGTGTTTACACTACCATAAGAATCTCCTGTATACAGAGGCAGCTCTGAGCAAGTGTGAGGTTCAGCAAATGCTGGCAAGATATTTTATTTTGATATTAAAGTTAATTTTCCTGTGGCACACCTACCTACATTGACACTAGCTTGACATCAGGGTACAGTATGAATTCTGGTGACTTCACGCAGCCGTCTAGCTAGTTGTGATGACATTACTAGGTGGCAAAACTTCCAAAATGGCCACTTCTGCGTCGCCAACGGAGCCACGGTGCGGAGCGGCTGTGGAAACGTCACTATATCTAGCACGAGCACATGACGAGAAGCTTATACTGCATTGTGACGTCAGGGTACAGTAGGAACCGAAACTAGCTTTCAAAAACCTACTGTACTTACGTTTTCAGGGTGCACTCACACTTAGCAGTAGATTTTCCAGGCTCTTCAGGGCTTCACCTTTAATTTGACTCAAAAAAAACGACAACTGAAAATTTTCGTGTCAGTACCCCTTTAAAGGCCAACTCCGGCGATTTTTTGACCGTGTCAGGATAATGGTGCTTTTATGTTCCTGAGACACTCTTGTCACGCGCCCGATAGCTGAAATGCTCAGCAAATTCGAAAATAATTTTTAATAAGCAAAAAGGCGCAATACCGAAACCGAAACCCAACCGAGTGTACCGTCCAAGTATGATGTAGTAGTTTGTTACGAACCGGAAGTCGTGCAAGGCATGCTGGTCCCGCCGGCGCGGAATATCACACGCTCCTCCACAGAGAACAGAAAATCGCACACCAAACCAGCGAAGCGCCGGCCAAACACCGTCAGCTTGTGACCAGCACAATATACGCTGTAGCGGCCAAAGTTAGCGAACCCATTGGCTGCGTCACTTCCGTCGACCGGCAAACCAACACGTCACACACGCAATGTTGCCAATAATTGTGGGAAGCCGGGTGGGCGTTTGCAGACAATCTTTAAAATTCATTTACAAACAATCAGCGCATGTCTCAAGCTTGAAATTTGGCAGAAATGACGGAAATGTGCAAAGGAACGTACCCAGCAAATTTCATTGAGATCCATTGACCTCGAAAAACCTCCGGAGTTGGCCTTTAAAGTCTGTAACCAAATGAGCAGGTGCGCCATGTATAGCTTTCTGTAAAACTGCCGTTTTAAGGGAGGTCGGACTCATACAAGGGCGTGACCAAAAAGTACGGTCATTTCACCCATGTATTTAAGCATCTGTATCATGAAACTTGTTGCAAAATAATCGAGTGTCACCGACCAAAAACTGCAAGCTCGTCATGTTCATTTGCTTGTACTTGAACCTAGAAGTACCTAAAAATAGAAAAAAAACCTGAAATGACCTTTAGAGCCTCCCGGACAAGGGTAGACAGCCACGTCGCCGGCACGAGTCCAGTTCCAGAAGATGTCTCTCGCTATCACTGGTTGGCAATAGAGCAGCTCCAGGGCTGCTGTGCTGGATGTCTCCACGACAGCACTTTCTGTGGGCACCGCTGTACAGAGGCGCACAGAAGCAGGAATATGACCGCCATCTAAAACATGCACTCAAACCTCAATCTAATGAACCCGGATATAACGAATGATTGGTTATAATGAAATAAATAAAGAATAGTCTTCTCATGGATGTAGTTTTGCGAATACACGTTTATAACGAATTTCCGGATATAACAAAATTTCTTTGGTGTCAGATGCGACTTCGTTATACACTACACTCAAATCTCGATATTACGAACACGGATGGAACGAATTATTGGTTATAACGAAATAAATGAAGAATAGTCTTGTCATAGATACAATGTTACTAATATACGTTTATAACGAACTTTCGGATATAACAAAGTTTTTCTGGTGTCAGATGTCTTCGTTATACACTACTCAAACCTTAATATTGCGAACATGATTGTAACGAATTATCGGTTATAACGAAGTCAGTGAAGAATAGTGTTGCGATAGTGTTACTAATATGTTTAAAATGAATTTTCGGATATAACGAAGTTTTTTCGTGTCATGTGACTTCGTTATAATGAGGTTATAGTGTATAACCTCATTATAACAGAGTCACATTTGACACAAAAATAACTCCATTACATCCGAAAATTCGTTATAAACATATATTAGTAACACTGTATCTATGACAAGACTATTCTTCATTTATTTCGTTATAACCGATAATTCGTTACATCCGCGTTCGTAATATCGAGGTTTGTGTATAATGAGGTTATAGTGTATGACAACTACAGACAGGTACGAGAACATGCAGGGGAAGAATAACACTGACAAAATTCAGCACTGGCCGTGAGAATGAAAAACAAAACAGAAAGAACGAGCAAGGCATTGATGAAGGCAAACAAAATAGCATATACAGTGATCCGATTAAATTCATCTCTTGCATTATCACTAGGCTTGTGCCAACATTCGAGCACTTCGAATTTAAATTACCGGAAATTTTGAAGTATTCGAAATGAACAAATAGTGTGTATTATGGCTTAGCAAAACATTTTCTTGGGCTAGTTGGTTCATGATTTCTGAAGAAAAAAAAATTGTAGCGCGAAGCAACACACGGACAGACAAAGAGCACGGGACTGGCGCTAACTTCCAACTGCGTTTATTGAAGAAACGTACATACATATATACACAGCAAAAGAGCAGCAAAGGGCATGACCCTCGCGATAATCAAGTAAGATGGAAAACTGGGCGAGTTGGTGCAGATTCATCGTGGCTAACAGCGCGAAAAACACAGACGAAGACGAGAGGTGGTCACGACACAGCGCTGACTTTCAACTAAAGTTTTATTGAAAAACGAGACATATATAACACATGAACAGAACACCTCGTGACTGACCCGGCCATTGCCTATCGACAAAATGAAGTACACTGCGCACCCAAGCATTGTCAAGTGAACACTGCAAATATAATACAAGTACAAAAAATAATAAAAATAATAAAAATAAATAAAAAATAATAAAATAAATAATAAAAAAACACGAGATCACAAATAATGCTCATCCACTATCCAATATGAAAACTTCTTTATCCAGTAAGGCAATGGATGGCTGGCTGACACATTGAGACCCTTTCTTATTCATAAAAAACGCCTCCATTATCTCCCTCGATAGTTTGTCTGGGTGCCTGAAGAGCACGTTTGTTTTATCAAAAAGTGGGTAGCACTCACAATCGCGACAATGCATGGACAAATGCGAATGTGCAAAGCCTTTCAATGAACTGTGGTGTTCCCTCAGCCTAATATTCACGCACCGCCCGGTCTGACCTATGTACTGACGACCGCATGAAAAAGGAATGGAATACACAACGCTCTGGATGCAAGGAACAAACTTCAGAGCATGCATGGCTGAGCAGTTCTACTCTTATTCTTATTTATGTGCCTATTTAATGCCTGGCATATTCCTTTTAGCTTGGTTTTACTCGAAAACCAGACGTTTATTTTAAACTTAGATGCGACTTTCTTTAACCTGTGGGAAAAGGAATGTACATACGGGATGTAGACGGAATGGCTGTAATCTTCTGTTTCTTTCCTTAGTGAGGGCTGCCCCTTGATTTCGCGTAGCAACTTTTCGCAGGCCATAGAAATCAGAGAGTTAGGATAGCCTGCTTCACGCAGCCTTGCCACCTGATTTTTAACGCTGTCAAACATAAGATGGGGACAGCACTTGTTGAGGGCAGCCCTTATAGCGTTAGTTGCGATACCTCGTTTAATCAATTTGGAGTGCCCTGACCTGAAATCAAGAAGCGACTTCTTTGACCTCGGTTGACAGGACCAACAAACATGATCCGCCTTGAAGGAGAGCCTAAGGTCTAGGAACTGCAACTCTTCCTTCTCTGGAACTTCAGAAGTAAACCTAAGACCTTGTCCCTGTTCCTTAAACACTTTCACAACGTCAACAATGGATCTCTGGAAGTTATGCGGTGCGTCAAAAAAACAAGAACAGCGAAACAAGACTTAAAGGTACAAGGGGGCATCAATAAAACAGGAATGTGAAAGCAGGACAAACTTGGCTATAAGATGAATGCACAAAACCGAATGACATGAAAACTAAACCTGTCCTTCCAAGAAGGTCACTTCACTATTCAAGATTGAAGGCATTCTAATGCGATTGTCAGCGGTCTTTAAAATATAGTAAGCTTCAACAATCTCTCTTTCCGTCCTATCTTGTGCCCTCTTTAGAAAACGTGTGCGTGCAAACTCAGGTGTGCACCTGCATCTTTTGCAATGCTCGGCCAAATGCCCTCACGAGTTGTTCTTAACAGACAGTGCGTGCTCTCTTGCCCTTTCATTGAAACAGCGACCCATTTGCCCTATGTAAACTTTATTGCAGCTGAGGGGGATCTTACATATGACATCAGTGGCCCATGCGGTGAAAATAGTGTCATGTTTCTTGTCACACTTCTCGCTCTTTCTTTTTGACGTCATGGAGCATACCTTTGAGAGCTTGCAGGGAGCACGAAAGTGACATTGTACTTTGAGAGTACCTTTTTCAAGTTGTGCGAGATACTATCGTGGGTTGCCACTCATGCTCATTAGAGTCATTGTATCCAGGACCTTTAAGCTTGTTTAGAAAGGACTCGCACACACTTAAGACCAGCAATGAAGGGAACTTTGAAGTGTTAAGGCAAGCAATTTGCAGTTGAAAACTAGCGAGCATTTGATGTTGGCAGGATTTTTCTAGTGACACTTTCAGGCAGGTCATGGTGATACCTCTCTTAACAAGTTTCGAGTGGGCGCTGTCAAAGGGCAACAGACATTTCTTAATTCTGGGATTGTACATCCAGCAAATGTGTTTGCTCGTGAAGAACAGCTTTAAATCAAAGAACTGAATGCTGTTGTCATCTCCCATTTCGCTAGGGAACCGAAGCCCTTCACCTGTACTGTCAAATACCTGCTGTATGTCTGAAATAACTGATTCCGGAATAACTGAATCTGGAATAGCAAAACCAGAACCGTTGTTACCGCCTTAAAAATTCGCAAGTATTTTTGGTGCTTTTTCTTTGTTCCCTTTTTGCTTCCTCTAGCAGTATCAAATTTGCAATTTGTTGAACACTCATGCAACTGCCAAAATCATGTAGCGTTCTTGTAATGTGATGTTTTCAGATACGATTTCTTGCTGACAATGTTTCTAGGTATGATTTCCCGCTTAGTTTTCTGCTTGATTATTGTGAGGGTCCTGCCCTTTGCTGCTCTTGTGCTGTGTATATATGTACGTACATTTCTTAAATAAACACAGTTAGTGCCAGTCCCATGCTCTTTGTCTGTCCGTGTGTTGCTTTGCACTACAATATTTTTTCTTCAGGAGTGTATATTAGTCCGCCTGTAACGCCCTCTGTAAAGGTGGTTTCACTGCAGTGAAGGAGTGCTACACCATGAATACACCTATACAGGGGAAACACAAACTGCTGTGAAGCCCCACTTCAATGTTAAATGAACATAGTATTGCTCGCGCATCGATTCATCATTTTTTAGGTTTAAAAGCATGTTATACTGGCTTATATGCTCTAAGTATAGTAAACTTTAAAACGTAACTTATTTCACTACTGAAAGTCAAATCCTGCCACTATTCAAAGTTGCTTCCACTTCCCTTGAACCAAAAATCTGCCAGGCCTGCGCAGAACGTGCCAGAAAGTCACAGCGAAAGCTGGACGAGTGGCTTTTCTAGAGACTTTTTAAAACATTCTTGGGGCAACTACTACACAAATGCACTCGCATGGTACCCACTACGTGATAAATCATAATTTTTGTGTAGTGGGGAAGCATCCACTATGCCATTATTCGTCATTCTTCGGAAAGGCGTGGTACACGCTACACACTTGAAAGGCATTATGTGCATTTTGTTAATGCTGTGGCTGACAACGATGAAGAATTATGCCTGAGGCTTTTGTAATGGGTTGGAGCATTCAACGACCCACTCGTTACGCAATTCGCATCGTGTGATACCTGGTCGTTACTTTACTGTTCTAAAACGCTTTATTACACATGTTAACGCGATACCTTACCCGACATGAAGCCTGCATAGGGTCAGTTTGCAACGGAGTTTCAAGCACCGGTGTAGTTCAGTGGTAGAGTACTGGGCTGCCGTGCAGAGGGCCCGGGTTCGATTCCCATTCTGTCCTAGGTATTTTTTCTAGTTTTTTTCTTAGTTCGCACGATAGTGGTTACAGACACCACTGGCGTGGTGGACAACTACAGCGAGAATTGGCCTGTGCTGTGATCTGCTTTCGCTGTAAAAGAAGGACATTTGCCTATGCCTCATTTCAATATTTAAAACAATACTGCGCAGGTTAGTAGGGTCATGACAGTATGCTCATTTTTCTTCGTAATATGTGATATATACTATTTGAATTCGATTTGAAATTATTGGACCAAATCACTATTTGCTTCGAACCTAAAATTTACAATTCGCACCAGCCTAGTTAATATAAATGTAATGTCGCGCCCAATATGAGTTGCAATGGGCTGCCCATGGACAAAGCGCAACACTGCATGGTGGCGCCGGCAGAGAAAACAATCCGTGACGTAAGCACTGTTTCAACTACTGGTATTTGCAATGCCTATTTCTCAAGGGTGGTGGCTTGGGCTTGTTGGAAATTGATGAAAGTATACTATACTCAGCGCCAACTTATCATGACATTGGAGCGAAAGCTACAGAGGTGGGGCTTCCGCACATTCGTGTTGCTCCGCAATTAGTACGGCAACTTGCGGCCGATTTCGGTTTTGCTCGCTAGCATCGTGAACGCGTTTAGAAAACTACCACATGAAAAATGTCAATGGGAGAAACATTTCCATTGTTCAATGTACATTGTAGTGTCATATATTATGAGTATATTTTTCTTAAAGAACTACATAATGCGTATGCAGCTGTACTCTGACCCCCTACGTCATGGATGCCATGTTTACTTTGCAAAACGGGCGTGCTGTACATGAAAAGGTGGTGCTGTCTAAGAAATTGAAAGAAAAGGAAAGTATTCTTGCAAAGTGAACAGTAACCGTATTTCACCTATGACTTCTCGCAACTGTTTGTGTCTCATAATAAATAAAGCCGCATTTATTTCAGCAAGGCAAATGAGAAAATGATCAGTAAACTTAAGTACTATTTCCTGGCGCAGGTAGCAGGCATGCATTTTGGTTCTGTAGCTTCCACAGTGCTGTCAAGAAAGGTTGTCGCCAAGTATACTAGCGCGAGGACACACAGACAAGAAAGAGGACGGCACACTGCGCTGTCTTACAAAATAGTATTATTGCTGTAGCCGTTAGATGCGCTTAAATACATGAGAGTGCAATGCAGTGTGCTGAGTCAGTGCCTTCTCTTTCTTTTTTCCTTCTTCTGCGTTGCACACTCATGTATTTAGGCGCATGTAACGGCTGTAGCAATAAAACTATGTAGTAAGACAGCACAGTGTGTCGTCTCTTTCTTGTCCGTGAGTCCTCGCGCTAGTAGTATACTGCCTATTTCTTGTTGGCCGGTGTTACAGTGCAGGCTTGGGGCCTCTTCAATCGTAGCCAGCATGTTGCAAGTCATATACATAGTGTGCATTGACGTCACCATGGCCGCCATATTTGGGTACCAACTGGTTGAGATGCCGCGTGAACTCTTACTCGAACACGCGGAGCAGGAAACTGTGACATCAGATTAGTGCCGGTGGCCCTCGCATTCCTTTGCGTTCACCCTTGGCGTGGCTGGCGAACAGAAGAAAGCGGGGAAGCACAAAAGAATGCGGGGACGAAACGACTGTGTGTCCTCCCTTGCACTGACATTCTCTAATGAGATAACAAGTCATGGTGGCCGCCATGTCTGGGTACCCAGCGCCAAGAACCTGTCTGTGACGTCACATGAACACTATGTACTGAGTGCCATTGTACTTTGGTAGAGTTGGACACGCTAGCACTACAATAATAATATGTGGGGTTTAACGTCCCAAAACCACGATATGATTATGAGAGACGCCGTAGTGGAGGGCTCCGGAAATTTCGACCATCTGGTGTTCTTTAACGTGCACTGACATCGCACAGTACACGGGCCTCTACCATTTCGCCTCCACCGAAATGCGACCGCCGCGGCCGGGATCGAACCCGCGACCTTCGGGTCAGCAGCCGAGCACCCTAGCCACTGATCCACCGAGGCGGACGCTAGCACTACAGACTACTGTACCAAGAAAATAGTGGCTTAGGGGGCAACAACTGACCTGTTGTGGTGCTCAAGTCCACTGGCCTCTGGTAGACGGCTGGCAGGGGTGGGGGGTGTCCTGGCTGCTACACGGTCGGCCTGCTGCTCGGGGCCTAGCGTCGGTGGCAGCAGGTCTCCAGCCGCTCCTGGACCGAGAGGTGTCGGACGCACCACCACACTGCCAGCCGTCGTTAGTTCAGCTGCGATGGAGAAAATTGTACAAAAAAGTGGTGAGCTGTGCTAGTTGGTATGGATGCGTAATAATAAACAGCGCGAAAAAAAAAAAAAAAAAACGAGGGACAAAAAAAAAAAAAGAACTGCACAGGACAAGCGCTGATTGCCAACTGAAACATTTATTGCACATAACCCATGTTTAAAGGTGTACTGCCACGATTCTGAGACATCGCAAAAGGGCCATTTTTCGTTTCCTTGGTGTGCAGTGTTAGTGCTCCCCACACACCAGTCATCCAAGACGTACAAAATATTTTCTTTGATATTAAATTTTTGATCGCTGAGCATCAGCAGGCCAGCCCCACCGCAATGAACATTATTCCGACGAGTCAACACAGTTCCACTGAGCTTGCAAACTGTGTGTCCTGCATGCAGCCTAAATCGCAGAAATCACTGTCGGGGTCACGGGAGACAATGCACTCATTGTTGTTCACGTGTACCATAAGCAGATGGCAGCAGTGGCGTAGCCAGAAATTTTGTTTGAGAGGGGCTCACATGTCAACATCTATATATATATATTGTTACGTCCACAGTAAGCGTTTGGGGGTTTATTAGCAGAAGGCTAGGACGGCGAGCCCGCACAGGACCAAGCTGCTTAGAGATCTTCTTCCTTCACTCTCCTCGCTTCTTCTTCCTCCTCCTAGTCCGGCACATACGCCGCGTAATATTTCCCCCCTCGCAGACAAAGCGCGCCGCACGTTTCATGCAGCGTTTCGCCTACTAAAAGGTTTCAGGCGAGCCACATGAGTGACCTTTGTCTTGGTGGAACGTCTCCCACTAGCTGTGAGGCGTGCGACACGATAGTCCACTGCACTTAGGCAGTCAAGGACAACGAACGGTCCGGTGTAGTGGGCGAGCAGTTTTTGGCCCAAGCCACGCTTGCGCAAAGGCTTCCACACCAACACGAGGTCTCCCGGATCATAGGTGACGTGCCGGTGTCTGCTGTCGTAACAGACTTTTGATCTGTCTTGCGAGGCTATTGTGCGCAAACGGGCAAGGCGGCGAGCTTCTTCAGCGTGACAGAGAGTTTCTGGTAAAGGAGTAGCGTCATGATCAGAAAAGGTGAATATCGTGTCCAGTGTATAACGTGGGGGGTCGAACGTAGAGGAGAAAGAAAGGGCTGTAGCCGGTGGTCTCGTGTTGGGCAGTATTAAAGGCATACATCACGAACGGTAGGACGTCGTCCCAGTTCTTGTGATCGGACGCAACGTACATCGAAAGCATGTTCCCCAGTGTCCGATTTGTTCGCTCGGTGAGGCCATTCATCCGCGGATGATAAGGCGTCAAATGTCTGAGTTCCGAACCACACATACGGAGCAGTTCCTCGACAATGTCTGCCGTAAACCGACGTCCACGGTCACTTATGATGACGCGAGGAGGCCCATGACGGAGTATGATGGAATGTAGGAGGAAGGACGACACTTGACCAGCAGTTGCAGATGGCAGGGCAGCCGTCTCGCAGTACCGAGTGAGATGGTCAGCACACACCACAATCCATCGGTTGCCTTTAGATGAGCACGGAAAAGGGCCCATCAGGTCAATGCCAATTTGTTCAAATGGAGAACTGGGAGGTGTCACAGGCTGTAGATGTCCGGCCGGAGCTGCTGTGAGAGATTTGTGCGCCTGGCATTGGGTACAACTGGCCACGTACAACTCAACCGACTGGCGCATGCGCGGCCAGTAAAAGCGTTCCTGTGTGCGATGAAGAGTGCGCGTCATTCCCAGGTGACCCGAAGTAGCGTCATCGTGCACGGCGCGCAAAAAAAATGAAGAACGTAGTGCCTCCGGAACCACCAGCAGGAAGCGGGTACCCGTGCCGGAGATGGTTTTCTTGTATAGTAATCCATCACGAACGCAAAAGCGGATTTCCGGAGTGGATGCTCGTGCGACAACAAATAATGGATTCAAGATCACGTCCTTCCGCTGCTCAGTTTCGAAGGTGGCCTTATCCGGAAACGTTGGTGTCTCTGACGCAATGAGATGATCGAAATTGTCAGCGTCGCAAACGGTCGTATCAAGCGGCATCCTCGAAAGGCAATCTGCATCAGCGTGTTTCCTGCCGCTCTTGTAAAATGCGGTGAAATCATACTTTTGCAAGCGGAGTGCCCAGCGTGCCCGTCGTTGGCTGTCTTACCCAGCACCTCCACCACTCTGTTACGTCCACAGTAAGCGTTTGGGGGTTTATTAGCAGAAGGCTAGGACGGTGAGCCCGCACAGGACCAAGCTGCTTAGAGATCTTCTTCCTTCACTCTCCTCGCTTCTTCTTCCTCCTCCTAGTCCGGCACATACGCCGCGTAATAATATATATGTATATATATATATATCTATATGTATACAGTGAAACCTCGGTGATACGAACACAGCTCATACAAATTTCGGGGTGATACGAATTTTTCTTTGGTCCCGGCCAAGGCCCATTGGGTTGCGAACCGATATTCGCCCCGTGATGTTTGAGAACGTACGCTACCACCCAAGTACGAAGAGGTGCTGTCTGCGCTGTCGCGGAAGACGCACCATAAGCACGTGCGCGCGGGAATGCAAGCGCGGGCATGCGCCCCGCAGCACCAAGTCATCAGAATCACGGTGTAAAAAAATACTTTTCTTACAGTCAGAATAAACCTTCAGAGATGTGTCACGGCCTCTGAGATTGTGTCGCAGGTGGGCGAGGCCCGAGAAAGGCGAGGACAGTCTTGGCGAAGGAGTCAGGCCTCACAACGTCAACATGTGCAACTGTTGAGGTCACACTTGTGCGGGCACGGCCATAAATCTCCCAAAATCATCCCCAACACCGCCGTGATAACCAAATCATAACATAGTACCGTGGTTCTGAAATTTTGTGGCTCTAATCTATCGCGTCAAAGCGCTTTTTCCGTTACTTCCGCCGCAGTACTCCTATGTCATACCACAAAGCATACTAAAATTTAGAAGGGGCTACTGCTGTCTAAAAAATGCCAGGCCTGCACGGAACAAGCAGCACAGTCACAGAGAAAGCTGGAGGAACAGCCTTTCTAGAGTCTATTGTAAACTCTCTTGGGGGCGACTATTGCAACTACATTTCCAAGGTACCCACTGCGCCATAAATCGTCATAATTTTGCGAAAGGACAGGAGTAACCACTATGCCATCATTCATCATTCTGTGGGGAAGCCAGGTACCCACTACTTGTCTGTAAAGCACATATGCTCTTTTGTAATGTTGTGGCTAACAACGTCGAAAAATTATGCCTGAGTCCTTTGTAATATTGTTACGGGGAAGATTTATTCCGTGAGAGCCGATCTAGGTAACGCTGCACAGGGCGCACAGGATCGCAAGCCAACAAGGCAGCTTAAGGGTTTAACCCACAACCACAACGTCGTCGTCTTCCTCCACTGGACATCCTTTCAGCGCCTGTACCGGAGTGACATTTCCATATGTGTGACAATATGTAAGCTGGAGACCACTGACCTGTTACACAATTTGCATTGTACGACGCCTAGTTATTTTACTCTTCTATCATGCTGTACTTCATCTGTTAACGTTATGCCCCACCCGATATGACGCTTGTATTGGGTCTTTCTGCGAAGGAATTTCAAGCACCGACGCGGCTCTGTGGAAAAATACTCGACTGCTGCGCAACGGGCCGCGGTTTAAATGCCACTGTATGATTCTTAATTTTTTTTCTCATTGTGCGCGATAGAGGTTACGCACACCGGTGGCGGCGGCTGACAACTGCGCCACCAAAATCGGCTGTTGTTGTGATCTTATAACAGCGGTCGTTGTAAAAATCAAAACTTGTGGAGCTCACTCAGACTCACTCATAAAATATATTTTGCGCTTAGGGCTCACTCGTACCCAGACTCACCAAAATTATTCTGAGCCGGACTAACTCGGACTAACACTCGCGAAAATTTTCTTTCACCAGACTCACTCCAACTCAAACTCGCCAAAACATTACTCACCCGGACTCACTCACACTGAGAGGGCTCGATCTAAGTCTGAGTGAGTCCGAGTGAGTCGACTCGGACTCGTGAGTCGACTCGATCCGAGTTAGCCTACAATTATCTTTTTCGACCATGGTGTCAATGCTCTATAACACCAATATCTCACGTAATCGGTGCTCTTCTTGGCACAATTTGATATAGTACCTTCGAATACGAGTTATGAGTGCTCGTAAACTAGTAAGGTAATTTTTATTGAAAGAGTTGGCGGGGGGGGGGGGGGGTCAAGGCACTTCCCTACGTAATTCGCACCTCTGATCAATAAATATTAGGGGTGTGCGAATATTCGACTTTCGAATTCGAATCGAATAGTACCTAGTCGAATATTTCGATTCGACGGTATTCGAAGTTTCGAATAATTCGACAGGGCGAATATCTAAAACGCGACAAAGGCAAATGGTGCTACTTGGTTTGGGTGGGTGGCTAAAACAAACGCTAACGTCGTTACAGTAGGCCTTTCGCTAACACTTGCACTGATATCCTTGTACAAAAGCGAGTGCATGTTTATTTTAAATGGGATTATGCCATTTCCGCACGTAAAACTGATGGGAGAACTGTCAAGCCGTCCACAACAGACTCAGACTCACGGCTCAATATGAGTCTGAGTGAGTCCGAGTGAGTTGACTCATGAGCGAGTTCGCCAACCTATGAGCACACATATGCCTAAGATCAGTGGTTACGCCACAATGCAAGCTGCGAGAAATTAACAATGGATACAATAATTAGGACAGCGCGCGAATGGCGAATCTCTAACAGTTCAGAAGCATAGGCTAATAGCGACTGACTAGAACATAAGTTCAACAGTAAACAATAGCTGGCATATGAATGACCGTGCAATGTTGATTAACCCCAAGAAGTCGAGCAGTGTCGCAGAGTGCTCGCGAGTCTTCTTCCATCGGACAGCTCATTTTTGCCGGGGAGTCATGTTCTCCAGATGACTCTCATTCCGTCACTGACAAAATGGTGCAACGGAGCTCATATTTTCCGCCTCAGTGTAGCTGGCATCAGTTGCAAAGGACACTCAAAAAAGAGACACTCACAAAACACATCGACGTGCTAAATTTTCCGCCCTTTTGCGCTTTTTCAACGAAGGCTCCCTGGGTGCAGCCATTATCTCTTTTGAGGTATTGTAAATATGCGTGACCCTTTAAAAAGAACGCTGCCGGGACCGATTTTGCTGTTTCTAATAGGCTGTGTGTTATAGTGCTACTGGGTGACGCTAACTTCTAGGTGCAGCTTTTAGCCATGCTGGACTAGACTAGACCGCTTAGCAGAACGATGGCCAGTATTTAATCAACTTTTCAAATACCCAGGTAGACAATCCCCAAGTAGGGCCCTCGATATGTTTCGAATCACACCCACTTTGTAGTCTCCAAACAGGGTCCTAAAATATATTGGCCAAGCCCCTTTTAATCAGAGCTGAGAATGACGGCTGAGTTACGTCTCCGTCGTCTAAAGTGATATTGTATACGCATTCTGCACGTGCATTTTCCTCACGGGAATGGAGCAATGTCTTGGTTCCCAGCGCGCACGGCACACGGAATTTCATCGTTTTAGGTAACAAGACGTCGTATCTGTCCAAAACTACTCTTCAGAGGGGGCTGTAGCCCCATCAGCCCGCCCCTGGTTGGCAGATCTGCCGCTAGTACGTCGCAATTGCAGTCTCGCAAATTGCAGTCAATCCAGGGGTGGCTTCTCCATCATACATAACGGAGAAGCCACCCCTCGATATTGAAACTAAAAGTGTCTTTTTATGGTAGCGGTATTAAAAATATATGAAATGCATTCCCAGGCACCACAGTACTCTTTTTAGGGTTCTTGAAACCCATGTTCTTATTTACAGTAACAATCCCCAAATATTTAAAATTTGTGCCAATACTCATTTAAATAACAAAGCTGCATACCACGTCTGCATGGTACTTGGATCGAAAACAAGATACAAAAACAGCAAAATGGACAGTTTGCAAAATAGTTACTGCGCATGTGCAAGCAAGTTTATATTCGGCCAGATAGCCTCGACCACAGACAAGCCGGCACACAATTTTTTCCTCTCCTTTATTTTGTTTCTCCCATTATCCCGAACATACAATGAGGCGTGACATTCCTGCAGTGTGCTTTGAAAAGCCTTTGTGGTGTTCCTGCACCCTTGCTTGAATGCAGAGGGGTGAACATGCTTGGAGCTAGAAAAGCAGTCTGGGAACAAAGGGTTTGGTTTGAAAACATTCCTGTGGGAAAATCAACTTACAGGCGTTCTTAAAGCGTACGCAAGGGGGCGCTCACTATTCTGCAAAGTTAGAGTCATTGGAAAATTTTCAGAGTACCGCAAAGGTAGGCTGCACGCGGGCAACATTGAGAAGCGGCGGCCATTTCCCTTCCAGGCTGTCCGGCGCGTTGGTCATACGTTGGTAGCGTGCGCGGAGACGAGACCGATCTTTCCGCCTCTATGCCGTGTTACGCTCGCCTGAACTGGAATATATGGGTCTTTCTTCAAGAGGATATTAGAAGTGATTTCGAGTCATCGACGGTTATGAATGAACTGCGTGGTAAGCGGTGTGGTAGTGAATGTAATGCGTGGCGAATGTCGCCATGTGCTCGCGAACTCTCTTCATGGTTCCATCAGTCGCATTTCGTGTCACGGGTGGGCGTAAGGAGGTGTATGTGCTCAGCGACTTCATTTAGGACGCCATTTACTTGGACGCTAGGTGAATCTTGCGTGTTTGTGCTAACTTTGAAGTCTGCTGAATGTGCAGTCGCTGTTCAGGTTCACTGCACAGCGCGATGCCGTGTTGCTGTCGGCATCGATGGCGCGGTAAGCGGCGTGATTGTGGATGCAATGAATGTCGCTATGTGCTCATGAACTCTCTTCATGGCTTCATCAGTCTCGTTTCGTGTCACGGGTGTGTTTGCTAGGTACGGAAGCGTATGTGTTCAGTGACTTCATGCAAGACACCATTTACTTGGACACCAGGTGAATCTTGCGTGTTTGTGCTAACTTTCGCAATCTGCTGAATGTGCAGTCAGTGCTTAGGTTCACTTCACAGCGCTCGATTGCGTCTTTCGATTGATCGCTGAATCATACCTTGCTTGCGCACCTTACCTGCGTAATAGGAGTAATGTGTGTACGGTAATTAGCAATTGTGCGCGAGCAGCCCATCGCACGGGCCGATTGGCGTGCGGTAGCTACTACCGTATGTTATTTGCGAAGGCGTTGTCATTTCCTAACTGATTCGTACAAAAATAGCCGATTAAAAAGTGACCGACAGCACTTAATTGACACGAGACGAGGCGTGTTCTTGAGATTTTGCTGTGTTCCAAGATAAAACTTTTCTTGTTAACGTTGACAGCGCGTAAGCAGTTGGGGGGTGTGGTTCATTTTCATGCACGCTTATTAAAGCTTTCTTGGCGCAGTACTTCTTAGCTTTTTGGTCAGGAATAGCATAGCGCAGAAATTTTTAAAGCTTATGTTCAAGGAACACCATGTCTCAGTTAATTGAAACACGTACATTATGCACTGAAAGTGTCGCGAACCAACAAGCCCAGCAACAAATTCTCATATGAAACAGTGTCTGTTTCACCTTTATCTGGGCAGTTGTAGTATGTGAGAAGGCTATACAAGATTAGGACGATAAGGAAAAAAAAAAGCTCGGACCGCGAAATTCACGTTCTATTTTTATGCTGTACATTCAGCGGTTCCGAGTGGCCCAAGAATGAGTGTAATTCACAGCGAAAATACAAAGTACTTGTTTTTATTGCTACCATTCTCACCGAATAAACCGTAGTGTAATGGTACGCTCGGCGGAATACAACGTGTAAGCATAATTTTTTTGCAATAAATACGCTTAATAACATCCTACGATATCATTTTCTACCACCAAGTTTCATGCGCAATCTATCATTCACGCTTGAGTATTGCGACATGGCAAATGATCTGCCAATAAACAGGTCTACCAATAAAAAGAAGGTCTGCCAATAAAGAGTTATTATTTTTAAAAATATTTGACTTCTCTCACATGCGTGACACGTCCACTCGAAATGCATGCAGAGTTTTCAAAATATACAGATATGAAGAGCCAAGAAAATGGAATGGTAGGTAGCACGTTGTTTTCAATCACTGAGCATAGCGAAAGGATAGGTGAAGTACCCTATCGCGTGTGAGCTTTTCCAGCTAACTTCGCGTAGGTTATTGCAGAAACGAGTGTTCTTCAAGCAGCGGATTCTTTGCGACCAAATCTATGCAGTCACGTAGAACGCCGTTCTTCGACGTTTTTCCTCGCACAGAATGCAAAAATAAACCGGATACCCCGATCACGTTCGGTTGCTACTAAGGTATACTCCCTCGTATCTGCATGGCGCGTTAGAAAAGCAACGAAATACTCCCTGGGCCTGTGGTACTGCTGAAAGCCCGGTCACGCTGCGCGTTCAGCGCACGCGCACCAAAGTGCTTGGAAGGGATATGGCGGTAGGAGGTCACGTGATGCGAGTAAGCCAATTGCATGGGCAGCGGCGCACGGTAAACAGATGAGATACTCTGAAATTTTTCCAGTGACTCTATGCAAAGTGTCCATTGAAAACTATCCGCGTAAGCTCAGATAGTCGAGCTCTTTGGCAAGCAAGGCTATCGAGGCCTGAGCAATGCATGTGCCGGACAGAGCACTGATGTGGTGCAGCTTCCACAATTTCCCGCAGAGTTTTCGCCCCGTGACGACGCAAAATAGTGGTGTTGCCAAACAGAGGAACACATCCGCAATCGCGACAGTGCAGCGACAAGTGCGAGCTAGCATGGCCTTTTAAAGAATTGTTGTGCTCACGCAGGCGCACATTAATGCAGCACCCCGTCTGCCCAATATACACACGGTCGCATGAAAGTGGGATCAAGTACCTGAGGAAATGGTACCTGCCACTAAAGAAGGCTCAATAAGCGACTACATACTGCCCCTCCCGCTTCTTGGATACTTTATTTTTATGTATTCGAGTTTCATTTCCAAAAGCTGTGCCCACGTCTCAACGTTTATGAAGCATCAACGTTCGTGCAACGTTCGTGAAGCATATGTCTTGTCATTCCTCTCGCATGTTTTGCTGTGTTTCTTCCCATGTCTTTCTATGTCTTTTTAATCCATTTTTTTTCTATTGTAACATTGAATTTGCTACGTCTTGTACTATTTTCTAGTGCTTGTTTATTACTTTCACAACCTTCCCTTCACACAATGTTCCAGACATTGGAAACCGTGAGGTATTTGAATAAATAAATTTCTCGATTAAAGTTTTTCTTTCAGCTCGTAAATTGCCATTGCAACGTTAACACTTCCGATTTTTTTACTTACTCATCAGGTTAAAAAACAAAACAAAGGCATGCTTTAACCATAGTTCCCTTTAACAAAAGGAATAACTGTTCTAATATTCTTCTTATACCTAGGACAATAGCATAGTGGAACAGTCTTAACACCGAAATTGTTACTCAAAAGTCCTTAGCAATGTTTGAAAAATATCTGAATATGTTATGAATTTGTGCTTGTGTATTTTTATGTGTTCATTAGCAGTGTTTATTGAATTCTTTACAAATGTTTGAAAAATTCCTGCAATCACTATGAACTTGTACGTGCTAAATGCTTGTACATTTTCATGTATACCCACCCTGCCAAGATCTGGTACCAGATTGCAGTACCTATAAATAAATAAATAAATAAATAAATAGATAGATAGATAGATAGGGATAGATAGATTGACAGACAGACAGACAGACAGACAGAAAAACAAACACACAGATAGAGATAGATAGGTAGATAGATAAATAAATAAATAAATAAATCGATAGAGATACATAGAGATCGACAGACAGATAGATAGACAGAGAAACAGACAGGCAGATGAGATAGACAGATAGATAGGTAGATAGATAAATAAATAATTTGATAGATAGAGATAGACAGACAGACAGACAGCATAGGTCGGCAAACTCACTCATGAGTTGACTCACTCAGACTCAGATCGAGCCGTGAGTCTGAGTCTGAGTGAGTCCGGGTGAGTAATATTTTGGTGAGTTTGAGTCCGAGTGATTCCGGTTGGGAAAAATTTTAATGAGTCTGAGTCCGAGTGAGTCCGGTTGAGGAAAATTTTGATGAGTCTGAGTCCGAGTCAGCCCTAAGGTCAAAATGTATTTTTTGAGTGAGCCTGAGTGAGCTCTACACTTTTTGCCGATCAACGGTTCTACTTGCGCTACTTAGCTTTACTATCAGTCTTACGTAGGTTCACGTTTATACTCATGCCGACTCACGCATACTTCAAAGCACCACGTATATACGCCAGCTCAATATTTATTCATCAGAGGCGTGAATAACGGAGTAGGAGGGGGGGGGTGCCTTGACCCCCCCCCCCCCCCCCCCCAACCCCCCAAAATTTCTTTCCCGGGAATTTTCGATAAAAATATTTAATGTAAATTATCTCTTTCAAAAAAAAAAAAAAAACTCTTTACTGGATTGGAACCACTCATAAAGTCCGAGATGAAAAGGCGCCAAGTACAGCACCGATTACGTGAGATATTGGTGTTAAAGAGCATTAAAACCAAGTTCCAAGAAGCCAATTGTACGATAATGGACTCATGAGTTGGCTCACTCAGACTCACTCAGACTCAGATGGAGCTGTGAGTCTGAGTCTGAGTGAGTGCAGCTGCGAAATATTTTAGTGAGTCTGAGTCCGAGTGAGTCCGGCTGGGAAAAATTTTAGTGAGTCTGAGTCCGAGTGAGTCCGGTTGAGGAAAAGTTTGCTGAATCTGAGTCTGAGTGAGTCCCAAGGGCAAAATATATTTCATGAGTGATTCTGAGTGAGCTCCACTTGTTTTGCCAACCTATGACAGACAGACAGACAAACAGATAGATAGGTAGACAGATAAATAAATAAATCGATAGAGACAGACAGACAGACAGACAGACAGACAGACAGATAGATAGATAGATAGATAGATAGATAGATAGATAGATAGATAGATAGATAGATAGATAGATAGATAGATAGGTCAGTGATGTGATTGACCAAATCCATTTTAGCTCAGCTCCTGGAGCAACAAAAATTTCCTTTAGGAGCACCATAACACCCGTTTGGAGCAGTTACTTCCTGCACATTTTCGGATGCAAATATTCAACTCTAAGCTGGAGCAGTTGCAACACATGTCAAACGACATCCATTTATGCACGCATGCATGCATGTTCATTGGCAGCACTCCTAGACATGAAATTAGGTGACTGCTCTTCACTTTCCTGCAGACATCCCCAGTCAGCTCAAGCCACCTAACACTTCCCACGAATTCACTTGGTATTTGTAATTGACTCTGGCTTTCCTTTATGTTTTATTATGATACTGGATGCACAAGCATAAGGGAGTGGGAGTTCGTATTTACATTTGACAAGCTGTTTGACATGTACATGTACAGTTGCCGAGGCCGAGAAGCCCAGCCGAGGCCGAGATATGCCGGAATACTGGGACACCATGCTTTTTCAGCAGAGTAACAGTCACTATATCAGGCCCCTAGCCAAGGTGGTGCCCCTAGGGCCTCCCCCCCCCCCTCCCGAAGTTCAGATGGAGGGGGGTGTTTTCCCGAGAAAAAAATAATGAAAATAGGTGTTTTTTAAGGCCTACAACAATGCACCCCCCCAACCCCCCAATAAAAAAATTCCTGGCTACGGGCCTGCACTGCACAGCACGTGGTATTGTTCATAAAGTCTGCCCATTGTATGGCATTAAAACATAGATACCCTGCAGAAGTAAACTAGAACAATTAGCACTACAAATTAAAAAAAGTTAAATAAACGGTTGGTTCCATATGCACATACTGAATTACTGTGTCTTATTACAGTCAGTCAAGTAAGACTGTCGTCCAAAAATATCTAGGTCATCATTACTATTCTCTGACTGTAATAAATTTTATTGCACTCATTAATGTTATCTCACAGTATGGTCTAATAGTAATAAAAATCTAACGCAGTAAGTTTCGCAGTAAGGGCGAGTTAAAATCGTTTGGAAGGCATGTGCCCAGCAACTACTTCAACGACATAGCACTTTCCTGTCTACTGCAATGACCACTCGAAATTGCAGGGATAACGTATGGATTTCTAGCGCCTGTCGTCTCGTTTCTCATCAAAAGAACGCAAAAACGACATCCTGGAACATGCTCGGTACTAATAATGAAATTTTTGCCAAGATGTAGCAGGATATAGCAGGTTTCGCCTCTTGGCGCAGTGTGGCACAATTGGCACAGCTATCACATCACTGACAGACAGACAGACAGACAGACAGACAGACAGACAGACAGACAGACAGACAGACAGAGATAGATAGAGATACAGACAGACAGACAGAAAGACAGAGATAGACAGACAGATAATAGATCGACAGACAGACAGAGAGAGAGATAGACAGACAGATAGACAGATAGATAGATAGATAGATAGATAGATAGATAGATAGATAGATAGATAGATAGATAGATAGATAGATAAATAAATAAATAAACCATGCTTATCTGCTGCACTTGTGGAATTTAGTGTAACATAACGATCACTTGAAGAGACTTGTAGCACTCACCAGGAATGCACTGGTAATGGGCTTCGAGGTACTTGAGGGTGCCCGGACAGGGGTCGCCAAAGACGTCTGTCGATGCCGGTAGCGTACAACCTTTCTTCACATCACAACTGAAAGACCCAGATGGTCGCACTATAAGTTGCAATCCATCAAACACAATTTGCCGAAAATTGTAAATAATCACGTTCATGCTACTAATTTATCTCGTAAGGAATTGAAGATGTCTTTCGTTAACATGTAAACATATATCCCCTTCAGGTGCGAATTATGATGTGCTGCCTACAAATGTGTCAAATTCCCATAGCATAATTCCAAGGCACCCATTACTTTCCAAGAAAGAAAATGAAGCAATGTGTTGTTTGCGTGAGTTTCAGCAATTAATTGTAATTATCATGTAAATAAATTCTTCATAATTCTGCAGTCAGTCGTGTTCCATTTTGACTTAAAAAGAATGAAATCATAGGCCCCGAATGTTGTGCGCATTTAGCTTTTGGTTGCATTCATTTCAAGAAATGAACATTAATACTTTTGACATAAGTTCTGGAACGCGACATGTCGAACGGTCCGTCGAAAATCGTAGTGCCTTCACCAAAGTGATTGGCTATATTCATACGCAGCACGCTGAGGTTATGTCAAGTCATAATGGCTATGCAGGAAGTTGAAGTCATCTAATGAACAATGTATCTTGTTCTGTTTTCGCCACAGGTGGACACAAGTAGCATAAACAAGTTGCATACTCAAACGTAGCCACCGCAGCTGAAGGGGATATGCTGCATATTCATGTATAACGATGTATATAAACCGACCATGTTTTTTTTATTGCCTCGCTATTTGTACAAAAGTGTCTGTTGTTGAATGTTAAACATCCTGTTGTAAAACATGTATCTGAGTATCAAATGTAAGTTTTAGTTTTGTACCAAAATGTTTACTAACCTCGCGCTGTCACGTACAACGCCTCATGGGCCCACTCAAGCTGCTGACGGCAGCTTTTAGCTACGAAGGACGTTTATACTCTGTACTAGATAAAATAATAAAGTTGAAGTTGAAGTTGAAGGTGCAATGACACGGTCACCCAAGAATTAGTGGTTTCCAGTGAAAACTAGAAGTAGAGGGCCTATTGTGCCTATAAAAATATGAAAAGTGGGCCGTAAAAGAATATTTCGGTGCAAAATAAGCCCTAAATGTCACCGGCTGTAGACTTCGCCCACCACCGGCGACCGCCATTTTGCCATGGCATGTGTGACATCATGTGCAGCAAGGAACGGAGCCGTCGTCTTCTACCAAAGTTTTAGCCACTGCAAATCGTTCAATTTTAGTGCCCCGGTAAAGAAAGCTAAAATATCCCTATTTCCCGCGCAGCTGACCACGGGACACTATCGTTTGCTGGAATGCAGATGCTTGCACAGCTAGCTGCTTGTTATGTCACAACTCACGAGTGTGGCAGAGTTGCCCGACTCTCAGGCCGCTCGCATGTTTATAAATATATTTAATTATAGATCAAGCACTCGACCAAATGCGCTAAAATGTCGCCGGCAAGTTTGTGAACGCACAAGGATTAACTCACACAACACAGATTATGATCGAAAATTTTCGCTCATACTCTGCATTATGTGGGTTAATCCTTAGGTGTTGACAAACAAGCTGGCGAAATTTATGTGCATTTGGTAGAGAACTTAATTTATAACTAGCATTTTCATGAACACGCGAGCGGCCAGAAAGTCTGACAACACTGGAGTACTCGCAAGACGTGACGTAACGAGCCCTTGTTTTGCGAGCGTCTATACTCTGGCCAACGATATTGTTTCGTGGTCAGCTGTGCATGCAATGGAGCTATTAAGATTTCTTCAGTTCGGCACTGAAAATTGAATGGTTTGTAGGCTGAAGTTTATGTTGAAGAAGGCGGCTTTTTTCGATGCAGCGCATGACATCACAAACGCCATGGTAAAATGGCGGTCGCCGGCGGTGGGCGGGCTTTATAGCCGGCGACTTCTAGGGCTAATTTTGCATTGAAATATTCTTTTACAGTCCATTTTTCATACATGAACAGGAACAATAGACCCTCTAATTCTATATTTCGGTGACAACCGTAATTTGGAGGGTGACTGTGTCATAGCCCCTTTAACAAGAGCAGTGTCACGTGTTGTGGAGGCACTCACCTCTGCTGCATCACCCGGAAGGAGCGGGGGGGACATGCAGTCGACGCTCCAGTCGAGCGTGCCGTGCTCATTGCAGATCGAGATGGAGAAGCGACCATAGTTGGCCCGAATCAGCTGAACCAGGTGGCCCTCATCGCACGAGATGCGCAGCTGGGAGCCCTCGCATGCATACGCTGTCCTGTACCGCGGGGGGTCTGCTGCAGTGGAAACAAGCAAAAGATGTTTTTAGCTAGTCCGGCATTCCAGTATATGCAAAAGTGTAGTGTAATACCAAATAGCATGTGCCGTAGCTGCCACCCCGTCAAATGGCACCATCTATAGAGGATAAAAAACAACTGACAAACATGTAATCTATATCCTACGAGTTCCCAAGAGCACAAATCGCGAAGCCTAAAACATTGATTGTTTCAGTACGTCTCCAGAAGACGGTGCCGAAATGACTCAAATACTTTGCTGTCAGAGCTTCAGGACATGAATCTACGGCAGATAAAAGCATCTGTTCAGAGCCCGGTGTAAGAAAAATAATTTAGGTGTGGACACTCCACCCCATGGCGCGTCCAGATAATGTTCAACGCTTTCGGTCCCTCTAGGCCTCCACGTTGCAGCGCCACCCAGGCGACTGCGGCCGGCGCTTGTACTGTAGGCGACGAGCCGTGACGGTGTTAACGACACTGTGGAGGCAACTGCGGCATTCAAACGCATGAGGCGTTATTCAGTCGCGAAAAACGCGGCATGCGTTTCTAGCTTTAGTTCCTAGCGTGCACGGTGCTTTAAAAAGATACAAGGAGAAAGAAAAAAAAGAAAAGAACGTGTGTCTGCCTCGTCGCGCTCGATCCCTTTAGGCATTGCTTGAGGCCCCCTCGTCGCAACGCCTCTTCGCTTTAGTGCCACGAAACTGCGGCCGGCACATGTACTAAAACCGAACATTATCTAGACGCGCTCTCCGTTGCGGTGGCCGGAGAGTGTCCACACCTAAATTATTTTTCTTACGCCGTGGTTCAGAGCTCACAAGCTACAGTGCGGACGACAGCCACTTGATAGATTTGAGGTGGACGGCAACCGCTTTCGGCAGTGCGGCCCAGTGGCGTAGCCAGGGGGTGGCACACCAAACCCGTGCCCCCCCTACCCCAAATGTTTTTCGCCATGGCATATATAACGCAAAAAATGACCATTTGCCTGCTCCCCCCCCCCCAAAAAAAATTTCTGCCTATGCCCCTGGAGCAGCCATGTTTTCCGGGCGCGCACACGCACAGTTCACACCAGGTATTCCGATACACACAAAGCATTTTGCATATAGCGGTGTGCTGGACAGGCTAAAAGCCTCTAATAAAGATTCTTAGCTTGTCCGATATTCCGGTATATGCAAAAGGGTTAACAAAATGCCGGGTTACCGGTTGATGGCACAGACATCTCGCGATGCTTTGTGCAACCACACTTACAGACACGTTTGTTTGTTTTCGCCTATAGTCTCCTTGAGGGAAAAAAAAGTGTAAAAAGTCAACTTAGCAGGGGTGCAACAGCCGAAATAGAATTTGGAGCAATTTTTGGAGCAGCAAAATGTTACTTTTGGAGCACTAAAATCCAAATTTGGAGCAGATTACGAGGAAAAAACATCCATTTTTTATCACGAAAGACAAAATTTGGAGCAGTATAAAAGAGGCTTACATTAAAAAAAAAAAGATGTACAAACCATTGAACATCACCTAAATCGTGCAGAGTGAACATGAGCACTGCTACTTCAATAAAAGTAACATTTTGAACCACCCCACTTAACAAACAATGATAAAGTCCACATTAGCATTTCCCGCACCTGTCAAATCCTTTGACAGACTCTGCGAATTCAAATGTGGATCTGCCAAGCTGGCGACCCTGAATTTTGGGGGGATTCGTAAAACTGAGGAGTAGGGGTGGCGAAAAAAAAAAATAACTGGCGTAGTTTTGTTCCTTTTTTTTTTTTTAGGGCTGTAGAAGTGTCATATACTGCTCCAAATGATTGCCAGTAACTTTTTTAGGTGTCACTGACCACACTAGTACTCACAATTATGTGGCGTATACACGCATATGTGCCGCCCCGTGACTATAGTGCTGACAGCCCCTTCCAAATCTTAATACGCTTATCCGCAGGGCACCAATGTACTGCGGCGAAGGTGGCTTACCCCCGTATTCACAAACGCTCCTCGACTAGAATTTCAGAAGGGTTGTAAGGCGGGCTAGTTGGTATAGATTCATATTGAAATATTGGCAGCGCAAACTGACGGGACACAGAAAGAGGTTTGTGTCCTCTTTCGCGCTTGTTTGTGTGCTCTTTCTGTGTCCCGTCAGTTTGCGCTGCCAATATTTCAATATGACTAGAATTTCGTTCTCCACTTGACCGAGTTGGGCACAGCACCGCTGCTCGACTCAAGATGACGCAGCGCTTCTCATGAATCGCTGCAGATTATCGCTGGTATGCAGTGACTTTTTCTGCCTAGAGACGGCGCTCCCATCGACTTTCTCAAGTCAAGGTGGAGTGTTGAGTAAAGGGACGTTCTAGAATACGGGGGTTAAGCAGCGTTCTGCACGGGTTAGAACAAGGCCAGGAAATTTTCGAACACCGCTACAGCCCCCCCACCCCCTTTTTTTTTCTTTCACGATGGGGTTAGGTTTAGGGCATAATTCTCGGCTCGCTTGCAAGGCGCGTTCGACCAGATAAAGTAACAACGGCGCGTGCCCGTTGGCGCGGCGACGGCACCGGATACCTATTGCCGGGACGACGCAACTTCAAGACAGAAAAATGTTTTATGTGCCGTCGCTGTGGCAACCAACGTGGTCGCCGGCAACGCCGGTGTTCGCAGCACGTAGAGTTTGTTCGCGCGGAAAACGTGGCATACGCTTCCAGTTTTAGTTGCTAACATGCCATAGCCGCGTTTGCCGACCAGGAAGTTCATATTTCCCGCGAAGCGTTAGTGGCTACGGCAATGCATTTTTGTCTTGAAGTTGCGTTACAGTGTACTGCGTCGTCCCGCCGATAGGTATCCGCTGCGGTGAGCGGACCGATGGGTGCGCGGCGTTATTACTTTTTCTGGTCGATCGCGTATCGCGAGGGTCCTGACCTAATGAGTACATATCTTACACAGTGGTTTAGCGTCAGGGTCTGCGCGCGTGGATTGATTGATGACGCAAACTGCAGGTGGCCAACGTGGACTCCATTTCTCGCTGAAATTGGCGCAACTGAGAAAAGTTTGAGGCTGGTCGGGCATTTTGGCACAGCGTGGCGCAGTTTCCGCCAATTTGATGGTTTTGGCGCAGCTCGGCGCAGAGACGGGGAATTGTATCAATTTGGCGCAACTGGCGCAGCTGTTGCCCCCCTGTGACATTTTGATTCCAACTCTGTGCCCCCCCCCACCTCCCCCCCCCCCCCCGAATCCAACATCTTCACTGTCCTCCCAGCGCTTGTGGGACTAAATTTCGTTACTGCGGCCCGCTAGTTGAGGTTTATTGGAGGCCGGGCCCTTCCATATATCTTAATCCAGAGCGTCCTACGTGCCAACAATAGTTACTCCTTCGCGGTGACACGGCTCAAATGGCAATACAAGGCACTACGTACGCCTTCTTTTTCAGAATATTTATTACGGTATCATGCGCTGCACAGCCAGATACAGGACCGCCAGGGGTCCGCAATGTTCACATTGAAGTGTCTTTTCGACTGCGAAAAGCAATTTTAGAAAACATCCAGGATGATTTCCGGCGCAGCTAGCTCGTTTGGTCGGCGATACATCACAATACGAAAAAATTTCAGGGGGGGCTGAAGCCCCATAAGCCCCCCCCTCCCCCCTGGCTATTGGGCGCGAGGCCCACCACTGGAGGCGCGGGTGCTGCAATCGCTGTGACGTACAGGGTTGGATCACGTGATCTCGGCTCGCTCTGGCGAAGGGAAGCGGACGGTTGAATGCGTTGTTTTTAACCACGACTTCGCGGTGTTTTCACTTTTCAACGGCGTTGTTTTGCTCTCACTTCGTGTGTGCGAACTTCTGGAGACTACAAAATCCTGAAAAGAGCAGTAAATGTTATCGGCGGTGTGGTACTCTTCTGCTCCGTGCCACAGTGCGCGCCGTACGCGAAGGAGCCAGGCATACGTGAGCTTTCCCTTTTACCCCTACCCTGCTTTGCAAGAGCATGATGCCGCTGTCGCATGTCTTTATTTGATTTTATTCCAAGCTCACCGCGTTAAAATGGACATCGAGCACGAACGTTCACATAAAAGCAGAAAGTTTCAGTTTCCGCATGGGAGCCTCGTTCGCAACGAAAAATGAGTGTGGAAACAGTTCGGTTATGTATGTTTTAAAATACGACGTAGCAACATGCGTACAGTGGGAAGTTGCCGTCAATACTTTTAAGAATGTGCACCGTTGTCTGAGTTGTCAGAGATTCAAAATAAAGCCGAAAAGTCCAGTTGTTTTCCCTTTCCGCTATCTTTACCCTATTCCAGTCTATTTCGTGGCCAGTTGCTTCTGCGTGTTCGGCCAGCGCGTTCGACGAAAGCTTTTTTCTTACGTCATACATGTGCCGCTTGAGTCTTTGCTAAAAGTTACTTCTCTCGCCGAGGTAACATTTACCACAGTCTGCGCCACCCTCCTCCCCGGGTGTCCATGTTAGTTCTCCTCATGTGTGTTCCCGACCCGACCACACGGGTTTCCGTCCGCAAATTCAGCTCACGGGGTTCCTTGCTACGTCTGTAGAATGCGCCCACAGCCACTGGCACTTGTTCCTCTCTGTGTTATTTTGAGCTACAGGCGAAAACGTGGTCAGCTTCGAAAAGTGATTCCCCTTCCAACAGCTGCCGTGAAATGTCATACAGCTCATGATATGAAGCTCTGGACACTGGTATTTGCACTCAAACATGAAATTGTCATTTAGATCACGGTAAGTAAGACCTCGCAGCATGCTCATTAAAGGACGCAAAGTAATACAGCCGGCTTGCACACGGTGCATTTGCTATCGTGATCGAGCCCGGTCGGGATCGCATTTTTCGATTGCGATTGACCCCTTTGTAGAAGCTGTAGAACTGATCCAATCATCCAAAATTCTCACCCCCTGTGTGGCTTGATTGCGAGCGAATGTGCACCGTGTGACAACCGTCGAAAATTTGCGCAATAAGGGGCAACAGATTAAGATCGTGCCGCAGAGAAGATTTTGCTCGTGTGAAATTTTACCTATAGCTACAACTCTGAATGAGCCACGTGCGTGCGTGTGACTCTCTTGCGTTTGCCTCCAATCAACAGAAAAGTTGCGGCTGCATGCAGCTGTAAGAATGCTCGGTTTCTTTCCAAAAAGCGGGGAATCCGCTTGCGATGTGCTAAACAGGAATGTAAATTTGCGCATGCTTGTCGTGTCAACCACGACCCGTTTTTGGATGCAAACCTGCGATGAATGATGTAGCACGGCTGTGCTCATTTCTTGCAGCAAAAATGTGTTCCTTTGCCGCAAGCGCGCGTTAATGCCTGTTTGATGTTTCAATTCGACACAGAATCACTCGTTAGCCTTTACAAAAGCTGTGCGCTCGGACCATAGCAGACGACGCCGGCAATCAGGCTTTGTGAGAAGCGTAAAATTTTTTCGGAGTAGTTGTTTAGCATTTTGTACAGTCAGTGAAGAAGCCACAGCAGTACTTTACTGATTTCTTCGAAGTGAAGTACAACAGGAATCATAAAATAAGGAGACGCGAAAGCGGCTGCGGGCTGTGCGCGAGACGGCTGGCAGGGCAATCCAACCCTGCACGTCACAGGGATGCCTCCGCATGGTGGCGCCACGGTATGTCCTCGCGCCCAATACGCCCCCTGGTGGCTACGGTAAAGCATTTTTGTCTTGAAGTTGCCTCGTCCCACCGAAAGGTATCCGCTGAAGCCAGCGGACCGATGGGTGCGCGGCGTTATTACTTTATCTAGTTGATCGCGCCTAGATCTTACACCGTGGTTTAGGGTTAGGGTCTGCGCGCGTGGATTGATTGCTGACGCAAACTGCAGGTGGCCAACGTGGCCTCCATTTCTCGCTGAAATTAGCGCAATTGAGAAAATTCTGAGGCTGGTCGGGCATTTTGGCGCAGCTTGGCGCAATTTCCGCCAATTTCATGGTTTTGGCGCAGCTCGGCGCAGAGACGGGGAATTGTATCAAATTGGCGCAGCTGTTGCACAGCTTACTTAGTCGATATTAGGTCACTGTCGCGAACTTGCCCCACAGGGGAAGTAGAATGCACTGGGTTTCTGCAAAAAATTAACAATTCTATGCTTGCGTGGTTCATCTCGGCCCCACCAGATGGCACCACCTATCCGGCCAGTCGCATTTATGGCTACGGTACCCGGTATAACGCTAATGCAATGAAGTTTGCAGACAGACTAAAACTTTCAAATGTTACTTAACCATTTCCGAACACTGACGAGCATTCTAGTCATGCGATTTTCTAACAAAATGACCAGTGACGCCTATACTTGTCATCAACAAAAATTGGTCGCACGTGGAACCAATGACGACTATATTCATTGTAGTTGTGTGTTTCAGTGCGACATGGCCTTCACTTGTCAATGGTTTTTCAATATATTTTACAATCAAACCCCATTATAACAAAGTCACATCTGCCACAAAAATACTTCGTTATATCCGAAAATTCATTATAAACATATATTCGTAACACTATCTATAACAAAGCTATTCACTTACTTCGCTATAACAGATAATTCGTTATATCCGCATACACTCATACCTCAGAACAGTCACACATGCCACGAAAATACTTTGTTATATCCGAGAATTCATTATAAACGTATATTCGTAACACTGTATGACAAAGCTATTCTTCACTTACTTCAACATAACCGATAATTCGTTATATCAGTGTTCCTTATATTGAGGTTTGGGTGTATTCCTGCTCCTCCTGTGTCTCGCCTTTCATTGCATTGCAATGCTGGAAAGATCGAGCTTTACGCCTGAAAGCGACGGAGGCGCTGTTGAAGGTCTTACGAGCGACCTGCCTCATTAAGCGATTGTGGGCTTGTGTGTGTGTGTGTGTGTGTCTACTTCCCTACATCTCTCGTTCCTCTCTTCCTTACTTTTCTGTCTCCCCTTACCCCTTCCCCAGTGCAGGGTAGCCAACCAGATATTTGTTTTCCGGTTAACCTCCTGCGGTATCTCTTTACGCAATTAGAAAAATAAAGAAACGTTATTTCATTGAAATAACGGCACCAATTTATTCAGAAAGAGAAGATCTACAAAGTGAGCGAAAAAAAATTTTTCGGTCATTTTGGCAAGTTTTTTTTTTTTTTCTTTCGGTAGCGATAGGGTTAAGAGAGCGCTGAGGCGCGCTCGTTGATACGGACCCTTTAGAATACGCCGCGCTTAAAGGAGTACTGACACGATTCTGAGGCACCCCAAAAGGGAACTCTATCGTTTCCATAGTGTGCACTGTCATCACTCTCCACACACCGGAGCCACACAACGCGTACAAAATATTATACATTGATTTTAAAGTTCGTCGCCCAGCATCTGCAAGCCAGCCCGACCGCAATGGACATTATCATGACAAATCAACACAGCTCACTGGGTTCGCGAAATTTGCGTCCTGCATGCAGCCTAATGGCGAATTCCATTGAGAGAACAGGAGTAGGGGCGCCGTGCAGTGAGGAGTGGGGGGGCAGAGCACTGAGAGCAGCGTCACTTGATCTGCCACTGGAATGCGGCACGCTTTCGCAGAGCAGGTGCGAGAGGGTAAAAAGGCGAGTGAGGAGAAATTTTACGCATCCCAGCATTGCCGCCATTGCCACCGTACACGAAGAAGTGAAATGTAAACAAGTGAGGAGGATCGTCGGGAGGATATGACGTTAACAAGCCACGTTACTTCCTGCGTTCTCCGCTCACTCCGCTTTTCAAGGCAGAGCAGACAGGACTGCTCTTCGCTGCTCCCGGCGCAGCAAAAGCGCTCTCGCTCTACCATTGGATGACGGTGCTCCTACTCCTGTTCGACCACTGAAACACGCTGGCTCTGAAGAGAGCACTTTCAGCGTGCTTTTGAGTGCTCCTGCTCTCCCAATGGAATTCGCCATAAGTCGCAGAAATCACTCTCAGAGTCACTGGACGACAATGCACTCATCATTATTTACGTGAACCACGTGCGACTGACAGCAAACAGGCAACTGTTGCTAGTATGTCGCGAGTTGCAGTCTTCCCGTGACGTCAGAGCAGTCTTGATACGTCACTGCGAAGCCACCCTCTCGATACCGAAACCGAAATTGTTGTTTTAAGGTAGCGGCAATAAAAATATATTCGATGCATTCCCATGCACCGCGACACTCTTTTTAGGGTTCTCGACACCCATGTTTTTATTTAGAGCAACAACCCGAAAATATTTAAAATTCGTGTCAGTACTCTTTTAATGAACACAAACATATGGGGCGAGAAAAAAAAAAAACGTGCGCTGACTGCCAACAGTTGGTTTATTGTGCGGTAACATATTGTTATGGGACTATTTCACACTGAAGCAGCAGACGGGCACCAAGCAAGACGACGTGATTTTGGTCTGTGAAGTGCGCTCTCCGCCATCTTGGCCTACGCTGGGGCGTAGTGTATATCGTACTGAAACATCGATATAACGATTCATCGTTTATAACAAAGTGAAGAATAGCTTTGTCATAGATAGTGTTACGAATATACGTTTATAATGAATTTTCCGATATAACGAAGTATTTTCGAGGCAGATGTGACTTTGTTATACACTCAAACCTCATTATAACAAAATCACACCTGCCACGAAAATACTTTGTTATATACGAAAATTCGTTATAAACGTATATTCGTAACACTGTATCTATGACAAGACACATTCATGACTGGCTGCGCAACACACACACGGACAAGATGGAAATAGACACCACGGTCACAAACTCGCAACTGTTTTATTGGAAACAACGAAATGCACTTTTATCTTCGAAAAACACAGACGCCCCCCCCGGCGGTGGACCCGAATAACTACGAGGTAAAACTAGGGTTGTTGAAAGACAGACAGACAGACAGACAGACAGACAGACAGACAGACATAGATAGATAGATCGATAGATAGATAGATAAGCGGGCGGGCGGGCGGACGGACGGGCGGACGGACGGGCGGACGGACAGACAGACAGAGACAGACAGACAGACAGGTAGATAGATAGATAGATAGACAGACAGACAGACAGACAGACAGACAGACAGTGTTGGCACATCGCTAGCTAGATAGACAGGGCCAAAGTGCCTTTGGCTCGCTAAGAAATGCTTCGCACTTAAAAGTGGCCATGCCAATAGTACACGTTCAAAATAATGCCAGCGAATACGCTCCAAAGGACGCCTTACGTTATTAGACTGCGCTTTGCATATAAACACACATTTAACCACTCGAGTAACACCTCGTTTCACATGCAACAAAAAGAAGGACAAGTGCTATAAAAGGGGGGCCCGTCATTTTGAGGCGTTTTGAAAGTATAATGCGCGCAGTATAATGAGCGGCTACGGCGCTGCAACCACGAGAGAAAAAGAGGTCTCGGGGGACGGCCGATTATCGTCATTATTTTCGGGTCTCGCGCATTCATCAAGCCGCGGCCCGTAAACTGATTCCCACCGAGGTCACTCACCTGCGTGTCCGCAAAGGCCCGGATAGTCTTTTCTGACTTGCATCACTTGCTCCGCGCATGCTTTGTGCCGATTAATCGCGCTTATACGTTCAGTCCTTTTCAACAAATAAAACAGTTGTGCCTTCTTTCTGTGTGTCTCCGTCTTTTGTGCGCGCTACCAAAACATTTTAATCATGAATCACAGGTACGGCGAAAGAGACGCGGCGATACTCGAGCAATAAGTGTTTTTACTTGACATCACAGGGAAAGGCGCGCTGCGACGAAGGGGAGCCACGCCTAGATGTGCAAGATGTGCTCACCTCCACTGTTGGTCTTACGGACACACGGCCTTTTATTCCAGCCATTCCAACATGTCCCGCTTACTGCTAACTAAGGAATGGGCCACATATAGCCCGCTTTCTGTGGCTCATACCCGCCGGGTTTTCTGCCGGCTCTGCTAGGCTTCGCTGTGAAAACTCTTCACGCACTACTCTCTCCAGTTCAAATAGCAGCTTGCCGTCATTGTGGAGGTTAAGTACATCACTTTCTCGTGAAAGACAGGCTCCTTTCATGTATAGGCCTTTGTAGCGCACAGCTGGGGCTCTGCATACCACTTTGACTAAAAGTGCAACCGTGTCTTCTGGTTTCCGAAGTACACGTATAAAGGAGCCCGATGTAGTCGAAACCAATCATGTCGTGTAAGTGCGCTACAAAGAAACCTACTGAAAATGTGCTACCAACGAGCCCGCATCGCATCCCTATAGCGGATTTCGTTCACAGCCTTGGCAACCTTAAAGGGACCCTGAAACGGTTATTTGAAGCTTTGTCAGCGTTTAGACTAGAGCATCATCGAACCATTGGCACCACAAATTTAGCGGCACGCCGTGTACCAAGGCGGCTACGGACAATTATATCATACCCTCCTTCTCACCCCTGCCTTGCCTCCTCAACTCATGAGACACGCTGGCATCGCTGGCGATCGCAGAGCTCACGTGAGCACACTCGACGATTTGAGCTTCGCCCAGTGATCACCTCCGAGATTGCACGCCGACAGGTTGCGTGCATCTCGGAGACCATAGCCCAGTGCGCCCGGCAGCACGCACGCCGTCTGGCAACAGACACAGTTGATATCTTCTCCGACAGGTGCCGCCACCCTGCCAGCCAATTTTTGTGCGCGCACACCGCAGCCCCAGTGACGTCGCCAGCAGCCCCAATGACGTCGTGCCCACACTGCATGTCGTACTGGCAAGGGGCGGTTGAAAACGCGTTGGGCTGAGCCGCAGTGATCTGCAGCGATTCGCAGCTTCATAGCGTTGTAATAAATTACACAGTGTAAGCAGAGAGCTTAAATGAGTCTGTAAATGAGCCTTAGGACTTGGTCTACTGGCCCAATGTGTTTGTACAAAATCGTCAAAACCGTTTCAGGGTCCCTTTAAAAGGAAGCCAAACGGTATTAGACATGCGAGTTGGGGTGCGAATGCAGACCCTGCCCAAATCAAGATTTGCACGCCTTCTCGCGCCGGCGACAGCGGTGGCCTGTTGCAATTGAATGGGAGATATCTGACGAAAAAAGACCGGTTATGCGCAGTAGAGACGTATTTCAACATTCTTGTAAAACTGCAGAGTCGCAATACAAACCACGTGGCTTCCCAGAGTGTTTAATATTTTACAATGCGGTCCCATGTGTTTGTCCTGGGAACGCTTTGTAGTGCGATGCTGCAATTTTACCAGAATGTTGAAATACGTCTCTGCTGCATAACTTGGTGAGATGTGATTTCCTTTCGCTTACTTCCTATTCAGTTATGGCAGGACGGCGTTGCTGCCACCGAGAGATGACGCCACGCGTAGATGTCCCGAAATCCTGGAAATGGCCACACTTGAAATACCCTGGTATAACAAGTGAATTTTTTTTATTCATGCAGAAAAAGTTTAATAACATGAGTAACGTGAATAAACATGAAGTGTGATGTTTTAAGTGCGGAGCGCTTTAAGGGGCAAGGCTGTCGTATGCTGTCGTCGTCTCTTGGCGCAACACGGGCAAAACCACATAGAGCATATTGAGCGCCAGAGAGAGGTCTTCTTTCTCGTGTTCTTCGAGCGCCTTGATGATGAGTGCGGACATTGCTGCTATGGCTACGGAAACTAAGTATAAAAATTGAAAGCAAGCGAGAGAAAGGAAAGATAAATAAAAATAAAGAGAGGAAAAAACACCGATAAGAACTGGAAAAGAGAAAAACCGGCGAGAAACAAAGAAGGCTGCCCAGCTCCGCACTTCCTTCAGGCTTGGCACCGCTACGGAGAAGCTGCCTTAACTTTTTTTTATCCAATGCAGAAAGACCCTCTTTGCAGAAAAAGTTTGACAACATGAATGCACAATGATGATCTTCCCCCCCCCCCCCCCTTTTTTTTTTTGCATTCAGCAAGTAGTTTCAATGCTGAAGTTTCTTTTTCTGCGCCATTTGCCATAGCTGGCGATAGAAGACGCCAGAAGACGCCAAAGCGACAGCTGACCTACAGCCTGACTTGTTAAGTCAACTCTCTGTGTTACACTGATGAGAGTCTCAGCGGAAAAAACAAACTGAAAAAAAAAAAAAAAAGACGTCCGAGACTCGGGACGGGCATATTAGAAAATTAACGCAGCGTAGCTAATTTGCCGGGCGCGACTGAAAAACTAAGCACCAGCCACAACAAAGACTTCATTTCCAGCCCGGGTGGACAATGGCGTAATTTGAATGCAGCTGTCTCGCTCCCTCGGCGCCAAGTGTGTGTTTACGCGCAAAGGGTCGCTGAGAACGACAATGAGGCTTCTATACCAGAGCACTTCCTCCTTCATCGATTGGCTCTCACCGTGGCAACGCGTCATACCTGGACGACCGTTGATTGGACAGGCACGTACGTGACGTCACATTTTGGAGTGCGTAGCAAAGATTACACGAAGAAAGGAATGTGGGGGAGGGGGGACCATTACGGCGAAAATCTCGGCAGTTCCCTTTTTCGTTTCAATGACCGCCCGTCCCGCGTTTCCAAGTGGCAGAGTTCTCGTTCTTTTCTAAAAATAGTTTTCGAGGCGTCGATTACTGAGATCGGATAATGCAGATTCATGAAGGGGCTATCAAAGCAGCGAATGAAGATCGAATCACTTAATGGGGCGAAAAGAAGAAACGTTAGAACAGTGCAGTCAACTTACGACGGTGGGATAATGAACGTCAGACACGGACGCGCCTCGTTCGCACTGCACCGATCTCGTTTACTACGAAAGACACTATATAGTTTGGACTCGAATATCTCATAAGCGTTCCGATAATGATTTCACGTTTTCTTGCGGCAACATATTTGCTGTTCGTAAAAGCATTCACTCTGCCGTTTACACATTTCTGCGCCATGTTAAATATAGAGCGGTGGACGCAGGCTCCAACATTCTGCAGCAGGGTTGCGAGCCGCAGAATGACTGCTGGATGGCAGCGAATATGCTATCATGTAGCAGCGAACTTGTAGCATAGAAAGCGAGTGTTCGAGCGGTCCTCCTCATCATCAGCCTGACCAGTCCGCCAATCAACTGTGCTGCCCCGTTTCTGAATCTCATCGGCCCACCTAACTTTCTGCCTCGCGCGTTTGTCTTCTCTTGGAATCCAGTCTACAGTGCAGATCACCTTGTTTACGAGAACGGTGATTTGGGCAAGTTGGTTGATATTCATCTTGAGGACGAAGAAGGAAGAAACAACGGGACTCGCAACTGAGAAGTTTATTAGAAGGAGACTGCGACGTGCACACCGATGGCGTTAAACAGGAGTGAAACCAAACTTGTGCAAGAATCCGCCGCATGTACAGGGTCGTCCACTCTTGGTACGAACACCGTGGCCGCGCTCCGCAGGGCGCCAGTGCACTCGGTGCGGCACAGGCATTGCCTGATCTCTTGCTTTGCTGTGAAGCACACCCCACTATCAGCATGCCAGTGGCGATTGAGCGTGCCGCAACGGCATTGAAGCAAAGCGCGCTTCGCTTACTGCAATTTTGTGCAATTTTCCGATGTGAGTGGTTCCTCCTTTCGCTGCCCCCCTGTTAATTGCGCGCATCTTTGGAAATTGCTCAGGATTGCTTTGGTTTATGGAACACCGCAAGGCGACTGTGCCTGTATGAGAGACGCTGTAGAATATGGTTGTGGATGATTTCGACCACCCGTGGTTCTCTAGCGTTGGCTGGCATTACGCAGCACACGGGCGTGCTTGAAATCCGCGTCGATGAAAATTCAGCCAAACCGACTGTGTTTCGGTCGCGCAACATTGATCTCGACGTATGTCTTCATGCATACTGGAATGTTACGGATGGTCCAGACTCTGCAGACAGGCACCTAAGAAACGGGTTTGATGCCCCATTGTCCCGTCCTAGTTTGCTACGTTATAAAGCGTGAATCAGCGTTTCCGCTGCTTTCCTGGCTTGTTATTTGGACACAGCGGTACCGCCGCCTCTTGTTGCCACGTGCTAGGTAACACATACTTCCCTGCAATGGAGTTACGCGAACAATGACACTTTGCGATGGTTGCCAGTTTACCCCATCGTCGTGGAACAGCTTCTTGGTTTTGAGTGCGGAGCACTTTAGGGGCCCGGGCTGTCCGCTGTGATCGTATGCTATCTTCGTCGCTTGGCGTAACGCAGGCAAAACCACGTATAGCATAGCCGTCTGTAGCATATTGAGTGCGCGCTCGCGCCAAGGAGAAGTCTTCTTCCTCTTGTTCTTCGAGCGCCTTGATGATGATATAAAGTGCGGAGCAGTTCAGGGGACCGGGCTTTCATGTGCTGTCATCGTTTCGCGCAGCGCAGGCAAAAACACGTATAAAATTAGAAAGAAAAAGAGGAAGCAAGCGAAAAATAGAGTGAGCGAGAAAAAAAATAGAAATAAATAGAAACAATGATAGAAGAGAAGACAGAAAAAAAAATCTGGAAAAGAAGGAAAGAAAGCAAAAAAACCGACCAGAAACAAAGGCCACCCAGCTACGCACTTCCTTCAGGGTTGGCCCCACTACACTCTAAGGCAAAATTACCCGAAATAGGAGTAACGGAGCCCAATAGGCGCGCGCGATGAACGGATAGACCTTGAAGGAGTAACCACAGAGGGATGCGTGCCGTGTGCAAACCAGTTAGTCTCCAAAGGGATGAACCATGGATGAACCGCGCGGGAGACGCAGGCCGTGTGCAGAGATACGTCACGTGGGCAAACCGTTGCCAAGGGAACTACCCGTCCTCCTCGCTCAGGGGTCAGTCTCCTCGCTTGTTTTCGTGGTGGCGCGTTGGGCCGCGCTCGGAGAGTTCGACGATCTAGGAACTACGCCGCGGTGCTTTAGAAGATATGCGTGGATGAGCGTGTGCATGGTGCTGTTTTACGTTTCGCCGCAACTGTGAATTGAGGAGCTGGTCTCGACACGTCGTGACGCCGTCGACGCCGTGATGTACATCTTTGGCGTAGCCAAGGCACTGCGTCGCCACCGGCTGGAAATGGCGGCCGAGAATACAGTAAGGCCTATCGGATCCACGATTTCAATCTGACTCTGTGAAGAAATCGGCGCTGGATTCTTTCACAAGTAAGTGATCGTACTTTATTCTGCCGTACCTGTCGCGTGCACGAAACGCATCGCGCTTATTGGCAACAGGCTCGATCGTGTTGTCTCTCGCGCGCACGAAATGCACCACGAAGGTCGGCTTGGGTGTGAGCTCGCCTGTGCTTTGTGACTGCCTGGAAGTGGGCCGCCATTACCGTTGGCCGCCCGGATGCTCGCTCATGGAGTGTTCGCCGCGGCGATGAGCTGCGGGCTCGCGATATTGGGCAGAGGCCTCGCCGCCGCAGTGTGCCTCGTGCAAAACGCATTTGCGGTTGCCGGCAACGAGCTTGGTTGTATGTCGCGCGCTTGAAGTGCACCGGCAGCTGATGGGGGGCCTCAGCTAGCCGACTTAAGCTGTGCGTCGGAACTCTGTGGAAACTGGTCGCCATTACCGTTGGCCAGTGTTGGCGGTAACGCGTTACAAGTAACGCCGTTACCGGTAACGCGTTCCTTTTTTCGGTAAACGTACTCGTTACAATTTCGGAACTCTAACGGGTAACCATCTTTTCGGCAACGTGGGGTGTCACGTTACTCGTTACTTTTTCATCTTGTAGATGCCATTTTCCAAGAGCTCGCTCCGGCGAATTCTTTTGTCGCAGCGTAGGACTGTTGTCGGCCTGACAGGCATTAAGACGAGCAGACTCCCTGTGGAGAGGGTTGGGCCATCGCCACACAAAGCTTGAAGCAAGCCGTGGAATCCGCCAAGAGAAACTGTACGGACATGCTGTTCGTGGAAGTGGATTGTAGCAGGTGGATCGCTGGCACTTGCGCCTTCCCGAGCCCGGAGGGAAAGCGCATGGGCGGGTTTGCTCCATACCACTTGCTGATTGCGGCGCTTCGTTCGTGGGGAGCACTTCGTCGCTCAGCACAGCGTGGTGAATGACCACCGCATCAAAAGTCCTGCGTTGTCGACTTAGAGGCCAACTACTGTAAGCGGCTTTCTGTGCAATCATGGCCCATCCAGGAGACAGCCGGTAACTTCAACCGGTCTACAGGTGTGCTGCCGATCGAGAGTCGTCCTCAACGGAATTTTGGTGATCATGGAGAATAGGCGTGACCACACGGCAGGAAGCAAAGCCTTATAAAAGAATGCGAGGGATACGCGAAACGTCGAAATTTTTTTTTTGTAGCGCAAAAAAAAAAAAAAACGAGATTTTTTTCTCTTTACTCGCTACCTTGGTTTGGCGTCCCTCTGTTCAACTGAAGTATATTAATACCGCTGTCACATGAACACTACGGCTAACGGCGGTTACAGGTAGCTATAAGTTGGTCTCCTAACCATGGTTATCGCAAACGGGCGATTCCACGAGAGATCGACACGGATTCGAAAGTGGATATTCTAGACTTGATTGAGTATTTTATATTTTATGCACATACCACCTGTAGCCCGAAAAAGAACTTAGTTTTCTTTTTAACTGCCTAATTTAAGATGCAAAAGATGTCGAGCATATTCAACGCAGATGGACCAAAATTCAAATATTAACGTTACAAAGAGACATCTTGTGTATGAAACGTATGGGCAACAGTGAGTAAAGTAACATTGCTTGTAACTTGTAGAGCGAAGGAAACTATTTTTTTTAAATGTCCAAATTTGCGATGTTTTGTTATAGTTGCTACAAAGTCGTTAAGATTTACCAACTTTATTTTGGAAACAAATTTTGCTTATTTCTCTCTTCAATTGCAGCTACGTTTCAGGTTATTGAACCTAAGCGAGAGAGGCTGATCTTAAACACCCTCACATAAACGCTCGCAAAATTTTGCGGTAATTATACAGGTTAAGGTGAACAAAAAATGTTTATCCATACATATCTTTTTCTGTGTCTACGCCATTAAAGAAGTTCCTTACTACTACAAAATTTGCGCATCTGTTTGCCAGTACAAGCACGCCGTCAGAATGGGCCTTTCCCGCGTAGGTGGTCTGAGATGCGCGCCGGCGTCGATGAGGCACGCGCCATGATTTTTGGTGGCCACAACGCGACGACAGGTGCGGACCAAGGGACATCTGGTGTCACAAACATGCAAATGCCCCCCCCCCCCCCCCCCCCATAAAAGAAAGAAAAAAGAAAGGTGCCCGCGATTGCGTACTGACGCGTGGCGGGCAATTTCGGAGGCCATGCACCACCAGTTTCGGGATCTGCACTGGAGGTGCAGTTCAGAACCCGAAAACACCGACTACTGCAAATTTCTTTAGGGTTCAGTGATGATTTCTGTGCGGGTAGCGTGGATGATTGAATCTCATATAATGAATAATATCACACAGAGAAAAATGGCTTCACTATGTGCCATAGAGCAAGCCATCACATTATACTCTACAGACATCTTTAAGCTACTATAACATTGCTAAAGTCCTGTACATTGTACAAATAACTCTCGTTAAATGAACATTTTCTTTACAATCATTCGTTGGGTTAGAAGCTTTATGTGAAACAGAAGTTTGACATTTCAAATAAAAAATTGGACCATCTCCCCGAAGGGAACCCTGATGGGATGCGAAGCAGCAGCGGTGCGCACGACGTTGACCCGGTTGAAACGGGCGTCGACGCGGGTGCTGGAAGAACGGTTTGAAGCGAAACTCAGTGTAGCGTTCACTCGAGTAAACGTTTGTTTGAAACGCAAAGACACGGGAGGCGGGTCAGAGGTGTTGCGAGCGGGCGGAGCAGCCGGCAGCTGCGGCGTGACCTACTTGGCACCGCTCCAACACCTGCGGCAAGGGGAGCGCGTTGCGGCGCGTTCGTCCGTACGCACGGAGGGACATCGTTACACAGCCTAGTCAAATAGCTGCTCCGCATCTAAAATTCTTTTTGTGGGTTCCTGCAACAAAGACACATCGATGAAAACTTGTGATTGCGGAGTAACGGCAGAGGTAACGTCCGTTACCTTTTTTGCGGTAACGGTAACGATAACGCCTTACCTTTCTTTGAAGGTAACGTAGGGCGGTAACGCGTTCCTTTTTTGTTAGAGTAACGAGTAACGTATTTAGTTACTTTTTTTCGGTAACGCATACAACACTGCCGTTGGCTTCCCCGTCACTCGGTCGCAAGCAGCTCGGCCTGGGCGCCGGCGGCAGCTCCGCGTTCTCTCGTTGCACTCTGCCGCTCGCTCGAGGAACTTGGTGGAAATTTATCGCCATTACGGTCGTCTTCCACGGCGCTCGCTCGGAAGCAGCTTTGCGCCGTTCGTGGCGGCGGCCTCGCGTTCGCTCGCTGTACTCTGCCGCTCGCTCGAGGAACTTGGTTGAAATTGGTCGCTATTACCATAGGCGTGCGCAGAGTTCCCCTTCAGGGGGGCAGGGAGGGGCGAAGGTTCACCGCAGCGCCCCCCCCCCCCCCCTTCCTATTAAGTCAATGTATGGGGCAGAATTTGCGCCCCCCTCTTTCAGGTGACTTGGGGGGGCGGCCGCCCCCTCTGCCCCCCTCGTGCGCACGCCTATGGCTATTACCGTCGGCTTCCTCGGCGCTCACTCGGAAGCAGCTCGGCGGCGTTCGCAGCACACGAGTTACGTTGCCTGCGGCTACCGAAATCTAAAAGCGTGCAATTTCGAGATTATCGAATGAGCCTTTTCCAAACTGCATGACAGGAAGGCCTGCATGACATAAGTGTTCTTTGGCGCACGAACGTGCCTCTAGCATTTCTTCGACGGCACGTCATTTCTCGAGTTGTCAATTTTGCGACGATAACCGGGGCAGCTTTATGACAACCGCACGTTCTTCTTTTTTCGCGGCAGCCCGAGTGTCGTAAATAATCGACCCACAGTAGTTAAAGCCAGGTCGTCAGCTGAACGCGTGCGCTCTTCGTGATGCTTTTTAAAAAAATAAAAAGAAAAAAAAGCCGACAACAATGTTACCAAAAACGGGCATACTTTCGGCGTATCGCCAGTGGCGGCTGCTCGCGCCGAAGTGAACTTACACCATGCCGTGCTTCCGGATGTGCAAGACGTTTATTTTCATTTTCCCTTTGTGACTGCTACGCGGAAGTTCGAGTTCATCCGTCGTACATCCGTTTCTTATCCTGCGCAACGATCAGACACAAGCTTTTGACTACGACGACTACACGAATCAACACAGGCATCGGTGTTTGTGCTTCCTTCGTTCCATAAACATTGTATTTCGACGTTCTGAGCGCGACCAGATAATCTGCTAGCGATTATAGAGTTACGTTGAACTTAAAGAATCACGGCAAAGAAACCCGAGGGTCATTTTAAACACTAATGCGCGCACTTAAAGTGCAGCTGGACAATGGTGTACGTATTCGCTCGTCTCCATTTACGTTTCACACATTACTGCGAGAGTTGTCCGAAAATTAAACGCTAATGCATACTCCCAGAACCCCACAAGGCCAGCTATAACAAAACATACTAACCAATTACCCATTTACACGTGCTGCTCAAGGAATGCATTGAAATTCTACTCACCTCCTATGTCTATCGTCGGCACCGCCGCGGGAACGTCTCGTGGGTCGCCGCGCTGCTTTCTGTTTCAGCCATTTCGAAGCTGACAGCTTAGCGTTTACTTACTAGCGCCTTTACACTCGCGAAGCGTCGCTGTGTTTTGACCGTGTACCGCGAAGAACAGCAATACCTTGTGAACTGAGCGCATACGCTGCCGCCGCAGATCCCCCCACACCAACACGGCGGTGAAACATCGCAGACGCTAGACGGCGCTGCTGCGGAAAAAATGGCAGCCTCCTTGTGAAATTGGTCTATACAGAGTCGCTTTGCGGCGTTAAATCCCTTACCCCAAAGCAATGCTGAGCTGTTTGCAAAAATACATGCAAACAAGAAGGACAACTGTGTCGGTGAAAAGAGGAACAGCCCAGTTGCTTTAAAGGGGCCCTCTAACACTATTCAACCCCGCACTTTTTACTCGTGGGTTGTGTAGACTGAAGTACAGACAGATTAATGCCGCAAGAACGGCAGTGATAACGGCACGCAGTCCTAAGTTATGCGGTTTAGAAAATTCAAAATACAAGAAAAAAAATCCCTACCCTCAACTTGATTTTCGCGCGGTCACCTGACCACATTTCACTCGCCCTGTGACGTATGCGGGATGCCCAATGAAGTGAGGTAGAAGCGCCTACGTAGGGGAAGCTCGCACACCATTGTTGCTTGTCCTTTCCAACGTGTTGTTGACGTCGTCACCATAGTAACAAACTTGGTGCCTGACGCCTGACTTGTCAGAACGTGAGCGGGCGCTACTGTTTCGAAGCGAGGTACGTATTTCTTTACAACATTCCATGTCACTCCCTCCTCTCATTCTGAGGAGTTGTTCGGTGAGCCGCCCGACGAACTACAAGGGTGCATTCAACCCCCCTTCAACAACAATAAAGAGCCTACCGCACGTGCGAAGGAGGAGGAGGAGGAGAGGGTGAGGAAAGGAAAAGGCGCAATTTCTGCAGCCCGAGTTGGGAGCACGGCTCAGCGCCTGTAGGGGAAGGGGGGAGAGGGCATTAAAGATGTGGGAAAGAGAGGAGAAGAGAGAGAGAGAAAAAAAAAGAGAAAATGGCGTCCATAACCGAGGACGCGGCGGGCGGCTATTATAGCCGGTTGTCCAGTCCAGTGTCCCCAAGGAAGCGAAGAACCACCTTGAAGACCTGGGTGTGGTGCCGTGTAGGGAAGAGGAGGTCCCGCTGTGTAGCCGCGGGTATACCCTGGCTACGGAGTGTGGCGAGCAAGGTGGCTCGTTGTGCTTGAAGTGCTGGGCATACGCACAGCAGGTGCGCAATAGTTTCGTCCGCCCCGCACGCAGTGCACGCAGGGGACGAGGCTCTGCCAAGCCGATGACTCCGGGCCGCAGGCCAGGAGCAGCCGATGCGTAAACGCAGTAGCAGGGATCTCTCCCTCCTGGTGAGACCCCGGTCAGGCAGCCGGGTCGGTGGTTCCATCCTGGCCACACGGTCGTCGGGGTGGCAGCGTAGTAGTAGCCGCCTCAATGTGATCCTCGAAAAGTCTGAGGCGACCACGGCACGGCACACAGAGACGGCAGAGTGATGCGCTTCTTTCGCCAGTGCCTCTGCCTGCTCATTGCCCTGGATTCCCACATGAGATGGGACCCAGTGCAGAGAAACATCGACGCCACTGGCAAGAAGGGCATGCAGCTTGGTGACGAGCAGTTGCGTCCCGAAGCCAGCCCGTTCTGGATTCGCCATGGCCAGCAACGCGGCTCTTGAGTCGCACGCGAGAGCCACGGGGCACATTGGGGGGGTCTGCCGCCAGGAGGTCAACTGCTAGGTGGAGACCGGCCGTCTCAGCGGCGGTAGAGCAGGCCGCAAAGGGGAGACGACAGGAGGCCGTCCGACCAAGTGCTGGCATTACGCAGGAAGCTGTGGCTGAGCCTGTGTCCGGGAGGACGGAGCCGTCCGTGTAAGCAATAAGTCTTCCAGCCAACTCTTCCTCTAGCTTGGAGGCAGCCGCCTGTTGGAGAGCGCAGGTGGCTGAGCGACGCTTGGAGAGTCCTCCCAGACCGGTAATGACGGCCAGTGGTTTCTCCGTTGGTGGAGGTATGGCTGGAGGCACTGGTCCCACAGCTTCCCGGTAGACCTGTAGCAGCTTGCCCATCCGAGATGTTGGTCGACTTTGCAGCCGGGCAAGCAGGCGGCGCCCATCGGGCGCGTGGGCTAGCCGATCAATGTGTAGTAGACCGCGTTGCTGTAGGAGCAGGGAGAGAGGCCAGACACCCGCTTCTGCCAGGGTGGCGGCTACTTGCGAGGACCGCGGCAGGCCGAGGACACACCGAATGAAGCCCCTATGCAACAGCTCGAGGCGCTCCAGAAGCCGTGGAGGAAGTGCCACCACAGGGAATGCGTACAGAAGCCTCGAAGTTGCTGCTGCTGCGTAAAGACGAAGAGCCCAGGATGGTGAGCAGCCCCGGCCGCTGAGGAAGATGCTTTTCACCACCCTCAGGACTCTCCTCACCATCCCCATGGCCTCCTTGACGGCGGGGGCCCAGGACAGCCGATGGTCGATGCGAAGCCCAAGGTAGGTCACTGCAGTCTCCCACGGGATTCGGGTGCCATTGATGGTTAGACGGGCCGCACGTGCGAAAGAGGCAGCTCGCAAACGCACAGAAGCAAGAAGAGGGAACAGAGAGAGAGGGAAGCCTTTCGTATGGACCATAGAGTTTCCTAAAATTAACTAGAGGGGACTCTGGCGCTGCGATCGTTCAGCCACCATGGGAATGATTGGTAGTACACGGATTTGCCTAGTCTTCGTGCTTCCGGCGTCGAACGCACTTGTGGCTTTGTTTATTGTTGCGTTATCGTTCTGTTTCAGATAAAAGAATGTACCGTTGTGAACTTCGTGAGCGTATTTGAATTCGTGAGCCTAAAAAGGTAAAGGTGGTGAGGCGTATCTGCTAAACCTTTGCAGAAATTCGTATTGCGACAAAGCGAATTCAGGCCACACGCAGCCAAAAGAACGAAGACTAGGCAAGACTAAGAAAATTTGTGTACTACCCATGATTCCCATGCTGGCTGAAGCGCCGTGTGTTGCAGCTCCCATCGACACTAGCGCCAGAGTTCCCTCTAGTGTATTTATAGGAAACTCTATGGTATGGACATCCGACCCGTGCAAGCCGAAATGGTCGCCAGCGTCTCTGTCGGGCTTTGTAGTCGCAGTGATCTTTTTTTTTTTTTTTTTTTTTGCGGCCGCGTTTGTTCGGGGTTCAAAGAAAAAGCACAGGAAAGAAAAATGAAACACATTAGTAATCTCAGTTCTGATGGCACCAGACGACCTCTTCTAACGTTGCACTTATCCAATCATAGGCTGCTGCCGATATTCGTCATTTCCGCCCGCAACAGTTCTAGCGAGCGCCACTACGTGCTGATGCGTTCGGCAGCGATGTAGTGAATTTATGTCGTGATTAAAATACTAAATCGTTTGATATCGGCGCTTAGACCTATGCTAAAATTATCCCCAGCCATCACTCTACGCAAAACACAAATAAAAATAGGGGCTTTAAAAGTGTTGGAGGGCCCCTTTAAGCCAGATGCCTCAAACTCGCCTCAGTTAGCGGGCTGTGGGCACGAAATTTACTCCCACAAGGGCTAGCTGGGACAGTGAAGAAGGTGTTGAATTGGGGAGGTGCTGAACAAGTTGTCACCTTTTGAAAGAACGCATTTCTCACGTGTGCATCATTTCTGAAGGGGGGCTTGGCGTCGAGAAACATCGGCCCTAAACTTCAGAATGACTGGACGCCGATTCCGAAATAAGGAGATTTTGTTCCACGGTTACGTGTCAATACATGGTGACCGTCTCCCGAAAAAAAAAAAAAAAGTCGCGCCTTTTTAGCTTAGCAGAACAAAGAGATCGCAATAGGCAAGCAAGTATTGCGAGTGCCATTTAGCAATATCACAAACATTCTATTCCTGGTGAAGCCACGGGCTGCGTGTTTGAGACTCCTTATTTAAAGGGACACTAAAGCGAAACAATGACTTGGTTTAGATTGACAAACTGCACTCTGAGAACTCTAATGCCATATGTTTCACTATCATAAGTTCAGTATTAGCGGAGAAAATCAAGGTTGAAGTTTTATTTTTAAATTTGGCGCCGATATCTGCGCGCGTGACGTCAGAAATTCCAAATGTATTTTTCGTATTTCCGCAACATTGGCTCGATGAAATTTTCTGAAACTTCGTATGCTAGGTCTATGGCACCCACAAATGACAATTCACCTCATTTTTTTTTTCGATTAGAAGCTACGCAGGACTCAGTAGACGCCTTCAAAATCTATGACGTCACAGTGTTTGGTGCGGGAATCTCAAGGTGGCGTCTCCACCCGCATTTTCTTTTCCCGTGTTTTCTCGCTTACCAAGCGTCGTGTCGCGGTAAGAGCGGTGTTTTCGGGATTGTGAAATTGTACTTAACTAATACGCGAAAAATCGTTTTTCCCTTTAGTGTCCCTTTAAGCGGAAAACGCACAACAGGCGAAGCGCGCTTTCCTGCAATGCCGTGGCGGCGCGCTCAATCGCTACGGGCATGCTGATAGCGGGGCGTGCTTCACAGCAAAGCAAGCACGGCGCTCGAGCGCATCATAAGAGATCAGGCAATGCCTGTGCGCCTGCGCCGATTAGCTTCGATGCGCGGCCGCACCGCGTGCGCAGTGGACGACCCTGTACGTTTAAAGGCCAACTCCGGCGATTTTTCGAGGTCAATTGATCTCAATGAAATTCGCTGGGTACGTTCCTTTGCACATTTCCGTCATTTATGCCAAATTTCAAGCTTGAGAGATGCGCTGATTGTTTGCAAATGAATTTTAAAGATTGTCTGCAAACGCCCACCCGGCTTCCTACAATTATTGGCAACATTGCGTGTGTGACGTGTTGGTTTGCCGGTCGACGGAAGTGACGCAGCCGATGGGTTCGCTACCTTTGGCCGCTACAGCGTATATTGTGCTGGCCACAAGGCGACGGTGTTCGGCCGGCGCTTCGCTGGTTTGGCGCGCGATTTTCTGTTCTCTGTGGAGGAGCGTGTGATATTCCGCGCCGGCGGGACCAGCATGCCTTGCACGACTTCCGGTTCGTAACAAACTACTACGTCATACGTAGACAGTACACTCGGTTGGGTTTCGGTTTCGGTATTGCGCCTTTTTGCTTATTACAAATTATTTTCGGATTTTCTGAGCATTTCAGCTATCGGGCACGTGACGTAGAGTGTCTCAGGAGCATAAAAGCACCATTACCCTGACGCGGTCAAAAATCGCCGGAGTTGGCCTTTAGGCCATGTGCCCGAAAAAACAATCACCAAACGACGCCTGAAGATAAGTCAGCTCGCTTTGTGACAGTGATACTGAAGGGTGGCTAATGCACAGACCTTTTTTCTTTGCAAATGTGATAGGCTTCGATGATTTATCTTAATAACTGATTCTTATGACGGCGAATGATAGTGCTATCCTCAAAGCAGGGTTCACAACAATGTCCACTGCAGGGTACTCGTGTTGTTGCTCTGTTTTTTAAAGACGATAGTCTTTCTTGGGATACCTAAACGGAGAAATTTTGGTCTGTCTGTCTGTTTCTCTGTTTGTCGGCACGTCTTAAGCCCCTGCCTTACGACCTCCAATCTTTACCGATGAGCATGTGTTCATACGGGTGAGCGTGGGCAATTAAAAATCAAATATTACGCATATCTGAGGCACATCATCAATACCTTAGTACTATTCACAGTGTTCCTTTAAAACAAAATCTATATATACGTAATTATAAAGATCCTAGTGTTTATTACGCGGCGCTGAAAATGCGCCGCTGTGTATAAAACAAGTCTCCGCCCAGTGATTTAACTTCGACGCTGTAGTAAAGTGAGCTAGAATAGGGTAGTGGGCTCGCTCGCCGGCTGGCGCCATGCATTGCGGCGGCACCGCCAATGTCACACAATTTTGCTTCGGCGCGCCACCGCGGCGCGGTGCCACCACCGCATGAAATGTAGTGAGCGTTGGCGCCCAGGCGCTGTGGCAGTTGGTGTTACAGCGCCTGTGGTGTTCGGAGTGCGCGGATTTTTGTTCCTTTGAGAAGCCGTGGCGCTTTGCGTCCTCAATCTCCTGAAGGTTCATCTGTGAACGGCGATGTGGCCGGACAGCTGAGTGTCTCATACGGTCAAAATGCCACCGCGGCGGCAAAACCACTGTTTTGCGCCAGGCTGTCGGACTGGTTACGTCCACGTGAAGGGCAGCAGGAAGCCGTCTTTGTTCGGCGCTCCGAAGAATGCAGCCCTGAGGAAGCAATGGGAAAAGAATTTGCATCGAGCGGACAAAACTTTGGATGACACGTGTGCTGTGTGTGAACTTCATTTTGAGCCCAAGTATGTGCTACGGGACTACGTGCATATAATCGAAGGGAAGGAGGTACGTACACCACGTGGGAAACCTTGCCTGCGAGAGGACGCTGTGCCTACAATTCTGCCTAACGTAGCGTCGTATTTGACGAAGAAAACACCGCCAGAAAGACCGACCCGAAAAAGAAAACGGTCGGGAAGTGTTCAAGTCGAGAAGAAGGTATGTTCTCGTACCACTGGTGATTCTGTTGCTGGCTGTGCCGTAAGCTCGACGGAAACTCCTGCACCGCGTGCGCAGCTCCTGGAAGCGCGTCCAGAAGAGATCTCTGGTGATCTACACACAAATCCAGAAAGCTCAAATGATATACAAGCCAGCGCAAACTTATGTGGCTCCTTACGACTTCCTTCCGTGTTTTGGAGCAAGCATCAATTCCCGGGCAACGACGGCGTCGTCTACTGCACGACTGTGCTGACTGCAAAAAGCGAGGTACAGTCAGAAAAAGTTGTAACCTTCGTTCGCTCTTCGTCTGACGTGTATTGTAAGGTGTCAGTGATGGAAGTGCTGCTCCAATTGCTCCAAATTGCTCCATGCTGCTCCAAAGTGTAATATTTGTTAGTAACTGCTCCGAACCTGCTCCAAAATGGTGCTGGGAAACCAAAAACAATGAACTTGAACCGTGTGACCATCCAGCGAGCCTTAACGAAACCAAAAACAAGCCGTATATACTGTCATCCTATTGTGCTAGTATGCAGCTTGCTTACTAGCTGCATACTAGCATATTAGCAATGCCACATGTACTGGCACTATATCTGTCTTATTTAGCTCTATAATTGTACCTGATAAGCAGACTATTTCGGTGAAATGTGTGTCAGATTATTAGTTCGATATCATACTGATTATCAACTTCTGCTGTGATGACTTTGATGTGTGACTGATTACATTTACCACTTTATCAACTTTGACCTCATTTATGCCACAAGAACTGGCAAGAGAATCGACATTTGGGCTAGTTGGTTGATATGCATGGTATAGCTGTATTAAGCGCACTTCAACGAAGACAAACGAGAAAGGAACACAAGACAAGCGCTTACTCGCAACTGAAAGATTTATTGAAAATGGAAGAATATAAATACACCAAACAAGAGATCAACGCATGCGTGTCAAGGCAAAAGGACAGCCATGGCAAAACGTGAAGGGTCAGTTAACTAAGGCAGATAGATTATCACGAAATATTGTCGAGAAAGGCAAACTCCTTTTCATGTAAGAACACCGAGGGTTGGCTGACGCACTGATCGCCTCTTTTTCTTATATGAAATGCTTCAGTCATCTCACGAGTTAGTTGATTGTGACTACGAAAAATAATTTCAGTGTCATGAAAAAGAGGATAGCAGCCGCATTCCCTGCAATGCGCCGCGAGATGCGATACTGCTGAAGATTTCAAAGAAGAATCGTGCTCTCTAAGACGAACATTGATGCAGCGTCCCGACTGGCCAATGTATACTTTACCACAGCTAAACGGGATCATGTAAACGATGCCCATCGCGCAGTCCACAAACCTTTTGCTGTGTTTTATACTACATTGAGGAATTTCTCTGCGCATGCGTGAGCAAATCGACTGAAGTTTATCTTTAGCTGAGAAAAGCACATCAACTTTGTACCTATTACCGAGTTGCTTTAGTTGATGCGATGTCCTATGAAGATAAGGAATTACTGCTGTCCTCTTACTTTTACTACTCTCACCACATTCTTTGAAATCTTCAGCAGTATCGCATCTCGCGGCGCATTGCAGGGAATGCGGCTGCTATCCTCTTTTTCATGACACTGAAATTATTTTTCGTAGTCACAATCAACTAACTCGTGAGATGACTGAAGCATTTCATATAAGAAAAAGAGGCGATCAGTGCGTCAGCCAACCCTCGGTGTTCTTACATGAAAAGGAGTTTGCCTTTCTCGACAATATTTCGTGATAATCTATCTGCCTTAGTTAACTGACCCTTCACGTTTTGCCATGGCTGTCCTTTTGCCTTGACACGCATGCGTTGATCTCTTGTTTGGTGTATTTATATTCTTCCATTTTCAATAAATCTTTCAGTTGCGAGTAAGCGCTTGTCTTGTGTTCCTTTCTCGTTTGTCTTCGTTGAAGTGCGCTTAATACAGCTATACCATGCAAGAACTGGCAGCTGGCTCAGCATCTGATAAAATTTTTGATGCTGGTTATTTCGGTGAAGTATGAAAAAATAACATATTGCTTTGATCTTATGCCGATTATAAACGGCTGCTCTGGCAATAGTCCCATGTGATTGTGGCTGCATTTATAATTTGGTGCTTAGGTTTAATGCTTTTATGTTATTTCTGCCACAAGTACTTGTATTTTAAATATATGTAGCTCATCTTAGTGTTCAGTGACCATCCATCTGCTTAATTGTTTCTTGCGATTTGCAGTGGGTATTGTATGTGCAATATGCTTAAGAACAAATATTAATAGGTATTTATGAGATGCTTAAATGACGTGTAGACTCCAGGAGTCTTTCGGAATATTTTGCCATCTCCTCCGAAAACACCACTAACTGCTCCGAACTTCCATTTTTTCTGCTCCGAAAACAATTAAGGCTGCTCCAAAGCACCATTTTTTCTGCTCCAGAAACTGCTCCAAAAAGCAAAATGTCACTTCCATCACTGAGGTGTACGCTAGAGGTACTTTGCTGAAAGAGGTGCCAGCGCGGAGTGAAGCCGAGGCTCAGACGATCCTTGAAGAAGCGAACTCTATGATGTTATGTTGTGGCGCCATATCACAAGAGGATTATAAAGATGAGTGGTTGACTGAAAAACTTAAGGGCCAAGTTGTTTCACGCCACGGAACCTACTTCAGCAGGAGCTGTATGACAAAGGTTGTCAAAAAAGGTGACTATCTTCTGATATCTTTTAACATAACATGCACGCTCTTTTGAATTAGATGATATATGCTGTTTACTGTTGCACTAACCAATGTAATGATTCTTTCTCGTTTTCCAGGGGCGCAGTGCGTCTCTTGCAAATATGTGAGGAGGGCTATGCTCATGCGGCGATCGCGAGTTCAGCACCAGCGTTCCAACACCCACTATTCAGTAAAACGAAAGTGGAGAACTGTGACCCAGAAGAACAGGCGTCTCGTTCGTCGTCTTTCGTGCGTGAAGGAAGACCTCGCGAAAATGCAACAAATGAATGCAGCAATTAAAACGGAAGCCCTCCAAAAGCACATCATGTGTCTTCCACCAAGACAACAAGAAGCCGTCAAGCAGTGTTTCGCTGCTGCCAAAGTGAAAAAATACGGGCAGCGGTATACATAGAATTGGATATTAGAGTGTCTTATCATGAAAATGAGAAGTCCCCGTCTTTATGAGCATCTCCGAAAGAACGACATATTATCTCTCCCCAGCAAGGCCACGTTGAAACGCTACATGACTTCTTACCGCACCTGTTTTGGCTTTAATGAAAAGATCTTAAGGCAACTGAAAGAAAAGACAGGGAGTCTTGATCTCTGTCCTGCTGATTGACGAGTTGAAATTGTCGAAGCATTTGGCAGTCTGGGGCAATCGAGGGCTTTGTAGATTTGGGACCCTTCACCACAGAAACACACAAAGGTATACCTTCCGACCATGGACTGGTAATCCTCTTCGTACCTTTCCAAGGAAAATGGAGCCAGAATATTGGTAGCTTTGCCACTAATGGCAATATGAAGGGGGGATATCCTTGCGAAAGTGGTTGTTGAGGCAACGATTCTGGCGGAAAAAAGTGGGCTTTTCGTTGACTTTGTTACCTGTGACGGCGCCAGTTGGAACCGGAACATGTGGAAGAGATTGGGCATTGGAGCAAGCGCAAAGTCAGTAAAGTGTAAGGTCCAGCACCCGACTGATGCGTCTCGACACCTCTTCTTCGTGTCGGACTTCCCGCATTTAATCAAGTGCCTAAGAAATTCAATGTTGAAGACGGGATTGAACACCCCAGCTGGCCATGTAAGTTTTGCCGCAAGCCATACATTGGCATTTGTTGTCTATTTGTGTAGGCTTGAAAATATTTGCATGCACAATTTTAAACATATTTTAACTCGCTGAGTGGTTTCGAATTCTACATTGAGGACAAGACTGTCCACCTTCTGGTTAGGCTGTTACATGCAGTTTAAAAATATGAGACTATATGGATACCATAGCAATTAATCACGAATTTTTGCAGGTCACCATACAACATGTCAAAGAGGCCCACAAGATTGCACTCCTGCAACGTCACATTGAAAGCCATGCCAGGAATCACGATGTGCCACATTCAGCCAAATGGCTTCGAAAAAATGAGGGTTTCGTTTGCCTTTCAGCTGTTTAGGCTGAAGGTTATTCAAGCACTCCATTTATACAAAGAACAGCTGGAACGCATATGGGGAAGCATAACACCGACCCAGCTTTTTTTCAGGTGAGGCAGCATTTTAATCGTGATTAAATGTGTAATTATTCCAGAACACTTTTGTAAAAGCAATTACTAATGCTGTTAAATTTGTAACTACAATTGAATATGCTTTTGTTTTCAGCAAGATTCACAGCGTGATATGTGCAATGACATCGCGGTACCCGGCTGAAGCCCTTCGCCCAGGATCAAGACAAGCCGATTTGCTGAAGGATTTCCTGGTGTACATAAGTGAATGGGAAGCTCACGCAAAGAACACGGGAGGATTCCTCAGTGACTCCGCAGCGACTGGATTGCGTGTCACTATAACCAGTGTGCTAGAAATGCTTTCTTATTTGACAGAGAAAGTAGGATTTAAATACATAATGACATCAAAAACCAGCCAAGACCCAATAGAAAATTTATTTGGTATTGTACGTCAGTCATCCGGCAGCAATGACCATCCCACGCCAACTCAGTTTTTGCTAACCATTTCTTGTTTGTCATTTTATGGTCTGGTGAAAACAGTTAGCCAGGGTAACTGTGATCAGGGCGAGCTAGCTTCATTGCTGGAGGTCGATGCTGCTACTGTCACACCACCTCAAGACGATTCAGTTAGCAATGCAAGCACCGTGGATAACGTTATTTCTATGCCAGCGCCTATTGACCACCACCAGCATATTGCTAGAAGTGACTCCAGGCTGATATTTTATGTTGCTGGTTATATTGCGCGAAAGTGTGTCATGAAAACAAATTGCAAAGCTTGCGTAACCCTACTCACGATGCCAGCACAAGGAGAAGATTTTCAGCTCGCTCGTCTGACCATCTTTCGTGACAAAGGTGGACTGTTGTACCCGTCCAGCCACCTCTACAGTTTTGTGAGCAAGCTAGCAAATATGTTTACAGAGTGCTTTTCCTGCCACGAGCTGCATTCTGAGAGCATTTTGGACGTATTGTCAATTGTGAAAGAAAGGTTTTCCGAAGAAGTTGGGTGCACACAACACGCCCCCGGCCTCTCAAAAGACATAATCAGCTTTTATGTCGTGACACGGTTACACTTTTTTGTAAAAGGCATTAATTCTGAGAGATCAGAGAAGCGGGAAAAGGCAAAACATTTAAAGTTGAGCCGCTGCTCCTGAAGCGAAAATGTCGAGTAAGAAAATGTGACCAGTATCTGACAAATAAATATACATGTACCTGTGCCCAGAACTTGAGAAGAGTGGCCTCCTGTTTTTCTTATCTGTGCATTTCCACAGTTTATGAATATGAATAATCGGTGCAGAAATCACAGAGCCAAGGTACTGGAGATATGCAGAAAGGATAAGCAGCTGCAAGCGAAAGCTGGAACAGCGGTATTTCTAGAGCCCGTTGTAAACTCTCTTGGGCCTATTAAGACAAGTACACTGGCAAGATACTCACTACGCTATAAATAATAATTCTTGTGAAGTTGGGAAGCACCCCCTACGTCATCATTCATAAATTAAGCCGCGCACGAACTCCTCCATCATGCAACACCCTACATTCAAGGCGCTGGTGGCGCCACCACGCATGCAACATATCCGGCGTCAGGTAGGGGACCCCAGCGAGCCCACTACCTTATTCTAGCTCACTTTAGCTGTAGTGCTGCCACCTGGCAGCAGCATAGTTCAACACAAGCCGATGTTCCCCGATAGCGCTGCAGATGGCGTCCTCTTCTGTTTTATCAATGCCAGCCAGATGCGGCTGATTCAACGTAGAAAAGCGCTGTCTCAGGCAAGGCAAAACATATATGGCCGCTTGATGAAATACGATCCACTCAACAAGACATGATCAGAGAACGCAGAGAAAAGGCCGACGACCAAATTTCAGCGGAGAAGCGCCGGCGTCCGTCTCAAGCGTGCCCGGGAACCGTCCGAAAAACGAGCCCGGCGGCTAGCCCAGTTATTAAATTGCGGTACTCATGCAGTACGGTCGGCACAAGACTATCGTCTTTCGACGACATTTGCAGCTAAGCACGCAGATGCGCGGCCAATTTTTAATTGAATTTGATTTCAATAGAATTTCATTTGCCAGAAAGATACACGAATATCAATAAATGCGTGAAAAAACATCTACGTTTTGCAGGTTTGCATGCACGTAAATGCCACATAAAGTGGATGAGGGGATGACCGCCACCGTAGCTCCATTAGTACGAGCATCGGGCGCGTGATCCGAAGGTGGCAGTTTCGGTCGGCCGCAAGTTGTCTTTTCGTCCGCTGAACTTTCTTCGCCTATCGCAATTACACCTAAAACAGTATAACTGCACAGCCTTATCATCCGCTGGTTTTCACGCCTTAATAATACACATACACGCTGACGACGAGCTTGCTTTGTCGCTAGCAGGACGGCTCAGAAACACAATCCGGCCAATCTCCGACTGCAGCGTCGGCGACGCGACTGATGCACAAAAATTACCATCGTCCCGTTATGACGTCACATTGGTCAAACGAGCAGGTGAGGCAGAAAGCTTGCAGGACGAGAAGAAGAGTTTTTATTTTGTTCTCGTTAACCTTTTGTTACGTGACGGACAAGCCTCCCCTGAAAGTGCGTTTTTTGCTCAGGCTTTTATGTAGACGACGTGATGTACGCGTGGGGCCGAAACTAAATTTCTACCAACACGCGTCTGCTCAGGCATTGTGCGCATTCTGTGGCGAGCTGGATTCTATCGACCATTTCTTCTATACTACAGCTCAAAGAACCCAGCAGCTAGAAAGACCTTTACGTGCTATGGGAATGAATTTATCTGTGCCCGTGATTTTGTCTTTTGGAGCCTCTATTTCTGGGTTTTCCAATGCGAAGGTTTGCGCGGCTGTGCGGAATTATCTCAACGTAACCAATCGATTAACTAGCTAATCTATATTATTATCTTTCTGTGTTGACACAAGCGTAACTTTTCTTTTTGAAAATAGGGCTTTGATTTAATTTATTATCTATTACAAATAAAAAAAGCATTATCTTTTTATACATTTGAGCGAGCATCAAAATTTCATACAAAATTTGTAATGCTTTTACTTTATAACCTCCACCATTCTACACTTTCAAAACAGTTCACAAGACCACTCAATTCTTGGCCAATCCCCCCACAGTGGGTGTGAGCCACAGTAGAGGGACAACAAGATCGATGGTGTTGCACTTGTCGTAGCGCATCAACGCTACACCTCCTACCGGTTTGTAAATACACTCGTAAAGAAAAAAAGAGCCCTTCCTTAAACTTTTGTGGCGCAAGAAAATGTCCATATTGTAGGCATTGGAAGCCGAGAGCAAGCAGATGGCAAGCGGGGCGCCGGCCGACCTCCCGTCTTTCTGGCTCCTTTCGGAGGCACTCCTCGTCGGTCCCACTCAGAAGGGATCGAGGTGACGCTACCAGCGTGACATAAGTGGCCAGCGCCGAGTTTTCAAGATGTGGGACAAAAAGACGACGCCCTTTTTACTCGATCTCTTCTTGGAGTGTAGTCCTCCCTTGACACCTGCAGGCGAAGAATGAACACCAGCGGCGTGTGGTGACGGCGGCCTTGTTTTACTCGCGACCAACAACGGCGTTCCTCCCCATCGACAAAAATGCCCTCGCCAGCAACGGAGGGCGAGGGAACATCAAAAACCTGTTATGGAACCACCATCTGGTGCCCCCCGCCGCGCTTCTCTCTTTTCTTTATTTTGGCGCCAGTATAAGCTAAATAAAAAGACAGCCGCGCCGGAAGAGGGAGTCCGCTGAACGAAAGGCGCTTTCAGAAGACGTCTTTGCCGGAAACACCGGCCGAGACATCAGGAGATTCCCGATGCGTACGACTATGATTGATTCATAAAAACTTGTTTATTTAAAGGACCCCTGACAGCGAAAGTTTTCTTTGCGACCTTTTTACAGTAATTTGTAGCTTTGCGTCTGGTAATGCCGAAATTGAATGGTAAATGCTCTAACGCATCGTATAATTAATGCTAGCGTCGTTAAATCAGAACGATTTTGCTTCAGTTCAAAACGCCCGCCTAAATACCATAAGAAACTAGCGCCCCACAGCAGGGCAGCGCCCGAGACTACGTGCGCTCAAGGTTCGGTGACGCTGAACGCGCCGTTTCCAAATAGGGGGGACCTGCGGGCGGTGAAGAATGAAACGATGTGGGTGCTTTGTGCGTGTCCCCCCTCAGCAAAAAGAAAAGCACTCCAGGCGTAAGCAGCCAAAACCACCTTGAGAGCAGCCCGACAACAGAGCGAGAGGGGTGACGAACAATAGTCTTCGCCGGGTGCCAGTCGGGGTACTGTGCACTGCGCGCCCCGAAAATGTTCTCTGACATCGACAATACTTGCTTGACCTCTGCAACGTCACGAGGGGAGCCTCTGTCTACGTCAAACCACAGAAAATATCGATTGCACCTGAATACTCGGATGAGCACTGACCTTTCCTTCAAAACCAAATTAAAATACCTAATAATCGGTCATAAGTGCCCCCGCATGCAGGAGTCTCATAAAACACAAGTATCTCGAGTTTCCAAATTTGGTGTCAGGGGTCCTTTAACCTCCGGCACTTGTGTGCAGTGATCGGTGCCAGAAAGTTCTACTCGAGGTGGCGGTGGTGCAGCCAGTCCAGGATTTGGTCGTCGTGTGTGCATCTTTCTGTGTCCTTGTTTTGTTCCGCTACATTATGTATTCGAGTCAAAACCAGTCTTGGGCAGTAACTAGTTACTAGTAACGCGTTACCGGTAACTAGTTACTATTTTCAGTAACTTGTAACTGTAACTAGTTACTTTTTAGTTGGAGTAACTTGTAACTGTAACACTGTTACTTTTTACACAGTAACTGTAACGGAAAATACCGTTACAGTTACTTCTGTTTGTATAAAAATTTATCCAATAGCAAAAGGCCGATGTTACACACTTTTCACTTTTTCGAACTTTCTCTTTACCATATCCTATCCACCTTTCAACTCTCCAATAAGGCTCCCCTCGCACTTCAGGAGAAGAGGTAGCTAAGAGAGACATCTTCCCCGCAGAATACCGTGTTCGAAGTTTACTTGTAAAACACATGTTGTAAATCAACCAAGCTGCGACTGAACAGCTTGCTAAGTTCACGTCCTTTTTTCTTTTTCTTTTTTTTTAGTTTTTAAGTTTTTATTGGGGGGCGGGGGGGGGGCGCATATATACTCTCTTTATCACTTGAGCTTCTATGTGTCGTGGAGAATTCCAGTTCCGAGGCGCCGAGCTAATCATGTTTGACAGTTGGCTAGAAAACAGCAGTGCGAAACGGCTGAAAGCCAGAAGTGCCGTGGAGTAGCGAAGCATTTTAAAACTTCTTTGAAATTGATTGTCAAAGGCCTACTCCGACTTAACACAAGAATTATTAACCCAATGAAATACTTTTTGCCTCCTATGCAGGTGGCATCCTAAGTATTCACTAGCAAGAAAAAGAAAAAAAAAAGAAAAAAGATGAGCGCACATGAGTCCATTAGTCACACACATGTCCTCACAAATTTTCGGTAAGTGGCTGCGCTTGCTGTTGCAAGCCAATGCGTCGTGGCGAATGAACTACGTCTCCGTAAGACCCCCCCCCCCCCCTCTCCCTGTCCAGCAGTTGCATGGTTGACTTTAGCGTTTCCTTTCCGCATCGTACTTGTACATTATCCCGCACTGATTGTCCGCAGGTGTATGGTATTTGGGCAGCATGTCTTTGGGTTTCTCGAACACGTGTCCCGAAGTATTGCGGTGCTCAAAAAATGGTTTGTATGATCAGCCCCCCCCCCCCCCCCCCCCTGGCCCCTCGTGTGTGCGCACGAGTGGGGCAGGGGGGTGGGGGGCGACCACCCCTCTAATCACCTCAGAGGAGAGTGGCTCTGCAAAATCTGCCCCATACATTGCCTTAATGGGGAGGGCGCCGCGACGATGACCCTTAGCCCCCCCCCCCCGCCTCCTAAAGGGGAGCCCTGTGCACGCTTATGTGCCAAGCGGACACCTTGGAGAACATACGGAATAAACTCAATGGACGTCTTCTTCTCTCTTTACGCACTCGTCGTTCCTCTTCGTGCGTTTTTTATTAAATAAATTCTTGCATTTGGTATGTAATCAATTAGTTATTTTACACGGTAATGGAAAAGTAACGACGTTACTTTTTAATGGTAACTGCAACTGTAACAAGTTACTTTTGGAAACTCAGTAACTGTAACTGTAACAGAGTTACTTTTTTGGCTTAGGTAACTGTAACTGTAACAGTGTTACCTTTTACTGGTAACGTGCCCATGACTGGTCAAAACCAACTAGCCCAAATTTCAGCTTTAACCGAATTTCGAGCAGTTTTTGGAGCAAGAAAAGAAATTAGGGTAGCTCGCCCTGGTGGTGCCAAGCCTGAAGGAGGCTCTCCTTGTTCTCAGTTTATTTCCATTTCTCTCTCCCCCCATCAGAGTTACTGCATCCCACACCGGACAAATGGGCGCACGTGTTCTGGGAGCGGAGCAGAAGAGGAGGACGAAGAGGGCGCGCGCCGATTAATGATATCTTTCGGTTAGTTTTCGGTTAGATGACAGTTTTCAGGTTAGCAGTGTCGTGTAATGGAGGATGCAGGAACGGGCTGGTTGGTATATACTGTATATCACAGGTCGGCACACTCACTCAGATCAGACCGTGAGTCGGAGTGAGTCCGGTTGAGCAAAATATTAGAGTGAGCCCTAAGCGCAAAATAGGTCAGTTCTTGAGTGAGCTCCACCTTCTATGTGGCCGACGTATGGCGCACGAAGACGATGCGCTTACTTCCGACAGTTGAAAGTAAGCGCTGACTTACACAAAACGCAGTGGCGTGGCTCAGCATGCGTCAGCGTGTAGCGTTTCAAGAGCCCCTGAGTTATCATTCCATTTGGCTTTGTACGACTCTTAGCGCCACTGCTCAACGACCCCACTTTTATTTATTCACAAAACCCCCCACAGGCTCCAGCAGGAGTGTGATTTATAAGATCACATAAGTGGAAGCATACGCGTTATGGTGGCACATAAAATTATAAAATAACGTTATACAATAGTTAGCGTCTATATGATTTATTGGAAGGTCATGAAAACACGGTGGTTACTTCGTGACGAAATAACATGGGCTCCTGACCCTGCATGTCGGAAACATTCGTTAAATAAATATTCTGCGGGAGTAAGCGCATCGCCCTGTCGTCGCTTTACCGGGTAGCAAGCGCAATGAACACCACTGTGGCTTAGTGTCGCCAAATCTTTTGCCTTGCGAATCGGCAACGTGCTGCTTGCGACGTGCACTGCGGCAGCGATGAAACGATACACTCTTTGTCCTCGCTACAGCGGCGCGCACAGACTGCCGCTGTGTTGGCCCGCCTCGACGACAGACCCTTGTCAGAACCGTCAGTGCTCGAATGCCGACGCGAACTGCCTTCGCACAGAAAATCAGTCTTATTGAACTTTCTGCGTGGCCTATTGAATAGGCTATCAGGGTTGCCAGGTACTCAGAGAGCAACCCGCCAGATTCAGCCCAAAAGTAGCCAAATGCAATTCATAAAAAATAGCCAAAATGAATTCACAATAGAAAAAGGTTTCTGTTTATTATTTTAATTACAGATAGAGTTTATAAATGAACAAAACAAAGAAATGAGGCAAGATTAACAAATAAAAGCCAGATTGTAGAGAGTTACCGATATGTCTTCGAGTCTGCTGCTCCTCAATGCAAGAGTGCATATCTGCTGCAGAGAGCAGAAACGGAAGTGAAATGCCGCCTTGCTTGCTGGCATTTCTATTTTATTGTTGCTCTTTGTAGATCAACTTCATGAAGGGTCTAGCGAATTACCTTGTCTGTCTTCTTTGAGGTGAGGCCACAATCTCAGGATTGTAGCCAAAGGAAAGGGGAGCCCCATGGAGGACAAGAATGGCTTGTTTATTACTTAAAGCGAATAACTAAAGCATCACATCCAACGCTTATGTCCGAACTCATTTCAAGTGAAACAAAAGTGGCAAATGGTATCCTTTAAAAGCAACCGTGATGCGTAGAGTTTTGTGACTGCTGGCATAACGCTTAAAAATCCTTTAAGCCACTTCGCGTGTGCTTTCATTTACACATTGATTGAAAACCACAAATTTAATTTATCCGCCGTGAGAATGAACGACTCAGCAGCCACGCGAAACCGGCAAAGGAAGCTTCGCTTTGAAAGGAAAGGAATGCATTATTACTGACAGCCGCAACTGTCTGGTGAAGGCTACTGATACCTAAAGAATGCGAAAGGACAGGCAAAGTATAGTAGAAAGAATGAATGAAAGATAACTGCACAGGTAAACACTTCATTCACATCGACACTGAAGCACAACAACCAATAAAGAGGAGAAAAGGCACTGGAAAATGAGCGTTTCAAGCTAATAGCCCAAAAGTGGCCAAATAGCCAACGACAAAAAAATCCCGCCAACTGCAGAAAAAATATAGCCCAACCTGGCAACCCTAAAACTGCACAACACTCTATTTCTCTATTTTCAAGAATGACAAAATTTATTAAATTTCCGCTACTTTTGGACTTCCTCGCGAAAGTCGCGCCGCTTTTTTTTTTTTGGGGGGGGGGGGGGGGGGGGATGGGGCTTCTTTTGTGATGAATATTTGCTCGTTAGCATCTGGCAACTCTGACGTATATGATCCACCTCATTTTAATAAACATTCTGTCGGAAGTAAGCGCATCGCCAGAAGTCTGGCCACGTGGGAGCGTGCAAAGTAAGAGTGCCAAAGGCAAGCGTAATGAACACCCGCGTTAAATGCCGCTGTCAACGTCGTCCACGTCGAAGCCTTCACGGTCACCTTTGGCGTGCCGAAACACAAACGCTTGGCTACGCTCAGACTGGCCCCGAAATGCTCTACCGATACCCCCCAAGTCATAGCCAATCGATAAGTCTTGCAAAATCTGGAGTTTAACGTCCCGACATCGATAGTCAATCAATACCTAATCGATCAAAAGTCAATAAATTTTGCGAAATTCAGCTGCGGCCGCTTCTACGACGGGCCGCTTCATTAACCAGAGATTAATGGAACATAAGAGGTCGCTAACCTTCTAATATTTCTTTACATTGCCGAGAGTGCACGCCGAAATTCGATGAACGCGCAGTTTTGTACCAAGATGCGCGTCTGATTATTCAGGCATGGCGTATCGATAATAGTGGTATAGGCAGCTTCGCCAATGTATTGCACAGAAGATAAGTTTTCGTGCCTTCCTTTGTTGGTGCGGTGTCTTCTTTAGAATGAACACCTACCAACTAGCCCAGAAAGTGCTTGTCCAATCGATCGTAGTACCGTCGTCAGTCAGGTGATCTCATGCACAGCCTTCCGTTGCGCCGTCGTGCCCGTCATGGTGCTTTTCAGCAGCTTTTAATTCCTGTCCTTGCATATTTTTCACTTCTTAATCCGATTTGCATTATGTTTTGTGTTGACCATTACCACTGTACGAAAACATTGAATCACTGTACTTTAACGCTATCGTTGAAAATAAACTGAAACTGAAGTTGCTTAGGCAGGTGAACCTGACTCGAGCCAGTGACTGCTTGACCTATAGCTGAGCGAGATACATTACAGTCCTTGCATAGCAACGTCAGTTACATGGCTCAAAGAAATTGCACCAGTGGAGCAAGGCTAGAGAAACAGCGGAGCTTATCGGCGCGTCCTATAGCTGAGCATCACTAGCGGCAACACTTGGCCCAACCTCTTCGATGTGGGGGGCACCTACCGGGACTGTCATATCTGGAGTCCACGATACGATTATGAGAGAGTTCCGCCACCTGGGGTTCTTGACATACACGGGTCATTTCGCCTCCACCTTCGAGTCGGCAGCCGAGTGTATACACAGGTTACTCTCGCAAAAATTTGGTAAAACCAAGCATCGCCTTGCAAAAAAAGAGGGGGCGATGCACGTTCAGCTCCACTAACTTCGTGAAACCTGGGGAGGGGCGAAACATGCAGTGTTTCGAGAGATGTTTCTTTGATTGGTGGTGCCAAGCCCGAAACCGGGCATGCAGGGAAGGACGTTTCCTCTCCAGTAACGTCGTCGGAATGCCCTACATGTCCGCTTTCAGCTCCAATAAATTCGTCGGCCATTTGTTGGGCTAACGTGTTCATTTTTAGTGGACCGGTGGCGAGTAGCGGGATTCACCCATTGTGGCGCATACCCGTTGTTCACCTAACAGCAAAACCAAGCATAACAACCTCGTACAGGCCAGCATCAGCTATGCATGAGCTCCGCTGCTTCTCCGCCTTTGCGCCGCAAGCTACGCTGTTTCTGGCACACCCTTGTTACACAGGCAAGCCGCGGTTAACGTAACGGCGGTTACGTTAACCGCGGCTCGCTTATGTTGCACGGTACGCGAAACCACGGTTATGCCGCTAACCGCGGTTGCAGGGAGCTTCGGTTAGGCAGTTAATCGAGGAAACCAATGAGCGATGAGTGCATGCCGCCGAGCGTGCGTGAAAAACGGACGGCGCGAACTAAGGAAAGCCTGATAATTAAGGCTACGGGAAAATCATTCGCGTGATCCGCGGAGCACGTCACGCGATGCAAAGGCGGCAACAACAGCCGAGTTGAACACCGAACTGCCGCCTGACGTAGAGCATGCAAAAGCAATGAGGTTTTGCCGTAAAAGATTCGCATGATTGTACGTTTGAAGAACATTATGCAAGAAATAAGTGACATATTTGTGTACAGAACGGTGTACGCGGGCGCCGCAATTTCCTCCGCGATCTGCTGATTAGTACGTCAGATAGTTTGTTGTACGCCAGGTGGTGTTAGCCGCCTTAACCGAGGACGCTTTCGCGCTGTCTAACATCGGCGTTATTCTCGACTAAGTTAGGCTACTGCATAGCGTTCCCCTACATAATTTGAGATTAGGCTGTTTCACGGAAACTTTCCGATTTTGACGGCCCCGCAGTGACCGCCCTGGGTTTTATAGAACGCGCACTACTACGAGCTTTTCGCTACCATCGAAATTCGCCAGCAGGGCGCCGACTGCGGCTCCGTTAATGGCAAATACGAATTGCCTAATTGACAGTTGCATGCTTGAAAGGCACCAGTGTAGCTGAGTGACAGACCCAAAGGGAAAAAAATGAAGGCAGCTTCGCCCCAGAGGTGCCAAGCCTGAAGGAGCCTTCTTTCTCCGGTGTTTCCAGTTTCTTCTGTTTTTTTCTCTCTTACTATTTCTCGCTTGCTTCTTCTTTCAATTTCTGTACGTGGTTTGTGTTGCCGTGTTTCCCTAGCCATAGCAGTAATGCCCGCACTTAATATCATCATCATGGGGCTCGAAGAACAAGAGGAAGAAGACCTCTCTTTGGCGCGCGCTCAGTCGGCTACAGCTGGCTATGCCTGCGTTACGCCAAGCGACAACGACAGCATACGGCAGCCGGGCTCCCAAAGTGCTCCGCACTTAAAAAGCTCTACAGGAAGCCATCGAGAATACACGCGCAGAACTCGGATCTGAGGCACAACTGAGTGCGAGGTACAGACGCGTGAGGCTCACAGGATTCGTTACGCCGGGGCACCCGAAAGCGGAGTCTCTATGGACGCCATGGAGTGAAAAGGGCGATGGAAGGCCTTTTGTGACGCCCCCCTACCCACACACATCTGTCACTGCCCAGGAGTACAGCGTCCATTCCATATCGGCGAGGTGTGGACGGCAGAGCTCCATTACTAAACGTCGGTGGCCAGGATGATGCTTTGTCACGCCACTCGCATAAAAGCGAGGGAAAAATGGTAACAGTAGAGTTTTCCAAGCGCGCCAAGTTGATCGTTTCACGAATCGGCCAGAGAATTTATTAGAAGGCACAGGGGACAAGGGGAGAGGTGGTGCGCATGTGATTGGCTTAGTATCCAGTCCAGTGCTTTTGAGAAAGTCTAGAACAGCCCTTGCAGGGTCGCACGTTGCGGACAAAATGGCTCGGCACGCAAGAATGGGTTGCAACAGCGTGCAAAACTGGGCTAGTTGGCTTAACTTCATTGTTTGAAAACAGCGCAAAAAGACGAGTAGACGAGATGAAGGAGTCCGGTGTAGTCCTGTGGTGGTGTATATGTTCAGAAATCGGGCATATGTATCGGTTCAAAAGTAGCACCTGTCCTAAGTAACATTTTTCTGTCTGCTGTTGACCGTGCTATAGATGAGGAGGTGCAGGCATTAGTAAAGAAGGTATTTCGTTACGTCGATGATTTTCCAATTATCCTCTCGAGTAACGCTGCAACTTCCCGACTTGATGATATCTTTAAAGATAATGCCCTTGGTTTACGCTTCACGTTGCCCAACAATGGTGTCATTCGGTTTTTAGATTTGTGTTTGTATGCTGAGCCGGAGCATCTATGCTGGTGCCTTTCGCCGCGTTCGAAGAAATAGCTCCTCAGTTATTGTTCCGGGCATAGTTAAAAACGGCATTGCCTGCAACGCGCTAAACTCGGCCCTGACTAAGTCATAAAATTGAAGTCAGCTTCAAGGAACAATTGGCTAGGCTGGCTTTCCTGTGTCAACCTTATCCTCCATTTCGCCGAGGTTGCTCAAATCATTAAAGCTGTCCGCTTCTCGACCGGGTCAACGCACCAAAGCTACCAAAAAACCAAAGAATGTTGCCGTCATCCCATATGCCCATGGGCTTTCACATAGGCTGAAAAAGATTGCGAAGGGATATGACGTAAATGTTGTTTTTTCTGCTCAGGTTGGGAAAGCGTGTGCCGCGACAGATAGAAAGAAGAATGGCCAGTCACGGAAGCATATGTGATCATCGCACCTGTTTTGTACCATGTGGTGTAGTCTATACCATCCCGCTAACTCGTGGAAAAAAATATGTTGGACAGACTGGTGCCTGCCTTAACCTACGCCAGCACAGCAACAGATTAAAAGGCACGCATTAGTCATCTCATTGTCGCTTGTAAACCGTTGTTTCGCATCAGGCACGTGAAGCCTTTCATGATGTTTTGCGTTCCCGCCCCATCTATATTGAGCCTGCTCGAAAGAAGTATCTGTAATACGATCATGCGCGCGCAGTCGGACTACATGCATTTATTCCTTTCTGCACAATAAACCCCACAGTTGTTAGTCCAGCGCCTGTCCCGTGTAGTCCTTCATCTCGTGTACTCGTCTTTTTGCGCTGTTTTCAAACAATGGGTTGCACATTTGAACTTGAAATTTTGGCATACGCTGCGTCGGGCAACGGCGCTCTCTCGTCTGACTACGTGATCCATAAGTCGCAGTTCTGCGTGTTTAAGTCCGCGTGTTGTTCTGCGTGTCGTTCGTCGTTGACTCAACCACGTGCAAGCTATATGCCACCTGGTACTTTGGCATCGAGATCGATCCGTTGGATTGTACTGTACAAAGGAAACAAGTGGAAATTTTAAGGGCTCGTTTTTCTTTGTTAGACAAAATATGAATGACAACTAACAGACAAGAAAGCCAAGGAAAGTATAGGAGATGCTATTAGTAGTGATTGCCACGTAAATGTGAAGAACGAAAAGTGCACGAAATATGTGCCCCATAAAGTGGACGCGGGGGGACAGCCGCCGCTGTAACTCAGTTGGCAGAGCATCGTCCACTTTTCTTTCTTCCCACTTAGATTACAATTACTACTGGCTGTGTTCAGATAAGAACGTCGGTGCATGTCCGCCGACCACCTTTAATTTCGCCGAAAAAAATATATTTTGTTTTCCGAGTCCCCAGGACCACAAAACCACTTTTGGTTTCGCGAGAAAAAATTTCACCTTCTTTAAAAAAATTTCACAACTCTCCACTGAGCCGCCACCGCCTCTTTCGAGTTTCGCGAAAATGGGATTTCGATGAGACGCTACAAAAACACTATTGTAGCTGTAGGTCCGAAAAATTTTCTCCACATACTACGGATAGATTTTGTTGAGAAAAAATTATTACTTTGCAGTTTTGATGTTGTTCTGTTAAGAAAAAAAATCGCGAAATCGACACAAAGCTCAATAATGCTCACATTTAAGATTTTTTTCCTCCGCAAGTATAAACGCCAGACTTCCCAAAGTTTTTAAAAACATTGCCATATGTTTGGTGAACAACTGTGCTGAACGAAATATCTGAGAGTGGCTTCAAACGTTAACCAGAAATGTTCAACTGAGGACATGTATCTCAAAATGCAATATTTTGAAGATCATTTAAAAAAAAAAACACCATCTTCGATTTTCTTTAAACTCTCGAGAATTAAAGCCAAGCACGTGTTCTAACTTAATCTGTAAAAACATGTAGCATTATTTTTGTGAGGTCGGAACTACGAAGCACGAAAAGTGGCCAAAATTGACGTATAGTGAGTAACCACAACATTGAGCGAGCATGGAGCAATAGTTGCCATTATCGTTTTTTTAGGCCCTGAATGTCATCTGTTGTGCTCGAGGGACAACAGCTTGACAGATAAAACCAAAGAGTTGCCTTAAAGTGCAAATTTGTTCATTTGCGTGCGTGCACGCGTCGCAGTTTTGGTCCTGGCGTAAGGACTAACCGCAAGATTTCCAGAAATGTAGTCAAGTCGAGCTCTCAGAAGGAACTGTTTATTTACCCCTATTGTATACACAGGGAGTCATAGTCACAGGTCATAGTCAGACAAGTTAGACAGTCACAAACGTCACTGAAGCCCTTGTGCGTATCTTGCTCCTGGTGAAGCAACCTTGTGCACACAACCCATTTCGGCCTCAAGGAGGAGAACTTCGTGAGCTCGATCCCTGTGTCAGGGTGATCCGCTGTAGACGAAATGTTTCCCGAATGGACCTGGTCATCAGCCGTTTTGAAACGTACTCTTTTTGTCCTTTAGAACTAATTTCAATGAAATCTTTCTTGTTTGGGCTTTGTTGGGTGGAGTTGAGCTCATCGTCAATATAGTATTTCACTGCTGCCTGTGTGTTTTCTGGCTTCAGCTTCGATCTGGTGTAGAGGTTCGGATTTGACCACACCCGGGTGTCTGTATTTTCTGGATTTCCGAATGAGGTGCCGAGTTGCGGATGGAATCATTTCTTGAATTTCTTGATGAGAAAGGTTCACAGGGAGCAATGTCAGGAGGCGGCAGCGTTCATAGTATGATTCGCAGGTATCGAATGTGTGCTTTAGGTTGCGCAGCCACTCGCGACACGTGTTGCAGGTTTCCCCTGAAGGACCAGGTTCCTCTGTAGTGGCGTATGCTATTGTAAGGACAGCAGAAATTGTCCTGGAGATAGCGCCCTCGATCTCCGCTTTCTTACGCTTGGTGTAAGACACTCAGCAATGTGCTTTCACTTTCGCCGGAATTTTCAGGGTTGTCACGTCGGTTGTCTTAACGAGTACGGTTTAGCTCTTCGACAACAATTTGTTCGGGAACAAAATTTGCGTCAGACTGAGATGCATCTGGAGACTCTACGGCGATCTGTTTCAAGCGGTTGAAACAGCTCTGGCACAAAATGTTGGTTTCTCTGATAGATGAGGCTTTTTCTGGCATGCGCTTTCTTAGTAAGGCGACATTAAAATCTTTCACACATCGAAAGTTCCACTTGTAGGCAATCTTCTTCGTATGCCTCTTTGGGTAGTCCGCGCAAAACGCTCGCTCTGAGCTCCACAACGTGGCCGTCAATATCAGGGGAGTGTAATACGCGCACGCGTACTCACGTTCGTTCACCAGCAGAGGACTGCCGGGTTGTCGACGACGAACGGAAGTGAAAGCCGACGTTCCCTTATTACTTCGACCTTTCTTAAGCGAGTTGAGCTGTTTCTTGTTTATGTTCTTTCTTTTTTTTTTTTAGGGAGCGGGTGAGCGCAGTCGTGCTGCAGAAGCGCCGCTTGTGCCGACACGCACCGTCTGCGTTATCACATTGCCGATGTGCCATGGGAAGCGATAAATATCCAGGGGTGGATCCTCTCCAGCCACTCCTTTATGAGGTGTACGCAGGCTCACATGCGCGAAAAATTTTGAAAGCGATTCCTGCGAAGAGTGCGACTCATTATCGCGGCATGCTCAGTGGCTGGGACCCGTGTAGAAGTTTTTGTGATTTGCGTAAAAAAATGTAGTAATAATTTCCTCTTCAAAACCAACTGTTCCTGTTTTATTCCTGACACTCCGTCAATCCACAGAAGACATTCGCGACCTAAAAATAATGATAATGCCAACTATTGCTCCATGCTCGCTCAATGTTGTGGTTACTCACTATACGTCAATATGGCCACTTTTCGTGCTTCGTAGTTCCGACCTCACAAAAATAATGCAACATGTTTTTACAGATTAAGTTAGAACACATGGTTGGCTTTAATTCTGGGGAGTTTAAAGAAAATCGCAGATGGTGTTTTTTTTTTTAAATGATCTTCAAAATATTGCATTTTGAGAGACATGTTCTCAGTTGAACATTTCTGGTTAACGTTTGAAGCCACTCTCAGATATTTCGTTCAGCACACTTTGTTCACCAAACATATGGCAATGTTTTTAAAAACTTTGGGAAGTTTGGTGTTTATACTTGCGGAGGAAAAAAATCTTAAATGTGAGCATTATTGAGCTTTGTGTCGATTTCGCGATTTTTTTTCTTAACAGAACAACATCAAAACTGCAAAGTAATAATTTTTTCTCAACACAAACTATCCCTAGTATGTGGAGAAAATTTTTCGGACCTACAGCAACAATAGTGTTTTTGTAGCGTCTCATCGAAATCCCATTTTCGCGAAATCCGAAAGAGGCGGTGGCGGCTCAGTGGAGACTTGTGAATTTTTTTAAAGAAGGTGAAATTTTTTCTCGCGAAACCAAAAGTGGTTTTGTGGTCCTGGGGACTCGGACAACAAAATATATTTTTTTCGGCGAAATTAAAGGGGGTCGGCGGACATGCACCGATGTTCTTATCTGAACACACCCTACTAATAATATCCCCTACACTTTCCTTGGCATCATTGTCTGTTAGTTCTCATTAATATTGTGTACTTGCAAAAAATGTGAGGACAAGTGCATGCCCACAAAGCGCATGCCCACAAAACAATTTTTTGCAACCTGGTTCAATCGCAAGGCGCCGACAGACAGAAAAGTCGCCGCTGCGCACGATAGTAAAGATTTGGGCGGCTGTACATTGATCACACATGTAAGGGTTGGCTAAGAGGCAATTTAATGCCTGACAAAGTGCCGTAACCCATCCCAGTGAATAAAGCGCACAAGAAGCGGTGATGTATGCACATGTTAAAAAAACTTAAACGAAAAAGCAGCCACAGTTACACAATTTTTATAAACAGTTAGTTCATGATACATTGAACATTCACAGTTCCTGAAATGTCTGCAAGACTCAGTTTATAACAATAGTGTATAGTAACATTCTTTTTTCGATGACACAAAGCAAGGAATATTTGCAAATGCCCGGACTTAATGAATAAACCATGCCATTACTCCCGAATAAATGAAAATGCAGCTGACACGCACATACATGGCCTGCAAGAGGAAGGTGGCCTATGGTTTCTGAGAGCGGTCACTGCAGGCAGCCTCATGAAACAATGGGTGTATTCTGCCGTTGTGGCTATGCGCCGACGCTTTCACAGCTAGCCTACTCGGTGACGTCACATTATTCCGCCCTGTTTTAGACGCGAAGCATCTCGGGGCTTTGTCCGTCCCTCCCGCGTCCGCCCACCGTCATGAAGTAGGGAAGCACCCACTATGCGAACCAGAACACTGTAGTACAATAAGGCCGTCAACCACCACCACAGTCACCAGAGTCATGGCCGAGAGCACAGAGGGGCTGCTTAGCAATAGCTAGGCAGGTGGTGTCTGTCGCCCAGGTTGACTCCATTCCTTGATCATGCTTGCATGTGCTTGCGGGGGTTTAGTCCATCCCTCCTTCCCGCGTCCCACACCAACACAGGGCATGCGCGTCCCCTCCCCCCTCTCTCTCCTCTCCTGCGCTCACCCCCTTTCTCTCCTCTAGGAATCCTCTACTCTACGGAGCGGCGCCCGCGTCTCGCGTCCTACCCCCCCACAGCGCATGCGCGTCCCCTCTCCTCTCTCCTCTCCTACGCTCACCCCCCTCTCTCTCCTCTAGGAATCATCTACTATACGGAGCGGCGCCCGCGTCCCACATCCCCACAGTGCATGCGCATCCTCTCCTACGGTTCCCCTCCTTCTCTCCTCTAGGAATCCTCTACGGAGCGGCGCGCACGACAGATGGTGCGACAGCTGCATACCTTGCTGGGGGGCGCCACAGTAGTTCTGCGGTATGAAAATGACGGAGCGCGCGCGCCTCATTCTCTCTCCTGTGCAGCACCGCGATGAGCGCCCGGGCCGCTGCCGCGAAACGGAAGCGGCGACGTTTCTCCCACTCAAGCTAATAATCTCCCCGCTGCTTCGCATCCACACATGGTTTCCTTTAACGGGAGATGGGGAAGTTTTAGATGCGAAGCATCTTATGCTCGGGGCTATGTCCGTCCCTCCCGCGTCCCCCCGTCCGGCCACTTTCATGAAGTAGGGAAGCACCCATTATGCGAACCAGAACACTGTAGTAATATGAAGGCCGTCAACCCTACCAGTCATTAGAGTCATGGCCGAGAGCACAGAGAGGCTGCTTGGCAATGGCTAGGCAGGTGGTGTCTCTCGCCCAGGTTGACCCCATTCCTTAATCTTGCTTGCATGGGTTTGGAGGGGGCTTAGTCCGTCCCTCCTTCCCGCGTCCCACACCACCACAGCGCATGCGCGTCCCCTCCCCCCTCTCTCTCCTACGCTCACCCCCCTTTCTCTCCTCTAGGAATCCTCTACTCTACGGAGCGCCCCACAGCGCGTCCCCCTCTCCTATGCTCTCCTACGCTCACCCCCCTTCCCCTACTCTAGGAATCCTCTACTCTACGGAGCGGCTCCGGCGTCCCACATCCCCACAGCGCATGCGCGTCCTCTCCCCCCTCTCTCTTCTAGGAATCCTCTACACTACGGAGCGGCTCCCGCGTCCCACACCACCACAGCGCATGCGCGTCCCCTCCCCCCTCTCTCTCCTCTCCTACGGTCCCCCCCCGTCCTCTCTTCTAGGAATCCTCTACGGAGCGGCGCGCACGACAGGTGGTGTGACAGCTGCATACTCCGCTGGTGGCGCCACGGTAGTTCCGCGGTATGAAAATGACGGAGCGCGTGCGCCTCATTCTCTCTCCTGTGCAGCGCCGCGATGAGCGCCCGGACCGCTGCCGTGAAATGAGAGCGGCGACGTTCCTCCCGCTCAAGCTAATTATCTCCCCGCTGCTTCGCATCCACACATGGTTCCCTTTAGCGGGAGATGGGGAATTTTTTTATTATTGCGATAGCAATTATATGGACACTCTCGGCTGAATTTCGCTGTCGCCGTCTGTCGACGCCGTCATGTCCCGGATATGTATATGTATGTGTATATATAAAAAAGGCATAAAGAAAAATGAATGAGTAGAAAAGAATTCCAAACCACCTGACCGGGGATTCCAACCAGCGACCCCACGCACCGCAGCCGGCTGCGCTAGCCAACACAGCCACACGCCATGCTCGTGCCAGGGATGTAACGGCGAGCTATTCATATGCACCATTTGCCGTTCGCGGTACGCAGATCTCGGAACAGCTTGAGCGTGTTTTCTATCACGCAACGCTTTTACAGTTACTTTCAAATTGAAAACTGCCTTTGAGATGCACAAGAAAAAAGTGGCTCCCTTCTGTACCACTCATGATGCAGAAGAAAAAAAAGAAGACCGAGCACACTTGGCGTCAGACGCCACTGCGCGGCAGGAGACGCAGAGGGGTCATTCCACGTGCCGCAGTTTAAAAGAAAAAATGCGCCCACCTCCCCGAAGGGAATCGTGAGGAAATGCGAATGCATTTCGCGCGCGCTTCACTCCATTTATATATGGTGGTTGTGGTTCGAAGAAGGAAAAGGCGCCTGATTTCTGCAGCCCGGTCGGGAGCAAGGCGCAGCGCCTTTTTTTTTTTGCTTTTTCTGGTTTTCTAAATTTTTCATTTATTTTTTTTAATTTTTTTTTTCATATATAGCTCCGCCGAGCTCCGCCGCAGTCCGCTTTTAGTTAACGCGCACGCTGCGAATTTTTATTGTTCAACAACGCACAGGAGAAATCTCCCACCGGCACCACCTTGGAGGTCAAGATTCATTGCCATATATACGGGGTGGCCAGTGAACGGTTGTGCAGCGCGAGCAGTCGGTTTTTTCAACCAAGAAACTCGCTAGCAGACGCTGCCTGTGTCGGCGTCTCGAGGCGAGAGGGAGAGGGGGGGAGCGTAGGAGAGGAGAGAGAGAGAGGGGGGGGCGCATGCGCAGTGGGAGTGTGGACGCTGCGGGCAGAGATGCCTAGAGAAGAGAGGGGGGGAGCGTAGGAGAGGAGAAGAGAGGTGAGACGCGCATGCGCAGTGGGAGTGTGGACGGCGCGGGCAGGGTTGCCTAGAGGAGAGAGGGGGGGAGCGTAGCAGGGAGAGAGAGGAGGGGAGGCGCATGCGCAGTGAGGGTGTGGTTGCCGCGGGGAGGGATGCGTAGAGGAGAGAGAGGGAAAGAGGAGGTTTTTTATTTTTATTTTTTGAAAGGGTTTGCGCATGCGCAGTAAGGGTGGTCACGCCGCACACCACCACCACCGGATTAAGCTTCGCCATAAGATGCTTCACATCTAACACCTGCCGGCGCGCACACATCCTCAACCTATCCTCCTCCTCCTCCTCCGCGGACAACGCCAACGCCAACGCCGGATGCCTGACATAGCCCGACTATGAAATGCATTCGCATTTAAAAAGAAGTATCGAACAGCGTCGAAAAGTCATAATCAATTCTTAGCCAATCCCCCCTGAGTGGGTATGAGCCATGTCAGAGGCAACAACAGCGTCGGCTTCTGCATTGTGGACACTCGCAGCGGGTTGCAAAAAGGGCGTCTTTTTCTTCCACACCGATAATCGTCATCTATCTTGCGTTCATTTCCTTGCACTATCGCCGCGCACCTGGCCAGCTGGCCCGGCACTTTCAGGTCACGGACGGCGTGAGCACTCTCAGGGGCGGTATTTTATAAGCGTTCTAACTAGAACGGGGGGAGGGATCGAACAAAAGGACAAGAGGGAGCAAACAGCGCTCTGAGGCCCTCAGTGCGCTGCAAAAATCAAGATGAATCCGTACCAACTAGCTCAAGTTTCACTTCTCAGCCAATAGGCGAGCTGAAGGAATTCAGAAATGCTTTCAACGCATGATATTGACAGGCATTGTTTTTGAAAGCTTGAGATTGCAGAGCGGGATGACTTTAACAATTTATTTGTGTTAATGTCTGGAGTGGACGCCAGGTGGTGTCGCAATTTGACGAGTCGTTCGATGGTGATTTTCGGCGCGGGATTGGGGTAAGCCAGGTGCAAAGCAGGCTAATTCGATTCTCCTGGCTCAAGCGCATACGTTTAAATCAAATCCACGTCGTCCGGGGACCGTTTTGCATCCATTCCATTGACAGAACGGGGCCCGAGCCCGTTCTATGCACTTTTCTCACGTCTTGACCGTCAGAATAGCCTCGACCAATCCCGTGTGGCTCCCTCTCGCCCTTTTGTTCGATCACTCCCCCCGTTCTAGATAGAACGCTCACAAAAAGCGTGACTCATCATTCTTGATAGGAAAGTGGCCAGTTTTCAAGAAAGGAAACGCAAGCAAGCAAGCTGGCGAATGTTGTTGTGGGACAAAAAGACGCCCTTTAAAAAAAAAAAAAAAAAACTCGATCTTTTTGTAGAGTGTACACCATTGGCTGCTGTGAGTCGCTGAACGCGCACAATTGTTTCAGCTGGGCTGACCGCAGTATGAGGGTTCCCCCTGATCAACAGAGACCGGATTCTAGACTGGATTTCCTTCCTTGCGTTCCTATCGCGCCAATGAGATATATGAGCATGAATGAGAGGTTAAGGGGGGGGCTTTTATAGTGTTATTATAATGCCGGTAACTGCCTATTTCGGTGTTTGTGCCTGAATGCTTATAAGTGCCTATGAATGCCTATTTTCTAAAAAGTGCCTACATGACCGCTATTCCTCTAATTGCGCTTTCGAGGACAGTTTGAGACAGTTATTCGTGTTACCGGGCAACACTGACTGTTCGGAAGTCTATGTAGTTCAACCTGGTCCTCTATTTCAACCAACGTACGGAAAAGAACCGGGAGCCGCAGTGAAATGGGACGAGCATACGCCGCCTCGATGACATGGCGCTAGCGGTTGGCAACTGCGATACCGTGGGGTGCCGCCAGGGGAAAGGAGATAAAAAAAAAAAATAAATTAAGCCGGCATCGCAGTGGTGGTTCCAAGCCTGAAGGAATTTTCAATTTTCTGTTCCGTTCTTTTCTCTCCTTATTTCTCTCTCTTTTTTCTTTTCAACTGATTCCTTTTTCTCTCTTGCTTCCTCTATCTTCGATTCTTTCTACATCTCTTGCTCATCACGTCTACGCTGTGCTTTGTTCTCTCCTCACCCTCCTCATTGCTTGTCTCTTCCTTGCTCTCTCTCACTTCCTCGTGCGATTCCTCTCTCTCTCTATGCCACGATTCTTCCCTCTCCCACACCCTTTCTATACAAGGCTACGCTATGCTCTTCTATCGTACCTGGATAGCCCAGTGGTTACAATGCTCGACTTCGGATCGTGGGTTCGAATGCCACCTCTGTAGTCGTCTCTCGCCCATCGGAGAAATCGCCGCACGTGTTTTGGGAGCGAAGAAGAAAACGAAGAGAGCGCGTTCGTGATAATGATCCTTTCTCACACACAAATTACGGTGAGCTTAAACGGCTCTGCTGTTAAAACAAAGAAAAATGTAATGTGCACGCGGGTTTTGTTTTGTTCGTAATTCACTGACAGGGGTGACCCCACGCGAGGCATCCCTCCCTTCTGGCCCCTTCTCATCCATGCCGAAAAGACCCACGAGTGTGTTCGTTCTACACTCATGCTGAAGAATAAAAGGAGAGAGCATGTATACTGTGAACGGCTACGTTAAACAATTGGCGCCCTTGTGCCATCATAAACAATAACATTTTTTGCTTTCCTGTCGTAGATACAGGTCGCGCACGTATTTGTTTTGAAGTTATTTGCATTTATGTAAAAACCATTGTGCCTATATTTACGATTTTGGAGGCCTATTTTTGGCGCCTAAAACGTGCTTTTTTTAATGCCTGAAAATCCGGCCTCTACTGATCAATCTGATGCTTCGCACCGCCGAAGGCGCGAAAAAAAGCATCTTCAGGCAAGAAGAGTTGACAGCACAGGCTTTCGCTAGGAGCTATCGCGAAAAACGTTGAAAACCTTCAAATTGTTCACGAGGATGGCTTGCTGGGCTAGCTGGTATTGCATCGTGAAAGGCTACAGCGCACCTAGACGGAGACGAAGGAACACACAAGACATAGCGCTGAACTGCAACTGATGCTTTATTTCTGATGGAGCACACTTATATGGACCTAACAGGCCAATGACAGCACTCTTAGGCCAAGCACCAACAAAAAAACCGCCAGGCCCGCGCGAATCGCGCAGCACAGTCACAGCGAAAGCTGGAAGAGCGTACTTTCTAGAGCCTTTTTTAAAGACTCTTGGGACTACTACTACAAGCACTCTTGCATGGTACCCACTACGCCATAAGTCGTCATAATTTTTGTGTAGTGGGGCAGCGTCCACTGTGCCATTATTCGTCATTCTTCGGAAAAGCGCGGTACCCGCTACACACTTGTAACGCATTATGTGCACTTTGTTGATGCTGAGGCTGACGACGATGAAGAATTATGCTTACGGAACACTACAGCGGAAAAAATACACGACGGACGAAAGGAACACAAACGACGACGACACGCGCTGAACTTTCAACAACCTTTATTGGAAAAATGCACATGTATTTATACTGCCCGAAGCACACTTCACTTGCTGCACATGCGTAGAAAAGCCATCTCCTCATCACTAAGTTGTATGGAAGCCACAACCCTCCCCCAGATCTGCAATGAGTTCTGCTTCGATAATTTCGCGGGTGATACGTGTTTTGCTCTTCTTGATTATGGAAGTGTAGTTAAGGTCGGGTGAGCAACCCTGGCAGGTTGTACAATGACTAGCTAAGAAGCCTTGAAATTCCTTTCCGTTGCGCGCGTTTCTTATATTGTTTGCATGCTCCCTTAGCCTATCGTTGACGCATCTCCCAGTTTGGCCAACGTACACTTTTCCACACGGAATTTCATAAACCACCCCTTCTGCGCAATCAACAAAGGGCCGCCTGTGATTTGTGCCATAGACCTGCAGCGTCTTTGCCTCCGGGTCAGTCATGCTGCAGAGCTTAGACAGCCTGTTTGGTGCTGAGAATACGACTTTGGCGTCGTACCGCTGGGCGACCTTTTTCAAGTTGTACGGCCAGAACAGCTTTCTTTTGTACGTCAGATTTCGCATCAAGCCTCTGCCGATGAGAGCGCACGTTGTCTTTCGGATGGTGTTAAGGTCCTTCACAATTGCAAGAATTGCAGACGATGTACTTATAACGTTAATGTCCGAACACGCCACCGCCAAGCGACTAAATGAACACAACTTGGATATGTAAAAAGATAGAGAAAAAATAATTAAGGCAGCATGGCAGTAGGGGTGCCAAGCCAGTGCGGCCTTCGTTGTTTCGCTTCGGTTTTCTTTCTCTTTCCACCTCTATTTATTTCTTCCTCTGTCTGTTTATCTATTTCTTGCTCTTTCTAGAAAATCTGTCTTCCTATTTTTCCCTTTCTCTCTCTATTTCACGCTTGCTTCCTTTTTTTTCTATTTTTATACGTAGTCTTGCCAGCGTTACGCCAAGCTCACTAGCTTTTTTTTTAATTGCTGATGATCATAAGTGATCATCATCAAGGCGCTCGAAGAACAAGAGGAAAAGAATTTCTCATGGAGAAGTCATGGAGGACGTGGAGCGTTACGCCAAGCGACGACGACGATAGCCCGGCCCCCTAAAGTGTTCCGCACTTTAAAAACAAAAGACGCCAGCTCCAGGGGTGTTCTCTTTCAAGCGGCGCGCCAGGACGGCGAATCGCGACAAGAGGCCTATTAATCGAAGCAAGCAAACTCGAAGCTTCTTCGATCCGTCTCTGGAAAAGCACAACACACACACAGTGGTGCGCTTTCGTGGCACCACGCGAAAAGAAACAATGGCCACTGGTCAGAAAAAGTGCTGACTCGGCCGAGGGAGCGCTGAGCGAAGCGCGATTTCCAAAGCGATGGCGCCAGCCAGAACTGCACAGGCGGCGGAAATTGGAGCTCGCCAGCTCTCCATCTCGGCGGTGCTCAAACAGTTACGACCGTCCAAGAAATGCCACGCACTACATACTTATGTTGTGCGACGGTGCTCGTATTTTACTTGTCCTTTCCGGCCACGGTGGTCTATAGTGGTTATGGTGCACGCTAAAGAACACCAGACGGGCGAAATTTCCGGAGTTCTCCGCGACGGCGTCTCTCATAATCAAATCGTGGTTTTGGGACTCCTAAAAATTATTATTATTAATTTATTTTTCACTGCAATGTCCGGTGTTTTAGGCGCCAATCATTCTGATCAACACGTTGCAGTACGATGCACGTTGCATCGTAGTAATCATCACTCTTGTATCATTTGATTACCATTTCATTTTTCTGCATAATTTATTTTCAACATAAGTTTAAACGCTACTGTTCGGCATTCTGCATTACACCTGCTGCGGGGAGCAGAGGCCACCGTCAGGCGATCTCAGAAAATACCCGAAATAAAACTGAATTGAAAGCTGAATCCACGATTTGGAGCCTCTCCATCTCGGCGGTGCTCAAACAGTTACGACCAGCCAAGGAATGCCACGCACTGCATGTTGTGCGACCGCGCTCGTAATGGATTTTTCGCCGCAATTTCCGGGGTGCCTAAACCACGGTATTATTACGAGGCACGGCGCGTAGCGGAGTGCTCCTCAAGATTTCCACCATGTGGCGCTCCTTAACGAGCACTGAAGAAAAACTTTGAGCGCAAATAAACGGACAAAGAAGGTCGTGCGGTTACGGTGCTCGGCTGCTGGCCCGAAGGCGGTCGCATTTCGATGGAGGCCCGTGTGGCACGTTAAGGTACACCAGGTGGTCGAAATTCCCGGACGCTACGGCGTCCCTCATAATCGCATCGTCGTTTTGGGACGTAAAACGCCGCATATTATTATTATTATTATTACAAAAAGGTAAACACACACCACAAGCGCTCACTCACAACTGGATGTGTATTAGACGACGGAATACAAACATCGCGCCAGTCACAAGGATGCGTAGCCCCATCGCGGCATTCTAGCCCACCAGCACTGACACATCGCACGGGTTGTGCCTTTGTCGAAATGCGAGGCCCGGACGGGTCAGCAGCCGAGCACCGCGACCACAGCTTCTGTCGAGTTGCTTTCGCTCGTGTTTTCATCGACAAGTACACACTCTCGGGTACTTGCTTTCTAAACTAGAGCAATCGCATTACACACACACAAGTGCTAGGGGGGGTATTATTATTTGATTTGCATACACAAGGACAAATTTAATGCGTGCAAAAAGGAAAACCACGAGCATTGCATACACTTCTCCTCAAGGACGACGCTCGCGTGGAGCCGGTGCGAAAGATGTTGGTTTTCGAACCGACTTCCAAGGCGCACTTAGTTGGGCATCTCGACGACGTGGGTTGAAGACGCGGACAGAGGAGACAGGCAACTTTCACGTTGTTCATTAGAAAGAGGTCACATACATACGCTGAAGAACGTGACAGAGGGCATCACAAGTCACTGAGCATTCAACAACTCAGAAAATGAAGCTATGCGTGAAGCTGCGCGTTCCAAAATCGATCTGGCTTCTACTGTCGGGCTGGTCGGCACATGGCTAAAGCTGAATTAATGCGTGCTCGAATTAGCACATGGATGAAGACAATCGAAGGCGCTGAGACAGGGACAACGAAACACGGCACGCGGACAAGCGCACATTTGCAACTAACTCTTATTCTTCAGGACAGAACTGTTTATTAGCAGGGAAAGGTTTCGCATATCCTTTTGTCCGCATGCGCATAAACGAATGAACGTGTACATCAGAGGCGGTTGCGCATAAGTCCAGCAAAGCGATAGACTTACGCAACGATCTCTTCGATAAGGTTAGCTTCGAAAGCAAGTCACGAAGAAGCGCAGTGCTTCTTCCCAGAACGGCTGCGTCCGAAAATCTAGCAGTACAACCACATGCAGTGACATGGGCTACAATATGTGCGCCTTCTTTATTATTTATTCTTTGAGCATGTTCCCTTAACCGGTCATTCACACAACGTCCGATATACCACCAACTAGCCCGGCAATTTTGTTCGGGGGGGGGGGGGGGCTCGCATGTCAACACTATATATAATAAAGCCGGGGAGTGAAATGTAAAATTTACTTTGGACTATGGGATGCTACCTGATGCTACTTAGACGACTCGATGTTTTGCGAATAAGCCCCTATCATACTGCTTCGTTTCCAGAGTTGTATAGACATCCATTCACGTGCTTTATGAGATATTAACTTTTTACGCAGGGCCTTTCAACGCCACTTATCCCAAAACATTACGCTACTGAGTCACGAGACAACGTAGCTCACATAGACAGCTGCGGTTCTATGGAATACACATTAAATATAGATTTTTTGTTGACCTCGCGATACTCGCATCTATAAAAGACAAAAAATTACAAAGCAGACAAATTGTGCAAAGCACAAGCCACCGCGCTGGTACAGTAGTTACGGTGTTCGACTGCTGACGCCAACGATGTGGGTTCCATCCCGGCCGCGGCGGTGGCATTTTTATGGAGACGAAATGCGTGAGGCCACTGTAAGTGCGCGAACCTCCTTGAGTTAAGTGCTTGTTAAGGAACACAAGAGGTAGAAATTTTCGTAGCCCTCTACTGCGAAGTGCCTGATAACCATACCGTCGTTCTGGGCGCGTCAAACTCCACAAATTATTATTAGTAGTGTTGCAAAACGCTGGGCTAACTTAGCTCGAAATAACAGCGCGGTAGAAATGGAACTATTCTAGCCAGATCATACATATGTGGTGTTTTCTTCTAAAAAAAAGCCAAGTCTGCTTTAACTGAAACTGAAAAAAAAAAAAAAAAACGCACGTTTTCCTACGGACAATATGGGCGGGCCAGCTCCAACATTTTTTTCGCCAGTACGCTCGTGTCACCAAAATACCTCAAATCTATATTGTGGCTAAAATTTATGTAGCCTACTATCGTCAGTATTTAAGAGTAAAATTTGTACTTGGCTCTTAGAGATTGTAACATTTCATTTGGGTTTGAATTAGCTCGCAACAAAGAAGTCTAAATCACAGCGAATGAACGATACAGCAATATTTTACGACAACATTAACACTATCCTTGTGCTTCCGTCGGTGCCGCCTTTTGTTGCATTGGCGTAACGACGATAACTAGACTTGTAGAGGAAGTGGTAATACCAGGGAAAATGCGCGCCATTCTAGACACCCGGCAGCGTTTTCTCGTTCTCTGCAACTTCATGGCTTTCAGAAAAATATATGTTTGTTGGTTTGTTTCTTTTTGTTTGTTTGTTTGTTTGTTTGTTTGTTTGCTTGTTTGTTTGTTTGTTTGTTTGTAGCCTGTTTCAGCACATCTTCATCTTCTTCTTAGCTCATTTCATTTCACTCCTGTCAGATCGCTTCTTCAAGGAATAAATCGGTGTCCAACATCTTCATTTCAGTTGTCTTCTATTTAAAATATACCGTCTCGGAGTGAAAGAAGGCCATGATATGCAGCGCAAAGGTCGAAAAGAATCACTAAAAGGCAGAAAGAAGTAGGAAATTCGGGCTCCTACTATTTATATTCGAGTTTTGCCCTACAGCATCATGTCCTTCAGTAAATGCCAACTCGCCCAAGAAAAAAACTAATGGTCGAATGAAAGCAATATAGGAAAGCTACTAGGACCCAAATGAAACAGACTGGGCACCGATTGGGCACCGCACAGATTGGGATGTCAGTTATTTTGGTCGTGTTTGTTGTAGCAGCACTGATTTAATGGATCTGACTCAGTTTGATTCAAGCGGATATAGGATTTGGCTAATTTTTTAAAATTCATAACTGCCTTTTTGAGTTCACGTCACGATGAGGAATTGTCCCATTTTGATTACAATTCATTTAAGAGAGAAATATACTTTGGCACGTTTTACGCTCCCGTGAAATTTTGCCCTTTTTGGATATGGTTCTTTAAGAAAAAAAAAAAACGCCACATATATAGCACAAGACAGTCACCACGCTTTCGACAAAAGAGGGCTGTTCGAGGCACAATCATCGTTAGAAGGAAGGAATTTTGGCAAAGCAGGATTGCTAGTACATTATAGTCTCCTTAGCAGCCTCGTCGATGTGGATTCGCCTCTCGGACAGGGACAAAAAATAATTAAGGCGTGTTCCAAAGATGGACCTTTAAAATGTCAGCTCACTGGCGACACTGAATATATAAGAGCAACTATGAGATCAGAGTGGTCAGTTAAGGAGGGTGCTCTCCTCCCGCCCTTGCTTATCGACGGGGGGGGGGGGGGATGCACCCCCCGCTGATCGGCATACCCTAGCAGCCCAATTTAGTAGACGCCTTTTGTTCTAAGAATATAGTGCATTGCCGGGACAAAACACGCGTCAACAAGGTTCGAAAGTTTGACTGCAAAAACGACGAAATGGTTTTCTCTGCCTCCTGTCATGAGCAGTTAGTCCGACATCTGCCGATACCCCCCCCCCCCCCCCCCCCGCCTCTTCCGTCCTGGCAAATGGGGAACCTATCTGTATCCAGTGGTCACCTGACGTCGTCAGCGCTAAATCGTCGACGCGAAATGACAAGCTCGTGGGTTGATGGACGTTCAGTACGCAAGCAGACACAGTAAATGCGTCGGAGTTGGGGAAAAAAAAGATGTTTACATACTGCAGAGCAACGCACAGAATAATATGAACAATGACAATGAAAATATCAACAAGCACACATATGCGTTAGATCGATCAGTGGTTACGGCACAATTCAAGTAGCGAGAAATTAACATTGGATACAATAATTAGGACAGCACACGATTTGACATTATCTAACAGTTCAGAAGCATACTGTCAATAGCCGCTACCAATAAAAAAGTTAAAAAGTAAACAAAAACTTGAGGACACTTGAGCTTGGCTTTCAAGTGCAGTACGCGATAGCGTAATCGGACCGTGTTCGTATCGCCTTCCCAATCGCTAGCCAGGCTCTGCTTTTCGGTCGACCCCTAAAGCGTGCCGCAAAGCAAAAGCACGGGCATGCGCCGGCTCCTATATTCGTGTAGGCGGCGTGAAAGAGCACGGAAAGCGCGCCTGTGGGTCCTTTGTGCATCTCGCGGGATTTCTGTAAATTCACTGAACAGCCTCTGAGATGTACCACCAACGCTAAATGGTGTATACAAATAGCTCGCTGTTAGTATGCTAGAAGATGTATGCCTGGTAACCGAGCGGCCAAACGAATCGTGCCATGGAGTGTGAGGTCACAGCTTCGAATCCCCGAACCCACTCGAAGCAAAGATTTTTTTATTATTTCTTTATTTGCATCTACCTCGAATTTTCGCTCACGGACAACGTTGATTTTTCGCTCGCAACCAAAAACCGACGCCGACCTTGGAATTTCTGCGAAACGAGCTCCTTAACGTTTTCGAGTTCAAAGCTGGCATACAATAACCGCGCAACCTAGATAAGTCCTAAGTGCCAAAAAAAGCGAGCAGTCCCACAGAGTACTGGCGAGCCTTCTTGCGTTGGATGGCGCCGTTTTTTGAGAGAGTAGTTGTGCAGGCAACTCACGCGACGAGGCTCATATTTGCTGCCAGCCGGCGTCGCCCCCCCAGCGGTGCCAAGATTATGGGACGCTCGCAGAACACATCAACGTGCTTCATTGTCTCCATTTTGTGCACCTTCTCAATGGAGGTCCCCTGCGTGCGGCCGTAATGTTTTTACGGTGTTGTAAATACGCGTGACCCCTCCAAATACACGCTGCCGGGGCCGAAATTGACTAGGCTGTGTGTTCTGGCGCTACTGGGCAAGGCAACATATTCTACGTTCAGCTTCTATGCCATGCTGGGCTAGACTAGACCGCTTAGCGGAACTCCCCACATTACCTAACCTGAGGAGGGCCCTCGATATCGCGCACTTCGTAGTCTCCCGCCCTAAAATATGTTTGTCCAGCCCCTTTTAGCCAGAGTGACGGCTCAGTACATGCCGTCGTCTAAAGAACCTGCGATTTCCTTATGGGAATGGAGTTCGTTTCTAGCCTGAGCGGCACGCGGAATTGCGTGGTGTTAGACGTTCGTCTCTACCCAAAACGACTCCCCGCTGCCGGTACAGATGCCACAGAACCAAGTCAGAGATGATCCCGCCCCCCCATTGGGGCCCGCCAGCAAGGTGGAATTCCTTTGCGCTCCAAGACACCGCAACGGTCGATTGACAACAGCGTGTCTATATTATGTCAGGGGTCTCATACAGGCAGCCCACGGGCCGCACCTTCAGACAGAAATGCCTTGCGAAATAGCATTCACATTATTTTCTCGCCTACTGCGTATTCTTTGTTCAGGCAAGCTACAGAGACGGGATTGGTCTCAAGCGTTTTTTGCGTGTGCGTGAGGCACCCCATGAGCTCATGATAAGTTGCAACATCATCGTGAAACGAAAACTCCGTATTGCAATCGGCTTCCAGATTTTAGTCATTGCGAAAATCAGTATCTATACGGTTTCCGACATCTGACGTCAAATACCCTTCTGAAATGACCCATGCAAGGGATATGGGAAATGCTTTCTTTATTCTTTCAAGTGGCAATGTTTGGCGACATTTTGATTCAAACTCTCTGCCCCCCCCCCCCCCCCCCTCTTTCTTTCTTGTTCTCTTTTCCAGTTTTTCTGTTTTTTTTTTCTCATTTCTATTTTTCTTCCCATTTTTTCCTTTCTTTCTTTCTCTCTCTTTTTATTTCGCGCTCGCTTCCTCTTTCTTTTTTTCTATTTTTAAACGTCGTTTTGCCTGCGTTACGCCAAGCGACGACAGCATACGACAGCCCGGCGCCCTAAAGTGCTCCGCACTTAACAGCACACGTGATCACAGCTCGTGCATGAAGACAGGAAGTGAAACAGGAACAGAGATGACAGCAAGAAAAGACGAACAGCAAAAACCTTAAAAAAGAGACCGAACTTATGGCGAAAGGTTACACGTACAGAAGAATTCAGGTAATCTGTCCAGAGCAACGGAAGGTTTACAGATGCCGTTACCGACTGCCTCAGCCTCAACGATGATGAGCGCGTTATCCTGCGCCCAGATGGAATCTATTAATGAGACAATGATGCCAAGGAACGTATAGGAGATGTCATTATTAGTTGCAATGCAAATGTGAAGAAAAGTTATTCAGCTTGTAATAAGCGGATTCGGGATTCTTTTCGAGTCGGGGCTTGTTTGCAGCAAATATAGTTGTTTTAATGATCACCACGTTCACCAATAGCGCGTCGGTCGATCACTTGTGTTGAAGTCAAACATACGTTGGGGACGAGTAGCGTTCATTACGCGCTAGCAGACGAGCATTCACCCCAACGGAGAAATGTCGAAAAGTAAATGGGCGCTTTCGTTGCACGTATTCTCCTTGTACAAAATAACCAAAGTGATTTTTCAACTCCCCTTCGTATTTAAGGGACATATTATGATCAAAAAGACTTTGAACAGTGGGGAAATTAATTAAATTGCCGCTTCTTTTGGGGCTTCTTTTAGACGCGAAGCATCTCATGCTCGGGGCTGTGTCCGTCCTTCCCGCGTCCGGTCACTTTCGTGAAGTAGGGAAGCACCCACTATGCGAACCAGAACACTGTAGTACCATAAGGCCGTCAACCACCACTACAGTCACCAGAGTCATAGACGAGAGCACACAGTGGCTGCTTAGCAACGGCTAGGCAGTCCAAGCAAAGAATAACACGCACTACCGGCAGTGTCTGTCGCCCAGGTTGACTCCATTCCTTGATCTTGCGTGCATGTGCTGGCGGAGGATTTGTCCTTCCCTCCTTCCCGCGTCCACACATGTGTATTTAATAAGATATAATGTACCTTTGAAGCTTGAATTCGTATATAGATTTCATAATCATATTAACTGCCTCCGCTCCTGACATGTAAAAAAATACTCATGTAATAGATTGGACCAGCAACTAACCACACAGGCTAATGGTCTAAATACTTTTGTAACCACTTTTTTTGTATTACGTTGCTTAAATAAAGATTAATTGATTGATCGATCTTCGTGAATCCCTTCTCGTTTTAAGTACTCGGGGTCGCCGCCGTCGCTTTGCAGCCGTTTGTGTGGCTTTTTTACTGGAGCACTGGTGAGTGGTGGGATTGAGCCGATTTCTGTGGCACGTACCCGTTGATGACGATGACGCTTTTCTGGATCGACTCGCAAGGAGCTAAACAACTTCGCTGTAAACATAATTCGACCCTTGAGAATTACAAGCAAAATTACGAAAATCGTGGCTCATTGCAGGCGCTGTAATTTGAACTGCTAGTGCTGTTATTTTCTGTCGCAAACAGGGGAAAATGAATCTACGCCAAGGAACATGTCCTTGCCCTGAACGCAGCTGGCTACCTTGTTTTCAGCTGTTCAACACTGCATTCTCTAGTTGCGTGTAATGCAAGGTGTTTCCAATGAGCATTGTATTTTTGCTCACAACATTCGTTCTAGTTTTATTTTCGCGCTATTTATTTGAGCCGTTTAATACAAATGTTTATTATCGTGTACCGTTCTCTTTTTGATGTGCAGCACAGTTTGCTGTAAACGCGCCAAAGTGTCAATTCGGGGGGGCCGGAGATGGTCAAGCTGCCGGTCAGCCTTTTCTCCCCTCGTCTTCTTGACGATTCGCGGTGAACGCAACCGCTTTCGGCCACCGGGCGCGCGCATGCGCAGTTCACACCCGGTATTCCGGTGACGTATAGGAATGAAATCTCACCTCCTCTCCGGGACGCTGCCACGCAGAGATGCAGCAGGAGCAACTGCAAGGCCCCGCACAGCCGCCGCCGCCTCACCATCGGCTCTGCGAATTGCAATACAGGAATTCATTCTCACATATTCCATACGTCCGTGCTTTTAGAATGAATGCAGCAGAAACATACACAGGATCGGTTTAACACTGCGCAGGAAGTGAGCGTCGCCACACACCGTACGCTTAGAAGGTAACAGATAAATCAGTGCTGCAACCAATACTTGCAAGTTAGTCATTCACCCAGACAAAATATTCGGCCCGGAATGCCTATATACACCATCCATCAGCACTCGACGCTTAGCTATGAACGTACGTACTCCTAGTTTAATAATTCTTGGGGTTTTAACGTCCCAAAACCACGCTATGGTTATGAGGGACGCCGTATAGTGGAGGGCTCCGGAAATTCCGACCACCCAGGGTGCTCCTAAATCTAAGCACACGGGCCTCCAGCATTGGGCCTCGTCAAAATGCTGCACCACGGCGGCTATATATATATATATATATATATATATATATATATATATATATATATATATATATATATATATATATATATATATAGTTAAAAAAAATATCTCAAGCACGTAGGAAAAAATTGTTCTCGGAAGGACTGACGTTTCGGCCGCGGGACCGGCCTTCGTCGGAGTGATGCACACATGCGACATCAACGCAATATAAGACGAACAATGACTTAGCGTAGCACTATTATTGGCTGACAAGCGATTGTTAAAAGCACGTGGTGAACAGTACGCGAGATAGGACAAGAAAACGGGAATGTACGCATGCGTATTTGCGGGCGAAAACGGAGTGCAAAAATAAAGCGACAGTACATATGCGTCACCAAAACGAAAATACGTGATAGGTTCAACTGAGCACAGATTATTGATCAACATAAGCGCGTGCGCAACATCTCGTCATGATCCGAGAGAATTTGTATTTTCGTTTTGGTGACGCATATGTACTGTCGCTTTATTTTTGCACTCCGTTTTCGCCCGCAAATACGAATGCGTACATTCCCGTTTTCTTGTCCTATCTCGCGTACTGTTCACCACGTGCTTTTAACAATCGCTTGTCAGCCAATAATAGTGCTACGCTAAGTCATTGTTCGTCTTATATTGCGTTGATGTCGCATGTGTGCATCACTCCGACGAAGGCCGGTCCCGCGGCCGAAACGTCAGTCCTTCCGAGAACATTTTTTTCCTACGTGCTTGAGATATTTTTTTTGAACTGTTACTTCCGGGTCCTGTGTTATCCCTTCATTATATATATATATATATATATATATATATATATATATATATATATATATATATATATATATATATATATATATATATATATATATATGAACAAGGCGATGGTAGGAGAAGCCGACGAAGAAGAAGTGCGCATGCATTAGAATAAATGGATGGCATCTGAACCACGACGTATCTCTGTTCTCTAACGTCACACAAGTCGACAGGATCGACCTCATCAACCTCCCATGGCTAGGCCGAAGCCTACGCTCAACATACCGAAGTACAAGGGAACACCGGAAGACGTCCCCGTCGACAAGTGGCTACTCCTTTTCGACACGAAGGCGACCGAGGCATCATGGAGACACCGCGATCGGGTCAGTCACTTCAGCGAATACATCGAAGGGGAAGCGTTCAAGTGGTACCTGACAGAGATTTTCGGCAACGACGAGACATGGGACGATATAAAGCGCGACATGCGAAATCGCTTTGCTACGACTGACGGAGATGCCTTTCGTCTCTTCATCCACTACCGGCTAAAAGGAGGGCAGACCATCAAGGATTACTACGACGAGAAGAAATCACAGCATATCCACGGAGTGAATGATGATGAGTGGGCGAAGCTCCGGAGGTTCATCGGTAAACCGTGAATCTTCCGTGAAATTCGCCCAGTACATCATCAAAGACGTGACAAACACTGTGTGTATATATACAAGAAATTTATATTTTATTCGTGAGCCGTGATTTTCCGTTTTGTTTTCGTTTCTTCGTTGGTCGTGGTTACCGTTTACATAAGCCGTGGCTTCCGTTCCCCCCTTCATTATAACGGCTTTATGGTCGGTGAAATGGAGGGAGAGCGGTTCCTGGATGGGTCGTAGTGGAAAGTTTGCAAAGACGAGATCGATGCAGGTTTCTCGGATGGTGGTTGGTTGCATGAGGTCAAACGATATGCATGTGAGACCATATCGCGATGCCATGTGTTGTATGAGCCAACTGTTTTCAGTGATGTCAATGTTAAAGTCACCCACCAGTAGGGTAATGGGAAACGCTTATTCTTCATCGTCATCAGCGTCATCGTTATGACGCATAGTGGGTACATTCCATGTGCTGTGCTGTGATGGCATCGTCGTCGTCATCGCACAGGGGTGGCTACGACAACGACGGGGGGACTAGCCTATGCCCTAAGGAGCTTCGCCCCTAAAAAACGACTGGGCTCCTTGGCCGACCTTAAAGAGTGCCACATCATTTCTGGACTGACTGACGGTGTTCCTCCTGATGTGGAACTGGCGCTCGCCGGACTGTCTTTCAATTCGTCAACAGAGTGGCTCGCCGCTGCCCAACGGGTCGAGACCATCTTTAAGACGGGTGAGAGGAATTTCCGTCCTAGTACTACATCAAGAGCTCCACGTCTCTTCAGCAGACCGCAGCAGCCAACATTGACTTCTCGACCACGTGTTCCACAAAATGAATGCAGATATTGCTCAGCTGCTGGTTTCCCACGACAGTTTCATCGGCACAACGAATGTCCGCGCCGCGTCAACGTGTCCGCTATTGAGACTAGACCGGGAAACGAGGAGAGCGACCCAGAGTTTCATTAATACAGTTCGATGCTCTCATGAACGGAAGGCCAGTAACTGCAATTCTTGATACAGGAGCAACCAATTACTTGTATCAGTGAAGATGTGTACAAACAGCTCAACCTTCAGTTGATGAGACACTCCATCATCATGGTGCAGCAAGTTACTTCAAGCATTCGAACTTTGGGTCGCGTAAACATTCAATTGCAAATTGGGAATGTCACAAAGAAAGTTTATGTACACGTTCTGCGCGGCATAAGAACACAATTAATTCTTGGCCTAGAGAGCGCTTCGTACTTCAATCTTTCTGTAAATTTGGAAAGCCAGTCAGTAACACAAGGACGTGAAAATTTGAACCTGTCGAATCACAATGAAAAGAAAACCACTAAAGCACCGCTGATGAGAACCTTGAATTCAGAAAACTTGCCAGAACATGAATCAGCAGTGCTCGACTCTCTTTTAAATAAGTATGACGAGATCTTCTCGAAATCCCAGACAGATATTGGATGCATCACTACTGAGCAACATAGGATTGCACTTACCACTGCTGTCCCTATTCATCGAGCACCATACAGATGTTCACAGGCCGACAAAGCGGAAATTAACAAACAAGTTGACGCCCTCATTAAGCAAGGTGTTGTGAGGCCTTCGTTGTCGCCCTATGCCGCGCCGGTCATCTTAGCGGAAAAGAAAGGCGAAGGACGTACTCGTCTATGTATTGACTATCGCAAGCTCAACGCCATGACGGTACCCGACTACCAACCAATTCCACGTATAGATGACATTCTGGACCACTTGGGAAAGGCGAACTTTTTCACTACGCTAGATGTAACGTCGGGATACTGGCATGTCCGAATGCATCCCGACGACGTTCAAAAAACTGCGTTTGTCACGACTAATGGTCATTATGAGTGGTTGGTAATGCCGTTCGGGTTAAAGAACGCTCCGGCTACATTTGAAAGAGCCATGAAATCAATAATAGCCAAACATCAGCTCACTAATGTTAGCAATTACTTTGACGATGTGGTCGTATACTTAGAGACATTTGACGATCATATACGACACCTCGGGGCACTGTTGAAAGCTCTTAAAGACGAGAACGTAAAACTGAAACGGAAAAAAGTGCCAATTTGCAAGATCCAGCATTAAATACTTGGGCCACGAAATTTCACAAGGAACAGTCACACCTAAGCAAAGTAACGTGGCTGCAATACTCAAATTTCCGACACCTAAACGAGAGAAGGAACTCCAGCGTTTCCTGTGCACTGTAAACACTTACCGTCAGTACATCCCTCATTTCAGCGACATCGCTCTCCCACTCACGAAACTACTTCGCAAAGGAAGCAAGTGGACGTGGACAGAAGCATGCGAGCAAGCTTTTCGGGAACTGAAGGAGCGCATAACTGAAGAACCGGTGCTTCGCATATACGACACTTCGAGACCATGTACTGTGACGCATCTGGCGAAGGCATTGGTGCAGTGCTGAAGCAACCTGACGACAAAGGCAAGGAACATCCCGTTGCCTATTACTCCCGCAAACTACTTAAGCACGAGGTCAATTATGCTGTTACAGAAAGAGAATGCCTTGCCATTATAGATGCCATTGATAAATGGCATTGTTACCTACATGGAAAGCCATTCACTGTTGTAACGGATCACTCTGCACTACAGTGGCTGAAGAATATTAAGAATCGTCAAGGTCGTCTCTTCCGGTGGTCGTTGAAACTATCGATGTATGAAGTAAACATCAAAAGGGCATAAGCAACGTCGAAGCAGATGCATTCTCCAGAGCCCCAATAGTTCAACTTCTGTCCCACGATGAACTTCAACGATGCAGCAATGAGCGCCCTAAAGGAAAGTATTCACTGGAAAACAACGTAGTCATCGTCAAAAGAAAAGGACTAAGGAAGATCTATGTGCCCCATGAACTACGCCCAACCATACTTAAGAACGCACATCAACATTTTGGGCATGTCGGAGTCAAGAAGATACCATCACTCTTGTCGCCGCAATATTATTGGCCGGATATGGTAACCGATGTTGCCACCTACATTCGGCATTCTGATACATGCCAGAAATGCAAGAAGACGAAAACAAAGTATGGGACACTTGAATCCCTGCCTCCTGCTGAAGAGCCTTTTGACCTTTTTGCGATGGACACCATTGGGGGGATTTTGTGGATATGGCTCATCAAAAAGGTTTATCCACTTGGTTATTCACCATGCTACTCGCTACGTATGGGCGTTCGTCCATTAAAGTGAGAACAGCGACGCCTACATCTCATGCTTAAAAACCATTTTTGCTACCGGAAAACCACGGAAGTTCCTTTCAGATCGTGGAACAGGATACACTGCAGGAAAATTTAAACAGTTTCTAAAACATAACCGAATACACCAACTCTTCACCTCATCTCATCATCCGCAATGCAATGGTATGAACGAGCGGACAAACCAGACCATCGTAACCAGACTTAAGTGCAAGATCAATGACGAGCCACAGAAGTGTTGGACTAAGCTGCTGTCGGAGGTAATAGACGAATACAACAGAACGCCTCACGAAGTTACCGGCTACACACCGTCCTTCCTGATGTATGGAATTCCATCTTATCCAACTGTACTGAAACAGCGAGAACGGTGGAAAAAGCGCGGAAAGCTGCTGTTAATAATTCTATCGCCTACCACAATAAGAACAAAGTAATCTATGATAAGAAATTTCTTCCGATTGAGTTCCAAGTCGGTGACTTCTTCCTTTACGAGACACCATGGCATCCCAACAACGGCAAAGTGAGTTCCATCATGGAAGGTCCCTACAAGATTCTACGCAAAGTCTCACCAATGAACTATGAAATCAACCGCTCCGTGTTGCCCTTTGGTAGAAACTCGGACATTGTTCATGTTAGCAAACTACGATGTTATTTTGTACCTTCTGAACTGAGACTTTCTCAGGGGAGGGGGAAGAGTAACGTATGAACAAGGCGATGGTAGGAGAAGCCGACGAAGAAGAAGTGCGCGTGCATTAGAATAAATGGATGGCATCTGAACCACGACGCATCTCTGCTAAGTTTGCTGAACATTTGGTACGTGGCGCAAAGCTAGAAACATGAAAATGGGGCGGAGGAAAGAAAGAGACAGAGGAGCGCCAAACTACCAACTGTTTATTGCCATCGCGGCTGAAAAAACAGGCAAGCTTCCACGCATGCGCAGTTACGAGGAAAGGTTACTCCAAACATGACATCACGTGAGCAGTTCATTAAAGAAGGACAACTCAGATTGAAAGAGTACAATGGATGTGTCACTGACACAAGCGGACCCGTTTCTTCTAATATGATACGCCTCCCTTGCTGTTTGATCTCTGCTTTTGCCGATAATCCTGGCTTGCGCAAAACGTGGCACACACGAGCATGACTTGACATGCGCAGGAAGGTGATCTTACCAATGCTGTTGGCATGCTCCCTGAGGCGGTCGTTGATACACCGTCCCGTTTGTCCGATGTACAGGCGTGAGCAAAAGTGTGCAGACCACGGGATCGCGTGGCCGAATGCCTCGACGCGCCATCTAGCGACGTGACGCCTGCTGCGGTGCGCATGCGCGTCCCGTCGTATCAGTTGGCCTCTCATGCCGCTCTGTCTGACGCGGTGACGGCACTTGTAGCCAAAACGACAACTGTGTGTCGGTTTCTTTGCTCCATAGAATCTGTGCCGTTCTCTTACGTAGCGGCTGCGACGTGGCCGGTTCAAGCGCCAGGCTCGCGTCGTTTTCTACACCGATTGATCAGCCGAAGTAAGCATAGCTAGCATCGCATAACCTGATGAAGCCAAGCACACAAAATAAAGTACATCGGGTGGGCTTCGATGTCACACACATTAATCACTAATAATTATAATTTGTGTTAACGCTAATTACATTTAATTTAGCTTAATGAGACTCGACTCGGTCAGGAGTAATTAGTATATTCCTGAGCTTGGATTCTCTGAGCTCATGAGAATTCGATTTCAATTATTTTAATTGGGCTTAATGAGATATTGCTTAATGAGACCAAATTCTGATCCGATTAGTTTAATGATACCATGATCAACCACGCTTAATCAGATTTATCTATACTTACCTTGGCGCTGCCTAATTAGCTTAGTTATGCATAATTAGCGTAATTATTAACGTGAAACTCCAGTATCTTGGGTGTGTTTGGTTGGATCTGAGGCTAATTAATCAGACATAATTAGTATTCGCCTTAACTAACACTAATTAGACGTAAATGAGCTTAATTAGCTTGGAGTCGATAGGGAGTAATTAGTATCTTCCGCGGGCTTGGATTCTTTGGGCTCATGGTGAAGTCGACTTGGATTAATTGGCCGCGGTTAGGTTTGCCTTATTTAGGCTAATTTCGCTTGGCTAAAGTAAGAGATAGCATGATCAACTATGCTTAATTAGATTTGGCTATACTTATCTTGACTCATCCGGGCTTATCTAAGCTTAACTTCGCTTAACATGAAAACAGCAAGCTGGACTAGGCCTAATTAAACCTACTTACACCTGACTTATTAGGTGATACAGTGCTCAACTATGTTTGATTAGTTTCGGCTATACTTAATTACTTTGACTTAAATAGGCTCATTTAGTTTAACTTGGCTTCAAGCGACAAAGGCAAGCTGAGCTGAGAAAACTTTGTGTGCTTGGCTTCATCAGGTTATTCGATGCTGCTTAGTTCGGCTAATCAACTGGTGTAAAAAAAATCACAGCATATCCACGAGGTGAACGATGGTGAGGTGGGCGAAGCTTGAGAGGTTATGGTTGATGCCGTTTCGTCAGGATACCGCGGTGCAAGTCGGAGAAGCGGCAGCGAAGCGTGCGCGGCGCCTTGCGGATCCCGAGACGGTGCGCGCCAATGGCGCCGCGAGGAAACGTGCACTCCGAGCAGCGAGAGCAGCGGACCCCGAAAGGCGAGCAGGAGCCGCCGCGGCCCTCCGCGCCCGCTGCTTCGCTTCGTCCATGCCCCACCAACGCTTCGACACGTACGGCGACGATCCAGGAGACTGAGAGAGGCACTCGATCGCCGCGCACTCAGGCAAAGCGCGCGCAGCAGCCAATCGGAGAGTAGCGGCAATTCGGAGAGTAGCGGCAGAGTAACGCCATCTAGGAAATGAGACGAGAAATGGTCATCTCTTATCATGGCCTCCGAGATGGCAGGCGATACTGGGGGGTTACGCGTTACGCCTGACAAGGTTAGACAAGAGGAGCTTCGCCCCTAAAACGACGCGAGCCCGGCGCTTGAAGCGGCCCCGTCGCAGCCGCTACGTAAAGGAACGGCAAAGATTCTGTGGAGCAAAGAAAGCGACACACAGTTGTCTTTTTGGCTACGAGCGCCGTAACCGCGTCAGGCAGAGCGGCATGAGAGGCCAACTGATACGACGGGACGCGCATGCGCACCCCAGCAAGTAAGTAAGTAAGTAAGTAAGTAAGTAAGTAAGTAAGTAAGTAAGTAGTCCTAATCCCTTTTAACACAGGGCAGGCGTTTTTAGCACCACAGGAAAAAACTATATATGCATATTTAGTGTTTTTTTTTTCTGTTCCTCTTTTGTTCGCGCACTGACGATTGTCACTCACTGCACACACACTATGGTTTGGTGAAAGTCGAGCCGAGCCGAACCAATCCGTGTTTACCTCCGCGACTAGAGTCAAAACAGAGCGGGTGTCACAGGTGTGTTGGGCGTTCCGTTGGTACAGTCAAGTACACTGTACCGTGGGGCTGGCACTTCTCAACCGCTGGTCTCAACTTGGATCTTACAGTTTCGCTGGCACTGCCAGCCACTCATTGTTCTGTGTTGTCTTGTTGAAACCAGGCGGGGGGGTGCCGATGTGTGTGGTTTGAGGAGTGAGGGGTGTTTCCCCGGTCAATGTGGTTTCGGCCCCTCTGCTGAGCCGTTCCCAGCGCAGCAGAAGAGTCTTGGTGGAGTTGACCCGATCGAAATGTGTCTCATCCGTTTGGCCAGATAGGCCCAAAAGCTCTGCCAGGCTTGGCGAAGTGCGGGGTCTATCGTGTAGGCGCGGGCAGGCCTGTAGAACGTGGGCGATCGTTTCCTCAGTCGCTCCACACAGGCGGCACGAAGGGTCCGTGTCGAAAAGTTCGTGCCGTCGTTTTTGGGTCACCAGAGACCCCGTGCGGGCCTGAAAGAGCAGCGCGCTTGCTTTGTCGCCTCTGTAGTGCGGCTCGTTGGACGGTGCCAGTTTGTGTGTCGCATAGTGTGTTAGGCTGCGTTTCTTGGTAGTCGCTTTATGCCAGAGGTCTGTGCTTATTTCGGTGGTCACGTCAGGCGTCACGTCGCTAGATGGCGCGTCGAGGCATTCGGCCACGCGGTCCCGTGGTCTGCTCACTTTTGCTCACGCCTGTACGTCTTGCCACAACTCAGGGGAATTTCGTATATAACGCCTTCGGCACAACGCGTGAAGGGTTTCACGTGCCTCTTTTGGCACCCTTGCTGTTTAGCACGAGAGATTCGTCGGCACAAGTGCGACAGTTTATTCGGGGCGGAAACACAACATGAATTTCAAATCTAGCAGCCACCGTCACATGTACGGCACCACCTGTGGTTTAGCGCGCTCCCTTTCTCTCGAGTGCTGACGTTCAGCTTCCGCAGCAGAGATTCGGCAACGGCATGCCCTATTGTCCTATGTTATGATTTTGCTATCGCGGAGGTGTTGGGGAGATTGACGGCCGTGCCCGCACAAGTGTGTCCTCAAAAGTCGCGCATGTTGACGTTGTGACGTCTGACTCCTTCGCCAAGACCGTCCTCGCCTTCTTTCGGTCCTCGTCCACCTTTCAAATGATGTCTGATGCACGAGGCAGTCACGTGTAAACAAAGTACAACGGCAGCAGCCCGTGTCGACGCGTTAGAGAAAAAAAAAGCATGGCGCCAATGCCCTCTGTAATCTATGCGCGAAGGCACACGGAGGCACATTAGAGCCTCAAGGACTCCCGCACACAATCTCGGAGGCCGTGACGCGTCTCTGAAGGTTTATACTGGCCATAAAAAAGACAAGCATTTTTCTTACACCACGATTCTGACGATTTGGCAGTGCCGCGCATGCCCGCGCTTGCGTTCCCGCGCTCGCACGTGCTTGGCGCGTCTTCCGCGACAGCGCGGACAGCACCTCTTCGTACCTGGGCGGTAGCGTACGTTCGTATCAAACGTACGTATGTATGTATGTATGTATGTATGTATGTATGTATGTATGTATGTATGTATGTATGTGTGTGTGTATGTATGTATGTATGTATGTATGTATGTATGTATGTATGTATGTATGTATGTATGTATGTATGTATGTATGTATGTGTGTATGTATGTATGTATGTATGTATGTATGTATGTATGTATGTATGTATGTATGTATGTATGTGTGTATGTATGTATGTATGTGTGTATGTATGTATGTATGTGTGTGTGTATGTATGTATGTATGTATGTATGTATGTATGTATGTATGTATGTATGTATGTGTGTGTGTATGTATGTATGTATGTATGTATGTATGTATGTATGTATGTATGTATGTATGTATGTATGTGTGTATGTATGTATGTATGTGTGTGTATGTATGTATGTATGTATGTATGTATGTGTGTATGTATGTATGTATGTATGTATGTATGTATGTATGTGTGTATGTATGTATGTATGTATGTATGTATGTATGTGTGTATGTATGTATGTATGTATGTGTGTGTATGTATGTATGTATGTATGTATGTATGTATGTATGTATGTATGTATGTATGTATGTATGTATGTATGTGTGTATGTATGTATGTATGTATGTATGTATGTATGTATGTATGTATGTATGTATGTATGTATGTATGTATGTATGTATGTATGTATGTATGTATGTATGTATGTATGTATGTATGTATGTATGTATGTATGTATGTATGTATGTGTGTATGTATGTATGTATGTATGTATGTATGTATGTATGTATGTATGTATGTATGTGTGTATGTATGTATGTATGTATGTATGTATGTATGTATGTATGTATGTGTGTATGTATGTATGTATGTATGTATGTATGTATGTATGTATGTATGTATGTATGTATGTATGTATGTATGTGTGTGTGTATGTATGTATGTATGTATGTATGTATGTATGTATGTATGTATGTATGTATGTGTGTATGTATGTATGTATGTATGTGTGTATGTATGTATGTATGTATGTATGTATGTATGTATGTATGTATGTATGTATGTATGTATGTATGTGTGTATGTATGTATGTATGTATGTATGTATGTATGTATGTATGTATGTATGTATGTATGTATGTATGTATGTATGTATGTATGTATGTGTGTATGTATGTATGTATGTATGTATGTATGTATGTATGTATGTATGTATGTATGTATGTGTGTGTGTGTGTGTGGACGCACGCACGCACGCATGTACGCGTGCATGCGCACCACAGTGCGAATGGACGGACTGTGTGCAATGCTGCAGTATCGCTCGCAAAGGAAAAGTGAGCCCGCGAACTGTCATACCATTCCGAAGCAACGTTTCACCTAAGCTCGCCGTAACGCACTGCCGACATTTGTGCCTCATGGCAAATGCATTCGGGCAAAAGTTGTGCACGCTCCGAAGAAGAGCCTTAATCCAGACGCTCGGCGTAACTGCAGCTGCGTCCCCTTTAATTAAACTTTCCCAGGTAAATTACAACGAGATTAGGGAGTGCTTCCTTTCCCGGCCTTCCCGTCTCGCCAATAAGCGAGTCCCCGACATCAGTCCTTAAAACAGTGTGCCGCCGCCGCGGGGTAGAATTAATCCCGCAGTTGCGTGCAGCAGGGGCACGCCGCCACCAGCGCTCCTCCACTGGTTTCGCTGCTGCGAACAAAAACCCGCCGCGTGATGTATATTGCTGCGTTGGATTATGGAAAGAAGTGGGAACTTAAGGGCTCTTTTTTTCTTTGTTAGACGCAATATTAATCAGAACTATCAGACAACGATGCCTATAGGGGATGTTATTATATTGTAATGTAAATGTGAAGAAAGAAAAGTGGACGGAAAGATAACTGGCAGGGACCGAACCTGTGACCTTCGAATAACGCGTGAAATGCTCTACCAACTGAGCTACAGCGGCGGTCATCCCCCCTGCCCACTTTATGGGGCACTTATGCGCATCTGAACCTGAGAGTGTTAGTCAGCGCCGCTAGTATAGCCTCGACGGTGAGTGGGGAACACTCCTTTTCTGCCTGTTGGCGTTACGTAGCAGGTGATCTTATTACGAGCTGATCCCTCGCATACTACCGAGGCCGCCGCTGCAGCTCAGTCGGTAGTTGTCTTTCCGTCCACTTTTCTTTCTTCACTAATAACATCCCCTCTTGGCATGACTGGTTGTCAGGGGACACCGGTGGCTTTGCTGCACACAACTGTGCTGCTGCGAACGTGGCGGGGAGCGCAAACAGGCGACGCGACGAATGTGTTTTCTTTTTCGCTGCTCCCCTCGTAATCCGACAGGCTTAGGGCAGGCGCACGCTCCAGCGATGAAGGGAACACGCACTCGCGAATATGCTGCGAGAAGAAATTCATTATTTATATTGTTGGGAGCAAACTTTCTTGCGTCCACAAATGTCGAAACCGAGGAGTAAAAAAAGGAACCACGGGGGGAGGAATCAATATGCCGAGTGTTCGTCTGAGCGCATCCAGACAAGATGTTCTTTGATCGCGTGAACAGGACGAGAACCTAAAGAGGCCATGACGACCAATCCTTGGCTGTTCACAAACAAGCTGGCGAATATCAGCGCATTCGGTCCAGCACTTAACTTATAACGAGCATTTTCATAAACACGCGAGTGGCCCCCCGAGTGTGACAACAGTGGCGAGCCGTGACGTGTATGCGAGCCGCTTGTTTTGCAAGCGTCAGCATTCCCGCCGACGATGGCTGTGTTCCGATTCTGGGCAGCATCGTAGACAGTCTACGCTGACAGCTTAGAAGAAGACATCGAGCCCATGTTGTCCGAGAAATGGAACGCGTCCAGAAGACGTCTACGCGACGTGACGCCACCTCGCGTCGAGAAGAGAAAGCTAAGAAAAATAAACGTAACTGTTATTTCTTTGGCCTCTTTCGTGTTCCAATGTATGAAATATTTAACGTAGCTTACACTGAGCGCCTGTAAAAGAGTCTGCTTGTGCGCAGACGACAATATCGGCGAGATCCTCTATCCGCCAATTTCGCTGAGCCACCATCTTGTTTGGACAGCAAAGTAGCCTGCATCGTATTTGTCTCCGATGCTGTCTTCGCGAAGCTGTCTATTTTGCCGGCTACGCGAGAATTGGAATGGGACTTAAGATGGCCGCTGTCCACTTAGCTGTCTATTTTGCCGTCTACGGTGAGTATTGGAACACACCCGATATTGTTCCGTGGGCGCGTGCGATGGAGCTATTACAGCTTTCTTCAGTCCGGCACTGAAAACTGAACGGTTTGTTGCGGCAGAAGACGAGAAGCACATGACGTCACACACGCCATGGCAAAATTCTGCTCGCAGGCGGTTTCACTTAGCCACGAAATACTCCATTACGGCGCATTTTTCATACGTGTACGGGGACCCTCTACTTCGCTGAAAACCGCAATTCCGTGGGCTGACTGAGGAAGGGGTCAGCGTAGGAGAACACGTGCGTGGATTAGCAGCGATGCTTTGCTTTTAAGTGCGGTACACTTCAGGGCTGTCGTGTGCTGTAGCATGCTGTCGTCGTCGCTTGGCGTAACGCAGCAAAAGCCGCGCAGGCCTGGCGGTTTATTTAGATTTATAGATGACTACTTGATCGTATGTAATAATTAATCTAACAGTTTTGACGCGGTGATTTCAGGAACGCTAGCCATGTTTACGACGGAGTTATCTCCTCTGACGTTGACGCATCAAGTCCCAAAGGACAACTTCACAAGGTTTCTAGACCTCGGGTTGTATTTTTCGTCGTGTGTGCTGGGGTTATGAACCGCGAGGAAATAAGCCTGTACTCTCGTTTACATATGCGCACTCGAAGTTGAAAAAGCGTGCTGTTATAAGTTCATGTTTTCAGAGTTCACTGATGAAATCGTGCCGGCACAAGCTTGAAGCGAGCTTGTGGGCGCAGGCTGAACGTTTGATGGATTCTGGCTACCCTGCTAACCGCCGTCGCCGAAACTATCAGTAGAAAAGGAAGAGCGAACACCAGTAAGCAGACCGCCGGCACTAAGACAACCAAGGTTGCTGTGGTGCCCTACATGCACGCAATCTCGCATAATTTGCGCAGAAAGTCCGGGGCGGACGTAGTTTTTTCCACTCCCGAACGTCTGCAAAAGATGTGCAAAAAGGTCAATGCGGACTGCAAGGTGAAGCGGATTGCACAATCAAGCACCGCGAAAAATTTGTGGATTGCAGTGAAGGCGTGGTGTACGCTATTCCTCTAACATGTGAACGCGTCTATATTAGCCAAACGGGAAGGTATATAAACCAAAGACTCCGGGAACACTCGCATAATGTCAAAAAAGCTGTGTCTGGCCACTTGGGCATTCACTGCCAAAGGTGCGGTTGCGCCCCAGAGTTTGAGAGCACTCGTATTCTATATAGGGCTCGAGGAAAAACAACCCGGGAAATAATCGAGGCGTTTGAAATTGACAAAGTGAAAGAAAAATGCGTGAGTGCGCCGTCTTTAGGTTTGTGCGATAAAGAAAAGAGGTATCTTGAATTGTCACTTGAAGAAGGTGGGTGCAGATAGATGTGATCAGTGATGACATGTGCGCGATCGATGCTGTACTATTTTTATTTTTCCTAGGTGTTTCCTTGGTTTTATCGATCGCCTGTTGCTGTATAAATTATAAATAACACGTGTGATCAGAAATAAAACCATTTGTTGAAAGTTAGCGCTGTGTGTGTGTGTGTGTGTGTGTGTGTGTGTGTGTGTGTGTGTGTGTGTGTGTGTGTGTGTGTGTGTGTGTGTGTGTGTGTGTGTGTGTGTGTGTGTGTGTGTGTGTGTGTGTGTGTGTGTGTGTGTGTGTGTGTGTGTGTGTGTGTGTGTGTGTGTGTGTGTGTGTGTGTGTGTGTGTGTGTGTGTGTGTGTGTGTGTGTGTGTGTGTGTGTGTGTGTGTGTGTGTGTGTGTGTGTGTGTGTGTGTGTGTGTGTGTGTGTGTGTGTGTGTGTGTGTGTGTGTGTGTGTGTGTGTGTGTGTGTGTATGTGTGTGTGTCCTTCTTTGTCCCTGTGGGTGTGCGCTACGCCAAACAGTCTCATGGATCATAACCAACTAGCCCAACAACGCGCCTTGAGCAAGAACCAGAGAGGAAGACATTGTAGTGGACAGTGTGCTTGGCGTCCGCGAAAAAGCCGAAGCGACAGAGAAGCCATGGTCGTGACATCTGCTTAGTCACCCGGCTTATAATAAATGCTTGTTTGTTCCGAGCCTTCTGTTCCCACAAGTTGGTGACCCGGACGTGATGTCCGAGCTTCGCTGTCTATCTTCCGTGAACGCCAAGCACACTGTCCGCTACAAAATAAATAGAGAAAAAAAAAGACAGAAAAGAACGCGAAAGGAGAAAAAAAGAAACAAAGAGCAAAGGAAACCAAAGAGAAACAAAGAAAGCTTCACACTTCAGGCTTGGCACCAACACTGCGAAACTGCCTGAATTTTTTTTTTTTTTCCCCAAGTACATCGCTGCTCCTTTAGCTGAAATTCTCGGTGCTTCCTTTGCAAGGGTTACTTCTTCCTCCTGAGGTAGGAAGCTCACTAGAATCTCTTCTGTATACAGAGTGGCGCATGTCACAACCCGGGAGTCATACAGTCTTCAAAAGGCAAAGCACTTTCTGAACCAAGTGTTTTCTGATCATTGTGGCGTGAGAGGTCTTGGTTGCATGGATGGATGGATGTTTGCAGAATTGAAACGCGCTCCGCACTAATTTCGTTAAACTGCAACTTGTCAGCATTGGGTGCAATGGAAATTCGGAGGGGGATTTCATAAAGGTTCATAAAACTGCACAGCAAACCGGTTTACACCCTTAAGGGGGTGTCTATAACTAACAGCCTTACACCTAAGGAAAAACGTGTTTTCGCGGATCAAAACAACTACTACGTGAAAAATAGTCTACCACTCAGGGAACAGTTACAGAAGACGTTAACATAAAAGGTGTACGTACGCGCCCAACCATACACACAACATAGCATATTGTAAACAAAAAATTACACCATCTCCCACTAAAGGGAACCATGAGGGGATGCGAAGCAGCTTAGGGGTGCACACCAAGTTTCCGTTTACGTTCACTCGGCCGCCGAAGCCAAGCGTCGGCGTCGAGCTACCGCTTCCGCTACAGAGAGACAACGCGAGTCTGCGGCGAGGGTAGCGAGGCTTTAGAGCCAACTGCAGCGACCGGGAACCGACGGAGCGACCGCACGATTCAAGCGAGACTTCCTCGACCGAGCGCACGCGCTTATATGAAATGGGGGAGGGAGAGGAGGGAGTGGGTTTACAGGCTGCAGCGCGGGGGGGAGGAGAGGAGAGAAGGCGACCGAACGCCTGCGTAAAGGAGGAGAGTGGGAGAGAGTAGGCGCATGCGCAGTAAGGGTGGTCATGCCGCACACCACCAGATTGAACTCCGCTCTAAGCTGCTTCGCATCTAATACTCCATCGACGAGAATAAGGTTGGGGCTCGCGCTACCCAACATTACACCGACCATATGGCATATTATAGCCATAGTATATTAAGCCGCCGTTCAGTGCCGGTGGGGATATTCCTGTTCCGTATAAATGAACATTAAACATTAACATAAAAGGTGTAAAGTTATGGCGTGCTTGTAGATAGACCTAGATCATTTAATCTAAACTTGCCTAATATCCAGCAACCTTATAACCAGCGAGTCCACGCTATCATCTGGCCCGCTGTCGTGTGGGCGAAAGCTGTTTCGATAACCCCTTAGATCCCGAAGGGTGTTAAAGGCTATTTGGGGAACACCTTTACACCCTCATTTGTGCAAATTCGGGTAAGGCAAAAGGGTGTTTCGCTCGCTTGAAACCGCCTCAAAGTGGTTTACAGCGTGGTAACTGGAATGAGAGACGAAGAAACGGGCGTGTGAATTATTGAAAATAGGCGCCGCACATAAAGTAATTAGCAACGCCGTTATTTTCGAGTTATCTTGCCTCAATGATCCCCAACCAGGCGAGGCGGGCCAAGATGAAATAAACGAACAACTATTCTGAATCAAACGCCGTTCTTTTACAAGCCAAATCTGCGTCACATCCTACGCTCAATTCTCTATTCTTAAATAATGTCGGACATCGGGGGCTATGCTTTATGGTCACATGTTCACCACACCAACCACTTAACAATGTCGCAAAAAGAAAAAAAAGCCATACGCTGCATTTAAGGTATAACATACAACGCACGCACATCCAAATCATTCGCAAGATATAGGATTCAAAAAATTGAAACTTTCTACGAATACTGCCTCAAGGACATTTAGATGAGAACTTACTGATAGCCGCCACATAAGTGCATTAGAAAACTTAACTATAAGTCCCTCATCCCGTTAAACAACATGCACTTCTCACTGCGTGGCAGTCAGTAAGTGGCTCTACCACAGAGCCGTGCTTCAAAATCTTTCGAAATTTGTAAAGCCTCTAAAGCGTATGACCGTGGCGCAGTGGACAGCGTGCCCGGCGTATGTTTTCGCCGACCGAGAGGTAGTGGGTTCGACTCCCGTTGACGGAACATTTTTCTTTGCCATCTGACGCATTTCCGTGACGGAAATGCGTCACTGAAGTCTTGGCGAATCCCGGCATAAAACACTTTCGTGTTAAAAAAAAGCAAGAAATCTCTACACAGTATAGTCATGTAGTGCAAGGAGTCGTGGTAAAACGTGTGATATTGCGTGGCAAAACGTAGAATTGCACCGGGCATCAAAAGATTGCGCAACGAGTGGGTGGTTGAAAGCTGCCAGCCTATTATGACAGGGCTGCGGTATATAACTGCCAGTCGTCATCAGCCTCAGCATCAACAACTACGTAGGTGCGGGTATAGGCCCAGTGATGCGTAGTGGACACTTGGCAACTGCACTTGCAGTAGGCCTTCCGGGAGAGCTCGAAATCTTAAGCGCTCCTGTGCGCTAGACTGCCATCGAATGAGAACACACATACGTGCACACTGTAACAGACATCTAGAATTTTATTTCTATGCAATGAATTCTTGAATCAAAGAAAGAAGTGGAATGTAAGCCTATAAATCAGTTTGGCAGCTGAAGACGTAACGTTGCAAAGACTCGTCCACCACATGCCTCAGCTGCGAACAGCCGCCATCAGACCACTGATAGGGTCGAGGGGAGCACCGCCAGCAACCGAGGAGGTTTTGAAAAAATTGCTGGAATGGAAATTATTGCCCAGGTGTGAAGCCGTACGTGATCACCAAAAAATGGCGGCTGCGGCACGATGAACTGTCGGCGTTCGGCGAAAAGAAACGGAGCGTTGCCCTCGCACGCCTGACGTGGCGACTTTTTCGGGTCAAACACTGCTCCAAGTGTGTTACCAGTTTTCCTTAGTCAGCATCGAATTCTTGGCGATTTTGATTGGAGATGAAGTCACAAATACTCGTCTCGATGTGTTATTTCGTCGGGAACAACTATCTTTTATTTTATAATTAACGTAGCATTTACACTGACATATCAAAGCCACCTGATATTTAAGCGGGCACCACCAGAAAAGAGCCGAGATCTTTGGAGGGCAAAAGCTGGCTTCACTCCAGCAATTTTTTTCTTAACCTCCTAGACAGCAACATGATTTCCTTCTGTCATACCAGTATCGGGCACGGAGTCGCGACAGTGGTGCAACGACGAGACTGATCGCGAATGCTTTCCTACCATATTCATTCCTTCGTTATGATGTTTCAGAGCCAGAGTTGCCACAAGCGGATCTTGTCGCGTTTTTTGGAGCTTGTTTGCATTTTCCCAGTTCACCAATAGCGCGTTTGTCGATGAGACATACGTTGGGGGGAATCAACAAGTAACGTTAATCACGCACTGGCATTCAACCGAATGGAGACTGTACCCCAGTGAATATGAGCTGTCGTCCACAGTCGCGCGCATATTTTCGCAGTACAAAATAGTGAAATTTATTTCTTCAACTCCCCTTCGTATTTGAGTGTCATTTCTTCATTAAAATTAAAAACGCCTTCAAGAATAGAAAATTTCAGTTTCTTTTGGGCTTGTTTTGTGATGATTATTTGCTTGTTAGCTCGGTAGCATCTGCAAACTGTGTTTGACGCTCAGAAAAACACACCACCACTCGGCGCACCGCAATGTTCGGGAAACTTCTCGATTGCGATAAGATTGCGGCCCGACGACACCAGTAGTTCGGCAGTTAACGCGAGCGCCCGCGATGTCATTCGCGCACAAGAGACGATGCGTATCGGTGAACAGTATTAATTAATAATAATTGTTGGGGTATACGATTACGAGAGATAGTGGCGGGCTCCGGAAATTTCGACTACCTGCAGGGGTTCTTTAACGTGCACCTAAATCTAAGCCTCGAGCATTTTCGCCTCCATCGAAAATGCGGCCGGGATTCGGTCCCGCGACCTTCGGCTTGTACAGTACTCACGGATAGAAATGGAGCAATTACGTAATGCGCACACTCAGTTCGTCTCCACAGTCGGCTCATATTGGAGTAATTTGGACAGAGCCAATGTTATCTTCAGATTGGTCGCCACGTGAAGTTGTTATCTCGAGCAACTGCGAATACCATTCGAATCACTTTACGTTTCCATTGCAGAAGGGTTGAGAGGTGCGCTAGTTGGTTGTGAAATATTGGCAGCGCAAACTAACAGGACACAGCAGGAGCGAGACACAAACAAGCGCGCACTAGGATTTACCCACAGAAGACGCATACAGCAGAAAACACGAGGGGAAAGGGTCCACCGAAATGTCCAGAAAGGACATTCTAAACGCGATATAGAAGGTCTGGAGCCCTGGCATTGATTCACTCATTTCACACTTGGAAGCTGTGCAAAACCGTGCCTGTCGTTTCATATACTCTCTCACCGAAGAAGCAGCGTAACCGCCATGAAATCAAGTCTCTCTCATCGCAGGTCTGTAGCTTCATTATGTCTTTGTCATAAAATTTACTATGTAGTGGAGCAGATTCACCAACTGGTATGCGAAAGACGATGACAAAAGGGCGATTGCGCGTGATGAGCCTGTGCTGTCATTCTTCGTCACGAATCCATCGTATAAATAACGCTCACCGATAAACTTGGCATTTGGTGCCATGCTTACACAGCCTTCCTCGTCAAGAAAAAAAACATGGCTCCCATCGCCGCTTAAACAAGACTTACAAGAAATGCTCCTTTCTATGAAAAAGGCTTCCGCAATCTCCCTACTTCATGATGGGCGTACAGAACAGACGTGCGCGAAAAGTGAGGTGCAGGTGCAGACCTTAGCCCCTGTCACGAGACGATGGAATGCAATAAACCACTGGTTTAAATTCTGGGCCCCGTTAGTTTGCGCTGCCAATAATATTCCACAATGAGTTTCGGGGGCACAAGCAGTACACAGATCTTCCTACAATAACTCTGGCGCTGCGATCGTCCAGCCACCGTGGGAACCGTGCCTAGTATTCGTACTCGCGGGCTTCGAACACACTGGCGGCTTTGTTTATCGTTGTGTTTTGGTTTTGTTTCGGACAAGATAACGGATAATTGTGAACTTCGTGAGGCGATTTGGGTTGGTAAGCCTGAAAAGGTCAAGGTGGCGAATTTCTTGACCAGGCTGTGAGAAAATAGCGAGGCTGAATTGTTCGAGAAATGTATGGACGCACAGAACAGCTGCGTCAGCATGCCCTCTCCGCCGCTCTCGTAGAAAGAGCTGCTGGAGTTTTTGCGAAACCTTTTATCACCATTTCATTATGAGAGACGCCGTAGTGGAGGGCTCCGGAAATTTCGACCGTCTGGTGTTCTTTAAAGGGACATAAAGAGAAAAACGATTTTCCCCTTATTATGTAGTAAAGTGCAATTTCACACTCCCGAAAACACCACTCTTACCGAAAGGAAAATGCGGCTGGAGACTCCACCTTGAGATTCCCGCACCGTGACGTCATAGATTTTGACGGCATCTAATACGTCCTACGTAGTTTCTAATCGGTAAAAATGAAGCAGCTTGTCATCTGTGGGTGCCGCAGACCTAACGTACGAAGTTTCAGAAAATTTCACATGTTGCGAAAATACGAAAAATACATTCGTGACGTCACGCGCGGAGATTTAGGCGCGAAACTTAATAATGAAACTTCAACCTTGATTTTATCCGCAAATAATGAACTTATGATAGTGAAACTTACTACATTACAGATCTCACAGTACAGTTTATAAATCTAAACAAGCCATTGTTTCAGTTTAGTGTCCCTTTAACGTGCACCTAAGTCTAAGAACACGGGCCTCGAGCATTTTCGCCTCCACCGAAAATGCGGCCGCCGCGGCCGGGATTCGATCCCGCGACCTGCGGGTCAGCAGTCGAGCTCCGTAACCATTAGACCACCGTGGCGGGATCCATATTCCATTTATCTGCTGGCGTAAAGCGTTCGTTCGTTGCTTATTTACTAACGGTGTACAATCTTTTAACGATTATTCTTCTACGAGAAACGTGTTGCATAGAAACGTCTAAATTAAATCGTATTGTATAGTTGCACACAGCGTCGTAAAACACCCAATCAAACTGTTGAGACTTCTAGCTCCGATTGCCTGTTGATTAGCAACTTAAAAAGAGACCTTAAAAAAGAAATATCAGCAATTATCAAACAATCACAGTGAATAAGTACAGAAACAGGGCACCCCTATTAGCTATGACAATTAATTAGGCATGAAGTATAGACTGTTGGGCGAGTTGGTAAATCATGATGAAAAACAGCGCCAAACAAACGTGGGACAAGACGAAGAAACTTACAGGACAAGCGCATACTACAGCAAGCGAACTTTTATTGGAAGTTGAATAAAACTTGTGTCGGGCCTCGTTGGTACATAGCATGCAAGGTTAAAACTTGAGCGCAAACAGCTGTGCTCGACGATTTCGCGAGACGGTGATGATCGGCAGAAGCGACAATGAACATGGTGGAACACACAGCGCCACGTGACGTCCAAGTTCGCTCTATATAGTATTGTGAACAATGAACACGCTCGGCTCGCCTTGGAGAAGGGAGCTGATTGTATCCGAATTGACATCTTCGATAGATGGCGCTGTTCTTGCGTACGCAATACGTCTTGCTACGCGTGCGCATTCCTGTGCGTTGTTGCGAGATGAATAAAGCGCTCGTCTCTTCTATTCTTCGCGCTCCGTCTTGGTTTGCGCTCAAGTCTTCACCTTAAGTATAATTGGAAATATAGGAAGCAAAACCGATGGAGGAGGCGAACGTGTACTTATGCCGATTTAGGTGTTGTAACTGTCGTCTTCCTATAGGTAGACGCCGTTCATCATCATCCTCACGCTCGAGGGCACGAAGCTATCTGTTCGTTCATGTTTCGTTTTCGGGACGTGCCGTCTCTGCTAGACAGTCTGGTAGCCGGCGGACCTTGAGGTCCACCACATGGTGCCGACGGGATCGTCTTAACGACGCCAACCTCATCGAGACCTTTGGCGAAGAGTTCCCGGCTGAACCATGGAACGGCTACTCCGAAGTGCCTCCGCTCGCAACTGGATGCCAAGAAGCGCGGAAGGCCTCCTAAGAGAACAGCAGCTGTCATCTTCACAGGTCAGCGTTTCAATTGACCGCGGACAGATAGCGAAGATCGACGAGATGACGATCTGCTCGAAACAGAGAGAATAGGCGCGAGCAATTGCGGGCACGTCACATGGACGGTTTGAGCTTCTGAGCGACCGTGCGTCCCAAGCCCGACGAAGAGCCGCGCTTCCGTCGGTGTCAGCTAGTCGAGACTGCCGCGACTAGAGTTGCAGAAATTCGACGGCAATGGCATCCATTTTGGATGCAGTTCTCGACGGCAGTGCACAATAATGAAGACTACTTGAGCACGCTTGTCACTGGAGCTGCCGCTATATCCGGGCAACGGGAGAGTGCTATGAAGACGCAGTGGACATCCTCAAGACGGGGACGACAGGATTATCGTTCAGGAACATCTCCGAAGCCTCTTCAGTCTTGTCGTCTTCTAGCACCACCGAACTTCGAGACCTCTACGACCAAGTCCATGTGAGGTGTCTTAAAGCTCTTGGAACAAGCCCCTCGACATACTGCTCCATGCTACGGGAGATTCTCTTGCGAGCCTTACCATCAGACTTGGTGCTGAAGTACCATGAAGTTCAGAAGCCGACTACAACGATCGCTGCGGTATCCACGACACAAGCGCAAAGGGGCCCAGTGGACAGGACGACGAAAGCAGAGAAAGAGCTGCAGAGACTTCTGGAGTACTCCGAACATCAGCTTCATTGCGGAGAAACTCTGACGGCATATGCATACTTGAAAAGGCCCGAAGCTGCAGAGGGGTCACGGCGAGTAGGACATCGTATCTTGTCATCAGCAGCAGCTCTATCAAGTGTGTTGGGGAAGCCTGACCTATGCCTCTTCTGCAAGTCTGCAACGGGCGCTAAACACAACAACACTGTACGCAGTCAAGAGAGCAACGCCTGGCAACGCTGTACGCAAGCGTTCCTTTTGTAATCAATAAAGCAGTCTTCGTGTGTCCACCGCCGTGTGCAGACGCTCTTACAAGACGCTCGATACATGGTGTCAGAAGTGGGATACGAACCCACGCCCACATTCGTGGACCAGAACTTTAGTCTGGTGCCTTACTTTAGATGTTCGACTTCAGGAAAGTTAGAGTAGGCGTCATAGACAACCAAAAAATTTTTTCCAGCATGTTGAAAAAGATCTGCACCAACTCCAGCCCACGGCAAGTCAGGGACGGTGCGCTGGAGAAGGGGCTCGTCAGGTTGCCGATAAGCAAACTTCTTACAGAGGTGACACCTGTCAATAAGATGGGCAATACCTGTTGCCATTCCTGGCCAGTACATCAGTTTACGGGCCCTCGATTAGCATTTTCCTAAACCGAGATGCCCTTGGTGCACTCGTTGAAGCATCTCCGTGCGCATGCTTGCAGGTACCACCACTTCGCCTGGCCTACACTCACGGATTCCAGCAGAGTGAAACAGCCTCAGAAAGCCGCATGTTACCGACAGGCGTTCAGTGTTCTTCGTTTTTTCAGTGCATTTTGTGCGTCGCGCTTTCAAAGAAAGGAGGATGCAACGGGCGCTAAACAGAACAACACTGTGCGCAATCAAGAGAGCAACGCCTGGCAACGCTGTACGCAAGCGTTCCTTTTGTAATCAATAAAGCAGTCTTCGTGTGTCCCCCCGCCGTGTGCAGACGCTCTTACAAGACGCTCGATACAAGCGCTTGTGACTCACAAGAACTCGAGCAGAATACGCCGCTTGTCTAACTGCACGGCGAGGCGAACCTTTCCACAGTGTGGTATTTCGCCACCCCCATAATGACGCAAGACGCTCCTCGTGGGGTACGGCTGCTGCTTAGTACCGAGCCTGTTGAACAGTGAACGTGGCAGTAAGTTAGCCTGCGCTCCGGTGTCGACCTTCAGCTGCACCTTCTTCCCTTCGATCGAAGCATCGTGCCGAAGTCTGCGACAACGAAGTCAGTTTGACAGACAAGAAAGAAATGCTCATCAAGATGCTACCGATGTTTGAAACAAGGTCATAAGGCAAGGGAGGAAACCAAAAATGCGACAGATGTTCTCGACGACATCCATGTGTGACCCGGACTTCCGGAAGAAGGCAAGAGATGCTCCTCCGACAGCAGTCAACTTATTGTTACAGTCCTTGACGGCGACAGTTGCATCGAAGCATCTCGCCAACTTGGCTGTTGCAAGAAGGAACTGTGACAGTTGGAGTATTCGGAGGTCACAAACAATGAGCGTCTTCGAAGAAACTGCGAAGCAACCGATCCTAATCGCAGCCGTAGAGGACATCTGCAGCGAGCGCATTCCAAATAAGATGAAGGGTTGGAAGCCCTTCCCTCTAGGAAGGAGAAAACGAAAACTCCATTTCCTTGCTTGTGCGGTCCGACTACTACTGGCGCTTTGTGACCGGTGCCGTGAGAAGCGTGTGCAACCGATGGAAAGCGCTGTGAACACTAAACTATGATGGACTGTGCAAGGTCCGCTGCCTCTCGCAGGTAAAATCATTCACTGTTCAACCGCCGCAGTACTTCGAACCTGCATCGAAAAAGACACTCTTTCGGACACGAAATTTTCGAATCTTGATAGTATCGGCGTCAAGGATGAAGAAAGTATCTCAGATAGCGAACAGACACTGCAAGAATTCGAGCCACATATAACTAAAAAGAACGGTCGCTATCAAGTTCGACTTCCTGGGAAGGAAAACTGTAGAACTTGAAGACAATTTCTCTGTGGCCAAAAAACGCCTTGGAAATTTGATGCGCAAGCTCATGAAAGACCACAGCCTTCTGGAAAAATACGACAAGACCATTCGTGTATATCTGGAAGAAGGGTCAGCAGAAAGAGTTCAAGTTACACTCGTGAGCACCGATCGTGCTACATGCCGCACCGAGCCGTGGAAGAGAGGACTACAACAAAGATTCGCATCGTTTTCGACGCGTCCTCACATAAACGTGGGGCGAAATCACTGAACGACAACTTGGAACGAATCTAAGCCCCGCCGTAGCCACAGTGCTCTTGCGTTTCCGGAGATCGCAATGACGGCAGATGTGGAAAAAGCATCCCTTCAGATAGGCCTACAGGACAGATTCCCTCCGATTTCTATGGTTCTCCTCAGACCATTACCAGAAATCTGGAGAATGGCCAGAGTGGAGCAACTTCAAGCCCTTTTCTTTTGACGGCCACCTTGCAACACCATTTCCGGTGCGCCGAGAATCGGTACAAAACAACGGCTCTCCTGCTTCAGAAATCCATCTACATGGACGACCTCCAGCTGACACAACACAAGATGCTATTAGGATGCATGAAGAAATAGTGAGGATATTCCAAGATGCTTCTATGAACAGCCTCTTCCGAAAGCGAGAAGAAGACTTACAAACCTTCTGGAAACGTTGGCAGGAAGAATATTTGGTTGAACTAAGAAACTTGGCCGTCAACAAAGCGAAACGCACTGACTTACTGAAGGAAGGACACTTAGTTCTTATCGGCGACAAGCAACGCCCTCGGCAAGTTTGGGTGATGGCAAGACACCTACATAACGGACGTGATGGAAGAGTTCGCTCCTGTTCTCTCCAGTTGCCGGGCGGAGCAGAAGTCAACCGCCCTGTTCAAATGATCCACCCACTGGAAGTTGAGCGACGCCATCTGCGGGAAGATGTTGTAACTTTCGTCTTCATCTGCCTAGCAGACGCCGTTCATCATCATCAGAGGGCCATCTGTTTCTTCTTCGTTCCATTAAAATGATCGTTTCGGACGCGCCGTCTCTTGTCACGACAGCCTACTGGTAGCCTTGAGGTCCGGAGCACAGCGGTTATCATATCGCGGTTTTGGGACCCCGCAACAATTATCATATACAGGAGTCATCTCCAGACGGCAGGTGAGCTCGTTGAAGCTTTCTTAATTTTGAAAGCTAAGCCGTCTCTTGCGTTAAACAAGGCAGGTACCCGGATGCGCGTTCTGATCGCGGTGAACATGCTTTCTTTTTGATTTTTTTTCAAAAAAAAAGTTCAGTTGTTAGTATGCGCTTGTCCTGTAGTTTTCGTCGTCTCATCCCACGTTTTCTTCGCGCTATTTTTCATCACCATTAGTAACAGCGCAAAAATTTGGTTAAAAAGAAATATCGTGAGCAAAATAGAAAGGCGCGGTTATCGCAATGAATAAGTACAGCAACAGAGTACAGGCGGCAGCCTATGACAATTAAATAGGCATCAAGTATCATCAACTTATATGCCAAAGCTAGACAAGAAAAACACGCAGTGGCTATGGAAAATAGCGTACAAGAGCTCGTTGGAACGCTCATGAGAAAAAACGTTGCATTTGGCATAACAATGTTTCCCTAATGCCTTTCCTAACATCTTTATGAGGGTTCCCAATGATTACCATTATCATCACTATTTTATGCGATGTAATAAGCACAAGTTTTGTTACTGACCCCTCCAGGCACGGCCGCATTATTACGTGTCTGCCCTCAACATCGCCTTGGCATAACAGAAAGCTCTGTGGAATGTAAATAATCAAACAGCAGCAGAAATGGCGCAGACAGTTAAGAGTAAGAATAAAGCCGAGAGCTTATTTTGGCAGCACGTCGCGAAAAACATATTGACATATAGCGGTCAAAAATTGACCGCTAACGCTACCGTAAGCATTTCCCGCTATACTAAAACTCTCTACGGTAACGCTAAATCTGAAAATAGCGTGCGTGCGGTACACGATGCGGGTCTTTTAGCGTACTGCGCACGCGCATTTGGATGCCGCTATTCCGCTAAGCCCACTATCTCGCTAAGCCCGCTAAACTACAACTGTCTAATATAGCGTTTTAGTTTGGCGTTTTTACGCTCCGCTCAGCAGCTAAGCGGAGCGGGGGGCACGTGTGCGCATGCGCTCTCCGCTTAGCGGAGAGCGCATGGATTTCATTTGACAATATGGATTTTCATTTTATATAACGAGCCTGAACTTGTCCAGAGGGCGCTGCAACTGTGAAAGTTGCGCTCCGCAGTGGAAAACGCACAACTAGAAGCAAAAAACCGTCCGCCGCGAACTCGGAGCGGAGCGGGCCGTAAGGACGTCAAACTTATCTCGTTGTACGTACTCGGGCTCTTCGGCTCGTTGCCATCGCTTCGCAGCCATTTGTTGTTTCCAGTGGAAGTTGTCTGTTGTGGGATTTCTAAGGCCCGTTTATGACGATGATAGTTTTTTGGTATGGGATGAAGAAGGAACGACTGGCTTCGCAGTTAAAACTTTTCACTTGGCCGCAATGACATTTTGAGCAAGCTGGTACGTTAAGACACTGAAAACACAATGTAAACAATTTTCACCGATAAACGATTACGTAGGCACTATAGATGTGACGTCACGCGGGAACTTGACGCCGGCTGTAGGTCTTTCCTGTTGTCTTTTTTTAGTTTTTCTCTTTACTTCTATTTTTCTTCCTACTTTTTTTTCTTTCCTTTCTCTCTATTTGTCGCTTGCTTATTCCCCTTTCAATTTCTACAGGTGGTTTGTGTTGCCGTGTTTGCCGAGCCATAGCAGTAATTATGCTCGAAGGAAGAAAACTTACATTAATATCATCATCAAGGCCTTCGAAGAACAAGAGGAAGTAGACTTCTCTTTGGCGCGAGCGCGCGCTCACTATGCTACGCATGGCTATGCTATACGTGGTTTTGCCAGCGTTACGCCAAGCGACAACGACAGCGTACGACAGAATACGACAGTCTGGCCCCCTAAAGTGCTCAGCACTTAAAATCGCTTACCTCTATAGGTCCCTTAAAGCGAGTCCTCGACGAGGCGCAGTTTCAAGAGAGTTCTCTGAGCAGGGTTCATATTTTCTGTCGAGACTCGCAACAGAAGCCCTGGCACGTGGGCAGTTGGCGTTATTACATGCAATATAAAAACGAACACGAGAGGAGCTTCAAGGAGAACTAGGGGTCATCTTGCATTCAATGCAGACGCTATCTTTGACACTATACCAATCACTGTGCCTACGGACAAGCTTTCGAAAAAAGAAAAAAAAGCTGCAGTAAGCAATTACGACGGTAGGTAGCAAATATATATACCGTCGAAGCTGTTTAACATCGCTGCCTTTTCACTGATTGTAACCCACTGAATTATTTGTAAATACGCCGTTTGAAAGAGGACGCCATTAAAAATATCACGTCCTCCCACATCACGTCCCTTTCTGATCCCAAACTCGAAACATCCTTTAACGCTTGCTCAGCAGTGGCACAGCCAGTCTAGGGTTTGGAGCAATTTTAGGAGTAAGAAAAAGGCTATTTTAGAGCAGATTTGGAGCAGAAGGAACTGTGTTCAGAAGCAGCTTTGGAGATGAAAAAATGTGTACGTTTGAAGCAGACAAAATACAGTTCAAGATCACTTGGAGCAGTACGTGTCTAAAGTTTTCGCGAATACTCTTATTAGTGCGGAGACAGTAAACGCTGCTGCTGCAATGTAAACAACAAGGAGACAGTCAGAGAGCAGCCAATAATGAGGCTCTTGACACTAAAGGCTAGCGGCTCGATTCGAACCGGCAGCGTGGAAACTGCGGAAGAATCAGCTATCGCATTGGCAATAGCTTCCACGCAGGCTAAAAATGTCATAAGCGACTCTAAGGCCGCAGTCAGAAATTTCGCCAGAGGGCGAATCTCGCCGGAAGCACAAAGAATATTGGTCAATTTTCGAGACCACAGAAAAGTCCAAATTATTTGGGCGCCGGCACACTCCTCTCTTCCTGGCAACGAGGCGGCTCACACCGCGGCTCGAGGACTTACACGCCGAGCCACTGAGACGCCCCCACTAGGCTGGAGAGGAGAGCGCATGGTTGCCTACAAAGAAATCACAAACCATTATCGATTGGAAAGGACCCGGTATCCTCCCGCGCACCACACACTTACCAAGCAGCAAGCGGTGGCCTGGCGCCTCCTTCAAACAAACACGTACCCGAACCCGGTGGCCCATAGCCACTATTACCCAGGCCAGTACACCGACAGGTGCAAACTATGTAAGAACAGGGCGGACCTACCCCACATCCTGTGGGCCTGTCCAAAGGCGGTCCAACAGGGTCGCATAATTAGAACGCATGAGCAGTGGGAGACCGTGCTGCTCAGCACAGATCCAGAGGAGCAGCTCTGGGCAGTCCGACGGGTCGAAGACGCCGCCAGGGCCCAAGGGCTCCTGGCTGACGCCTAGGCGTGGGATCCACATCACCGAGGCCGCCGGACTGTTAAAATAAAGTTTCTTCCTCCTCCTCCTTGACACGAAAGAATGTCGCCTCACTACTGGCGTTGCAATGAAGCATGAATGCGCGTGCACTCAACGTCATTTTTGTCGACCGAAGCATGTTTCGAGAAACTGCCAAAGCGGCCCTAATGCAAGGGTCTCGGGAGTCTAGGATTAGAACAAAGATTGTTGGCGGGCCAGTTGGTACATACTGAGCGAGAGACAGCGCTCCTAGACGGGACGAAAAGTTACACGTGTAACTTTTCGTCCCGTCTAGGAGCGCTGTTTCTCGCTCAGTCTAGGATTAACGGCTTCGAATGGGCAGCGCACAAGACACGGATACAAAAGATAGCGGCGTAGAATGCCACGTTTATTCTGGAACACACAAGAATATTATATATTGTATAGACAACTTGCCCACGGCAAGCTATCTTTTCGTCCACTTTTCTTTCTTCACATTTACTACTAACAACGTCCCCTATACTTTCCTTGGCATTACTTAGTTCTCATTAATATTGTGCCTAACAAGGAAAAACAAGCCCCCCACTTCTTTCCTTCAAGAATATATCACAACGACCTCACGCTCATATCATGACATTAATAAAATATTTTAAACTATCAAGAAAAAGCACTGATACTACTGAGCAGAGAATACCTGAATTCTGATGATGATGATTAGTGGGGTTTTGTGGCGCAAGGGGCCAAAGAGCGCCATGTCTTTGATGTGGTGTTTGAGATGGCCAATGATTATGATGATGACAGGGTGTATTACGGCTGCATAGAGGCCTAAAATCACGCGCTATATAGAAGCGTAAAAGCTGTGTATAGAGTATAAAAATATGGCGGCGATACGTGATGTGATCTATGGACGTAGAATGAATTGCAAGTAAGTATGATATCTACAGATGGGAGACATGAAAACAGCACGAATGCCTCCTCAAGGCCTTTGACGCCAAAGGCAGGGAGGCAGGTGCCTTTTTAATAGAGCTGCCGCAGCAACATTCTCCTTTCGGAGGTTGTGCTACGGATTACCAGGGTATATAACCTGAAAGCTATTAATTTCTTTTAAAAATGCCAACACAGACTGGTGTTTAAAAAGCGGTTCGCTTCCTATGAGCATCGATGGATGTAGTGGTATTTGTTCTCGGAATGCTAATGGGAAGTACTTCTTTCTTATATTATCTAATTCAGTGCATTGGACAAGTATGTGCAGGACAGTGAGTGGTTGACCACATTTATCACACAAAGGTGGGTCACCACCGGACAAAAGGTATGCGTGTGTGCTGTGTGCATGTCCTGTTCTTAATCTGGCGAGTGTTACTTCTGTGTGGCGTGACTTCGATACTGGCGGCCAATTCGCGAGATGTGGCTTGATGAGATGAAGTTTATTTTGCGTTTGCCTGTCCCATAACCGCTGCCAATAGTCCCTCAGCTTTCGTTTGAGGAAAGGTTTGAGGTCAAGTGCAGGGACACCTATGGATGTATTGGCAGTGCTTTCGTGGGCGGACGCAGCTAGCTGGTCGGCCAACACGTTTCCCTGTATCTCGCGGTGCCCTGGCACCCAGCAGATTACGACATGCTGTTTTAGAGCGTAGACCGTGCACAGGAGTGAGTAGATCGAGACGAGCATAGGGTTTTTGTGTCCTTTCAGAGTTTTGAGGGCTTTGACCACGCTCAGGGAATCGGTGTATATTACTGATCTTTGTAATTTTAGTTGTTGAATGTGTTTAACGGCCGCAACTATCGCATAAGCTTCTGCTGTGAAGATGCTGGTGTTAGGATGCAGAGTACCGGCATCTGAAAAAGATGGACCGATCGCTGCGTAGGACACAGAAGTGTGAGTCTTTGAGGCATCAGTAAAAAATTCTGGACATGAGTATTTATCCTGGAGTTCGAGGAAGTGTGTACGGATATGTGCAATAGGCGCGTGCTTGGTAACTTCTACGCAGGATATATCGCAATCTATGAGCTGCCACTGCAATGGCGGGACATATGCAGCGGGAGCTGCCAAACGGTGTTCAAGCAGTGGCACACCCGTTGTTTCAGCTAGACCCCTCACACAAAGTGCGTAGGGCTGTCTCATAGCAGGGCGGTTGTCAAACAGGACAGAACTGGACAAGTCATTGATAGTGGAGTGTACACGGTGTTCGTTGTTCGCGTTCACCTTGAGGAAGTATACAAAAGATAGGTACGATCTCTGGAGATGCAGCGACCACTCGTTCGAGTCAACGTACAGGCTATCCACGGGGCTAGTGCGAAAAGCGCCCGTGGAAAGACGAATGCCTAGGTGGTGGACAGGGTCAAGCATCTTCAAGGATGTTGGGGTCGCAGACTGATAAGTGATCGCCCCGTAATCCAGGCGCGTTCGTATGAGGCTTCTATACAAGTTCATCAGACATTTCTTGTCACTACCCCATGTAGTGCGTGACAACACTTTCAGGATATTCATGGTTTTTAAACACTTGTTTTTTATGTACTTGATGTGTGGTATGAAGGTTAGTTTCGTGTCCAATATTAGGCCCAGGAACTTGTGCTCGGTATTTACGGAAAGACGTTGACCATGCAGGTCAATGTCAGGGTCGGAGTGAATCCCTCTCTTCCTGGAAAACAAGACGCACGCGCTGTTTTGCGGATTTAGTCGGAACCCGTTTTCTTCTGCCCATTTGGAGACCTTGTTCAGGCCAAGTTGAACCTGCCGCTCGCACATTGCGAGATTACATGATTTGAAACCAATCTGCACGTCGTCTGCATAGGTGCAGTAAAACATATTGCATGGAATGCACAGTCGCAGGGAATTCATTTTGATGATAAAAAGTGTGCAACTCAGGACACCACCCTGAGGCACTCCAGTTTCCTGTACAAATGTGTGAGACAAAACATTCCCCACTCGGACATGGAACGTGCGTTCAGACAAATAACTTTCGATTATGGTCAGCATATTACCTCGGACACCCAAGTGTGAGAGGTCTCGCAGTATGCCGAAGCGCCATGTGGTGTCGTAAGCCTTTTCCATATCGAGGAACACCGAAAGAAAGAATTGTTTATGGACGAAAGCTTCACGGATTTGTGCCTCGATACGTAAAAAATGGTCAGTGGTGTATCTACCCTCGCGAAATCCACACTGGTATGGATCCAGCAGATTGTTTGTTTCCAGGAAATGTAGAAGTGGGCGGTTAATCATCTTTTCGAAGAGCTTACACAGGCAACTTGTTAGTGCGACCGGCCGGTAACTGGTAACGGAAGATGGATCCTTGCCTTGCTTTTGAATCGGAATGATAATGGCTTCCTTCCAGGCAGAAGGGATCTCGCCGGAAAACCAAACAGGGAAAGGAGGGCCTTTTGAGTTTCAGAAGGCAGGTGTTTTAGCAGTTCATATACGACCCGGTCAGAGCCAGAGGCACATTTATTGGAAGCAGTTAAGTGACGCCTGTAGCTCAGCTAAGCAGAAAGGTGCATTGTATGCCTCGTGTTTTGTGGGTTTCCGCTCTAGCTTCTGTTTTTCAATTCTTGTTTTGTGTCGTTGGAAAGGAGTTTGCCTTTCTCGATAATGTTTCATGATAGTCTATCTGCCTTAGTTAACCGGCCCTTCCCGTTTTGCCGTGGTTGTCGCTTTGCCTTGACACGCATGCGTTGATCTCTTGTTTGGTGTATTTATATCCTTCCCTTTTCAATAAATCTTTTAGTTGCGAGTAAGCGCTTGTCTTGTGTTCCTTTCTCGTATTCTGTCTTCGTTGGAGTGCGCTTAAAACAGTTATACCATGCTTGGAGAGCTACTAGGGGCTTTTAGCTTGTACGTATACTTTTTTACGTTACCGTGTTACCGGTTACCGGATTGCGTTTTCCGTCTTACCGGAACGCATGCTGCAGAAAAGTTTTAGCTCCTCATACGTGAACGTTTACGTGCGTGCGTAAACGTAAACCTTTACGTTTGCGCAAACCACCAAATGGTGATGATAACTGCATTTAAACTATAGTTGATTTAGATAAGATTTAATAATCGCTTGGGCAAAATAATAACAGAGGTTTTTAGCGTGTACAGTATCTCGGTTTACGAAAAAGGGTGCAAAAATATCGGGTTAGCGACGATGGTGTCGACATCTTGTGACGCTTCGTGCTACGACAGTCATGAACACGTTTGTTATCATCTAGTATTTGAGGGTGAAAATGATGAAGAAGGCAACTCATTCATAATTATTTCACTGCAAGGCATTTACGCAAGGAGTAAAATGCGCGATGTTTCTGCAATGACAATTTTGTGCTTGCCTGTTTCACATTGACGCCGCTAGATGGCGCCACCTATCCAGCCTGTCGGGGGTTTTAGGCGCTTTAGGCCTCTCACGTTTACGTCACTCTAGCTTCGGTAAGCCGGCTGAAACAAGGTGATTGCAATTCGCATTCGCACTTCGGCTTATTTTGATTGGCTCGGCGGCAGGAGTCTCCGCAAATTGAATATCGCGCGTAGCCACGAACAAAGGTGGATTTGCGAGGTAGGGCCGCAAACGTAAAGCCTATCCGGCGAGTAGTGTTTACGTTCCGTAAAAAGTCTACGTTCCGTAAAGGCCCGCGCATGCGCAGATTCCTTCCGGTATCCGGTAACACGGTAACGTAAAGAAGTATACGTACAAGCTAAAAGCCCCTACTTTCGCGAGTATGTGCTGAGGACGGTCCTATGCGAAGTACCGTAGTTACTCGATTGTAACGCGAGGGGTAATATTAATTGTTGGGGTTTAACGTCCCCAAACCACGATATGATTATGAGAGACGCCGTAGTGGAGGGCTCCGGAAATTCCAACCACCTGGGTTTCTTTAACGTGCACCTAAATCCAAGTACATGGGCCTCGAGCGTTTTCGCCTCCATCGAAAATGTGGCCGCCGCGGCTAGGATTCGATCCCGCGACCTGCGGGTCGAGCACCTTAGACACCACACCATTGCGGCGGGTTATCGATAGTTACAGCTCTCGTACTACGTCACAGAAGCTGTCTCACTGCGCGGTTTCCTTTAAGGTGTTTTCAACAGCCCGTGTGTATGCCTACTAAATGCTCGTATCACAGTCTTTTAAAAGGGGTATACTGACACCATTTTTCGGAGGTGTGTTTACACTGCCATACAAAATCTCCTGTATAGAGGAGCGGCTCTGAGCAAGTGTGAGGCTCAGCGAATGTTACTTTGTTTTGATGTTAAACCTACCGACATCGTGGTGACGTCAGGCACCAAAATATTCAAAATGGCCGCTTGTGCGTAACAGACGGTGCCGGTTCACGATATCTTGCACGTGCCGAGAAGCCGTGTTGTGAAGACTAGCTTTCAAAGACACTCGCTCCCGAGGGCTTTCATTTGACGCAGAACGGAACATTTTCGTGCCCCTTTTTTAAAGAAAGTTTTTGAAGCTGGCGGTGAAGCGTGCAATAAGTGCCCAAGAAAGGCCGGCGTAAAGCGGAGATTAGTGGAGTCAGCGCAAACATGCCTCCGCGCCCTAACGACGTCGAGGGGACCGTTTGCAAACTTGCGGTCGGACGTCGTCGTCTAAGCCTTTGAGGAACCAAGTGGTCATTATTGACTTGCGGTCAGTAATGGAACATGCGCAGACAGCACCGTTTTTTTCTAACAGTCTTGTCCAGAGCAGTGCACGCGTGACGACAACGAGACATAACATAATGTTCACGCAACGTAAGCTGCTTAGAATAACGGAGAGCTGAGCCTTTTCTCTGCTCATCTGAACGATCCTTAATTGCTATTTCTTTGTTCCATGCTACAGGCGGCCTTTGTAGTGTCTTGACTTCTTTGTCGTGTCCGTGCTTGCACGCCCTGTCTATTTAGAATGAATACTAAGCTTGCTGCAACCTTTTCAACACCAGCTTCAAATATCAGGCTCGTGGTGATTTCCGGAGCGCCAGCCCATGTGCATCGGTGAAAAGCAAACCTTTTTTTTCTTTTTTCAGATATTAAAAGTCTTCTTGATTGCGGCATTCGTAAACGCAAGGATACCGCCGCTCTCGACGCTTCTCTGGAACCGACCTCTCGAGCCGATCTCGAAAGTTAAGATATGTGCTTTCGTTCGCAGTGGCGCATGTTTTCGCTGCACAAAATAATTACTGATTTTTCAACTCCACTTCGTATTAGAGTGACATTTTTTTTTTATTCTAATGAAAAATATTTTCAACCATGGGAAAATTAATTAAACTTCCGCTTCTTCTGGGCTTCATCGCGATAGTTACTCCACTTTCGGGGGGCTTCTTTTGTGATTATTGTTAGCTCGATACATCTGGCAACTCTGACAAAATCCCGCCACGGTGGTCTAGTGGTTATGGTGCTCGAGTGCTGACCAGCAGGTCGCGGGATCGAATCCCGGCCACGGCGGCCGCATTTTCGATGGAGGCGAAAAATGCTCGAGGCCCGTGTGCTTAGATTTAGACGCACGTTAAAGAACCCCAGGTGGTCAAAATTTCCGGAGCCCTCCACTACGGCGTCTCTCATAATCATATCGTGGTTCTGGGACGTAAAACCCCGATTGTTATTCACTCTGACAGGCGCGCATATATGTGCACGAAATCGGATACGCGCGCCTGTCAATGCGCAGTATACCACTGCACATAGGTCGGCACGAAAATGGGGAATACACTCAGATTCACTCGTGAAATATATGTTGAACTTGGGGCTCAGACTCACAAAAGTTTTCCTCGGCAGCACTCCCTCAGACTGAGTGAAACTTATCTCGGCCGGACTCAATTGGCTCACCGAAGCATTACTCACTCAGTCAGGCTCTGAGTAAGTTTGTCGATCTATGCCACTGCGAATGCTTGCCGCATTTCGGGTTTCATTCGACGCCGATACGTGTGCACACGACACACTTGTCGCCTTTCCCTGTCTTCCGATGGCCTTGCCCACTTTATTATGCGCTATTATTTAACAGCGCGTTTACGCCTTGCCACGAACCAGCGTTTTTCAAACCATGCGCAGTTCTGAGCAGGTATAAAACACAGTGGCCAGATTCTAACAAGCAAATAATCATCCCAAAATAAGCCTAAAAAGCGGCGCGACTTTCGCAGATAAGCCCAAACCAGCGAAATTTAATGAATACTCCTATTCTTGAAAATATTCTTTAATTATTACGAAACATTGTCTCTCAAGTACGAAGTGGAGTTTAAAAATAACTTTAATTATTTTGTACTGCAAAAATATGCGCAATATGAGCGGAAGCACATATTTACTTTTTGACATTGTCTCCAGGGTACACTGTAAAAAATCGTTGTAAATTTACAAATATTATAAAAAAAATTTTCTGTACCGAGAAAGAAACTTTCTGTAAGTGTGACATGACGGAACTCTGTTAAAAAGAGAAACTGAAATTATCTGTTATTTGCGACCTGGAGTTCTTTAACCAGTTTTGTAGGTAAGTCAGCAACCACCTGATAAAAAAAAAGGTTTTTCTTCCGCTCATATTTAGCATCTGCTCTAATTATACTGCCAACCTTGTGCCCATAGAAAAGTGAGGTCACGTGTGAATGGAGAAATTACAGAAGCGGTGGCGCTGTTCCCCCCAATTCGCTGAGGCAGCGTCTTTCATCGTGACGTTTTTAAGTGCCCAGCACATTAGGGGGCCGGGCTTGCGTAGGCTGTGATCGTATGCTGTCGTCGTCGCTTGGCGTAACGCAGGCAAAACCACGAAGAGCACAGCAGTCTGTGCGCCCTCTCGCGCCAAGGCGAAGTCTTCTTCTTGTTCTTCGAGCGCCTTGATGATAAGTGCGGAGCACTTTAGGGGCCGGGCTGTCGTATGTGGTCGTTGCTTGGCGTAACGCAGGCAAAACCACGTAAAAAAAATATTTAAAAAAGAGGAAGCAAGCGCGAAATAGAAACAGAGAGAAAATAGGAAGAATAGAAAGCGGGAGCACAGGAAATCCGTCATACCTGGTACGTCAGACAGGAAGGTCACGTGACAATTCTTTGAAAATAAAGGCGTGCCAAAGCGATACTGGTCACGAAAAACGGCATGCCGTCTCAAGTACCCAACTGGACCGTTTATTCTTTGCGTTTGGCGTGTAGTGTTAATCTGTTCCTTTGTTAAACTCGAAAGAAGTGCAAAGAACTCGTTCCCTTGTCTGCGAGAAGTAGCGCCGCAGTGGCTGCCGCCTAGTTTTAAGCTGTACATTGAAAGAAAAAGCGGGAATTGCGGCTTCCCTTGAGTACAGCACGAACGGAACAGATAAGCACTACGCACAAAACGCAAAGAATAAGAGGTACATTCAATTATTTGGGACGGCTTGCCGTTTTTCCTGAGCACATTCTGCTGCGCTACGCCTTCTTTCAAAAATTGTCACGTGAGCTTCTGGTCTGACGTACCAAGGATGACAGATTTATTTCGCTCCCGGGTTTTGCCTAGATCAGGGCCTTGAATTTCGGTGATTATTATCTCAAATTACGTGCGTTTTTCGCTATTTTTAAAAATGGGCATGTCATAAACTGCCACACCCTATAACCCTTCCATATAAACAATGGTCCTGAAGCTAATAATTACAAAGTTAATTAAAGCGTTTTTTAATTACTTGAATGTAACTTTAGGTGCGGCAAAGTTTTTCCGCCTTGACGGAGAGTTCGTTTGCGAAGACTACAAGGGCCTGAGTGTCATAGTATTTTTATAAAAAATATTGTCTAAAAAACACCTTGTATCCTGCGGCTGAATCTATATAGCCCACTATCGTCGGTATTCAGGAGTAAAATTTGCATCTGGCTCTTGGAACATTTCATTTGGGCTTGAATTATATCGTAAAACAAGTCTGAATCAGAGCGAATGAACTATATATGAATATTTCGAAACAAAATTATCACCATCCTGGTGCTTCCGTCGATGTCGTTCTTTGTTGCTTGGTCGTAATGACGATAACTGTACTTGTAGCGCAAGTGGTCGTCCCAGGCAAAAGGCGCACCATTCTGGACTATCTGCAGTGTTTGATCGTAGTTGGCATCTACTGAAGGCGTTTAAAAAAGTTTGAGCTCTTCTTGTTATGTCATTTTATGCCACGCCATTTCGGATCACTTATTTTTTAAGGAATAGACCGGTGCCCCATATCTACAATTCAGTTGTCTTCTACTTCAAGTGCATACCATCTTGGAGCGGAACATGACACTGTCGCGCAAAACTTGATAAGAAACCGACAGAAGTGGGAAAGTTGGCCTCTTGCGCGTAATATTCGAGTCTCTCCCTGCAACGTCATGTCCGTCACTAAGTTCCAACTCGCCCAAGAAAAAACTAATTGTAGTACGAAAGCACGATAGGAAAGAGACTAGAGATTGGATGCGGCCATGATGGTTGTTTTGGTCATTATTGTTGACGACGCGCTAGTTTAATTCGTCTGGCTTGATTTGATTGAAGCTGATGCAGGAAATTTTTCATCCGGAACCGCCTTTTTAAGTTCATGCTATAATGAGGTCTTGCCCCATTTTGATTAATATTGTTTTAAAAGTGAAACATACTTAGGCGCGCTTTACGCTCCTGTGAAATTAAGCCTAGTTTGTTTCTCGATATGGCCCTTTTAGAAAAAAATAAAACACACCACAGTTATCTTAGTTATGTATTGCAAATTTAAATTTTGGTAATTGGGCATTATGTTATCCCATCGAAATCATTTTTCAAGTAAGAAATTAAAAGTAATCAATGTACTACGAAATAACAATTACATCGTAAATAATTTGGCAGGAATTTGTTTTCACTGAAAAGTACGAGCACTGATTTTTCTTTTTTTGGACTACCATGATCATGCGCATCTAAAATTGTGAAAGCCAGTCTGCTTACGCTGAAAGGGCCTGGACCTGAAATTATGGCCTGAAAGGGTTGTCTTGAACGGGGTCTTGAATCGCGGACACATTGTGAACGATGTCCTGAATGACAATCAGTGCGTCGTTGTTTATTTTTTCTAATGTGTTTTCCCACTTGTTAATTTTTTCTTGATACTCTCGATAATTCAGCATTCCGTTAATTGGGATATTCTTTTCCGGTCCCGTGAAGTCTGAACTAACGAGCTTTCACTATATATATATATATATATATATATATATATATATATATATATATATATATATATATATATATATATATATATATATATATATATATGCGCGTGTTTGTTTGTATTGTTCCATGAGACCTTGTTCTGTGATGAGCATTATTTCGTTCAGAGTCGTTACACAGCAAGAACTGACATTTTGTGAAGCATAATGTAATTTTCTAGAAATGAACCGCCTTCTGGATCATGAGGTTATTTCTTTTTTCACTGATTCCACTCAGCAGACCTTAAAGAGGCAATACGAGTGTTTCTTGAGCGCTTTACCAACGTAATCGTTGTTGTTCTCAGTGTGCCCAATTGAGTTCACCATAGTGATGCAGCAGCCGATACAAAAACCATCATTATTCTCTTTTAGGGCAATCGCAGCACTGAACCCAGGCAGAGGGACCAAGGTTGAGAAGTCAAGGAAGCAACACTGCCTCGCACCAATAGTGGCCAACTTAATGAAAGCTCTACGAGACCACGAATTTTAAATATGTTCGAAAGCCAGTTCGAATCTACAGTGGCAAGTCGTATGCTGTTTTCATAATTTTGAAGCCGTTTACTTACATGCGGCATTTTCTGTGCATAAATAAAGATGCGTTTTTTTTTATATATATGAAGGAGAATCCAATGAAACGTGCCCGTTTTTAATGCGTTATTTACTAGGGTGCTAGAAACATCTTCCCGCGGGTGTAGCTCCACGAACTTCAAGGCAGTAATTAAATAACACGAAGGCACTAACAGAAGACACATATTCTTTGTTACTTGATATGCACACCAGCACTCACAACGTGTCTTTAAGCGAAAATTATAGCCGCGAAATAACCGGAAAATGACAAGAGAAAGCAGAGTTCTTTCTGTGATTGAAAACTGAAGCATGTTTTTAAGCATGAAAGTTCTGTACAGTAAAACAGAAATTAATTGTGAAATAACCGAAAGAAGACAAACAGAAAACAGAGCTTTTATCTGAAAGGCAGAACTGAAAATTGTGTTTTAAGCAGACAATTTCTGTAAAAGTTATGTGAGCGTAAAACGAAAAAATATGTTAAAACACAAAAAACATGAAAACAGAAAACATAGCTTTACAGACATTTTCTGGCAAGAGAGCTGCCAGATATTTTCTGTTTTTTTTTCAGGAAATATTTTTAAAGGGGTACTGACACAAAATTTCGCGGCCGAGATAGCCTGCTGGATCGATTCCCGTGTACATGCGTGTACCATCTGCAAAATATCGACAGCGAATAAAGCTTGGAAGGTATTTTTATATGAATTTTGAAGTTCGCGTGCGCGATCCAGCATTCTAGGCCGCACCTGGCGGCATTGACACCCTCCGGAGGTGACCCGCGGTGACCCCCCTACTTCCCGGTACAACAGGTTATGATGACGTCGTAGCCGCCATTTCTGTTTTGGCGCGCTCGTCACTGCGCTGTTGGTGGCTGCTCGGCGGCTGCTCGCGAGTGTGTGGCCGCGGCCAAGAGGAGGCGCTGCCGCGGCGCACACGTTGAAAGTTTTGTGTTTGGCGACACTACAGCTTTCCCGTTTCCTGCTCCCCAAGGACTTCTTGATTTCCCTGTGCTGCCTGGGCTGCAGTGACAGGCCACAATGCCGAAATCCTTCTGCGCCGTTTCCTTCTGCACGTCGAAGTCGGGATCAGGCGTATCGCTGCATACGTTTCCCCGCGACGAACCTCGGCGGCAGAAGTGGATCGAGTTCGTGTGCGCTTGTGGACGTCAGGAGTATCAGGACTGGTCCCCCGTGCAGAACAGTAGCGTTTGCGGGCTCCATTTCGAGGCGCATTGCTTTACCACACAGGCGCTGGACTTGGCGTACATGGGTCTTCCGACTCCACCCTGTGCATCGCTCACGTCTGGTGCTGTGGTGTTACCTAGCTTTCTTCGGCACCAACAACTTGAAGGGCATCACAATGTTATCAAGTGATTCAATCGGATATTGAACGTAGAAAAGAGAACGTACTTTGGCTAAATGAATTGCCCTGCAGAACATTTGTGCACGAATGTGTGTCGGGTCTTACCATAGTACATTGCCGACGCGAGGTTCATCGTGGTCGTCGTCGCTGGTATCGTTGCCGCTTCCCGACGAAGCACTCCTCGCCAGCGGGTCAAACCTGAAGTGATTCGCCCCGTCGTAAATTCCTTCCATCCCCGTCGCAAGAAAATTGTCGCCATCAGACGACGATGAGCCCGACGACGACGAGGACGATAACGGCGACGACATCACGCAGCATGGGTGACAAGCGAATGCAAGCAGACGATGCAGACCGCGCGGAAGTGCGTCACTGTTCTGTGTGCTCCGTGACCGAGCGTTTCACTCGCTAGGTGGTGATAGTTGCACCCGGCGGCTTGTCGTTTTTGGAGCTCTGTCAAACCGAAACTGAGGCTGTGTCGGTAATGAGGAGCTTGTAATTAATTGTCTGTCGCGCGCTGCAGCAAACGATGTGCCGTGTTATGACTAACAGGCCCCCAGCAACACATTGCAGCAAAAAAACGCGGGGCGAAAATTTTTGTGTCAGGACTAAAATTGCGTTTTAAGCAGACAATTTCTGTAAAAGTTATTTAAACGTAAAACGAAAAAATATGTTAAAACACAGAAAACCTGAAAACAGAAAACATAGCTATACAGACATTTTCTGGCAAGAGAGCTGCCAGATATTTTCTGTTTTTTTTTTTTCAAAAAATATTTTTTACAGTGTAGTCTCCGTTTGACTGAATGCACGTTTGCCAGTGCTTGATTAATGGTACTCGTTGATTGGCCCAACGTGTGTTTGACGTCAGCTCTAAACTACTCATCGACGAAACGCCACAAGCGACTGGGCGAAAAAATAAGCCAAAATCCGCTTATTACAAGTGGATTAACTGGCAACCCTGGAGACAACGTTAACAAGCAAATACGTGCTTTTGTTTGTAGTTGCGCATATATCTCGCCGTACAGAATAACTAAAGTGACTTTTTGAACTCCTCTTCGTACCTGAGCGAGACTCCTTTTATTAAATTAAAAATGTTTCCAAGAATGGAAAATTCATTGAATACCCGCTTCTGCTGGGTTTCCTTTCGACAGTGGCGGCGCTTTTTGGGGCTTCGGATTATTTGCTTGTTATCATATGGTAGCATCTGGCGACTCTGCAAGGAATTATCGTTGATTCACCCAACGTATGTTTGACTTCAACACTCAAAGTAATCGACAAACGCGCTACTGGTGAACGTGCTAATCACTAAAATAACTATATTTGTTGGCAAAATGCAAATAAGCCTAAAAAACGCGGCAAGCGACAAGAAAATTCTACGAGCGACTCGGCGAAAAAAAGAAGCCCAAGTCCGCTTATTGCAAGCGGAACTGGCAACTCTGGTTATAACTGAGCGTAATATTAGTTCGCGGTGCGCAGGCGCAGAGATGGGCTGCTATTGAAGATCAGCGTGTCCAGAGAAGAGCATCTGCAAGATTCGTGGCGGCGACAGAGTTGCCAGATGCTACCGAGCTCACAAGCAAATAATCACCGTAAAAGAAGCAAAAAAAAAAAAAAGTGGCGCGACTTTCCCGGTGAAGCCCCCCCCAAAAGCAGAAATTTAACGAATTTTCCCATACAGAAAATATTTGCATTATAAAAATTTTCACTGAAAGGGAGTTGAAAAAATCCCTTCAATTACATTGTGCGTCGAAAACATGCGTAATCAGGAACGAACGCACATATTTCACGTTCCTCCATTCGGTTGAATGCACGTGTGCACGATGAACTTCACTTGTCGACTCCCTCTACGTGACTTCAACACTGAACTGCTCGTATAGACATCGACGTATTGACGAGCGACGACTGTACGAAAATTAGGCCCTACCAACGTGGTCCTTCCCTGAATTCGCTGGCCAATGGGCGTCGGTGGCCTGACATGGAAAAATAAAATGAGATATCGAATGGGATTCGGGCTTTGCCCTGTGGCCGTCGAGTATTCTACCACAGAGCCACGCTCCAAACTCATCTGCAAAAATACCAGGCGTCATGTCGGGCAAGGTATCGGCTATGTACAATATAGCGTGGCAGAAGAGTAAAATAACAGCCACTCGTCACACAATGCCACATGCGCAACGTTTATAGGGACCGTCCTTCATCGCTCTTCTGTTTTGTATCGCAATAAAAAGCGTCTGAGGTGTCCAACCGTTCCTCGGCAAAGTGAGGAGAAATTTTTAAAACAAAATTTTTCGATCCGCCTTCTTTCTGTGGTGTGATGAATGCCCACAACACTGGTTGGTGGAGGCGATTGCAGTGCCGGTGAAAGTCGAAACGTCGCGCAGTTTTTGCAGACTTCATCAAGTTTTGTTTAATAATAAAACAAATACAGTAGTGGTCGTTTAAAGCATGCAGTTTACCAGATAAATTATTACTACCACGGTTTCTCCAGCTTTGTTTAGTCAGCCTGAAAAACCACCGCAGTCGAGCAGAAATTTTGGTCTGTTCCAGCAACACTGGTACGCCGGCGTTGTGAAACAAACTGCAGTAGTTCCACAAAAAAAAAAAAAAAAAAAAAAAAAAAAAAAAAAAAAAAAAAAAAAAGAAAGAAAACAGAAGGTCCCTGCTGTGTTTCATTCATGTTTAGGTGTTCTGTGTTGCATATGCGATATGAGAGCCAGCATGGACGCCTCGGTGAAGCGGAACGTGAAGGAAAAATCTCCTTCAATGCAGAACCTCGGTGAATACTGGTGTGGGCATTACACATGAGGACTCGCGCAACGTTACTATAGACTCACGGGCATGGTTCGAAAATTCCCTCAAGTCAGTCGCGCTGCTATGCGCCGAATACTTTTTTTTTCTTATGAGCAGCGCCGGACGCAGTGCTCGCGTTTCGCCGCCGTAGGCAGGCAGGCGAACGCGCAACCGGGCGCCTCTTTGAACGCGTGAGAAAAAACGCAAAAATTACTCTCTGGTGCAACCTAAAGCTGCCTCAAGTGCGTAAAACAATTTCAACTTAAACATGTTTGCTTTTAAGCAAAATGAGTCCACCTGCGAGGATTTCTTGTCCTGCCAGTAGACTGAACCACATCGCTGTTGGGTGACGCTAGCGGTCATTCTTTATCGACTTTCAACATCAAATTCAAATTCAAATTATAATTCCTTTTTAAAAGGACAAAAGCATGCTCGTTGCTACCGATGTGATCTTCTCATTTCCGCCACAATCAGAAAAATTTTTCCGAGCGGTCCCTTTAATGCTTCCCACCCGCTGCAAAGTGCTCGGCCATAATTCTTCATCAGCCACATGCAGCATCAACAAGGTGCACATAATATCTCGCAGGTGTGTAGCAGGTACCTCGCTCATCCGCAGAATGACGAATACTGGGTTCTGTCCAACTTGACAAAAAATCCAAGACTTCAAACACAGTTGGCCTTGGCCCAACACGAAGCTGCTCTTAGAATTCGCATTGGGCAGCACCGTCATCGTCGGTGAATTTATTCATCTGCCAAAGATAACTTGAGATGATTCAGATAGTACTCGCAGAGCATTAGCAGCGCCACGAATGCGACGGCTTCAAATATGTTGTCGTCCTGTTTTATCAATATGTCTGTATTACGTTACAGGCCCGTAGCCAGAAATTTTTTTTCGGTGGGGGGGGGGCACTTGTTGAAAACCTTGAAAACCACCTCTATTCATTATTTATTCGCGGTAAAACACCCCTCTCCATCCGAATTTCGGGGGGCGGGCCCGGGACCCTTCCCCCCCCCCCCCCCCCCCCACCCCCCTCTGGCTACGGGCCTGACGTTATACAACATTAAGTTTGCAATCAACCCCTACGATAATGTCCAACTCGGGCTTAGAAGCTATTTGTAATAGAATAAAATATTTAAAAAAAAACAACGAACAAGGGTTTCTTCACGCAAGAAAGGATTTAGCAAAATCAACACGCTGGCTCTAAGAATCAGCGCCAGCGCCCCAAACGAATGATGCAACTCAAAGTGAAGCTCAAGGGCAGTGCAGTGGAGACTGTGCCAGCACCCCCCGTCTCTTCAGTGCTTGTCGTCCACCGCCTATCGCCAATTAGGACAAGTTGGTCGGACCAGCACAAAATAACATGCATTTATGCTGTGAGGGTTTTTTTTTGTAATGATAGTAACCACTAAGAACACAAGTCAGGACTCTCTCTCCCCCCCACCCGGGTAGTGCAAAAATACGAGGTAACGCATTTACTGTACTTTAATAATAATAATACTAATTATAATATCTGGGGTTTTAGTTCCCAAAACCACGATACGATTATGAGAGAGTGGAGGGCTCCGGAAATGTCCACCATCTGGTGTTCTTTAACGTGCACTGACATCGCACAGTACACGGGCCTCTACCGTTTCGCCTCCATCGAAATGTGACCGCCGCGGCCGGGATCGAACCCGGGACCTTCGGGTATTCACTGTACTTCGCAAACATGGCTGACGCAAGGAGGACAACATGGCAGCTGCAACGCTTCCATTCACCGACGCTCGGTCCACACACCAATGTTCGGCCGGCTCCGTGTCTAGCCGAAGATTTTAAGCGAAAATCCAGCGCATAACTTGCCTCCTCCTCGACACCTCTCAAAGAGTCACGCAGCGGGGGGATAATTACGCCGGGTGCAAGCACCTGCGGCAGTGGACGTGGGAGAAGCCAGCGAAACAAGTTCTGCTGCTACCACGCTACGCAACGACCGCGTTCCTTGTGCGGGTCCCGTCGACATACCTCGCTTGCTGGTTACCTTTCAAACCTGGCTCAAAAAAAACCCTCCAGTTAGTGTCAGTTGCACGCTAATAATGTCATACATTTCGACTTCATTGTGAAACCGTGCGGGAGCTGGTTTGTTTTCATCGGCGTTTCTTCTTTTTTGTAATGCCTCCTCCCGACCGGACGGGATTCCGTCAAACCCAGGATTTTATAATGTGCCGTACTTCAGAACATGTATAAACTTCTAAACGTCTTAGACAAGCCAGAGGTCGTACTCACGAAACGGTGATAGACGCGACAATTAAAGAAAATGTCTATAAAAACGACCGCATCTATCGTATGTGGACAGGTTAGGATGGCGAATGAAGCGTAACGCACGAAATGTAAGGGGCGTTCACTCTAAAAGAAGGAACTCAGGACACCACAGGTCTTTTGGAATGAATACGCACCAACTAGCTCAGATCTGTGTTATGGTAACGAGGGCCAGGCGCGTAGCCACGAATTTTTTTCGAGGGGGGGGCGGGTCGCACTTAAGACCTTGACTATTTTATTTTCATTACCTATTTTCGGCAATACACACCCCCCTTCATAAGAATTTCCGGGGGGGGGGGGGGACGCTTGGGTACCCCCCCCCCCCCCCCCACCCCTGGCTGCGGGCCTGGTATGGGCACTCGGTACGCACACTACAGTTGAACAGTACTGGCAACTGGGCGAGTTGGTACTACTGAACTGGCTGCGCAACACACACACGGACAAGATAAAAATAACCACCACGGTTGCTTTCTTGTCCGTGCGCAGCCAGTGATGAATACAGTTCCTGCTTTTCCACCGAACATCTTGTGGGCCAGTGGCTGAAGCGCCCGTTGACACTTTCGAGGCAGCAAAAGTGGGTTCGGAAGTGGTGCCGTTAGCAGAGGCCGCCGAGGCAAAATATTCTCGGGGGGAAACAGGGGCGCCGCAGGAGAACCGGTTTGCACACCCAGCAAACAACGCCCTGCCGGCCCCGAACGGGCCATGGCGGCCACCGCACTGGACGCCCTCCTTGGTCAACTCGTGCCCACATTGTGTCCGAGGAGCTGCGGACATTTTTTGTCAGGCTTTAACTTTTCGGGTGATACCGAAGGGTTTACACGCCTTATGCTTCAACTTTGCGGGTGATGATAAAGGATTTACACGCCTTGAAGCTTGTGTACGAGAGAACAGGCCCGCACCTAGGGGGGGGTTGAGGGGGTGCTGACAACCCCCCCCCCCCCCCTCCGAATTTTCTTTCATGATTTAACTGTTCGGGTGATACTAAAGGATTTACGCGCCTTCACATCGACCACCAGTCGTAAAGGTTATTCCCAAAGTAAAGCTTGTTGTTGGGCTCATGTGTGCGAATACGGGACACAAGGACGACAGCGTGTTTGCACGCCGTCTTTAAGAATGAATACGTACAGACGGAATCACACTTGTCTAGAGCGGCGGTGGATCCTGTTGTTTTCCGCAGCTTCGACCTCACGTTAGCTTCCGTTCTTACATTATAGCGCAAGGACCTAGCGTGCCGTACGACTAAGTCAGGTGTCATTACGGCGTCGGTCTGTGCCGGCAGAAAACAGCAGCTCAAGTGGCCGGCTCTAGACAAGTGTGATCCCGCACCAAGTTTGCGCCCAGTAAACGAAACGCTATTGGATGCAATCGAGTCGCAAAACTGATTAAACTATGCACCCCCTTCAAGGTTAGATTGTCACCGGATTGGCCGCCCTCGTACGTACCGGGCACAGGGCCATTGAAAGTTGGCCGAGTTGGTTCTTCAACTGCGCGGAAAGACGGTCGCTAAAGAAAGGCGACAACGACGCGCTCTTTACTAACATCAGAAATATTTTATTCAGCACGCGCATTTAGATAAGGCAGTAAATAACCCACGCCATGACTACCGATAAGCATCACATCACCTGCTGGCACGTGTCGTTGCCATGCAAACTGATGGAGGGATGGCACCTTCTTGGCTGATGGCCTCGGTGCTTGTAGACCACTGTGGTCCTTTCAGAGTCCGCGCAATTTAAAAGCAACGAACTAGTTGAGGGGGCTCCGACGCCACCCCCCCGTAAATGTTTCATGGTTTAACTTTTCGGGTAAGTATTAGCACGCCTTCACATCGACCACCAGTTGCCAAAGTTCGACACCCCCCCGAAAAACATTCCTGGGTGCGGGCCTGCCGAGAAATGAAATGCTGTTCATTCTAACAGGACGGAACCACTCGCACAAGGATGAAATGAAACGTAGACTGCATGTTCTTTCCTTTCCGCCGTTGTGTGCTGTCCCGACTTCCTTCGTGCGTCCGTGTTTGCACGCCTTTCAGAATGAATACTAGCCCAGCTCTCTGTTGCAGTAAGACTGATAACTGGGCAAGTTGGTATGAGCTAAAGAAGTTTAAATATGGCAGTTATTCGATGTCATTGAGAAATATACCCAAAACACACTGCGTTCACAAGGCGCTGTCAGGATTGTACGATCGCTTCTTCGCTTTCTGTACGAGTCTTGTGTACCTTGTTGTTCAATCTGTTTCTATTTATTATTATTTACACACTGCTGCCATCCTAAGGGGGCCTCGTCATTGCAGCAGCTTTTTGTGACAGCTCCTCTAGATAAATAGAATTGAAATTCGGCGCGCCTTTTCTGCTCCCTTGATTTCTGACAATCATTAGCCACATTCCCTTCCTTTGAAGGGGTGGCCCGAACCGAGTCGCTTATCGCTACCTGACAACACACCGGAAGGCACATACGGAGAGCTTTTCGAATGAATCACCAACACATTGCAACTCTTGCTGACAACGGAAACTGTCTGCTAGGCTTCCTTCGACCGCGATACGAAGCGACCATCGTAATCTTTCGTTGGTCAACACTTGACAGCGTCGCTCAGCGATGGATTCTAAGCGCGTTTAGTCGTTCTTGCGACTATGGGCGTAGTCTTTTTCGTCGACACCCTGCTGTGACGTTCAAGTTATATTAAACGAGAAACCTAAATCTGATGAGCGCAGTTCGAGGCTCGCAGCTGATCGACTTAATCGACGCGAACTGCGTCACGATTTCGGCAAGGCTCGGGCGTTTATCGGCAGGTTTTTAAACAATGCACGCAACTTCGCCTAGGGCTGCTGCGAATACGAAGTTGGAGCAACACATATTAGTTTCCCGCAACATTCAGGTCATACGCGAATGCAATCTCAGAACATAACATCGCGCACACCGAGACGTGCATTCTTCCCTGCTTACCTGGTGTGCGATTGGCATCCAATCAGTTGTTTATCCACGGAGGATAGCCGTTAAAAATCCTGGCGCCGCGAGGAGCTCTCAGGTGTCGGCTGTCATATCGAACAAAGAAGAGCGCCCGGCCGATGCCGAGCCTAGAGATGGTGGCTACCTGTTGTACGCCCGACGATTGCCCGCTCCTAGGCGTCGTCGCACACACCTTGACGCGAAATCACAGGCCGCGCACTCACTGTCACACACTGAAGCATGCAATACCGTCGTCGACGCTGGGCCCACGGACGCATCGGAAGCGTTGATCGCGCTCGCAAACGTAAAACACGTCGCTATCGAGTCCAAGCAAGCGCCCTGACACCGACTTGAAAATCGCGCACAGACACACACCAACGTTAACGTCGAGCGAGCCACCCGTCTGCTGCCTGCAACGATCCCCGAAAGAGAAATGTCCGCTAGAGGCGCCACTATCGTCGTCGCTGCCTCCTCGCTTGCAGCATGAGAACCACTCCTAGCCAATGAGACATCGCGGTTTCGGAGGACGCGTTGTTACGAGTGCTCTGATTGGACGACAGCTGTTCTCTCCCCAGTTCGAGGCATGGCGGGCAGAAGGTCTCGCGAAAGAAGAAGCGCCTTGCAGGAGCCATCGTGTCCGCAGCAGCTTTCTCGGCTACCGTCTGTTCTCGGCGTGTGGTGGGGTGTCGGGGAAGGCGTTTGTATTTTGTGCGCTTTTCCCTGCACGGCGCTTGCCTTTGCGATCTCTTGTTTGGCTTCAGTGGCCTGTTGTGCGCCGCCGCGTCAATCCCCTCCCGGCAGAAAGCACTGGAGGCAGGTTAATCAAGCGGACATGCATCGCGGCGGCCACCTTCCCTGCTTTTTCGGGGCTGCGGAAATGAAAACGTGTTGCGGCCGCTTTTGCGCTCATAGCGTAGCCGTCCATCCTCGTTTTCCAGAAGCCGGCACAGCATGCTCGCCGCTAATAATGATTAGCTGGGGACATGAGCTCGGAAACGTGTTTCACCGGTAATTCGATGCTAATGCGTTAATGACTATTGACACGACTGTTTCCTCGAAGTTAATTCGCTCGCATGCTAGACCTTGATTATTTATGTTGTCATCCACACCTTCATCACCCGCCACGGTGGTGCTGACCCGCAGGTCGCGGGATCCAATCCCGGCCGCATTTTCGGTGAAGGCGCAAATGTTCGAGGCCCGTGTGGTTGCATTTTGCATAGCGTTTCCTATAAATACACTACATTGACGCTAGTGTCTGTGGGAGCCGCAACGCACGGCGCTTCAGCCAGCATGGGAATGATGGGTAGTACAGGGATTTGTCTAATCTTCGTTCTTTCGCCTCCGTGTGGCTTGAACCCTCTTCGCCACAAGACGAAGTTCAGCAAATGTTCAGCAGTTGCGCTTCACCACCTTGACCTTTTATGGACGAAGTTCTTTAGGACATAGCCTAGTTTTCCGTTGTGGTCACGGTATAGAACCGTTGCTATAGTCGAAACATATGTGAGACACAAAAAAAGGTTTTACAATAGGCTTCAGCGCAGACATGGGCTAATAGGAGATATGCGAAATAGCCAGCGCCATCTAGTGGCGGCAAGCACAACTGCTGCCGCCATTTTGTGTTTGTCGTGCGTGTGAGACAACGCGTACCGATTGCACTCGCGGGCGGGCTAGCCTAGGTGTGTTTCAAGCGTTGCGTGCGCGCGGGCGTAGTAAGTAACACGCCTCGCTGCCGTTGAGATGCCTCACTGCTGCGTCCCACTCTGCAATCAACGTGGAGTTACTGACAGCGATGGAAACAAGGTAAGCGTGCGTTGCTGATACATCATAGCAACATAGCACCCCTAGCTGCCCATGGTCCGCGTCACTCAGTTGCGCTGCTTGTTGAGCAGCATTTCTTGCGATTTAGTGTGATTACATTGGTGTTTATAATATTTGCTAACGTTACACCTTGATTCGGCGCGAGAGCTTTAAGTGCTTGTCATCGATTTTGATGTTTTGCTTCGTCGCCGTGGTAGTGGTGCAGTCGCGCTGCCTGGTTTGAATCCCAGTTGCGGCGGTCACATTTTGGCGCGGGTAAGATGCACGAACTTCAGTGTACCGTGCATTTTGTACACACACGTCAGCGGACCCTAGCTGGTCGAAGTTAATCCAGGGCTCCCCTCTGCGGTGTGCTTCACGACGATGTCTTGGAACGTAAATGCGACTTCGCAGTATTAAAGGTGGCGCTTGTCAATATATATATTTTCGTCTAAATCTTCTGTCTCGTGCGTGGTGTCATGCTCGCTCACCTGTGGCCTGCTGGCGCGATGTCTTACCGTTTGAGGCAGAACGACGCGTCGCCCAGTTCAAGCGAATGCCCAGCTGTGTGCGCAGCGATAAACGACATGTGTCAAGTCACATTATGGGATTCTGTACCTGTTGTGTCACAGTAGGACATAGCTATTCTGGAGGATCGCTCACCGAGGAGTGCACCTCAGTTGTGCTTACAGAATGGCTAAAAACATGTAAATAAAAAAAATGCGGGCACTACAGTTTACTGTTGCATGTGCAGACTTACTTTAGGTAAGTCCAAGTTAGTATCATATAGTCAGGCTTTATGTAGCTAACTATAACAAATAATCATTTGCATAGTTGGCCATTCCGCAAGTATATCTGGTGAACTATGACTGATACAATGGTCAGACAGTCATGCGAACCCAAGCGGAAGCAGATAAGCTTTCAACTTCACAAACAGCCCCTCCTCATACTGAACATTTCTTTTTCTTTCTAGGTGTCCTTCCGTCGCTTTCCACGTGATCCTGCGATTTACAAGAAATGGATTATTGCCATAAGGAGGGACGAAGGCACTGACTTTTACGTTACGAAGTCTACGAAAGTCTGCTCAAAGCACTTTAAGGAATGTGATTATATTCCTGGTGTGGCAAGTGCCTACAAGCTTCTGAGGGACACAGCAGTGCAATCAGTATTCAGTTTTGCTAAGGAGCTAAAAGTGCGAAAGCCTCTAAAACAATGAGCACAACAGATGGCGAACACAGCTGCAAAGAGACCACGCCAGGCCCTGTCTCCACAAGAACAAGACAACAGCAACGAGGATACTGGGCTGGAAGAGGCAGCTGTGTGTAGCGACAGCAGAATGGAGGCAGATCTACAAGCATCAGTAGCACCAAACAGTGACATCGTGGTCACTGAAGGGGAAGTTCAGCGTCTGTTGCGAATCATCATCTGAGCAAAGGAGCGAACTGCAAAAAACTGCTCGTTTTTTTCTGGCCTCGCGTCAATACACGCTACCAATGCCGGCATACGTGTGGCTGCATCCGTCGCGTCCTTGACCAACACAAGATGGCGGAATTTCAGAGTTGCTAGACCACGGAGCACTTTTGCATATCTCCTATTGGAAGGTAAGAGATCGCTGTTCCCGGCGAAAATATTCTATCGAAAAGAGTATTGATGAGTTCATCTCCACTAAAATGTGCCTAGATGTTGAGGCTTCTCAAGGAAACCTGCAACACAAAGGCACACGTCGAGCACTCTAAGTCCCAACAAATTACCCATATCAAAATGGTATCTTGCCACCGGCAAGATGGCGGGTTCTTGGATTCACTTTCGAGGCATATCCTCCACTCCAGCAATTTTCAAAATCCTCCTTGAATTGCCCCAGACGACTGGAAGGCGAAATAAATTTGCATTTCTATATACACTTTATGTCACTCAATTAACATTATATGGGACAACGCTCGGGTAACGTACGGTTACTCACCGATACGATACCAACAGCATCGCCCACTCGTCATGATTCACTTCGTGGAGATGCGTAGCTTTTTTTAGGCTCACCAATTCAAATCAGCCCACGAAGTTGACAACGGTCCGTTCTTTTATTCGAAACAAAACCAAAACACAGCAATAAATCAAGCCCCAAGTGCGTTCCAAGCCCGCAAGCACGAAGCATAGGCAAATCCGTGTATGGTTCGCATGGTGGCTGAACGATCGCAGCGCCCGAGTTCCCTCTAGTGAACACTGGGAAACTCGATGAGGTTGAGAACGACGGAAGTGCGTTTTCGCCACGAATGCTACGTCACAAGGCCCTTCTCGAAGGCGGGCAGCATGCGGACCACTGAAACGTGATTTTCTTTCAACAAAGCGTTTCCTTAGCACGAAAGAAGCACTGCGGAGTTTCTGGAACGCTATTTTCGCAATCCACGCCGATTTACTATTTGCCTTTAAAGAGACCCTGAAACCGTTTTGACATGAACTTATATAAGTTCATGTTTTCAGAGTTCACTGATGAAATCGTGCCGGCACAAGCTTGAAGCGAGCTTGCGGGCGCAGGCTAAACGTACGCTTTATGGATTATGGCTACCCCCTGCGCCTGTTAACCGCCGTCGCCGAAACTATCTGTAGAAAAGGAAGAGCGAACACCAGTAAGCAGACCGCCGGCACTAAGACAACCAAGGTTGCTGTGTTGCCCTACATGCACGCAATCTCGCATAATTTGCGCAGAATAGCGAGAAAGTCCGGTGCGGACGTAGTTTTTTCCACTCCCGAACGTCTGCAAAAGATGTGCAAAAAGGTCAATGCGGACTGCAAGGTGAAGCGGATTGCACAATCAAGCACCGCGAAAAATTTGTGGATTGCAGTGAAGGCGTGGTGTACGCTATTCCTCTAACATGTGAGCGCGTCTATATTGGCCAAACGGGAAGGTATATAAACCAAAGACTCCGGGAACACTCGCATAATGTCAAAAAAGCTGTGTCTGGCCACTTGGGCATTCACTGCCAAAGGTGCGGTTGCGCCCCAGAGTTTGAGAGCACTCGTATTCTATATAGGGCTCGAGGAAAAACAACCCGGGAAATAATCGAGGCGTTTGAAATTGACAAAGTGAAAGAAAAATGCGTGAGTGCGCCGTCTTTAGGTTTGTGCGATAAAGAAAAGACGTATCTTGGATGGACACTTTGAAGAAGGTGCGTGCAGATGTTGTAATCAGTGATGAGATGTGTGCGATGGATGCTGTACTATTACATGTTTTTATTTTTTTCCTAGGTGTTTCCTTGGTTTTATCGATCGCCTGTTGATGTATAAATAACACGTGTGATCAGAAATAAAACCATAGTTGAAAGTTAGCGCTGTGTGTGTGTGTTTGTGTCCTTGTGGGTGTGCGCTACACCAAACAGTCTCATGGTAACGCAAGCAAACGAGAATTTTCCGCATATCTACGTAGCTGTGGCATAAAGTAAACACTCGGTGTGGTTTCGAATGCAATGCCACACAGTGCCCGGACTGAATTATACTGTTTTGACAGACCGGTAAGGTGCATATTCACGCATTCACTCGCGCGTAATTTTATCGTTCTGTCCCGTTTGATTTATGTCAACGGCTAGCCAGCCGTTGACCAGTGTCCTGTTTGTTATCGAGTCTCAAAAATATTGCCATGGGACTTCACTATATAGACATATGTTAGTCAGGTGTGACGTGGATGTGCATTCTGGAACGTATTGTAATGCTGTAATAATAGCGAGTCGTCTGGAACGGCCTACACATTCGACCTGCAGTGATGATTTCTACGGCTGACGGATGTACTGTCGCGAGCAATATACGAGCTGGAAGGCCGATTTCATGCTTATTCGACTACTTGCAATGTTCTGATATGAACTTGGCGTACATAATTGCCAGAGCTACCTTTCGCTTGACAGACCTGTAACTTACTGGACAACATACTTGACACGCCAAGTATGTTTAGCCGCGATGACACGTGAAATGTAATTTCAGTGTTGCAGTTCGCACTGCTCACGATTACACATACTGACCGATATCATTCAACAATTTCACTTCGAGTGTAGCTTTTCTCTAGCACGTGTTTCAAAAGGCAGAGTTTATTTTGAACTTTGAAAATACAAGCGGGCGAGAGCAGAACACGGTCGTTGACAACTCGGACCAAAATACCCAGCTTAGCGAGTTGCAGGTTTGGCACTTCCTTTTTTGTCACGGTCACCATGAAATGGGCTATGCAATGAGACATGGAATGGAGCAGAAAGCCTTTCCGTTTTCTGGTCGATTCGTGCAGCGCAGCATCTCGTCGTCATCGCAACTTTGCAGCACTGAGAGACGGCGCTACGCCCACAGGCACCACTAACACTGACGTTCACTAAAAACGGACAACGCAGGACAAAACACCAACGAAAAACATTCCGCACTCAGCCGGATCGCCTCGCCGGAGTGCTTGGTCAGCGATCGCGATAGCGGTGGCACCGGCGGTAGAGCAGAGCAGCGGTGGTAGCGCGGCGGTCGCCAGCACCCGAGCGGCCGGGAAGTTGGCTTTCCCTCAAAAGGATGGCTCACGTGAGCGCGCTTGGCGAATGGGGGGCGCGAGCGGCGAGTTCTATCAGAGGCGCAACTATGCTACCTCAAGGTAGCATATACAGTAACTCTAAGGCGCGGGTACCCTCGTGCATAGAGTTTCCTAAAATTAACTAGAGGGGGCCTCTGGCGCTGCGATCGTTCAGCCACCATGGGAATGATGGGTAGCCGTAGTACACAAATTTGCCTAGTCTTCGTGCTTCCGGCTTCAAACGCACTTGTGGCTTTGTTTATTGTTGCGTCTTCGTTCTGTTTCGAAAAAAAGAATGGACAGTTGTGAACTTCGTGAGCGCATTTGAATTCGTGAGTCTGAAAAGATCAAGGTGGTGAAGCGTAACTGCTAAACCTTTGCTGAACTTCGTATTGCGGCAAAGCGAATTCAGCCACATGCAGCCAAAAGAAAGAAGACTAGGCAAATTTGTGTACTACCCATGATTCCCATGCTGGCTGAAGCGCCGTGTGTTGCAGCTCCCATAGGCACTAGCGCCAGAGTTCCCTCTAGTGTATTTATAGGAAACTATGCCCTTGTGCAGGCGACATAGGAGTGAGCGCGCGCTGCTCCCCGCAAAAATCGCGCTCACGCTATGTGGCGGTCACCCATCTGCTGTAAAACCTTTTCGATTGAGCAAATGCAGGGCAGTACATGGCACCTAAGCCAATTAACAGAGCCATATATTCTCGCCTCTGAAAACCATTCTCGAAAAGGCCTACTTGCGAGACTCGACGCCACCTTTTGTGGACTTAATGATGTTGCGCTTATTCGCGGCAGAGCTGCAGGTGTGTTAAAAGACGTTAAATCACTGGTAGGCTTCATAGTAATTTGAACGTACTAAATTCCTTCGACCACGAGCAGAAACTTTGGTACAAGAGCCTCGTTTTGCTGTTCCGAACGATCTTGTGCAACTCGCAGCTTGAATTCTTAACTTAGCGTTCAATAATCGGTTTCCAAATGTAGCAGTTTTTGCGGCCTACAGTTGCTCATTAACTTAGATGAGTCACGTATTAAGAGCGCAACAACTCGTCCCCAGCAGCAAACATTGAGCAGTTTTTTTTTTTTTTTTTTACAAAAAACTCAACTTTACTTTCATGCATGCCAAGGTGCACTACAGCACTCATAGCTTTACTCTTCACCCTTTCTTTTCATCTCATGTTCGGTTCATGCTTTTCCAAAAAAAAAAAAAAAGTGGACCCGAGTGAGGAATAATATCGCACCACACTTTTGGTCAAAGCAGCAGCCTTGGGCAGCCAATTCGTTGCGTCTCGCCTTTCGTCCTCAGCGTTTCCATGGCCGATTTGGCGTGAAAACGGGATGCGCTCAAGAAACGAGTGATTTTGTTTTCAAGGCTGAGGCTATAGATGGAATTCGACGGATACAAAAGTCCGCCGAGATACCACTGTTTGCTTGTCTGGGCTGGGAGATTTCTTGGCGCATTTTCTATAGAAACAAGCAGTATTGTATGCGCTACCAAAAAAAAGTAACTAAATGCGTTACTCGTTACGCTAACAAAAAAAAAATGAAACACGTTTCCACCCGACGTTACCTACAAAAAAGGTAATGAGATACCCTTACCGGAAGAAAAGTAGCGCACGTTACTTCTGCTATTACTACAAGATCAGAAATTTGAATCAGTGCGCCCACGCTGCGGAAACCAGAATAACAATTTAATAAATCTCGTATCAGAAATTGTTTAATAAATCTCGTATATAATATTGTCCATGCCTATTGCTATAATAAGAGTGTATATAACCTCTATTGCCTCCATTTCAGATCACTCAAGTTTATGTATATCACTATATTTTGTATAACTAGGGCCAGTTATTGCTACATTCTATGTGTTCTCTCGCCACCACTACCCCTGCCTGATGTAATTGGGGGGGGGGGGGGGGGGCTTAGTCAAGCGGCTTGTCGCTTTTTTTTCTCACCCCCTCCATCAACACTGTATAGGTGGGAATAAAAAATTATTATTATTATTATTATTATTATTTATATTTCACATAATGCCTCTAACCAAAACAACTATATTATTTAGGTGAATTACTTATAATTAGAAAACTTTGCACAAGACGCCGGATCTATAATATATTGGCCTAATGTTTACCGTAGAGTGGCATGTGATATTTTATAACGTTGTGGCAGATGGTAAATCAATTTGTCAATGTCACGGCAAACAGAAAATGAGATTTCATGATCAACACTCTCCAACATCACTGATCTCTTTAAAGTAATTCTGACGGCGCGCATCCACTAGCGCACAAAACATATGCGCAGATCTTGTACCAATAAAGAAATCCCTAAATTATTGGGTCCCGCCGAAAACAATATTTGCAGCATAAATTATTTTTTCCCGTTTAACCTACATAAGTGCCACCTGCAGTAAGCAGCAGGTGGAAGCAAATTTTATTTTGAAAACAGAATTGATAAATAGCGCTACCGTATTGCGGGGACAATTTGCTGAAAATTAAAATTTGTAGAACTTAAGCCACAGCTTTATTTCTAAATGGTAACGAGTACTTACTAAATTACCGAAAAAAAAAAGGTGACGTGCTACGGTGTCACTTGTAAGGCCTTAGCGCCAACACTGGACACAAGATAGTCGTTCTTGCCCTCATCACAGTTATTACAAAGTGAAAGCTTTCTCGCAACATAACCTGCAGCATAATATACAAGGCGGCTGTCGCTTCGCTCAGCAGTGTACGATGCGTGAGCTATAGTGCATCAGATGGAAGCCTTTCGTTGACTTCCTCGTCATATTCCGTCTCATGTAGCATTTCTTCTACGGACAGAAGCCAGGCTGAGGCATCAAGTGTTGAACCAAGGTACAATGCACCAACTCTGGGTATTTTTTTTATTTTATTTTTTGTCGTTGACATTTTCCGGCATTTCAGAGACACGGCTTTCACAGCGCAAGCACCGGCTGATGAGATACTTGTAAAGTAGCGACTGCTTGCGAAGAAAATCACAGCGCACTTCGCGAAAACCCAGCGAAGTGCGCCGCTCACTACCCGCGCCGTAGAGTTACTGTATATGCTACATTTGCCTAAAGGTAGCATATACAGTAACTCTACCGCGCCGCTGCCATCAGCGCCCCTAGCGGCATCGGCGAGCTGAAGTACCCTCTCCGGCAAGCGAAAAGCTCCGCGCTCATCACGCCTCCCCCTTCCAGCCACCCTAACCCTAGCGTAACGCATGCAGGCAAAACCACGAATAAAAACAGAAAAGAAAGAGGAAGCAAACGAGAAAATAGAAGAGAGAGAAAGAAAGGGGAAAATAGGAATACGAATATAAACAGGGGCTCCGGAACCGGGGGGGGCAGTGGGGGGCCGTCGTCCCCACAGTTTCGGTACCAGTGGGGGCATGCCCCCACACTACTGTTCCAACACCCCATCCCTCGCCTTCTTTTTCCTGGACTCTTTTGACTAGTTCAAGGGCGCTCCCTTCTTTCAACAAACGATGCCGAATGTTGTGGAAGTCTGTGACTTGTGAGATTCTATTTGTCGGTGCATTGTCTGCGTAAGCAGCACTGCTTGCTTTCGCCTGGTTCAACGTGCCTTTCGTCCTGAAGTGGTTCTCAGGAGGCAAAGGCTGGCTCTCTATTGTGCGGCTGCCGCGCCTTTAGGACGCCTCTCGTTCTTTCCCTCTCTCTTTGCTCCAAGACCATGAAAAGCAATGAGATAAAAAAGGTCGGTGTATGCCTCATCCCACATAAGCATGATTTTAACCATGAACCTACCCGGGGCGAACCCAGAAACTTCTTTAGGGGGTTCTGACGTCCCTTTATTTATGTTCTTTCTTGTGTTTGTATGGGTGCGCGTATATACACATACAAAATGTAATAATTTCAGGGTGGTGGAGGATGCACCCTCCTACTAGCTTTGCCACTGAATTTATGGCTGAAATGTTCGATTTCTGCCGGTTCGGCCCAGACTACTTTGATTCTTCCACACATAATGACCGAGTGAAACTGGAGCCTCGTGCACAATAACACTAAAAAGATACACAAAGTAGTACTGAAATGTCAAATTATCTTATTTCGATCACATTCATGCCATTCTTAATGTGAACTGAGCAAGCGAGAAAATATGTAGCGAAAAAATGAAGCATATATGTGCTTTCTCTTAATGGTCATTCGTCAAAAGCTGTGGTACCCTCTTCACTCGTTTTTATTTTGCTCCAGCCGGTAACGGCGGCTGCTAGGTGCAACCGCAGTGATGTTGACGTCGTTCTATTCTACACCGGATTTCCGCACTCAGCCGCTGTCCCGCAGAGAACTATGGTGCTTCGTCGGTTTTAATGACATGGTCCATTTCTCCTCACTGGCACCCTCTTCGGATGCGTGCCGAATTCCACGGGCGGATTGAGTGGCCCTGCACGGTCCTGCTCTCACTGCTCTGCCTTGCCTCTCCTCACTGCACGGGGCCTCTGCTCCAGTTATCCCAAAGGAAATCGCCATTAATCAAAACACAAAATGAAATACGCGTGTACATAAACAGTGTTTCTTCAAATGGACGCCTAGCATGCTGTCGACGAAAACGAGGCTTCGCTTTCCGTCGGTTGCTGCCATATACATACGCAGAAAGAGCTGCCGCGAGAGCACGGTTGCTCATTTCAGACCCCCCGAAATGCAATCCTGCTTCCATGGCGAGATCTTCGCTGCGAGGTTCAAAGTCTGCAACCACATCCATCGCGGCAATCGCGAAAGCCCCAGCTATGCAGCGGCCTTTTGCACACGTGCTGATGCACCATGGCGCCTTCTAATTCGCTGAGAGCAATAAGATTCGAGACGACATCGCTTCAGCACCGAGTCCGGGGCGAGAGAAATTGAGTGGGAGATATTCCGTCTTTGCTTACAAATATCTCCACTAATACGTCATCTCTTCACACCCAGCCAAAACTGCACGCATTTTTAATGCCCCTGTTCATTTCAGCTGAACTTCATATTTATCGTTAGAGTCCCATTAAGGTCCTCAATTGGCTGTGCGTATCAGACGCCTAAGCAGGAAAGTTACAAAAGAAGGCATTAATTGCACATGTTTTATCCACTACCACGGAAGAGAAAGCGGACAGAGAACATCGACTTCAGTGTCGGCTTCAATGACGCGGTAAGGTACAACGATACTTCCTTTTCTGCTAATAGAGCTCAAGATTTCACGTTTGATGTTTCACGTATAAGTGTTATGGTGGCTTCATTAGATGGTATCACCGTCATCTGGTCGATATAGACTCCGGGTGAGGCACAAAACAAAAGAAAAAAAAATAGAGGAGGCGCTGCGTGAGATATGGACGCCATCTGGCAGTGGCGTCGAGAAACATGAGCTTGTGCAGAACCCAGGGCCACAGCCAGCGGCAGCACCATATCGTCGGCCGAGGGCTTTTTCGTGCATAGCGTCGCAGTTCGTGCATAGCGTCGCATTTTCAGCGCAGCCTAAGAAACACTAGGGTCTTTAGAATAACGTATCTATCTATTTTTTGTAAAGGAACATACCACCTACTACTTACGTATTGATGTTGCGCCTCAGATATGTGTAATATTTGCTTTTTGATGGACAATGTTCACAAGTATGAACGCAAACGCCTGTTCAAGATGGCTGGGCGTTCAGCAAGTGGTTAAAATTGGCCGGGTGGCTGAATCGGGTGACAGACAGACAGACAGACAGATAGAAAGACCAAAATTTCTGCGTTGAAGTATTTCAAGAAAGACTATCGTCTTTTAAAAAAAGACCGAGGATGCTGTGAGCGAACTAGAAAGGAATGTCTATTCTCGCGGTAGCCTAGAAAAACTTCAGAAAATAGTTTCACCAAGCAGTCGGCGTCATATTGGTAACAGGAAACCTCGTCCTCATTCGTGATAAATTTCCCCACTAACCATTGTTTTCTTGTTAAGGTTGTGCGCACACACGCACACGCACACACACACACACACACACACACACACACACGCACGCACACACACACACACACACACACACACACACACACACACACACACACACACACACACACACACACACACACACACACACACACACACACACACACACACACACACATCCGATGCGACATCAGCCCACAGATGTCGTCGCCCCCCACACATCATATATACTTCCGGAGCCCCTGAATATAAGTAAATAGAAAAAACTGGAAAAGAGAAAAATAAAGACAGAGAAAACGGGAGAGAAACAAAGAAGGCTGCTCAACTCCTTCAGGCTTGGCGCCACTAGGGCGAAGCTGGCTTAAATTAAATTTTCAGAAGAGGCCTTCCTGGTGTCGAGGGGGGCCCCATTGGCTCGCGCCACTCCGCGTGCCCGTCGCATGAGCCGACGCTGCTCCTGTGGCCCCAGATTTCGTTAAAAGGAAAGTTTCTTTCTCATTGCGCAGTGCTCCCTCTTTCCCTTCACCCGCCACGGTGGTCTAGTGGTTATGGTGCTCGACTGCTGACCCACAGGTCGCGGGATCGAATCCCGGCCGCATTTTAGATGGAGTCGAAAATGCCTGAGGCCCGTGTATTCAGATTTAGGTGGACGTTAAAGAACCCCAGGCGGAGTAAATTTCCGGAGCCGGCGTCTCTCGTAATCCCAGCGTGGTTTTGAGACGTTCAAGGCCATGAATTATTATTAACCTTTTCCTTCCCGCAAGCCAAGAACTTCATGCACGTGCTTGACACTTCAGTTGCAACAACGTCGGTCATGCGTTCATACCTAGGCAGCAATGACAAGTTCAGATCAAAGATCAGTCTGCCATATCAGAAACGGCTGACCACCGACACGTGCCCGCGATCGATGGACGACAGAGATTTTCTGATAACAGTTCATACAATTACGCGTGTGACCGCCGCACCTTCAAAGATCGCATTTCTTAGCGCTCGCAGCGCCGCTTTTTTTTTTCTTTTTTTGTGGTCACACGAAAAACCAAAAACACCTACGACACTTGCGGGTCAATACAAGCTCCGCCGTAATAACAATCGCTTCTCCACACACCAGTGCTTTTCCCTGAGAGAAATGGCATGTGCCTGAGGCTTGAATACAGAAAAATCACAAGGGTGGACACAATTCAGACCATGGCGGCCATATTGTTTTTTAAATGGGTTGTATCTTCATTTACATGAGAATTAAATCATGCTTTGAAGCAGGGTCGCCGTTGGTGGCTACTTTGCACCAAACTGGCTACTTTTGGACCCCGTTGGTGACGAAAATTTCCAGTTGGCGCCATGGCTCTTTTTTAAACTTGTGGTTTTACTTATTCAAAATGGTTTTATTTATTCATCAATAGTAAATACTCTGTTGATAATACTGCTTCTGTTCTATTTGGCTAGAAATTCGGCGATAATATCAAATGACATGGCTACTTTGGCTACTTTTGGCGTGAGTTCTGGCGCCTTTTCATGTCCACCCAACGGCAACCCTGCTTTGAAGTAAATTAAAAAAAAAGACGAGCAGGGTGTCTGAGCTCGAGCATTGTTCTATTCAGCCTTCCTTGAAGCGGTCGAGTGGCTTTCGCGATTTCCATAGTGTCACACAGCTGAGGGTGCACACTAAAAAATGATTAGCCTCTAAAAAAAGTTGAATGTGCTATACCTAGCTGTCAATTAAGCAACTCAAGCATATGATGTTGTAAAGCTAAATGAAGCCCAGCCTGAACACAAGGGGGGTTGGCAGCCCACTGACCAGCCCGTGGTTTACGCAATTTCTCGTCGTGAATGCCGATATTGACGGGTACAGAAACAAAAACACGAAACATGCATTCGACGCAGCGATCGAACACCCATCGCTACAATCTTCGTTAAACGGGTCTGACCAAACGCTTGACAATAATTGTGCGAGAACTTACGACGATGGTTGTCCATGAAGTCGTGATCGCTGCTCTCGCGAGAGCACACCTGCCTAAAGGGCAACCATTCTCCTGCTCAACAATTATTTTCGCATGTAAACCGCAGCGGTGGAGCAGTGGTTACAGTGCTCCATACATCCATTAACGTGAATTATAGGCTAGAAGAGCCAAGGTAGTTGGTTGTAAACAGTAAAAATTTCCTACTAGGAAACGAAAGACGCCGTAGATAGAACTACACAGCTGCACAAGCGCTGGTGTTGTTTCCTGTATAGCTCTTGCGTTGCCGCGATGAAACTTTTCACCACGTATTGAAGGCATTATTCGCACAGCCGCAGTTACATTTCGCACAGCACAGCCCTCATATATGGTTGGGGCTGCGCGAATATTTAAACACGAATAAGGAAGAAAATTTTCTTGGAATGTCGAATTGTGTGCCTCATTAAAAAGTTGCAGAGCGAGGGGTAACAATAACGTTCGTTATGATTTTAAAATACAGCAACACATTTTAGATGCTTGAAAAATCAACTGCTGGACCGGCACACCTGAAAGGAGCCATTTCTTTATCCTTTTCTTTTATTTATCAAAGCGTGTAAACTTTCTCGAGGATGGTTGTTTGCAGAAGGCGAACATGGGAGACAAGAAAAACCACCGTGCGGGAGATGAAATGGGGCGCGTCTTTCGGCATCGCCAGTCGCCAAGAGCGCAGCATTCTCATATAACCGCGAAGTAACCTCCTGACGTGCGTCACCGCTAAGCGAAAATTCAACTTCAATTCAATTATTTTAGCTGGTTGCATGAAGTGAGATTTGAGTGAGGACCCGTTTCCGATCTACCCCGGGCCTCGAACGACTCCGCTGTTATCATCTGGGCTTGTACGTCCCGAAACCGCGATTATGAGAGACACCTGGGCTTCGCGCACTGACATCGCACAGTACCTCGCCACCGCGGCCGGGATCGCGAACCCGCGACCTGAGCAGCCGAGCGCCGTAACCACAGTGAAGCCGTTCCCTCTCTAACTGAAGCACAATGAAAAGCTGCTTCGTCTTAGTGTCCGCCTGGCTACCATGAAGATGCCGGGACAGCCCACAGACGATAGAAGCACCGGATTTATCGTGAGCTACGTCTGGCCTCAGTCGTTTCAGATAGCTTTTAAATGCGAAGCATTTCTTAGCGAACTTCGGCGACTTTGAGCGTATCTATCTATCTATCTATCTATCTATCTATCTATCTATCTATCTATCTATCTATCTATCTATCTATCTATCTATCTATCTATCTATCTATCTATCTATCTATCTATCTGTCTGTCTGTCTGTCTATCTATCTATCTATCTATCTATCTATCTATCTATCTATCTATCTGTCTGTCTGTCTGTCTGTCTGTCTGTCTGTCTGTCCGCCTACGACTTTGTTTGTGCTCTCCTGGCCGTATAGTTAATGGGATTTATGCCAAAATTGGTATGGCATAACATGACCATATGACGAACATAAATGGCTGGTCATATCATGAAAATCATGACTAACTTGTCATGAAAAGTATGATTTACATGCCACGCTCATGGCGCGCTCGCGGCCATTTCATTAGCTTGATATACGCCAAATTTGAGATTGAGTGACGTCACTGTATGACGAACATAAATGACCAGTGGTAATATGGAAATGATGGCATGCATGTCATCTACAACGCCATTTACATGCCACGCTCATGGTGCGCTTGCGTCCAATTCGCTAGCTTGATATACACCAAAATTGGTATTGCGCGACGTGACTGTATTGCGAACATAAATGACAGGTCCTAACATGTAAAACATGACATGCAAATTATGTAAAGCATGATTTGCTCCTTCCTGGCTGCTTCGCATCACATCGATTCCCACAGTGCGTAGGATGTGCCGGCTTTTTTTTTTCTTTTTTTGTAAAGATGACGACGGATACATTATCTGAATAAAGGAGCGCTAACCATGCACAATGAATTCATTTGTCATGATTAAAAACCTGCACGATCTACATTTTTTGTTTTGCTTTATTTTTTGTCCACGATAGCTTTCGAATACAATCTGTCCCCGACTTGCCTGCTCAGAAATGGACCCTTCAATTGCGATGTCGCTAATGAGGCAGTAAAAGAAAGTCGCTGGAACAAAACCCAAGCCTGAAATAATTACTGCGTTCTTTTGAGAAAAAAAATTATGAAGACGTACAGTGCGATTTCGCTAAGAAACCCGATAACAAAGGCATGGAGCACAATGGAAAAAAAAAATCCTCGAAAGCCACGTTGAAAAACAGGCACAGAACAGTGACGTGCAAAAATATTCGACAAAGTGGAACCTCTGATGGGCACAAACAGAACGTGACTGAGAGCTCGCGCAGGAAGCTCGCGGAGCTTAATTGAGGAACCGTGTGGCAGTATTTTTTTTTTGAAACTTCTTTCAGTGCCAGGAAAGGCACGATTGGATGAGGACAGTGGGTGCGAATAGAGGCGACCATGCGAAGAAGAAGATTTCGCCGTCGGTCTATTCCCAAACCGCGATTGCGACCAACAAGCGTTTTTAAGCAAAATTCAATTTGCGTTGTATCCATTTTAAGTGCGGAGCACTCTATGGGGCGGAACTGTCGTATTCTCTGATCGTATGCGGTCGTCGTCGCTTGGCGTAGCGCAGACAAAACCGCATATAGCATAGCCATCTGTAGAGAAGTCTTCTTCCTCTTCGAGCGCCTTGATGATGACATGAAGGGCGGACATTACTACTGTGCCTAGGGAAAGACGACAACACAAACCACGTATAAAAATTGAAAAAGGAAGCAAGCGAGAAATAGAAAGAGCCAAAGAAAAATATAGGAATAAAAATAGAAACAAATAGAAATAAAGAGAGAAAGAAAGACAGAAAAAACTAGAAAAGAGATCAAGAAAGAGAGGAGGAAAGAAAGAGAAAACAGAAGAAAAACAAAGGCTGTCCAGTTCCTTCAAGCATGGCACCACTAGTGCGAGGCTGCCTTAATTCTTTTGAACGCGATAGCGTTAAAGAGCTCGTTTCGCAGGAATTCCGGGCGTCGGTGTTGGCGTCGGCGTCGTTGGTTGTGAGCGAAAAATCATCATCTTATCCGTGACCGAAAAATCGGGAAAGACGCAAAAAAAAGATAATAATAAAAAATTGGGGCACCCTTAAGCTTCGCCTTTAAGAGTTGAACGCGATAGCGATATCGTGTCCCTAGTGCGTACTTCAATCACTTAGTGCATACTATGTAATGGCTAGCATGCTTTAAAACACGAGCATTTATGAGCGGGAAATGTTTTAGAACTTGCTATGCACCCACTACGTGGTCTTAAGGGAATACGCGCAGTAAGGTGTGCGCCTTTTGTAATGGGTCGCTGGCTTTGAACCACGATATCATTACGATATATTCACATGTTCTGACTCCCGATGGCAATGTACGCTTGTATAACGCAATATTACTGGGATATTACATGTTGTATTGTAACGCCTGTATGCAGGACGCGTGTGTTTGCAAAGGATGAACGTTATTTTTACTGCATTTCCAATCAGAGGAAGTTATTTTCAATGTAATTCCAAGCAGAAGTGTGGCTGTGTGTTAGAACACCTGCTTGCCACGCAGACGGCCTGGGTTCGATCCTTACTCGGACCCGGAAATTTTTATTATTTATTTTATTTGCATCTTTCCCGATTTTTCGGTGATGGAGAAGATGATGATGATCTTTCGCTCGCAACGAACGACGCCGCCGCCGCCGACACCGACGCCGGAATTTGTGCGAAACGAGCTCTTTAACGCTATCGCGTTAAAATTTCCGGGTCAGAATGAGGATCGAACCCTGGCCGTCTGCGTGACAAGCAGGTGTTCTACCATACAGCCACGCATCTGCTTGGGAATACAGCAAAAATAAGTTCCTCTGCTTGGAAATGCAGTGAAAATAACTTTCATGCTTTACAAACACACGAGTCCTGTATACAGGCGTCACAATACAACATGTAATATCGCAGTAATATTGCGTGGTACAAGCGTACATTGCCATCGGGCGTCAGACCATGTGAATATCACAACGACATCGTGGTTTAAAGCCAGCCACCCATTACAAAAGGCACACACCTTACTGCGGGTATTCCCTTAAGACCCCGTGGTGGGCACATAGCAAATTCGAACACATTTCAAGCGCATAATTGCTCGTGGTTTAAAGCGTGCTGCCCATTACATAGTATGCACTAAGTGATTGAAGTACGCAATAGGGACAGGATATCGCTATTGCGTTCAACTCTTCAAGGCGAAGCTTAAGGGTCCCCAAATTTTTTATAGAACAGCGCGTCCAAACAGACGGATCTTGCGTCAGTCGCCGCCGCCTTTATTTTGTATCAGCTCTGATTGTAAGGTTATAGAACTACAAATTAGCGACTTGCTCGCAGGCAACGCTATCAGACCTTCAGCAAGTTCTCGGTCTTTACCTGTAGTGCTGCTTAACCCTTTCAGACGCCACCTAGGAATAACTGTCTGTAAATGTGTCAAATCGATACAATGTTATTTCAATGCCCTCAACCATCTATTGTAAAAAATAATAATGTAATATTATGCTAATTTATGCGTGTTAAAGTAACTAATCCTACTTAAGTTGTAATTAAATATCTATTTATCCTGAAGTCATTGATGATCTGTTTTGGCATAAATAGAATGAAATCTCAGGCTAGAAATATAGTGCAAGTTCATTTTGGTTATGTCCATTGTGAACAAAGAAAACCTATACTTTTCACATGGCTCGTAAGAAGCGGTTCGTTGAACGACTCGTCGAACGTGCTAATGCATTCAGAAAAGTGTCCATGTATGACAGTACACTACAAAATGAAGGTAAATGATGACAAATTTATTTTAACACGAAATTGTTTTATGCCGGGGTCCACCTCAGATCCACTGTCGTATTCCCGTCACGGATATGACGTAGTAAAATATAAACTAACAGATAGCAAAGAAAAACTAGAAGAAAAAAGAAACCGGCAGATCCCACGCACTGTGGGAATCCATGTAATGCGAAGCAGCCAGGAAGGAGCAAATCCTGCTTTACATAATTTGCATGTCATGTTTGACATGTTAGGAGCTGTCATTTATGTTCGTCATACAGTCACGTCGCGCAATACCAATTTTGGTGTATATCAAGCTAGCGAACTGGATGCAAGCGCACCATGAGCGTGGCATGTATATGGGGTTGTAGATGACACGCATGCCAAGATTTTCATGTTACCACCTGCCACTTATGTTCGTTATACAGTCATGTCACTCAATACCAAATTTGGTGTATATCAAGCTAACGAAACGGCCGCCAGTGCGCCATGAGCGTGGCATGCAAGTCATGTCGCTCATGCCATGTCATTATTTCCATATTACCACTTGTCATTTATGTTCGTCATACAGTCATGCCACTCAATACCAAATTTGGAGTATATCAAGCTAACGAAACGGCCGCGAGCGCGCCATGAGCGTGGAATGCAAATCATGTCGCTCATGCCATGTCATTATTTCCATATTACCACTTGTCATTTATGTTCGTCATACAGTCATGCCACTCAATACCAAATTTGCTGTATATCAAGCTAACGAAACGGCCGCGAGCGCGCCATGAGCGTGGAATGCAAGTCATGTCGCTCATGACATATCATGATTTCCATATTACCACTTGTCATTTATGTTCGTCATACAGTCACGTCACTCAACACCAAATTTGGTGTATATCAAGCTAACGAAACGGCCGCGAGCGCGCCATGAGCGTGGCATGCAAGTCATGTCGCACATGACAAGTCATGATTTTCATATTACCACTTGTCATTTATGTTCGCCATACAGTCACGTCACTCAATACCAAGTTTGGTGCATATCAAGCTAACGAAACGGCCGCGAGCGCGCCATGAGCGTGGCATGCAAGTCATACTTTTCATGACAAGTCAGTCATGATTTTCATGATATGACCACGCTATTTACGTTCGTCATAGAGTCATGTTATGCCATACCAAATTTGGTATAAATCCCATAAACGATACGGCCGGGAGAGCACAAAGTCGTAGGCGGCTAGATAGATAGATAGATAGATACGCTCAAAGTCGCCGAAGTTCGCTAAGAAATGCTTCGCATTTAAAACACATCTCCCCTAAAGGGAACCCTGAGTAGTAATGCGAAGCAGCCAATGTCTTTTATTCATCATCGTGTATGACTTTAAGCTCCGGAGACCGTTTTCCCTTGAGTATAACGGCCTTGTGGTCTGTAAAGTGTAAAGTTAAGGGATCGTGCAGCAAAGGTTGTAGTTTGAAGTTTGAGAAGGCGATGTCTATGCACGTTCCCTTGATGGTAGTTCCATCGTACGAAATGCACCGGAGAGCGTAACGGGACACCATGCGGGCGCTCCGCGTACTAGCGACTACGGCGCACAACGATGGGGGGCACAGGCCTCGTTCATAAGCTGCTTCAAATGTAAAAATCCACGCATCCCCACGAAGTGAATCATGAGGAGTAGGCGAAGCACAGGGGATCGTTCTTACCGTAAATCACCCGTAACATTGCGCACTCGTGCATGTAAATGAGTGACAACGCGAGTGTACAGTATATACCAGGGGTCTCAAACACGCGGCCCGCGAACCTCCCGCGTGCGGCCCGCACATGTTTTTTTTTTATTTCCATAATAAGTACGTTCGTGAGCTACACATGCATGGTGGTCACCATGTGTTGAAACATAACCCTGAAACAAAAACACTATATTTCAGAATCGGCGTCCTGATTTTACTCTATTTGGAGCTCGGTATTGACATGTTGTTGGATGCAAACCTGGCCCCAAATTTTCAGAAATGACCCGTATATGAGACATGGGAAAGGTTTTCTTTTAAACGGTAGTGTTTGCTGACAATGTGTACGAACTATCCCCCCCCCCCCCCCTCGCCCCGCTGTTACATTCTTTCCTGATTCGGCCCTTGCGGGACTAAGTTCTGCAACAGCGGCCCGCTGCCTGAGATGAGTTTGAGACCCCTGACATATACAATGTGTTTATGCCGTTGAGCCGCCGCTTCCCGCGCCCTCAACGCCGGGGTAGCAGCTTGTTGTCAGCGTTGCCGTTTTGCCGCTCCTTCCCGAGTTCTCGCCACCGGGGTAGCTTGCTGTCTGCGTCGGCGTTACCTTTCGCGAGCGAGAGCGCGTTCACATTCGTTTTCGTCCACGGAAGAAAGAGAATGTGTGCTATGGAACGCGCTCATTCTTCATCGTCATCAGCATCATCGTCATCATCATCGTCATGGCGTATAGTGGGTACTTTGCATGTGCTGTGCCGTGATGTCAGAAAGAGAATGTGTGGTCTGGAATGCGCTTCTTCATCGTCATCACCGTCATCGTCATGGCGTATAGTGGGTACCTTGCATGTGCTGTGCCGTGATGGCAAAAAGAGAATGTGTGGTCTGGAACGCGTTTATTTTTCATCGTCATCAACGTCATCGTCATGGCGTATAATGGGTACCTTGCATGTGCTGTGCCGTGAGCACGGACAAAGCACAACGGACAAGCCTAGACCCTATGGTGCTTCGCCCCTAAAAGTTCCGTCGGCGGGCGTCGAACCTACGACCTCTCGCTCAGCAGCGCGCGGCGCGAAACCACTCGGCCACAGAGCGTACGTTCTTCAGCTTACTAACGGCGAGCTATTTATATACACCATATACCCTTGGCGGTCGTCAGAGCTGGGCGACTTCAATGAGTTTTCGTCATCACTAGCAAGATGGCGCGAAGGGCGCAATCTATAGGTCGTCGCACCTCACGTCGCGATGCGCACGCGCCTCCACAGGGCGTGGTCGCTCGCGCGCGCGCGCTTATCTCGTGATTGGGGCGCTTTGTACGTCTTGTGCTTCCACCGCAATTTTGCTTTGAAGTTACAGTGGTTAAAGAGTGCACGAAGGTCACTTCGCTCGCTGCAGAGGCCGCGTTTGCGAAAGGAGCGCGCTGCTCACACACGAAGGAGTAACAAATGTGACAGTTGTTCGCGCTCGTCCTGTGTATACCCGTGCGTTCGTTTCGTGCGTCTTTCTATGTGTTTGAGCAAAGTGCTTTAAGTGTCGAGCTGTGACAGTTGTTAGTCCGCGCTCGTCTTGTGTATGCTCATTTCGTGCGTCATTTCTGCTTGAGGTGCGCGCTGCAAGTTTCGAGCTGCTTGCCGTTCTTCGCGTGACATTACAATTTGTTGCTGTAGCATTCACTCCTTCGCCCTTGTGGCGAAACAATGCACAATAAAAGCTCAGCTATCTCTGTGATGATACGTTTCACTTTCGTGTTATACTGATTCCTATGACAGAGGGATCAGCCATGTTTTTTTTGCAGGAGGTTCTTTTCATCCAAAGCTCGATATATCTCACTCTTTCTTAACCCTTAGTTAATACAAATAGCAAAAACAAGTGGTGCACACAATTGTGTACATAGCGTGTCAAAGGGTTCGGTGCGACGTTGTGTTGCTTCCGGAGCGCCGTAAAAGCGTCTATCCTGCCTCGGATTGACGAAGCTCTTGATACCTCGGAAGGTGCAGAATACTTTTCAAGCATCGACTAGCGCTCTGGCAATTGGCAGATCGCGATGCACGAGTCCGATAAAGAGACGACTGCGTCTGCCACACCTTACGGGCTCTTCGTGATGCCTTTTGGACTACGCAATGCCCCAGGCACATTCGAAAGAATGGTAAGGGGAAACATACGTCAGCTCTGCCGCTATGCAAAAGTGTTATGCGGCGAGGCACATAAAAAAGGGCTGAAGGGGCTGTTGTCCGAAACCGAACGATTCCGAAACCAATGAAGTAAGTCGTTATGCATTCTACGGCTTCAGCACGAGCCCTGCCCAGATAATGTTTCGCAGGTTTTTCTTTGCCAAACTGTAGCGCATTTCGTTGAGCGAGGGAGTAACAGAGAGCCACGAGAGAGGCGACGCATGCCCTGACGGACAACTGATCTTCCATGGCAGAATGAAACGTTATATATCCCAGAGTGGAAAAAGAGAGCGATGGGTAACAAGTTTTTGCCACTCACAGCGCCTACGACGCAGCGTCTCTACAATGAGTAGAGCAGTCACTTTCCGTGGCATTACTTCGACAACGTATTGTCACAAGATTGTCAATGCTGACAACATTTTAATCCATAAAAACAACTATTTCATCACGATGATTTAGCGCGAAGCTGTTTGGATTATCGACAAGCGTTTCATTCGACAGCGAGCTTTGGCGGAACATCATCTTCGAGGGTTGACCACACTGATTGCGTTTTATTTCTCTCTTAAGAACGCGCCTACTTCAAAGGCACGTTCTTCGAGTCGATGCTATTAAAAAGCCCCCCCCACCCTCCCCCCCCCCCCCCCCCCAAAAAAAAAAAAGAAAAACTAATAAAGCTTTCCTAGCCAGATGGGTGGGGGGAATTCGAGGAATGCAAATATTGAAATTTTTTCCCCTTGCCACATCTCCGGGGGGGTCTGCGAGTTTCAGGAATAAAAACGTCGAGAGCATAAATGATGAGCGGCGCGACTCTGCAACGCGAAATCGATTAAGAAAATGCGGTTGAAAAGCGCCAGAGGATTTTTTTTCTTCTTTCGCTCTGCTCGCAGTGAACGGTGATCGTTCCCAATTATAATTCCTTTTCGGGAGAGACGCTACTCCGGCGCTCTGAGTTTGTGGCAGGCGCAACTGAGCGTTACCGTTTTCTTGCACGATGAAAACTTTCTCGCACGCCAGCCTGTGCTTGTTTCAAGATCGCATAGACCACGATGATGGTTTCACTACGGTAATTGCTTTTCGCTTCTTCTTTCTAATTCGCCCTTTTTTTTCTCTCTTCCACCTTCTGCCTCAAATTTTGCGTGAAAAAACGCCGCGTCATTAAATATTTTCAAGAGTTGCGCGCGGCTCACGTATGGGCGCAGATTCTGCCTGCTCCGGGAGTCATTAAGACCTCGTCTACGTACAATTCCCCAGATTGCGATCCGTGCCCGTGTACTGAATCGGGCACCGCTCAGGTAGGCCGTTTTTTTTTTCTTCTGAGTTTTATAAGATTAAATATTTTTTTGTGTTTTGCCATCTATTCACCGTATGTATACTACACGGCGAGTGATATTCCTCGTGTCTCGTAACCCCTTTATAAAACATGTTTGCGGCAGTTTGTGATCGTAGCCTGACTGGGCCTAACCACGTGAAGGCGCCCGTAGCTTGATCGAGTGCCTGCCAGGGTTGCCAGTCCCGCTTAAAATGAGCGGATTTGGGCTTCTTTTTCCGCCGAGTCGCTTGTGGAATTTTGCCGTCGCTTGTCGCATTTTTTGGCCTTATTTGCGTGTTTCCAGAGAATATAGTTGTTTCTGTGATCACCACGTTCACCAATAGCGCGTTTGTCGATGACTTCGCGTAGTTTAGAGTTGAAGTGGGTGAATCAACAAATAATGTTAATCATGCACTGGCAAACGTGCATTCAACCGAATGGACACTACCCTGGAGACAATGTTAAAAAGTAAATATGTGATTTCATACATAGCTGCGAATATTGCCACGCGTGTTATTTTGATGTGCTCTGCTTAAACCCACAAAGACTGTGAGCAATGCTCGGCGCAGGTCGCGCCTCAGTGTTCGAGAAGCTTCACGTTTGTAGTAGATCGTTTTGTTAACATTGCGCACAGCACGCGAACACTCAAGATTATTCCAGAGCTTGCGCGACGACCAGTGATAAGGCTAGAATGTTCGACGCGTGATGTATAAAAGCCGGCGTGCTCCAACGATGACCAGGTTATCGACGACCGACGCCCTGTGCGCAGATATCAGTGTACAGCGTGCATTGCTTGCTGTAATTTGAGTTTCCGTTTCGCGGCCACAAGTTCGGCCAAATATAGAGTTTCAACTTCAAGAACTGTCTTCGTCCACGTCACGACCACAGGACAATATTTTCGCTTTAGAAAATAATTAAAGGGATTTTTTAACTTCCCTAAGTATTTGAGCAACATTTCTTATTATTATTAAAATATTTTCAAAAATGCTCATTAACTTTCTGTTTTTTATTTAGGCTTCTTCGCGAAAGTATTTGTGATGCTTGTTAGCTCGGTAGCATCTGGCAACTCTGCTGTCACACGGAGGAAGGAAGGAGGGACGTCACGCAGCCAAGCCAAGCCGTTTTGAAGCCAGCCCAACACATGACCTTTTGCGTCGAGATCACGCAAGAAATGAGATTTGCCGAGACTTGAGGTTGTTGCGCTAGCTTTTAATGGAAGCGCGCTTGTTCGGCCCACTCACGGAGGAGGAGGTTCAAGAGAAAACGCCACCGGTGGTACTAAAACCTACCACGCGCTCTGACGTAGTGCATTCTCTTTCCTTCCTCCATACCTCCAATTGGTCTATCATCGGCTATCGAATTCAACAGCATCGGTGGGCCGCGCTTCTGTCGTGAGTAGAGCATGGAGTAGAGTTATGCTCCCCGTCGCTGAAACCGCCATGTTGGTGCATCGCATGACACACGCAAGGTTTCTGACGTCACGCGTTGATGTTATGATTACATCACTTGCAAATTCTTCTGTTATTGGCACACAGAGGCCCTGGTCGCATCCATATCATATTGAAGCAGGTTAAGCGCAATGTGATTATGCCGCGTCATCGAGGCCGCCGCCATGTTGGTGAACGTGATGACCATGACGTGACGCGCGCTCTAGTCGTGAGTGTTTCAACTCGTGCCTGCCTTCCATACGTAAAATACAGCGTGTTTTTTATAGACTATAGACTCAACCGAACGGAGAAAAACGTGCATCCAAATGGCTGACAACCCTTTTTGCGACAACTGTGGTAGTGAGGAGACACCACAGCACATCTTCTGTGACTGTCCTCGCTACAATGCGCAGAGAACATCACTAGCAGCCGCTCGGATAGACCGATGACGGCAGAAACCATTCTGGAAAGTCGACCATCATGGGTGAAGGCGACGAAGGCAGTGCTCGACTTCTTAAAGGCAACAGACTTGCACCGGCGATTATAGACTTATGGATGTGATGACTGAAGTCTGACTTTGTGTGCTCTCTCCTCTTTCTCCATATTTCAAACTCCCTTTCCCCAGTGTAGAGTAGCATACCGGTCCTACTAGACTGGTTAACATCCCTGCCTTTCCTTTCCCTCCTCTTCTTTGTTTCCTAAAATAACAGTCAGGCACCTGTCGCCCTCGCCCATGAGCTCGGGGCGGAAATACTTTGCTGCCCCTGAAGTTACACTCAAATGAGTAATTACTCGTTCTTAATTATTACCTTGAGGGCAGTTGTTTACATTGAAAAGTTGTAGGGCGTGGCGCATTCATTCTTCGGAAATCCCAAGAAAACACGTAATTTGAGATACCGAAATTGAACGCCCCGGTCGAGGTGGTACCGAAACTGAGTGCGCCAGATGCCCGGCAAATGGACGAAAACTTCACGTTTTGAAAAAGAGACGCGTCGCAGCATAATCTGGTCAGGAAAATGTCGTCTCTCTCAAGTACACAAGCGCACAGCTTACTTATTGCATGTCATGTTTCGTGCTTACCTGATTTTTTTCTCTCTGTACCAAGAAAACCGAAATTTCCACTTTTTTTCACTGTACAGCATAAGACTAAGGGGCAGCCAGTGGGATGCTTTTTATGGCAGACCAAGGAGTTTAAAATTTTTTTTTAATCCTTCTTGTGGCAGACAGGCAAAAGATTTCTTTGCGCCAAATTAGAGTTTAAGAAACGGGTAAGCACTACACACCAAACGTGAAGAACAAGCGGTCCACTTCTGTATTTCAGACGTCTTGCCGTTCTCCCTGACCACATTCTGCTGCCACGCGCCTTTTTTTCAAAATTTGCCACGTGAAGTTTAGGTCTGACGTAACACAGCGGCGGCATTTCCATTGGCGCGCTCAGTTTCCACATCACCTCAATCGGGGCCTTGAGTTTCGGTGACTACTATCTCAACTTGCGCGCTTTTAGGAGCGAAGCTCCTCATGGCGAGACCTGGCCGGTTGTCGAGCGTCGGGCGTCGATCGTCAGTCGTCAATCGTCCTCTGTACCCCGTAGTGTTCCCTTATCGTACAATAGAGGGCGCTGTCCCATAGAGATGCATGCAAACTGCAATTGGGTGACGATACACTAGATGGCGCTGTACGCATTCCATTTCTCGTCTCGTTCCGAGAGGGCGCTGTCCCATAGAGATGCGTACAATATGGCGGTTGGGTGAAGGTACGCTAGATGGCGTTGGCGGTGCAGCTGCTCTCCGATTTTAGGGGCGCCCTCACCCTCGCCTCTCCTACGCTTCCCCCCTCTCTCCTACGGTCCCCCCCCCCTCTCTCGCCTCGCGACGCCGACACAGGCAGCGTCTGCTAGCGAGTTTCTTGATTGAAAAAACCGACTGCTCGCGCTGCACAACCGTTCACTGATCACCCCGTATATATAGGCACTGGATTTTGACCTCCAAGGTAGCGCCTGTGTGAGATTTCTCCTGTGCGTGATTAAACAATAAAAATTCACAGCGTACATGTAAAATTAAAGTGAGCTGCAAGTCGCCATGACTCTCATCGACCCTTTAGTATAAACGCGCCCGATCTCACGTCGTTGATGATGTACTGGGCAGAATTCACGGAAGATTCACGGTTTACCGATGAACCTCCGGAGCTTCGCCCACTCATCATCATTCACTCCGTGGATATGCTGTGAATTTCTTACTTAGGTGGGGAGTTAAAAAATGGGTATACCATAAATTGTCGCCCACTACAGCTTTTTTTATATAAGCAACTGCCCTCAAGTTAATAGCTAAAGCGTTAGTTAGCGAGTTTTCGTTAATGATTCACTTCAGCGTACCTTCAAGTGCAGCGCAATACTTCCGCCTCTGCTTAGAGTTCGCGTGCAACAGAGTTGCCAGTTCTGCTTACAATAAGCGGATTTGGGCTTCTTTTTTTGGCGAATCGCTAGTAGAATTTTCAAGTCACTTGTCGCGTTCTTTTGGGGCTTATTCCCATTATCCTAGAAAATACCATTATTTTAGTTCACCAATAGCGCGTTTGTCGATGACCTTGGGTAGTTGAGTGTTGAAGTCAAACACATGTTGGCCGAATTCACGAGTAACGGTATTCATGCACTGGCAAACGTTCACTCAACCGAATGGAGGAAAACGTGCATTCAACCCTGGGGCCAAAAATTTAATGTGCTTTCGTTCGCAGTTGCGCATATTTTCGTTGTACAAGATAATTAAAGTGATTTCTTCAACTCGCCTTCGTGTTTTAGTGACATTTTTCCTTATAATTAAAAAAATATTTTCAAGAATAAGAAAATTTATCAAGTTTCTGGTTATTTTGGGCTTCTTTTGTGATGATTGTTTGCTCGGTAGCATCTGGCAACTCTGGTGTGAGAAAGCGACAAGTTTTAACTGTCACAGCATTTTTATGAAAAAATCTGCATTGTCTAACAACAAAAAAAGGCAGTATAAACGCTTCTAGTGTGCGACTCAGGAAGGCCTTCATGGGACGAGACAGAAAGCAAAAGAACTAAGAGAGTAGTCGTTACACAAACATTGGACGTGACCAGAAACAGGGGCACCGAGAATGACCGTCGGCACGTACGCGCTGGAAATATACTGCGCCACGGAAGTTGCTATATCACGTTCCGCTTCCGAATGCAGAAAACGTCGAATAAGCTGAGCTACCTGGCGAGTATTTACACTAAATGGATACTCACCGACTAATGTATGGATACGTACCAAGTGGCCCACTCTCTGTGGAGTTACGAAGCAAACAGAGAGCTCAGCTAGTTATTCGAACACGGGCGCAATGAGAGCTGAAGATGCGCACAACGGCGGTAATGAAGGAAGGCACATGCGCGCATGCCAAGGGTCAGTCCGGCACGCGTGGGGGGTCAAGGTTTGTGCAAGTTAATCGACGGTTGGCTCACGCACGTGCTATCACTAGTATCGACATGCCATGCCTCGATTGTCAGTAGCGTTTCTTCATTCCTGTGCCGGTGCAAAACTGCGCATTCACCGAATTTTGGCGTGCACTTACACTCTCGACAATGTAAAGAAAGATTAGAAGGTGAGCCTCCGGTTAGCGATCTTTCCCATAATCTCAGGTTAATACAGCGGCCCGTCTGTGCAACGTAGAAGCGGCCACGCACAAGCCCATATTCTCATGTGAACATATGAAGATGTCAAAAGGTGTTTTTTAAAGCATTACATCTCTTTGCGAAAATTATAGGTGCGAGAATATTCGACACTTCCAGTATTCGATTACAAGAGTTCAGTATTCTATTCGATGTCCGCCGCGGTGGTGTAGCGGTTATGGTGCTCGGCTGCTGACCCGAAGGTCGCGGGTTCGATCCCGGCCGCATTTCGATGGAGCCGAAATGCCAGAGACCCGTGTGCTGCGCGATGTCAATGCGCGTTGAAGAGCACCACGTAGTCGGAATTTCCGGAGCCCTTCACTACGGCGTCTCTAATGATCATATCGTGGTTTCGGGACGTGAAACCCCAGATATTATCATTCTATTCGAATCTGAAGGCACTTTTACTATTCGAAATATCCGAACACTGCGGCACCTAAGTACTGAAATTACCACAGAGAGGTTATATACCTGTGCAAGATTCTTGCGAAATTTCGTGCACGAACTATCAAATTAGTTTAGAATGCCACATTTGCAAGGCTCCTTTCAGGGCTAAGATAACGAAGCAAAAATGAACTTGGAAATGCCAAACATGTCTCAGCTCCCCGAAGCACACAAGTTGACTCATTTTTTAGTTTCATCTCCTCAAAGGGTTTCAAAGGATCAGCGAAGCCAGTCAGGGTGCAGTGACTCTTTTTCTTCTCCTTTCTTTCTTAGAGTGTAATGTAAAGGAAAAGCAAGCATTGTACATTGCCGCTTGTAAGTACCACATGTTCAGTTAATTAATCCTTTCAGACGCCACCAATGAAGAACTGTCGATAAATGTGTCAAATCGATACAACCTTATTTCAAGGCATTCCATAGTCTATTGCAACAAAAATAATGTCATAATCTGTTAATTTATGTGTGTTAATAGTAAATAATCCTAACTAAGTTGTAATTAAATATATTGTGACGCAGCAGTTAACACGACCTTTATTAGGCCCCGAAGACACAGCGAAGCGACCACATATACGAGCAAAGTTCAGCCGAGTTCCCACAACCGAAGAAGAAGAGGCGCATGCACGAAGAACGGGGGTGTGTCCAATGAACGCCCAGAATATCTTCATCCTGAGGTCATTGACGCTCTGTTTTGTACAAAATGGAATGAAATCTCAGGCCGGAAATGTAGAGCAAGTGCATTTTTGGTTATCTCCATTTCGACCGAAGCAAAGTACTACTTTTCATGGCTTGCGGGAAGTGGCACGTCCAACGACTCGTCGAACGTGGCAGTACCTTCAGCAAAGTGATCATATTGTCACGATATACCGCAACTGAAACCTGCAACTAACTGTACAGCAGAACGCCAGGCTGGTCCGATCACTGCCAATACGACCTCATCGTCTTTTTCACGAGCCCGTCCACGTCCTCTTTTCGACAGCGGCACATACAATCCTGGCAACAACAATAGAAACAATACCAGCCGATCTTATACTAGTGGCATTACCTTCCAAAGAGCATCGTCCCGATACCACATCGTAATTACGAGAGAGAGAAAAAAGTTTACACCATCTTCGCAAAGGGAACCCTGATGGGATGCGAAGCAGCAGCGTTGCGCACGGGTGGCGTCACGGGTTGAACGACGCTAACGCGGGTGCTGCGGTGAGCGCTGGAAGATTCGTTTGAAGCGATGGCTGGCGTAGGTCTTGTCGTTGCGCGTCAGGCGGCAGCTGCGGGCGCTCCGGAGAGCGCGCGGCAGGCGAGGGAGAGAGTGACGTCAGCGCGCACTGCGAGCGGAGCGTGACGTCAACGCGCAGCTTAGGCGTGACCTACTTGGCACCGCTCCAACACCTGCGGCGACGGGAGCGCGTTGCAGCGCGTTCGTCCGTACGCACGGAGGGACAGCGTTACACAGCCTAGTCAAATAGCTGCTTCGCATCTAAAAAGAAGACACATGCACTCACCAGTACGCACGATGTAACGGTGACGAAATGTTCACAAGGTTACACAAGGGAGTTTGACGAGTAGTCAGCGTTGGTAAAATGGTTTCATTATCAAAACATGGACGATGGCTGCCTGCTGTGAGCGGTGGGATCGGCGTGCTGTATCTTCGTGAAGAACTTCGTAGCTCACTTCGCTCAGACGACGGATAACTCGACAGGGACCAAAGTAGCGGTGTAATAACTTTTCCGACCGGCCCCGTTGGCGAATGGGCGTTCACAGCCATACTTGATCTCCGGGTTGGTAAATAACCTCCCGATGACGAGCATTGTACCGCTGCGAGTCGATGCGTTGCTGGTTATTGATTCGCTCGAGTGCAAGCTTGCGAGCTGCGTCCGCGAGACGGGTGAATTTGTTCGTATCGACACTAACGTGGTGTCTGTCGGGTAGGAGCATGGCATCCAGCACTGTAGTGACCTCACTGCCGTGAAGCAACCGGAAAGGTGTGAACCCAGTAGTTCCTTGTACAGCGATGTACAATTGTAAGCGAACGTGATGTAGGGGAGAATATCATCCCAGTTCTTGTGGTCTTGGTCAACGTACATGGTCGGGTAGGTTTAAACTTAAAATTAACAGCGCAAAAAACGGACGGCCACTCAAAGGAAACACACAGGACAAGCGCTGACTTTCAACCAGTGGCGTAGCCAAGGGGGGGGGGGGGGTTGGAGGGGTTCAAACCCCCCCCCCCCCCCCCGAAATTTTTCAGTTTTGCTTGCGTATATATGCACGCACACATACAAATGCACGCACGAACATACATAAAGTATGGTTGAACCCCCCCCCCCCCCCCCCGAAAAAAATTTCTGGCTACGCTACTGCTTCCAACTGAAAATTTTATTGATACGAGAGCATCTTATAAATGCACGCGAGAACAGTTAAGAAAAACCAGAGCGGAAAAAAAAGGGAAGAAAGAAAAAAGTTAAAAAAGTATAAATGTAACCGTCACAGCAGCCGGCTGCGCACACCCCCCGCATTCTAAATAACTCAGCTCTCTGTCCGATAGAGCAATCGATGGCTTGCTTACGCATCCGCTATTTTCTCGCGTCATCTGGGCGGCCTCACTGATTACGCGCGCTTGCTCATCCTTATTCTTATCTACCACAGTGGTCCCTTGAAACTGTGGAGTGCATCCGCACGTGCTCACGTGCAATGCTAGGAAGCCATCCTTGCCATTGCGAACGTTGTTGGCGTGCTCGCGTAAGCGCTCGTTCAGGCATCTGCCCGTCTGGCCCACGTAACACGCCCCGCAAGACAAGGGTATCCTGTAGACCACTCCTTGCACACAGTCAACGAACTGTGTTCTGTGTTTGACTGCACAATGTTTTTGTCGTCTCTTCACGGGACAGGTCCTTTTCGCCAACTGGGACAACTTGTCGGGAGCACTGAAAACAACTTTCACAATTAATACGTTGCCCTATTTTCTTTAGGCGATGGGACACAGAGTGCATATACGGTATGACTGCCACTCTGTCCCGCTTTTTACCAGTTATTTGTTCTGTGTCGCCGTCAGTGCCCCTACGTTTCCTTTTTCTGTGCATTGACTCGGCTACAGAAATGAGCAAAGGATGTGGGTACCCTGCTCCTTCTAGGCGTTTCGACTGTGCCAAGAGACTAGCTTCCGAGACGTGTTGGCAAGACCTTTCTAAAGCGTTGGAAAAACAAGACTCTACAATAGCTCTCTTGACTAATTTACTGTGAGCCGACGAGAACGGAAGGATGGGCTTCTGTGAGCGGGGCGCGCACCGCCAGCACGTGTGGTCATCCGAGAATAAAATCTCCAAATCTAGAAAGTGGATGCTGTCCCTTCTCCGGCAACTCGTGAGTCACCAAGAGCGGGCAGAGGCACTCACGAAAAACTTCTAAAACTTGCGCCACTTGAGAATGAAAGATTTGTGGTTCACATTGCATGATTATAACATAATCATCTACATATCTGAAAGTTTTTGTGACGGATAACATTCTAAGCCGATCATTCAGAGCCCTGTCAAATTTCGCTAACAGCAGGTCACTCAGAAAAGGAGCTATGGAAGACCCGATAGAGACACCTTCTTTCTGAATGTATGTGTTCCCGTTCCATTCTACGAACGTTGACGTAATGTATAATGATAACAGGTCTAAGAACCCTTTGGAAGTCACACACGCGGTGTTCTGAAATACCAGCACACCAAAGACATCAATGCACTCTTCTATGCACTTTAGCAAGTCTTTGTGGGGAAGGGAGTAGTATAGATCTTTAATGTCTATCGAGAAAGCCATCAACCTGGTGCCCGATGGCTGCTTTAGAAATTCAACGACTTCTCCAGAATTTTTGATTCTGAATGGGTCATCTACAGGAAAAAACTTCAGCTTGTCCTGTAGAAACCGCCCTAGTTCGTTCTGCCAAGAATTTCTTTCGGATACAATTGTCCTGAAAGGCATGCCACCTTTGTGTGTCTTGGCTGAAAAGAACATTTGAAGGGCCAGGTTATCGCTTTTCCCTATTTTTCGTGACAGCACTGTCAAATCTAGATCAGAGCACATGGTTTTCGCCCTGGACCTGACTTTAGCCAAGTTTATGCCTTCACACGCACGAAAAACGGAAGAAATGGCTTGATTGGCTTTCTCGAAGTAAAGACCTCGCGACAACACGGCAAACCCTCCCTCTTTGTCTGAAGGTAGAACACATAGATCATTGTCAGTGAGGTAAGCATCTACCTTACTGACAGGCACCACGCAGTTAGCGGGCTTACCGCGTAAAAGCGCGTCGAGTCCTTGCTACACGCATCTGTCGCTGTCTTGCGGTGGGGCACGGTTTGTGACCTGACGCACAGTGGTCAGTGAGGCCGCCCGGATGACGCGAGAAAATAGCGGATGCGTAAGCAAGCCATCGATTGCTCTATCGGATAGAGAGCTGAGTTATTTAGAACGCGGGGGGTGTGCGCAGCCGGCTGCTGTGACGGTTACATTTATACTTTTCTAACTTTTTTTCACATTTTTTTCTTTCTTCCCTTTTTTTTCCGCTCTGGTTTTTCTTAACTGTTGTCGCGTGCATTTATAAGATGCTGTCGTATCAATAAAATTTTCAGTTGGCAGTCAGCGCTTGTCCTGTGTGTTTCCTTTGAGTGGCCGTCCGTTTTTTGCGCTGTTAATTTTAAGTAACTAGCCCAGTCAGCTACACTGTTAAGGTCGGGCAGGAGCATGGCATCCAGCATAGTAGTGACCTCCTTGCCGAGAAGCAACCGGAAAGGTGTGAACCCAGTAGTTCCTTGTACAGCGGTGTACAATTGTAAGCGAACGTGATGTAGGGGAGAATATCATCCCAGTTCTTGTGGTCTTGGTCAACGTACATGGTCGGGTAGGATCATGGCATCCAGCATTGTAGTGACTTCCCTGCCGTGAAGCAACCGGAAAGGTGTGAAGCCAGTAGTTCCTTGTACAGCGGTGTAAAATTGTAAGCGAACGTGATGTAGGGGAGAATATCATCCCAGTTCTTGTGGTCTTGGTCAACGTACATGGTGGGGTAGGAGCATGGCATCCCGCATTGTAGTGACCTCCCTGCCGTGAAGCAACCGGAAAGGTGTGAACCCGGTAGTTCCTTGTACAGCGGTGTACAATTGTAAGCGAACGTGATGTAGGGGAGAATATCATCCCAGTTCTTGTGGTCTTGGTCAACGTACATGGTCGGGTAGGAGCATGGCATCCAGCATTGTAGTGACTTCCCTGCCGTGAAGCAACCGGAAAGGTGTGAAGCCAGTAGTTCCTTGTACAGCGGTGTAAAATTGTAAGCGAACGTGATGTAGGGGAGAATATCATCCCAGTTCTTGTGGTCTTGGTCAACGTACATGGTGGGGTAGGAGCATGGCATCCCGCATTGTAGTGACCTCCCTGCCGTGAAGCAACCGGAAAGGTGTGAACCCGGTAGTTCCTTGTACGGCGGTGTACAATTGTAAGCGAACGTGATGTAGGGGAGAATATCATCCCAGTTCTTGTGGTCTTGGTCAACGTACATGGTCGGGTAGGAGCATGGCATCCAGCATTGTAGTGACTTCCCTTCCGTGAAGCAACCGGAAAGGTGTGAAGCCAGTAGTTCCTTGTACAGCGGTGTAAAATTGTAAGCGAACGTGATGTAGGGGAGAATATCATCCCAGTTCTTGTGGTCTTGGTCAACGTACATGGTCGGGTAGGAGCATGGCATCCAGCTTTGTAGTGACCTCCCTGCCGTGAAGCAACCGGAAAGGTGTGAACCCGGTAGTTCCTTGTACAGCGGTGTACAATTGTAAGCGAACGTGATGTAGGGGAGAATATGATCCCAGTTCTTGTGGTCTTGGTCAACGTACATGGTCGGGTAGGAGCATGGCATCCAGCTTTGTAGTGACCTCCCTGCCGTGAAGCAACCGGAAAGGTGTGAACCCGGAAGTTCCTTGTACGGCGGTGTACAATTGTAAGCGAACGTGATGTAGAGGAAAATATCATCCCAGTCCTTGTGCTCTTGGTCAACGTACATGGTCGGGTAGGAGCATGGCATCCAGCTTTGTAGTGACCTCCCTGCCGTGAAGCAACCGGAAAGGTGTGAACCCGGTAGTTCCTTGTACAGCGGTGTAACATTGTAAGCGAACGTGATGTAGGGGAGAATATCATCCCAGTTCTTGTGGTCTTTGTCAATGTACATGGTCGGGTAGGAGCATGGCATCCAGCATTGTAGTGACTTCCCTGACGTGAAGCAACCGGAAAGGTGTGAACCCGGTAGTTCCTTGTACAGCGGTGTAAAATTGTAAGCGAACGTGATGTAGGGGAGAATATGATCCCAGTTCTTGTGGTCTTGGTCAACGTACATGGTCGGGTAGGAGCATGGCATCCCGCATTGTAGTGACCTCCCTGCCGTGAAGCAACCGGAAAGGTGTGAACCCGGTAGTTCCTTGTACAGCGGTTTACAATTGTAAGCGAACGTGATGTAGGGGAGAATATCATCCCAGTTCTTGTGGTCTTGGTCAACGTACATGGTCGGGTAGGAGCATGGCATCCCGCATTGTAGTGACCTCCCTGCCGTGAAGCAACCGGAAAGGTGTGAACCCGGTAGTTCCTTGTACAGCGGTTTACAATTGTAAGCGAACGTGATGTAGGGGAGAATATCATCCCAGTTCTTGTGGTCTTGGTCAACGTACATGGTCGGGTAGGATCATGGCATCCAGCTTTGTAGTGACCTCCCTGCCGTGAAGCAACCGGAAAGGTGTGAACCCGGTAGTTCCTTGTACGGCGGTGTACAATTGTAAGCGAACGTGATGTAGGGGAAAATATCATCCCAGTCCTTGTGGTCTTGGTCAACGTACATGGTCGGGTAGGAGCATGGCATCCAGCATTGTAGTGACTTCCCTGACGTGAAGCAACCGGAAAGGTGTGAACCCGGTAGTTCCTTGTACAGCGGTGTAACATTGTAAGCGAACGTGATGTAGGGGAGAATATCATCCCAGTTCTTGTGGTCTTTGTCAATGTACATGGTCGGGTAGGAGCATGGCATCCAGCATTGTAGTGACTTCCCTGACGTGAAGCAACCGGAAAGGTGTGAACCCGGTAGTTCCTTGTACAGCGGTGTAAAATTGTAAGCGAACGTGATGTAGGGGAGAATATGATCCCAGTTCTTGTGGTCTTGGTCAACGTACATGGTCGGGTAGGAGCATGGCATCCCGCATTGTAGTGACCTCCCTGCCGTGAAGCAACCGGAAAGGTGTGAACCCGGTAGTTCTTTGTACAGCGGTTTACAATTGTAAGCGAACGTGATGTAGGGGAGAATATCATCCCCAGTTCTTGTGGTCTTGGTCAACGTACATGGTCGGGTAGGATCATGGCATCCAGCTTTGTAGTGACCTCCCTGCCGTGAAGCAACCGGAAAGGTGTGAACCCGGTGGTTCCTTGAACAGCGGTGTACAATTGTAAGCGAACGTGATGTAGGGGAGAATATCATCCCAGTTCTTGTGGTCTTGGTCAACGTACATGGTCGGGTAGGAGCATGGCATCCCGCATTGTAGTGACCTCCCTGCCGTGAAGCAACCGGAAAGGTGTGAACCCGGTAGTTCCTTGTACAGCGGTGTACAATTGTAAGCGAACGTGATGTAGGGGAGAATATGATCCCAGTTCTTGTGGTCTTGGTCAACGTACATGGCCGGGTAGGAGCATGGCATCCAGCTTTGTAGTGACCTCCCTGCCGTGAAGCAACCGGAAAGGTGTGAACCCGGTAGTTCCTTGTACAGCGGTGTAAAATTGTAAGCGAACGTGATGTAGGGGAGAATATGATCCCAGTTCTTGTGGTCTTGGTCAACGTACATTGTCGGGTAGGAGCATGGCATCCAGCATTGTAGTGACTTCCCTGCCGTGAAGCAACCAGAAAGGTGTGAACCCAGTAGTTCCTTGTACAGCGGTGTACAATTGTAAGCGAACGTGATGTAGGGGAGAATATCATCCCAGTTCTTGTGGTCTTGGTCAACGTACATGGTCGGGTAGGAGCATGGCATCCCGCATTGTAGTGACCTCCCTGCCGTGAAGGAACCAGAAAGGTGTGAACCCAGTAGTTCCTTGTACAGCGATGTAAAATTGTAAGCGAACGTGATGTAAGGGGAGAATATCATCCCAGTTCTTGTGGTCTTGGTCAACGTACATGGTCGGGTAGGATCATGGCATCCAGCATTGTAGTGACCTCCCTGCCATGAAGCAACCGGAAAGGTGTGAACCCGGTAGTTCCTTGTACAGCGATGTAAAATTGTAAGCGAACGTGATGTAGGGGAGAATATCATCCCAGTTCTTGTGGTCTTGGTCAACGTACATGGTCGGGTAGGATCATGGCATCCAGCATTGTAGTGACCTCCCTGCCGTGAAGCAACCGGAAAGGTGTGAACCCGGTAGTTCCTTGTACAGCGATGTAAAATTGTAAGCGAACGTGTTGTAGGGGAAAATATCATCCCAGTTCTTGTGGTCTTGGTCAATGTACATGGTGGGGTAGGATCATGGCATCCAGCATTGTAGTGACCTCCCTGCCGTGAAGCAACCGGAAAGGTGTGAACCCGGTAGTTCCTTGTACAGCGATGTAAAATTGTAAGCGAACGTGATGTAGGGGAGAATATCATCCCAGTTCTTGTGGTCTTGGTCAATGTACATGGTCGGGTAGGAGCATGGCATCCAGCATTGTAGTGACTTCCCTGCCGTGAAGCAACCAGAAAGGTGTGAACCCAGTAGTTCCTTGTACAGCGGTGTACAATTGTAAGCGAACGTGATGTAGGGGAGAATATCATCCCAGTTCTTGTGGTCTTGGTCAACGTACATGGTCGGGTAGGAGCACGGCATCCCGCATTGTAGTGACCTCCCTGCCGTGAAGCAACCAGAAAGGTGTGAACCCAGTAGTTCCTTGTACAGCGATGTAAAATTGTAAGCGAACGTGATGTAGGGGAGAATATCATCCCAGTTCTTGTGGTCTTGGTCAAGGTACATGGTCGGGTAGGAGCATGGCATCCAGCATTGTAGTGACTTCCCTGCCGTGAAGCAACCAGAAAGGTGTGAACCCAGTAGTTCCTTGTACAGCGGTGTACAATTGTAAGCGAACGTGATGTAGGGGAGAATATCATCCCAGTTCTTGTGGTCTTGGTCAACGTACATGGTCGGGTAGGATCATGGCATCCAGCATTGTAGTGACCTCCCTGCCGTGAAGCAACCGGAAAGGAGGTGGTGCTTCACGGATCTGGCATTCGCGACACGTTTTTACATAATGCTTCATGTCCCGATTGAGCTTAGGCCAGCAGTAGTGTTGGCGAATCCGGGCCAAGGTACGCGTGAATCCCAAGTGGCCGGACGAAGGCTCATCGTGACAATAAGCAACAGTATACACTGCAAAATGAAGTTAAATGAAGGCAAATTTATTGTGCAGGAAGTCCAATTCATCCAAATCTCGATATATCTCGCTCTTTCTTAGCCCCTCGTTGACACAAGTAGCAAAAACAAGTGGTGTACACAATTGTGTACATAGCGTCTCAAAGGGTTAACTGTAGGAATATAGAGGAGAGACGTTATTGGAATGCGCCGAACGAAATAGACTCCGCATGATGAACTCCTTCATGCGAACGGGTATACGTAAGAAGGGCATGGAAAAGTCCTAAAGGGCAACGAACGAAATTTATTTCATTCTGCGCGGCAACCCACTTTGCAGGACGTAGATGTCATGAGCACGGTAAAGGGCAGTGGTTATAGTGATGGCAAGTATGGCCCTAAAAGGGCTACTGACGCCATTTTTCGGAAGTGAGTTTACGCCGCCATAAAAATCTCCTGTATATAGACACGACTCTGAGCAAGTGTGGAGCTCAGAAAATGCTTATAGGATATTTTATTCTGATAAGTCAATTTTCCCGTGGCGCACCTACCGACATTGACACTAGCCTGACGTCAGGCTACAGTACTAATTCTGGTGACGTCACGCAGCAGTCTCGCTAGTTCTGATGATGTCACGTACATAAACTTCCAAGATGGCCGTTTGTGCCGAGCGGGCGTGGCTCGCGCGAGCACGAGACGAGAAGCTGTTGTGACGACAGGGCACAGTAGGAAGTGAAAGTAGCTTTCAAAAGCACACTGTAATTACTTTTCCAGGGCACACTGACACTTAGCAGAACATTTTCTAGAGTCTTCAAGGCTTGGCCTTTCACTTGACGCAAAAAAGAAACAAAAACAACTGGAACTTTGCCATTTCATCGGAAGAGAACTAGAGGAAAGTTGACCACCACTAATATACAGGCCAACTTAGACGTAATCAGAACGAAATCAGGACAATTTAAGATAGCGCTTCGAAACTAATAGGACGATTTACAACGACGATGGGTTGGTGGGCTAGTTGGTATTGCATCATGAAAGGCTACAGCGCACGCAGACGAGTAGGAAGGAAGAACACACAGGACATAGCACTGAACAACAACTGATGCTTTATTTCTGATGGAGCAAACTTATATAGACCATGACAAGCACTCTTAGGCCAAGCACCAACAAACGATAAAGTCAGAAAACAGCACTCTGTCCGCCGCGGTGGAGCAGTGGTTATGGTGCTGGGCTGTTGACCCGAAGGTCGCGGGTTAGATCCCGGCCGCGGCAGTCACATTTCGATGGAGGCGAAATGGTAGATGACCATGTAGTGTGCGATGCCAGAGCACGTTAAAATGGTCAAGATTTCCGGAGCCCTCCACTACGGGGTCTCTCATAGGACAGATTTAGTTGAGCGTCCGCAACAGCTTTGCGGACGCAGCCTGTCATAGGAAATGGCTGGCAGGCTGCGTCCGCAGAGCTGCTGCGGACGGCCAACTAAATCTGTCTATAATCATATCGTGGTTTTGGGACGTAATACCCTAGATATAAGAAAGCACCACTCATCACTTTGCACACTGCGTATGGATTATCAACTATCAAAAATTTCATCTCCTCTCTCCTAGAAGCGTATGAAATTGATCGTCACAAAGAAAATTGCGTGAGCGTTCTTTCCATGACGCTCTCAAGAAAGGGGATAGATTTTTTGAACGCTGTTAAGCCACAGGCAGTGTGTATAGCGATGAGTGTTGTCTTCCAACTTTATTTTTTGTTGGTACTTGATCTGGCAGTGCTGTCATTGGCCTGTTAGGTGCATATAGGTTTGCTCCATCAGAAATAAAGTATCACTTGTAGTTCAGCGCTATGTATTGCGTGTTCTTCCTTCGTCCCCGTCTACGTGCGCCGTAGCCTTTCACGATTTAGAACGAGGAGGAAATACTGAGGGAGTGAACGAAAGAGTAACTAGGCTAATGTCTGAAGCTGCAGTCGAAGTGGTGGGTAAAGCGCAAAAGCGAGAAAGCTCTGCCAAACCACGAAAGACACGAAATTGACTAGCTCAAGTTCAGAAATAGAATTGGCTAAAAAAGCTGATAAACAAGAAGACATGAGGAAAGTCTGAGTCAAACAGGAAAGTCTGAGTCATCTTTCCAGACACGCATAAACGAATACATGGGTGAGCAGAAGAGATAAAAAGCCGCTCAATCGCGGATTGACAATGCTGCCTTCCCCCACGTACACATTGGCGCTGCGGTATGCACGGAAGAGAAACAACACATGCTAGTGACGTTGCAAGAAAAACCCAGGAAAAAAAACTACAAACGCATGGTGCGCAATAACATGGGCAATGTTACAAATACAACTTATCCCAGGATACATTCAACGCAAGTTGCACGCACGCACGCACGCACGCACGCACGCACGCACGCACGCCCCCCCCACACACACAAAGGTGGAGGTGCGGGATAAGCCAAACTTGTTAAGTAGAGAAGGCAAGGTAAACTTTAGAGTTTTAAAACCGTAGTTAGTACGTGGGTGAGGTATGTAGGTTTAGCAAGGACCAAAAAGGCAAGCTGTAAAGGATAAAGGCCGATATTATCCACAATTTCAACAGCATAGTAAGGGTAGCAGAGGAATTTCACTGCGAACTATTAAGTTCGAGGATGGGTCATCCATCATTGAGCGGAAGCAATGTCGAGCAGAACACGGAAGTTCCGCACTTAACTGCACTGACGACTGACGAGGTTAGAAAGGCCATACACGACAAGTCCCTCAGAAAAGCAGCCGGAGATGACAGCAGATATGATAAAAGATGGAAGAGATTTTGAATGGACGAAACCTGCGACACTTTATACTCAGTGCGTCAACACATCAAAAGTGCCCGTCGGCTGGGAAAATACCAACATTATATAACAATAAACGGACTTTCCAGCCACGTTTAGTTTTTAGTTTTTAATTTTAAAAACTGGCCCTACGTTTCCAGACCCGTTCGGTCTCTTCTTCAGGGGGTGGCTGGAAAGTCCGTTTATTGTTATAATTTTACCCAGCCAGAGAGATTTCTGCCAAATATGTTTACCTTTGCAATGTTATATTACAACACAAGAAAGTAAAAAAACGCTAGGAAGGGGAAGATGGAAGCTTGCAATGACAAAATATGCTCACAGGGGTTGTGTGCAGAGAAGTCCACTTGTTGAAACGTTGGCTCGAGTACACAACCCCTGTTTACGGATCTTTCCAACACAAGAAAGTAGACATAAAAGACGTGAATAATTATAGGCCCATCAGGTTGCTATATTAACGAAAGAAATTTCAAACAGGGTAACAAAAGCACTTGACCTTAAACAGCGGGTTTTAGTATACACTCTACGGCAAAAGGGTGTTAAAAGGGTGTGCCGTTCGTTTCGCGGATCGTTTCCACTATCTTGTTTCGCTACTGGACGGAGCCGCTGCTCAAGCAGTCGCCGGAATTCAGGTCACAGATTCATCGTACCGCGACGCACTTGACATTTTGAAACAGCGCTTTGGAAACGCCAAGTTAATCGAACAGAAACACCTGTAACCAGGCCCGTAGCCAGAGGGGGGGGCCCTAGGGCCCCCCCCCCCCCCCGAAATTCGGAAGGAGGGGGGGGTGTTTTACAGGGAATAAATAGTGAAAATAGGTGGTTTTCAAGGTTTTCAACGTGTGCCCCCCCCCCCCCCCCCCCCGCCCACCGAAAAAAATAAATTTCTGGCTACGGGCCTGCCTGTAACAAAACGGAAACTTGGGCCAGTTGGTTGTACTTCATATTGACCGGCAGCGCAGCCACACACACGGACGGAGTGTTTCCGTTTCACTTCTTTTCTCTGTCCGTGTGTGTGGTTGCGCTGCCGGTCAATATGAAACACCTGGAAAGGCTCCGCACACTAAAACCCGTCAGGTCGTCGAGCGAAGTATCAGCCCTGCGGAAGCTATACGACGAGGTACAAGTGAAACAGAGCGGACTCGCGAACCTTGGAGTTAGCGCTATGTCATACGCTGCCATACTAAGCGAGATACTGCTGAAAGTTATTCCCGCAGACATCGTAGTCGATTACTATAAGCGAGAGAGCATGGAGTCAGGGTCACTTTCGACTGCCGCGGGCAGTCTTCGGAACAGGAGATGCAGCATTGAAGTGGAGTGCCGAGACAGAAGTGAACAGAGCGCGACGCCAGTGTTTGTAGAGACTCGTACCCATGATCACCAGAGCTCCCGGAAGATCGCGTCACCTCCATCGGGCACTGTACTCTATAGCAAGACAAACATTTCTTTCACCCCTTGACCACAACTGACCACAATGCCGAAGAATGCGCTAGCCACCTGAGCATTGCAGAGAAACGCAGTTTGCTCTCCGCGCAAGGTCGATGCTTCAAGTGAGTGCGATGTTGCCGCCACAAAGTGCAGTGCAAGTTATGTAAACGTCAGCATGCATCAGCAATGTGTGCCTCACGAGCTACACAAGGTATAGCAATGAAGAGTACTTCGGATGCTGCCATGCATGCAGCTACGAACAGCGCGGACTCTCCACCGATATTCTTCTTCAGACCTTCTGCGCTTAGCTGACGACACCGACACACTGCTGCTACGTACGGGGAGGTCTGGACAACGACAGCCGAACAACGTTTCTACGAGTGTTTGCAAGAAGCCTAGGCTAACTCCGATTCGGGAGACGGATGCGGTCATCAGCACGTTTGGACGACGGCGATCAGAACTTACTCGACGCGCGAAGGTTGTCAGCGTTACGCTTCGGAGCCAACATGACAACACGCGTCATGTTCACGTGACATGACAACACGCGTCATGTACAGATAGAAGCTGTCGTCGTTACTTTCATCTGCGACGACATAATTGAAGCTCCGAAAACGAACAAACTTCGCGAAGTCATCGTTGAAGGAGGCAAACCATTGGCAGATGCTGTTAGTTTCCCAAGCGTCACCCGTGAACCCGGAGTAAGTCTTCTCATTGGATCCGACCAGTTGTGGACGCTAATGCCCAATAACAGCGAAGTCCGGTGGGACTCAGATAACAGAGCGTTAATCGCCAATAACACGAGAATGGGGTGGACTCTCCAAGGACCGTCGAGGGACAAAACAGACAACAGTAATATCTGCGTGCTTCGAACAGACGTGCACGAGAAGGAGGACCTCTCTTACCCACAGCAACGGTTTCCGAAGCTTGATACCATTGACACTGTTGAAGACACAAGCTCAAAGCAAGAAGACGTCGTCCTAAAGAGGTTCAACGAAACAATCAGCTTCCGAAATGGTCTCGGTGAAGTTGCGACAACCTGGAAACCAGCACAGTGCGACTTGGTTAATAATACCGAAGTCGCCATTTAGCAGAAGAAAGAAGCAGCTGAACCTCACAACAAGGCAACGCAATAAAGTCGAGCATACCGAGAAGACCGCCGCTGATCAATCCATGGAAATGCACCACAAGAATTGAAGTTGTGCTTGACACCTCATCGTGCGGAGTTCTGCTTTTACCGACCAAGAGCGAGTTGAAGACCGAGACGCTCTTTGCGTCAACCCCCCCTCCCTCGACATCGCAACGACTTTGGAAGATGTGAAAGGAAGCAGCGCATTGCTACACTTAGACCAGCGCTGCACACCCGCCCTCATTGTTAACGATGTGCGTCGGCGCATTCTTCATGCTGGTGTTCGTGATACTCTCGATGAGCTAAGTGAGACATTCCGCTACTTGAACAACGACGCCAATGTGTTCAGAAAATGTGGCGTGTGCGCGGTATTTCGATTCAACGCTGCCTCAACAACAACAACACTTTTCAAGACGGCGTGTCCCGATAACAGCTGCTTCGAGTCAACAGCATCGACTTGTGTTTGCGAGGGGGGGGGGGGGGGAGGGGGAGTCTACCGTGAAAGCCTAGATTGTTGCTGTTACATGCGCGCGCGCTAGTTAGAGCGGTGCATTTAAAGCTATGGAGCGACATATTTGGTACCTCATTGCTGATGACGGCTTTTTGTTGTTTTGTCGCGCGGCGTGAAGTAACAAGCGTCTTCTACTCCCACATTGCTTTAAAGGTAGTCATGAACAATAGTCCAGGCACCACATTCTATGAGAGATACTATTTCACGATACGGACTGTTCAAGGGCTGGAGGACCTTAGGGAAAGCTTAGTCGGGGCGGAGGATGTTGGTGCGCGTAGCGGACATGAAGAGGAAGGGCAGTGGAGCAGAGGCTTGACTAGTTTTTAGCAACGTTCGGACGCCATGTTGGGACGGGATTGCGCAGTGCGCCATAAAGGCTGCACAAGAGATTTCACACACACCATCTTCCCCTTTTTGCCTTTCTTTTGGATAGCAATGGTCAGTCTGACGACAGTCACATGCAAGCGTGCAACAGCCGAAATAGGATTTGGACCAATTTTTGGAATGTTGCTTTTGGAGCGCGAAAATCCAAATTTGGAGCAGGTTACGGGAGAATAAAGATAAGCTTTTTTAGGACGAAATTCCAGATTTGGAGAAGTATAACAAAAGAGGCTCACTTTGAGAAAAGAAAACAGAAATATGCACAAACCCTTCAAGATCAGGCAACTCAGTGCACATGATCACTGCTATTTCAATAACGCCACACTGCAAACAGCGATGACATTAGCATTTGCTAATGCTTGATTAATCATTGAATCAGCAACAATTCATAGGCTTGGCCGTGATTGTGTTAGTACCCCTTCAGTATAATTAACAAAGAACTCGTTTTGGTCCGCCGCGGTGGTATGGCGGTTAGGGTGCTCGGCTGCTGACCCGAAGGTCGCGGGTTCGATCCCGGCCGCGGCGGTCGCATTTCGATGGAGGCGAAATGGTAGAGGCCCGTGTACTATGCGATGTCAGTGGACGTTAAAGAACACCAGATAGTCGAAATTTCCGGAGCCCTCCACTACGGCGTCTCTCATAATTATGTCGTGGTTTTGGGACGTTAAACATTATTATTATGAAGAACTAGTTTTCCTCGATAGAACTGTACCTACGCATGTCTGAGAGTTGGTTTCTTCATTGAAAGTTAGAGCCTGTGTGTGTGCCCTTTGTCTTGTCCCCCCGTCTTGATAAATCTGCGCTCAACACTTAAGATACAGAAACGTGGGACAACAGGCAACTGATACAAGACAACTGATGTATCAGCGACACATCAGTTGTCAGATATCCTGTTTTTAATAGACAGCTTACGTATTGACATTCTGACGTCACACTTTCACGCCACTGCGCATGTGTGGAAGTTTTCTTGATTTCCAGCCTTTGCCTGCAGTAAACAGTTCGGCGCTCCTCCGTCTTTCTCCATGTTTTTATCTTTGCGCCCGAATTAATATGTTTCTCGATCCGTATCGCGCGAGAGGCGTGGACAACAACATTGTGACGCTGCACGCGTTATTCGTCCATCTACAGCTGCCTGCTCTGGAACGACACCGGATGTCGCATCCTCGTGGATTCAGACGATCAGTTTGTTCAGTGTACGTGCGACTCCATCTTCGCGGGCATCGCCCCACACCCGATCAACTTCACGGATTCTTCTTGTTAACCACGTCTACGAACGTCTCGATGAGCGTGATCGTTTTCACGGTGCGGGTCTTCTATTCGCTGGTCATGGTTTGGGCTTGGAAGCAGGACGCGAGAGAGCACCTCGCCGAAAACCAGCAGGAGGAGCCGTTCGGGTACCATGGTTTATACCTGGTTCCTCGATGGGTCTGGGACGACGAGCCGGGTTCTTTTAGTTGTAAAAGGACCTGAACAAGACTCCCGACAATCCGTGACGGCGCGCGACAGCTCTTCACGCCGGAGGCCGAGACTGGCACTTTCGGAGCCATCCTCGAAGCGATCACCTTAGCTAAAGGGCGACGAAGGCTCCTCGAATTTGAGTACTGTCGGTGTCAAAAAACTTCAGACTACCTCGAGGGCGGTCCTCATCGTAGTCAAACCGTTGGACCCGCGCACGGGGGGTTTACCATGTTCACATTCCTAGCGTGGCAAATCTCCCGCGCGAGAAAAAAAAATTGAAGGACAGTTTGTAAATTCCAAAGTGCGTTCAGCGAAAGCCTGTGGCCATTCGACTGACTATGCCATGCCTTTTTTAAAGACGATAGTCTTTCGTGGGATACTTGAACGCAATAATTTTGGTCTGGCTGTCTGTCTGTCTGTCTGTCCGTAACCCGATTCAGCTACGCGGCCAAAGTGTAACCATTTTCTGAACGCCCAGCCATCTTGAACTGGTGTCTGCGTTCATACTTGTGAACATATTCGATCAAAAAAGCAAATATTACGCGTACCTGAAGCGCAACATTAATATGTAATTGTCAGGTCGTGTGTTCTCTTATTAGAAAATGCATAGATACGTAATTCTAAAGACCCTAGTTTTTTTTAGGCTGCGCTGGAAATGCGACGCTGTGCACGAACTGCGACGCTTTGCACGAAAAAGCCCTGTGCCGATGATAAGGTGCTGCCGCTGGCAGTGGCCCTTGGTCACGGTGTAATGCCCTTGGTTCAGCACAAGCTCATGTTTTTCAATGGCGTCCATATCTCGCGCAGCGCCTCCTCTATTTTATCGATGCCTGCCAGATGCAGCCAATTCAATGTAGAGTAGGCGCTGTCTGGGGCAAGACAAAACATAGTAGTACGGCCGGCACAAGACTATCGTCTTTCGACGACATTTGCAGCGAAGCACGCAGATACGCGGCCATTTTTAAATGCGAAGCATTTCTTAGCGAACTTCGGCGACTTTGAGCGTATCTATCTATCTATCTATCTATCTATCTATCTATCTATCTATCTATCTATCTATCTATCTATCTATCTATCTATCTATCTATCTATCTATCTATCTATCTATCTATCTATCTATCTATCTATCTATCTATCTATCTATCTATCTATCTATCTATCCGCCTACGACTTTGTGCTCTCCTGGCCGTATCGTTAATGGGATTTATACCAAATTTGGTATGGCATAACATGACTGTATGAAGAACATAAATGGCTGGTCATATCATGAAAATCATGAATAACTTGTCATGAAAAGTATGATTTACATGCCACGCTCATGGCTCGCTCGCGGCCGTTTCGTTAGCTTGACATACACCAAATTTGGGATTGAGTGACATGACTGTATGACGAACATAAATGACAAGTGGTAATATGAAAATTATGACTTCATGAGCGACATGACTTGCATTCCACGCTCATGGTGTGCTCGCGGCCGTTTCGTTAGCTTGATATACACCAAATTTGGTATATCGCGACGTGACTGTATGACGAACATAAATGACAAGCCGTAATATGGAAATCATGACATGTCATGAGCGACATGACTTGCATTCCACGCTCATGGCGCGCTCGCGGCCGTTTCGTTAGCTTGATATACACCAAATTTGGTATTGAGTTACATGACTCTATGACGAACATAAATGACAAGTGGTAATATGGAAATCATGACTTGTCATGTGCGACATGACTTGCATTCCACGCTCATGGCGCGCTCGCGGCCGTTTCGTTAGCTTGATATACACCAAATTTGGTATATCGCGACGTGACTGTATGACGAACATAAATGACAAGCCGTAATATGGAAATCATGACATGTCATGAGCGACATGACTTGAATTCCACGCTCATGGCGCGCTCGCGGCCGTTTCGTTAGCTTGATATACACCAAATTTGGTGTTGAGTGACGTGACTGTATGACGAACATAAATGACAAGTCGTAATATGGAAATCATGACTTGTCATGTGCGACATGACTTGCATTCCACGCTCATGGCGCGCTCGCGGCCGTTTCGTTAGCTTGATATACACCAAATTTGATATTGAGTGACATGACTGTATGACGAACATAAATGACAAGTGGTAATATGGAAATCATGACTTGTCATGTGCGACATGACTTACATGCCACGCTCATGGCGCGCTCGCGGCCGTTTCGTTAGCTTGAGATACACCAAATTTGGTATTGAGTGACATGACTGTATGGCGAACATAAATGACAAGTGGTAATATGGAAATCATGACTTCATGAGCGACATGACTTGCATTCCACGCTCATAGCGCGCTCGCGGCCGTTTCGTTAGCTTGATATACACCAAATTTGGTATTGAGTGACATGACTGTATGACGAACGCAAATGACAAGTGGTAATATGGAAATCATGACTTGTCATGTGCGACATCACTTGCATGCCTCGCTCTTGGCACGCTCGCGGCCGTTTCGTTAGCGTGATATACACCAAATTTGGTATTGAGTGACATGACTGTATGACGAACATAAATGACAAGTGGTAATATGGAAATCATGACTTGTCATGTGCGACATGACTTGCATGCCACGCTCATGGCGTGCTTGCGGCCGTTTCGTTAGCTTGATATAAGCAAATTTAGTATTGAGGGACATGACTGTATAACGAACATAAGTGGCAGGTGGTAACATGAAAATCTTGTCATGCATGTCATCTACAATGCCATTTACATGCCACGCTCATGGTGCGCTTGCGTCCAGTTCGCTAGCTTGACATACACCAAAATTGGTATATCGCGACGTGACTGTATGACGAACACAAATGACAGGTCGTAACATGTAAAACATGACATGCAAATTATGTAAAGCATGATTTGCTCCTTCCTGGCTTTTTCGCATTACATCGATTCCCACAGTGCGTGGGATCTGCCGTCTTTTTTTTTTGTTTAGTTTATTGTTTTTGTTTCGTTTTTTTTATAGTTCTTGTTTTTGTTTCCTTCTTTTTTTGTTTTTTCCCCTTTTTTGTGGCCGCTGTACCATCACGTGAATGCTGAGAGAGTGTTAGAGGAGGGACCACAGCTGGCACCGTTCCAAGGCACGTACGGAGGGACGTACGGACGCGAGTATGAGACATTAAAAGCTTAAATACTCCCGCGAGAAGCACCTCATCTTGAGCCATAGGTCGGCACTTTAAGGGAGTACTCACTCAAACTCACTCACCACAATTTTTTTCAGCCCTCGCACTCACTCACGTTCACACTCACGTCCACTCACACTCATGAGTACTCACTCATACTCAACTCACCACGTTCAAATGAGTGTGAGTGAGTGTGAGTTGAGTGCACTCATCAGTGAGTGTGCCGAGCTCCATAGGTCGGCACTTTAAGGGAGTACTCACTCAAACTCACTCACCACAATATTTCAGCCTTCGCACTCACTCACGTTCACACTCACACTCATGAGTACTCACTCACGTTCACACTCACCTCCACTCACACTCATGAGTTCTCACTCACGTTCACACTCACGTCCACTCACACGCATGAGTACTCACTCATACTCAACTCACCACGTTCAAATGAGTGTGAGTGAGTGTGAGTTGAGTGCACTCATGAGTGAGTGTGCCGAGCTATGTCTTGAGCATATTCAGCCGCTTGCCGAGCAGACTAGAAGGCAGCGCGCCCCTCCTCCTCGTCACCGCGGGCATGATGGTGAGCCTGATGTTCTACGGCCTGGACGCCGACGAAGAAGAATCCTTCAATGGGCTCTTCCTGTACGCGCTGCTCGAGATTCCGGCGAGGCGCGAAGCGATCATCGCCTTGCAGTCCACGATCCTGGTCACGCCGTTTGCGTTACTCGTAGTGTTTCTCTTTGAAAGGTCCCAACCGCCGGCGTACCGCCGAGAGCCCGCCGTTCCTAATGTATGTATGTATGTATGTATGTATGTATGTATGTATGTATGTATGTATGTATGTATGTATGTATGTATGTATGTATGTATGTATGTATGTATGTATGTATGTATGTATGTATGTATGTATGTATGTATGTATGTATGTATGTATGTATGTATGTATATATGTATGTATGTATGTATGTGTGTATGTATGTATGTATGTATGTATGTATGTATGTATGTATGTATGTATGTATGTATGTATGTATGTATGTATGTATGTATGTATGTATGTATGTATGTATGTATGTATGTATGTGTGCATGTGTGTGTGTGTGTGTGTGTATGCATGCATGCATGCATGCATGCATGTATGTATGTATGTATGTATGTATGTATGTATGTATGTATGTATGTATGTATGTATGTATGTATGTACGCTGTAATGAAGATTATATATAAGGACTATTAATGAGAACCAACAGACGATGATGCCAAGAAAAGTATAGGGGATGTTATTAGAAGTAATTGTAATGTAAATGTGAAGAAAGAAAAGTGGACTTGCCACCGGCAGGGACCGCTGTCTCGAATCGCGATTTCGTCCGTCGAGTGAATACAGCGAGTGAAACAGAGCAGCCATTACTTTCGGTATCTTGAGTTGCTGATCGTAGGTGCACGTCGAAGACTGGGTCCCCGACGCGGACAGTTCCGTCGACTCGAGCAAAACGGGTCGAGTGCCTCGAGAACGCTTGACCAGCAACGCGCTCTTCCCGACATGGGTCTCCTCCGCCTATCTGCAATCGCATCGGCGATTGTCGTACTGTACGGCTTGACCTGCGGCTACCGTCCAAGCCTGTCGTGGGTTCGCTGCAACCTGATCAACGTGCTCTTGGGCGAATTCGTGGTGAGCCCGCTGAAGATTCTCTGCTTTTTGGCAGTGATGGCTAGCGTGCGCAAGGCACCCGTAGAGATGGAGAATACACCAGTGCGCATTATTGAGTAGAACGCGAGAATCGATTTTAGGGAAAGAATCATTTGTTGGGAACCATCGATCCCATCGATTGTGGGCCTCCGTGTGCGCGAACCCGGAAGGACTTGGCTTGAACGCTGAATATTTCAACGCGGCGCAGTAATGTCGGAGTAACCGGCCGACTCGTTGTACCTGGATCTACGCCGCATTACGGACAGCTGGACACCTCTTTTGGGAACGTCCCAAGAATTAGTGTAATATTTTCGCATTCAAATAAATTGACTGTTACGACGTTAAGAAAGAAAAAAAAGTCACAGTTTCGCCACTAGGGCGAAGCAGTGAATGCGATAGCAAGAAATTAGAATGTCACACGAAGAAAGACAAGCAGCTCGATACTCGCAGCAGCACGAAGAAGGGCGCTGGAAAAGAACGCAGAGTATGCAGGAGCCGAAACGTCTGTTATTTCCAAAGTGCTCTTTGGTCGGTTTTACCTTTTCACCATTCAAATGAATTGCCACTTTGTTGCATGACAGGGAAAGGTGAGTGTACGCTTTGTGCTTTGTCTGGAGGGCATAATAATAAAAATAACAACATCTGTAGTTTTACGTCCCAAAACAAAGATATCATTATGAGAGACGCCGTAGCGGAGAGCTCTAGAAATTTCGACCATCTGCTGTTCTTTAACGTGCACTGACATCGCACAGTACACGGGCCTCTAGCATTTCGCCTCCATCGAAATGCGACCGCCGCGGCCGGGATCGAACCCGCGACCTTCAGGTCAGCAGCCGAGCACCCTAGCCACTGATCCACCGCGGCGGACTTGTCAGGAAGACAAAAAATTTGGGGACCCTTAAGCTTCGCCTTTAAGAGTTGAACGCGATAGCGATATCCCGTCCCTAGTGCGTACTTCAATCACTTAGTGCATACTATGTAATGGGTAGTATGCTTTAAACCAGTAGAAATTATGCGCGGCATATGTGAGAAATGTTTTCGAACTTGCTATGCACCCACTACGTGGTGTTAAGGGAATACGCGCATTAAGGTGTGTGCCGTTTGTAATGGGTGGCTGGCTTTAAACTATGGAATCGTTATGATAGTCACATATTCTGACGCCCGATGGCAATGTACGCTTGTACCACGCAATATTCCTGGGATATTACATGTTATATTGCGACGCCTATATAAAGGACGCTTGCGTTTGCGAAGCATGGAAGTTATTTTCACTGCATTTCCAAGCAGAGGCATGGCTGTGTGATAGAACACCTGCTTGCCACGCAGACAACCCGGGTTCGATCCCCACTCGGACCCGAAAATTGTTATTATTTATTTTATTTGCATCTTTCTCGATTTTTCGGTCACGGAAAGATGATGATTTTTCGGTCACGGACAAGATGATTTTTCGCTCACAACCAACGACGCCGACGCCTACGCCGGAATTTCTGCGAAACGAGCTCTTTAACGCTATCGCGTTAAAAGAGAGAGTTGGGCTGGTAGGTTCGGATTCATTTCGAGACACGAAATACACAGAAGAAGAATGGACTGTTGGGCGAGTTGGTATTCCATGTTTCAAGAAAAGTGCGCGAAAAACGTGGACGAAGAGAGACGGGAGCAGCACAAGCGCATACTAACAACTGACATTTTTTATTGAAAGCACGAGAATATAAAGGAAGAAAACCACAAAAAAAAAAAAACCATACGTGCGTGCACGAACCCAAAGACCACTACATTTGCGCATCAAGATACCCAATCTCTGATTGATGCAGTGCCACGGAGGGCTTAGCGACACAACTAGCACCAGCTTTTAAAATAAAATACGCTTCCACCAGCTCACGTGTCGTACGATCCTTATGCCGCGCAATGACTTTGGTTCTTCTGAAATCTACGCTGCAGTTACACTGACGACAATGTAATGATAGGTTAGTTGAAGGCTGTCCTTTCATAGAAAGACGATGATCATTCAACCTTTGATTGAGACAACGCCCGGTCTGACCAATGTAGCTGTTGCCACAGGAAAGGGGGACAGAATATACAACTCCCTTACCGCAGTCTGTTGGGGCTTCCCTGTGTTTGACATTGCACTCAAACCACTTCTGCGCGGTACCCTCCATCTTTCTTTCCACAACCCCACACAAACTGCTTAACTTATTTCTCGCAGAAAACGTGGTGTTTTCTGCGAGAACACCCTACAAGTTATTGTAGGGTGAACACCCTACAAGAACACCCTACAACTTATTAGATATGAAGCATCTTATGGCGAAGCTTAATCCGGTGGTGGTGTGCGGCGTGACCACCCTTACTGCGCATGCGCAAACCCTTTCGAAAAAAAAATAAAAATAAAAAACCTCCTCTCCCCCCTCTCTCTCCTCTGGGCATCCCTCCCCCCGGCAACCACACCCTCACTGCGCATGCGCCTACCCTCCTCTCTCCCCTCTTACGCTCCCCCCTCTAGGCATCCCTGCCTGCGGCGTCCACACTCCCACTGCGCATGCGCGTCCCCCCCTCTCTCTCCTCTCCTACGCTCCTTCTCTCTCTCGCCTCGCGACGCCGACGCAGGCAGCGTCTGCTAGCGAGTTTCTTGGTTGAAAAAACCGACTGCTCGCGCTGCACAACCGTTCACTGGCCATCCTGTATATATGGCAGTGGATCTTGACCTGCAAGGTGGTGCCGGTGGGAGATTTCTCCTGTGCGTTGTTGAACAATAAAAAAATTCGCAGTGTGCGCGTTAACTAAAAGCGGACTGCGGGTCTCTGTGTCCCGTCCGAGTCTTCTGTCTCTCATTGCCCATTAGCAGCGATTGGCATGTTCCAGTAGGAAACACCGCTCCATCACTGCGTGCTTTGCGCCTCCCCAGTTTTCTCTCCTGCGCAACGCTGCGATGAACGCCAGCGTCAACGCCGCCACCAGTGTAAGCGTTAGCGCCCGCTGCTTCACATCTACACAGGGTTCCCTTTAGCGGGAGATGGTGTAATTTTTTTGTGTTTAACCCATTCAGACGTTTTGTATGTACACAGTTGTGTACACTATAGAGTGTCCTATACACTAGAGCAGGGGTCTCAAACTCACCTCAGCCAGCGGGCCGCAGTCACGCAATTTATTCCCGCAAGGGCCGGGGCAATGCAGGAGGTAGGAACGAGGGGGGGGAGGGGGATTTGTACAATTTGCCTGAAAACGCTGCCATTTGAAAGAAAACTTTCCCATATCTCATATACAGGTCATTTCTGAAGGAGATTTGGTGTCAGGATTCCAACAACATGTCGATACGAATCTCCAAAATTACCCAAATCTGGACGCCTATTGTGAAATAGAATTTTTGTTTCACGGTTATGTTTCAAAACAAGGTTAACACATGGGATGCCTCACGGAGACAATGCCTTAGACCAGTCAGGTCTGTAGCTCACGAACATACTTGATAAGAAAATTAAAAAAAAATATGGGGCGAAGACAGTCATGTGAGGACCGCGGGCCGCTACCGAGAGCCTCGCGGGCCGCGTGTTTGAGACCCCTGCACTAGAGGGTACTCTGGCGCTAGTGTTTATGGGCACTGCAACGCACGGCGCTTCAGGCAGCATGCAATGATGGGTAGTACACGGATTTGTCTAAGCTTCGTTTTTTCGGCTCCGTTTGGCTCCGTGTGGCCTGCATCCGCTTTATCGCAAGACGAATTTCAGCAAACGTTCAGCAGTTCCACTTGACCACCTTGACCTTTTAAGGCTCACCGTTGCAAATCGGCTCACGAAGTTCACAACTATCCAGTCTTTTATCCAAAACAAACGCTAAAGCACAACCGTAAACAAAGCCACGAGTGCGTTCGAAGCCGCAAGCGCGAAGACTAGGCAAATCCGTGTACTACCCACCATTCCCATGGTGGCTGAACGATCGCAGCACCAGAGTTCCCTATAGTAAATATTGTAGGAAATTCTATGGTGAACACCGCTTGTTTTTGCTAGTTGTGCCAACTAGAGGCTAAGAAAGCACGAGATACATTGACGCTTTGATGAACTGAACCTCTTGCATAATAAATGTGTTTTCATTTCATTTTATTTTGCAGCGTACTGTTTAATATAGTCACACTGCTGAAGGCACTTCCATGTTCGACGAACAGTTCGACATGCCGCCTCCCGCAAGCCAACAGAAAAGTATAATTTTTCTTTGCTCAAAATGAACATAACCGAAAATGAATCAGCACTATTCCTAGCCTGATATTTGACTCTTATTTATTAAAAAAAAAATTTAAAAAACCGGCAGATCCCACGCATTGTGGGAATCGATGTAATGCGAAGCGGTCAGCAAGGAGCAAATCATTCTGTCCATAACATGCATGTCATGATTTACATGTGAGGACCTGTCATTTATGTTCGTCGTACAGTCCCGTTGCGCAATACCAATTTTGGTGTATATCAAGCTAGCGAACTCGACGCAAGTGCACCATGAGCGTGGCATGCAAATGGTGTTGTACATGACATGCATGTCATGATTTTCAATTACCATCTGTCATTTATGTTGGTCATGCAGAAATGTCTCATCATACCAAATTTGGATATATCAAGTCAACGAAACAGCCGCAGGAGCACCAGGGCCATGGTGCGTAAATTATACCGTTCTTGACAAGTTAGTCATGCAAAAGGATGTCTTGAAGGGCCAGTTGGTACATGATGCTGCGTGGAAACAGCGCAGGAACGGGACGAGTAGAGAACACAAAAACACAGCGCTCGTGTTTTAAATGCGAAGCATTTCTTTGCGTACTGCAAGCACTTTGAGCATTTCTATCTATCTATCTATCTATCTATCTATCTATCTATCTATCTATCTATCTATCTATCTATCTATCTATCTATCTATCTATCTATCTATCTATCTATCTATCTATCTATCTATCTATCTATCTATCTATCTATCTATCTATCTATCTATCTATCTAGCCGCCTACGTCTGGATGCTCTCGTGATCGCCTCCTTAACTTGGGGTCGACCAAAATTAGTATGGCAGGGTAAGCGGATTTGACGAATACGTCTGGCTGGTCGTGACTTGAATAACTGAAAATCCCGTCGCGTACGTCGTCAAACTCATTTCTCCAGACACGTGTGGCTCATACCCGTATACCACGGGCCGCGGTATGCGGGTGTGGGATACCGTGTCGATGGAAAGACGCATCCCAACATGAAAACGTAACGGGTATTTATTCAACTACAGTAGTAGCTTCGGGAGAGCATTCTGACGCTACGCTCGACAGAGGTAGTGGAACAAAATGAGGCGCTTCCAATCTTGGCAGCCTGGTTTTGTAGCCACCGCTGGTGACGTCAGCTTTGGGTGACGCTGCGGTGGCGCTGCGGCTTATCCGATTGCAGTGAAGCGTGTGGTCGTGTCACGCCGGGCTGCCTGATAGCAAGGTGGATGCTGCGCGGTATTGTGCGCAGATTGTGTCGCCACACGGGTATTGCAAATGAGTTCTGCGGAAACCCACAAGGTGGCGGAAGGGTTATGAAAGGGAAAATTGACAACCACCCGTTCGTAGCACGAAGCCACAAGGAAATCCGTACGGATTTCTCAGAAACAAAAGCCTCTTAGTTGCCGAAAAATTCGTCCTGGTCCGGGGTATGCGGTATGCGCCACAGCAGTTTGAAAATTTATATCTACCCACGAACGGCGAAAACAGACATTGGTAATTTAATGCGAGGGCGTTAAGAGAAACTGACATCGGTGGCGTTGACACTGGTAATTTAAAGGCGACAGCGGTAAGAAAAACTGACATGGGCGGCGTTGACGCGACGAGCGCAAAGAATAGAAATCAGACTCCCAGCGGGAATCGAACCCATGCATTCTGCGTGGCAATCAAGTATTCTACCACAGAACCACGTCAGGTCTCGAAAGTGCTTTGGAAAAAGACCCTATGCCGGTGTAATGATGGTGAAACGTCAATTGTAGTTGCAGTGCTGGCTATCTAATTTTAAAAACATTGCATACGTACTCCTATGATAAGGGAGTCATGTCGGGTTAACGTCATTTGCATACGTAAGCGCCATCCACTAGTTGGTTTACGTAGCCCTATTCAGGGCTACCATCCTTGCAAGCACACGCTGTACATATCAGCTTACGGCTTCTGGTGTTGGCAATGCCCATGTTTCTGTTGGCATCGTTACACAACTGTAAACTATAGTGGTTATATGAAACATATGCGACTGTTCAACATATGTCAGTGTGCAGAATTTGTACATATCTTTATCGTGATTTCATAACGTTTCGCTAAATAAAAAAATTACAACCCAGTCACCTTACCTCCGCATGCTTCGCATGACATCGATTCCCATGGTACATGGGATCTGCCTAATTTTTTGCGTTCTCTACTCGTCCCGTTCCTGCGCTGTTTCCACGCAGCATCATGTACCAACTGGCCCTTCAAGACACCCTTTTGCAATTTATTAGGGGCGAAGCTCCTAAGGGTGTGGGTCTGTCCCTCCTCTGTAGTAGTAGTAGTAGTAGTAGTAGTAGTAGTAGTAGGTAGGTAGCAGTGGCGTAGCCAGGAATTTTGTGCGGGGGGGGGGGGGGGGGGCTCGCATGTCAGCACTATATATATATATATATATATATATATATATATATATATATATATATATATATATATATATATATATATATATATATATGAGAGATGCGTATTTGCTGTTACAGCACATAGTCTCTTAAAAACTGTGATCCAATGAAATGCATAGCTTTTGTTTTCCTTTACACTTCTCATCGTTCCCAGCACCTGTCCGGTGAAACGTGCCCGCTTGCCATTGCGGAGGAAACAATTAAAGGTCTTTTACATAGGGCTGCCCAAGTCAACTAACGAAAGTCTATGCAACTCTGGAAACGCAGTAGGTTCTTTGGAACCCATTCCCAACGTTGTTTAAGTGGCATTCTAGAACCACGGCGCTTTTTCATCCAGCGGCTGTGCTAGTACTACCGAAACTCTGCATTTCGCGCTTAATTCTATTGACATGACGTTGGTGCACCACACGTTTCCTGAGAAGGCCCTCCTAATTTTCCTCTCCAGCTGTTCACCTTGAACAATAGTTCCACCAGGATCTATCACGCACCGCAATCGTCATGTATTTTTGCATGATGCCTGGAAATAAATCTTACTACGACTTTGGAACATGAAAGCTTCATGTGGGAAAGTTCGTATACTTATGCTACAATCACTAGACCATTTAAGTTGAGTCATGTGAAGAAGCCGCTTAGAAAACACATATTTATTACTGAAGATATAGATTATAATAGGAAATAATGCACTAAATGTAAACCTGGCTATATTTTGCTGTGCATTTGCATGCTCCGGTTTTTCAGCTCGTGTTTGGAGATCCGTCTACATAATCGATCGAGCAGAACTCACTACAAACGTCACAATTATATTAGATTCGAGAAGCTAATTGATCAAAGTCTGTTGAAAACGGCGATCGAATCAATTTTTGATGCTGTGTGCGCAGGTTTTTTTTTTACCCGCTATATTTCGCCCTGTTAGAATAATCTCGCCCGCGAAATCTGCCAGCTTACTATTGAAGAAAACAATAGCGAAGAGTAGCGTTAAGCCTAGCAGACTTGCATACATGTATGAGCTTTGTCATAGACACAGTGATCAAGTTTACCTGCTGGCAGTGCACATTGTAACGCAATACTACGTAAGTTTGTTGTCTACCCACCAGACAGTTTTATCCACCTTTCCACCTGACGTCCCACTAAAAAGTATACTGCTACGCTTTCTTAGAAAGTGCAACCAATAGCTTTTATTTGCATGAAAACTAAGCAAGCGTTCACACTGATTGCGAACATTAACAATGCGTGGTGCATGTATTGCTGAGATGAACTGCCGGTGAGCGAAATTATGACCTCTTTCTCTGACCGCAGACGAGTGACTAGAACCAGAAGTGAAATGTAAAATTTCCTGTGGAATATAGGATGCTGCCTGATGCTATTTAGACAACGCGATGTTTTGCGAGTGAGCCCCTATCATACTGCTTCGTTTTCAAAGTTGTATAGACATCCATTCACGTGCTTTATGAGATATTAACTTTTTACGCAGGACCTTTCAACACCACTTATCCGAAAACATTACGCAACTGAGTCACGAGACAACGTAGCTCACATAGACTGCTGTGGTTCTATGGAATACACATTAAATATAGATTTTTGTTGACCGCATGATACTCGCATTTATAAAAGACAAAAAATAGAAAGCAAACAAAATTTTCAAGCCGCAAGCTGCCGCGGTGGTAAAGTAGTTACGGTGCTCGACTGGTGACGCAAATGATGTGGGTTCTATCCCAGACGCCGCGGTGGCATTTTTATGGAGACGAAATGGTTGAGGCCACTACAAATGCGCGAACCCCCTTGATTTAAGTGCTTGTTAAGGAACTCCAGCGGTAGAAATTTTCGTAGTCCTCCACTACGTAGTGCCTGATAACCATACCATGGTTCTGGGCGCGTCAAACTCCACAAGTTATTATTATTAGTAGTATTGCAAAACGCCGGGCTACTGAGTTCGAAAAAACGGGTACGTGCCACAGAAATCGGGTAAATCCCACTACTCACCACTGGCCCACTAAATACGAAGAAGGCAACAGTTAGCCCAACAAACGGGTACGTGCCACAGAAATCGGGTAAATCCCACTACTCACCACTGGCCCACCAAATACGAAGAAGGCAACAGTTAGCCCAACAAACGGGTACGTGCCACAGAAATCGGGTAAATCCCACTACTCACCACAAGCCCACTAAATACGAAGAAGGCAACAGTTAGCCCAACAAACGGGTACGTGCCACAGAAATTGGGTAAATCCCACTACTCACCACTGGCCCACTAAACACGAAGAAGGCAACAGTTAGCCCAACAAACGGGTACGTGCCACAGAAATCGGGTAAATCCCACAACTCACCACTGGCCCACTAAATACGAAGAAGGCAACAGTTAACCCAACAAACGGGTACGTGCCACAGAAATCGGGTAAATCCCACTACTCACCACTGGCCCACTAAATACGAAGAAGGCAGCAGTTAGCCCAACAAACGGGTACGTGCCACAGAAATCGGGTAAATCCCACTACTCACCACTGGCCCACTAAATACGAAGAAGGCAGCAGTTAGCCCAACAAACGGGTACGTGCCACAGAAATCGGGTAAATCCCACTACTCACCACTGGCCCACCAAACACGAAGAAGGCAACAGTTAGCCCAACAAACGGGTACGTGCCACAGAAATCGGGTAAATCCCACTACTCACCACTGGCCCACTAAATACGAAGAAGGCAACAGTTAGCCCAACAAACGGGTACGTGCCACAGAAATCGGGTAAATCCCACTACTCACCACTGGCCCACTAAACACGAAGAAGGCAACAGTTAGCCCAACAAACGGGTACGTGCCACAGAAATCGGGTTAAATCCCACTACTCACCACTGGCCCACTAAACACGAAGAAGGCAACAGTTAGCCCAACGAAACGGGTACGTGCCACAGAAATCGGGTAAATCCCACTACTCACCACTGGCCCACTAAACACGAAGAAGGCAACAGTTAGCCCAACAAACGGGTACGTGCCACAGAAATCGGGTAAATCCCACTACTCACCACTGGCCCACTAAACACGAAGAAGGCAACAGTTAGCCCAACAAACGGGTACGTGCCACAGAAATCGGGTAAATCCCACTACTCACCACTGGCCCACTAAACACGAAGAAGGCAACAGTTAGCCCTAACAAACGGGTACGTGCCACAGAAATCGGGTAAATCCCACTACTCACCACTGGCCCACTAAATCAACGTAGAAACAACCTGCATAAGCTAACTTAGGCCTAGGAACATCATGCGTAAAGTGCAGCGCGCGTGGGGAACGACGGACGTAAGGGAAGAAGCAAACAGGGCTAGCGCTGACTCGCAACTGAAATTTTTATTCGAAAGTAAACAATAAATATCCCGACTTATCACAACCACGTGGCTTTAATAAAAAAACGACAGAAAACTAAAAAGAGATACAGAAAAGATCTTCTTCCCTTAGGTCCGACGTTCCCGTGCGCGCTGAACTTTACGCATGATGAAGATACTAACTCGCTCTAAGTGCCATTTCATTGCCTAGAAACAACCTAGAAGCAACCAGATTAGTCTTCAGAATCGCCCAGTATTGCTCTTTCAAAGCTTACGCGACTTAATGCAAGCTTCATGCATACCGCAATGTACTGCGGCTATGAGGCCCTCACTGACTTGCGGCACGCTCTTTGACGCACGGAACGCCTTTCTTCCTTAGCTGCATCACTTGCGCGTGTAATGACGCTTTCGTGAAATACCTTAACGTTAAGTTTTTTTTTTCGAAGACCAGCTTTGACAACGAGTTTCAGCCTGGCGTGAAAGCTGAGCTAAGCATGTTGCGAACGCTACCGAGCTGACGCGACAGAAATAAAAAAAATACTCGGCGACTAAACGACCTCCGTGCTTGGCAGGCGTCTCACGCCCTAAATTCAAAGCGTCGTCGGGCGATGCGCACACACCACAGCGGGCGAGCAAATCGCCCTTGTAAATGGCTCACCGTAAAACGGCAGAACGCGCCTTGAACAAAGTATTGGGGCCATGTTAGCCCGTCTCGTTGGGGCAGCAGTAAAACGGCTGCGTCGGTCGTAACTGTTCTTTACAAGCTGCTGACGCCCCAATTTATCGTCTACGCCACGCTTTTCCTGACTGGGTGTCCGACAAACGCGCTTTCAGCTACAGTACGATCGCCGCGACAGCTGTCGTGGCTTGGCTTAATTCTCGCAGCCGGTGCGCTCGGCAAATTTGTCACGTGCAGCAGTTAAACTGGTGAAGTCTTCGCGAAACGCAACGCTCACTGCACAATGACAGCGGCGACCACGGTCGACGGGGGATAGAAACGGTTTGTCTACTATCGCGTGCAGTAGGAACGCGATAATACACAAAACGATGTGCAGTCGTCAGCAACCTAAACACGAACGCTCCGCAGCATGCCCTGAAACAGTTTGATTGACGCTAGCGCTGCGCATCTTTGGGTTCTGTTGCCGAGATGTTACCATGCATGCCGACATACTATCCAAGCATACCGAGGTATTATCTCGGCAACAACGCCCAGAGCTTCGCGGCTGCATCAGTCAAACTATACTTAACACGAACGCTCCTACGCTTGACCTGGACTATAGTCCAGGTGACAGAGAGCAGAGAACAGCGCTTGGCAGAGAACAGCGCTTTGCAATAGGTGGCGAGACACTGGAAGTTGTAAGGGAGTACGTCTACTTAGGACAGGTAGTAACCGCGGAGCCGAACCATGAGAGTGAAATAACTAGAAGAATAAGGATGGGATGGGGCTCATTCGGCAAGCATTATCAAATCATGAATGGTAGTCTACCACTATCCCTTAAGAGGAAGGTATATAACAGCTGCATCTTACCGGTACTTACCTACGGAGCAGAAACCTGGAGACTTACAAAGAGGGTTCAACTTAAACTGAGGACGACGCAGCGAGCGATGGAAAGGAAAATGATAGGTGTAACCTTAAAGGGACCCTGAACGCTCGCTCTCCTCCTCTAATGCTACTTCTTATCGTCTAGCCAACCATTGCCGTTCGTGTGGATGTAATCCACATTTCATTGACACTGTCATTCTTTGACGTCATTATATTAAAACGACAAGAGAAATAATAGAAGGTTTTCATATCAATAGATGAAAAGAGAAATGCATCAGTCAAGCTTCTATTGACCTTTCATTTAAAGAATTAGATTATCTCATGCACACGTGCATAGCATAGTGCTACATTGTACCGTTTTTTATCCACTGTATAATTTTTTGTTTTTGTTTTTGTTTAATGCTGTGTATGATTTCCACGAGGCGGTCTTCTGGCTGATATCGCCCTGAAGTGGTTCACGTGGCACCTCTGATGACAATGATTTGGACGATGCTGGATATATAAGTGGCGTTTTTTCCAATAAAATTTTAGTTGTGAGTACAGCGCATGTCCCGTCTTTTCTCGTCCTTGTCTTCGTTCTAGCGCTGCCCCATATAATTCACCATGAACCTTCTAATAACGCGTCCGATGTTCTACCCTTTTCTCGGGGCCACGTTTTTTTTTCTTTTTTCTCCCAGACAATAAACCAGTTGAAGGAAAGAATTCGAAATTTAAGGGTTAGTTTTTCTTTGTTAGACGCAATATTAATCAGAACTAACAGGCAATGATGCCAATGAAAGTACAGGGGATGTTATTAGTATAGTAATTGTAATATAAATGGGAAGAAAGTAAAGCTGACGGAACGATAACTTGCCTCTGGCAGGGACCGAAGCTACGACCTTCGAATAGCGCGCGTCCGATGCTTTACCAACTGAGCTACGGCGGCGGTCATCCCCCCCCGTCCACTTTTTATGGGGTATATATGTGGTATATATAAAAAGTGGACGGGGGGGGGATAACCGCCGCTGTAGCTCAGTTGGTGGAGTATCGGAAGCGTTATTCGAAGGTCGCAGGTTCGGTCCCTGCGAGCAGCAAGTTATTGTTCCGTCAGCTTTACTTTCTTCACATTTATATTACAATTACCATACTAATAACATCCCCTGTACTTTCCTTGGCATCACTGCCTGTTAGTTCTGATTAATAAACCATTTGGTAGTTTGCGCTCGTTGCCTTATGTCTCGTAGTCTATCCGTCCTGTGGCTGTGCTAACTAAGGGCACTTTTCAAGATTAATCAAGACTAACTAGCCCACCTGATAGCTATAGCTCTCTACCAATTGAGCTACGACGGAGGGTTCGTGTTACCCCCCCCCCCCCCCCCTTCCACTTTGTAGGGTATTTATGTACGCTTAATCTCCGGCAGTGTTAGCCGCGCAATTCGGAGGTTGTGGGTTCAGATCCCACCGGACGGAAAATGTGATTTGGTGATTTAAACTTAGGTGCAAGTCCTTACACTGCAGTTAAAAGAACAAATAACCTTGTGGCACTCAAAATGAAAAGAGTATGCATAGAGCGTCACTGGTTGGAAAGCGGAGTCTGGGGCGCGATTCTCGATGTATTCAGCCATGTGGATTATCCACTTCGGCCTCCACTGATTGGCTGGAGCTGAGCGAGCAGCGCGACCCCTGTTTCCGGTCTTTCTTGCGCAACGTCGTTTTAATGTCACGAAGCTTTGACGACTCTCGAAACGAATGAGAAAAGACGGAATGCGCTCCACCGCAACGAATGCTGCCTCCAGATACCCGATTTTGCACGCACATCACGGAGGCCGTGTATGAACTCAAATCACGTTAGCCCTTGAATTAGTTTTAACGCGGCCGCCCGCCTGACGCACCTGCAAGGTCGGTACGCATTCCATGCATCGTTCTGAAACATCTGAGCACGTTCATACGCAAGTTCAGGCTTGTCAAGTTTGTTTAAATGTCCTGTACAGCAAATTTCATCCACTTTCTTTTTACGCCGGTAATGTGCTGGCGGGTTCGGTGCGTCGACGTGGTCAAGAGTGCCATGACGTCACCGCTCGCCGCTTTTTCGAGTAACTGAATGCGCTCCGCCGAAGTGGATGCATGTCCACTCGGGGGGATACATCGAGAACAGCTCCCCTGGACGGCCGACAGCCTCTCCACGTGAGGACAACACGAATGGCTCCGGAGAGAGCCTTACGGATAGTTCACATAAGAACAGCGCAAAAAGGCAGAGAACACGGACAGTCTGCGTCCTTCTTTTTGCGCTGTTCCTATGTGAAGTATGTCGAGCCAACTCGCCCAAGCAGCCACTTTACTTACGGGCACGGGCACGTGGTACGGGCAGTGCTTTGTCTCGTGATACGGGATGAGCAGCGGCACGGGCTGCAGCAAAATCACAGCCTGAACAAAAGAAACTCTGTCAGGAGTGACTGCGGTTCCTAAAATCGGCGAGAAAAAAGGCCAAGAATCATGTGTATAGTCTTGTTTAAGTTGTTTGATCTCTGCCAGCTGGTTGAAGCTGTGAGTGAATCACTTTATTGAGCTCCTGCAGGTTTCCGGCCTGGGTTCTCGCCTATGAGAGACCATATGTCTCCCAGCAGCTTGCTTGGCCTGCTGGTTCGCCCAGAGTTGGTGGTCCTGAGCTAAGCAGCGCGACCTGCCGATGCATCCGAAGGTCCTCACTGTAAGCCGCGTCCCCAGCTTTGTCAATTACTGCTGGACACTCCCGGAGAATATGAACGTGCAGCGGTTACGGTGCTCGGCTGCTGAACCGAAGGTCGCGGGCTCGATCCCGGCCACGGCGGTCGCATTTCGGTGGAGGCGAAATGCTTGAGGCCCGTGTACTGCGCGATGTCAGTGCACGTTAAAGAACACTAGGTGGTCAAAATTTTTGGAGCCCTCCCTATGGCGTCTCTCATAATCATATGGTGGTCTGGGCCCGTAAAACCTGAATATTTTTAACTAGCGTGGCTCTAATGGGACAATACTTGCGTGAGTTAGTCGCATATTAATCAGGGTAAAGGTGATTAATAATGACGGGGCAAACGTTTGTAGTTTCCGGCACTGCACGGACTGCGCCCGGCTGAGTTTGGGGTGGCGCGAGGGGTATTCCCGCCGATGCATTTTATGGCGTCGGGTAATAACGCTGAATTTGGTCAGCCTATGCCCCCCACTCCCGTTCGTCCTTGCGGGTGGCGTTGACCGAAGACGTCGCTCGGAACTTGACACCTCGGCCCGCGTTGCGCATGCGCCACCTCGATAAAGGGCCACACCGCGAGTTCAAAGGCGAGTTTCTTTCTCGCCTCCACCGCCCTTCGTACGAGCGCTATCTCCTCCTCGCCACTTCTTCATAAAACACGTGCGCACTAAGCGTTGAGCAGCCAGTCAGGATTTCGCGCTTTTCGACCGCACGATGCTACATCCGCTAGCGTGGTCGGAAACGCAAAAAACGAAGTGAAATCAGTTTATCGTGCACGATCGTCATATGTGACGAGGCAGAACATGCCAGGGTATCGGACAGCAGATATCGGCCAGTCGAGAGCTTATTTCATCCTGACGTCATGTGAGCAAACTGCTGGTCTGCCGCAAAGACGCGAATCGACTAAAGAGAATGCTCGTTTTTGGCATCTTTAGAGGCTGGGCCCTTGAGAGGACACGAATATTAAATACTTCCGGTTTTGTGCTCCAAATAAGAACACGGTTGTCGAGAGCCCTCAAAAGAGTATCGTGCTTGGGAATGCATTGAATATGTTTATAATACCCCTACTCTAGAGTGGCAATTTCAGTTTCGGTATCGAAGGGGCGGCTTCGCAGTGACGTGTTAACGCAAGTATGAAGCCACGGGAAGACTGCAACTCGCCACATACTTGCAACACCTGTCAGTTCGCTGTCAGTCGCTCGTGGTTCACGTGAGCTAGGACCAGTGAATTGTCGTCCACAGACTCTGACAGCGATTTCCGCGGTTTAGGCTGCATGCAGGACGCAGATTTCGCAAACCCTGTGAACTGTGCTGACATGTAGCGATAATGTCTATTGCGTAGCGGCTGGTCTGCAGGTGCTGGGCGACGAAAACTTTAAAATCAAAGTAAAATATTTTATACGTGTTGTCTGACTCCGGTGTGTGGATAGCGTTTAAAGCCCTCCCCTACGGCGTCTCTCACAATCATATCGTGGTTTTGGGACGTAGAACCCCAGATATTACTATTATCTCACGTATATATGAGTAGTGACAAATACGGTCACTGGTAGAGGAAGACAAAGAAGACTGTTCTTGTGGTTGATGCTCGTGCTAGTTCAGCTGCGGCCACTGACTGCTGTCTCGTCGCTAGTCGTCATTAAAACGGTTGCCTAACCTCGGCTACTAAACGAATTATATCAATTGGTGGAGAGCGCTGGTTTCCTCACTCTGGAACTCCGCTCCCGGACTCTACCCCGAACCCCTGCCTGGCCAATGCCTGACGACATGGCCCAGCCACCGGCTGCCCTAACCTCGTCTGTCACCTGTTCCGGCATGCCACGACAGCGAGATCCGGTGATCTGGAGAGACCTTCACCACTTACATTGAGGATGTTGTGGACCTCTGCCGTCGTGTCAATCCCGAAATGTCTGACACTGATAAAATACGGCACATTATGAAAGGTATTGAGGACGACGCTGTTGTATATAAACGTCGCTATTGACTACGGCACGCGCTGGTGGCACGCGCTGAGCGGCCGCCGCACAGAGAAGGAAGAAGATGGAATAAACAGCAATGTCTCCGTTTATGCTGTCATTTATTATGCACGATATAACATATTTTGGCGACGAAGATTCACCAGCCCATGTGCTACCGGCTTAAACCTCATCTGTGCCTTCGTCTCTTGCCTGTCGTCTTCTACGATGAGTATTTCGGGGTTACAACCGCCACCTCCGTTCCTGTCGTCACCTGGACACCCAGACATTCCATGGGAGCAATGGATCCAGTTTTTCAAGATCTACATGATTGCTTCGGGAGCCTCCGACCTACCTGCCATTCGTCGGAAGGCGATCCTGCTGAACTGCTTGGGCTTGGAAGGACTACGGATCTTCCAGACTCTGAAGACAACGGACGACCCGTGCCTTGTCGCTGCGAGCGCTGCGGGAGGGACATTGACGTCTCCTAGCCCTGATGACTTCGACCGTGCCATCGCGACGCTGGAAGGTCACTTCAAGAGCACGGTGAACGTCACTGCAGCGCGACACCGTTTCCGTCGACATACGCAAGCCCCAGGGTGAGACGGCGGCTGAATACGTTACCGCGCTGAGAAGTCTCGTAGAAGCATGCAACTTCGGCGAACTGGCGGACGACATGATACGCGACCAGCTTATAGAGAAAACTACAAGCGGGTACTTACGTGAACGCCTTCTGCTGGAAGAGTCTCTCACGCTTTCTAGGGCTCTTACCATTGCTAAACAGCACGATCAAGCGACTAATGAGGCAAGAGAACTTGCACAAAATGACTCACTAGTTCATCTTGTTAAAGATGCTAATACTTCAAACCACAGAGAAAAGCATTGTCGCACGTGTACTTGCTATAACATGCAAAGTAAATATCGCAGAGCTCAAAAAGAGCAAGAGTGTTATCGTTGTGGCTCTACGGCGCACCTTGCAAATGGCTCTCAGTGCAAGGCCAAGGCACATAAGTGTCGAAAATGTGAGAAAATTGGCCATTTTGAAAAGATGTGCAAGTCGCTACGAAAGTTCGAGAAAAATGTTCAGCATGTCGCGGAAAATAACGATACAGCTGACTCAGACGACCACCTGAGTGTTTGTCAAATTTGGAGCCGTAAGAAAGGGATTTACGCGACGTTGGAAATTGAAGGAATTTCTGTGCCATTCTTGATCGATACAGGATCATCGGTTTCAATCCTGGCTGAAGAAATTTACCAACGTCATTTTTCTGAAGCGCATCCACTGAAGTCTACGTCCGTCCAGCTGCTCGATTATTCTAAGTCAGCAATTCCTATACAAGGATGTTTCATTGCTACGGCCTCATTCCATGGCCGATGCACTTCTGTCCTACTTTACGTTGTGCCTGGAGGAACAACCATTCTTGGATTAGATGGCATTGCGGCTCTGGATATGAAAATTCAAGGGTCGCCGCTCAGGTGTCTTCTAATGACGCAAGAAACTCCTGTGTTACCTCCGGAATTACGTTCCGAGTTTGAGCACCTATTTGCAAAAGAGCTGGGAACTGTGAAAGGTTTCACTCACAAGGTCAGAGTTCGCGCGTCTGTACAACCGGTGGCCAGCAAGCTGAGACGACTACCACTTGTCATTCGCGAGCAAGTCTCGGCAGAAGTTCAAAAATTAGAAGCTCAGGCTATCATTGAGCGCGTCGACTCTTCAGAGTGGGTCTCGCCTATTGCCGTAGCCAGAAAAAAAGACGGCTCGATTCGCATGTGCGTTGACTTACGGGAGTCGAACAAAGCTGTGGTAGTGGACAGTTTTCCTTTGCCACAAACTGAGGAACTCCTGAACAGCTTGGCTGGGGCACAGCGTTTCTCGAAGCTGGATTTAGCTTCTGCATATCACCAGTTGCCACTAAGTCCAGAGAGCCGTGACCTTACCACATTCATAACGCATGACGGACTATTTCATTTCAAGAGGGTTTGTTTCGGACTGGCATCGGCGCCCTTAGCGTTTCAGAAAATGATGCATATGATCCTTAAAGGGTGAAAATGTGTCCTATTCTACATTGATGACATCATTGTGTATGGGCGCTCCCGAGAGGACCATTTGGGCAATTTGCGCGCTGTTCTGAAACGTCTTTCTGATGCTGGCCTCAGGCTCAACCACAAATGTGTTTTTGACGTGGCGGAGCTGACTTTTCTAGGGCACGTTGTGAGCGCCAAAGGATTATTTCCGTTGATGTCATCCATTGAGGCGATAACCAAAGCACCATCACCTACAAATATTCACGAACTCCGCTCATTGCTGGGACTTGCAGGCTTCTACTCCAAGTTCATTCCTCATTTTTCTGATGTTGTCGAGCCAATGCGTGCCTTGCTACGAGGAAATGCGCCTTTCGTTTGGAGTGCGGCAGCAAAAAGCAGTTTGGAGCGGCTGAAATCTCTGCTCACATCTTGCGAAGTTCTTCATCTTTTTGATCCTCACTTACCTGTCTACGTTACAACTGATGCCTCAGGATATGGATTGGGTGCTGTACTTCAGCAGGATAACGGAACCTCGCTGCAAACTGTCGCATTCGCCTCACGCACACTTCAACCGCATGAGCGGAAATACTCAGTCGGCGAACGTGAGGCCCTTGCCTGCGTCTGGGCTTGCGAACACTGGCACGTTTATCTGTGGGGACGACCTTTCATCTTACGAACAGATCACGCGGCTTTGGTGACGCTCCTTTCGACGAAAGGCACCGGTCACCGACCATTAAGGATTGCGCGCTGGTCCTCACGGTTGCTCTGCTACAACTATACTGTCGAATACAGAAAGGGTAGCGAAAACGTCGTGGCTGACGCTCTTTCCAGGTTACCCGTGCAGAGTTTAATCCGCGATGCGCCAGAAGAAGAATTTATATGTTTGTTGTCTCCAGTAGTCACAATGCAAGAACTTCAAGAAGCAAGTGCCAATGATCAGGTTATCTGTGAAGTTAAGCACTTCACGACTACATCTTGGCCTGACAAGAAATCAGTGTCAAAAGAGTTGCTGCCCTACTTCTACGTAAAAGCTGAACTGTCTGTCGTAAATGACATGTTATGCCGGGGTGACAGTATTGTCGTGCCTGCAACTGTGACACACCGCCTTATGGATCTGGCCCACGAGTCACACCCAGGCATTAGTCGTACCAAAGCTCGCCTGAGAGAGTCCTACTGGTGGCCACGCATGGATAGCCACATTGAAGAACTGGTGCGCACATGTGTGATTTGCCAGTCTTGTGACAAGTCCGCACGTACATCTGCAGCGCCCCTGCAACCCGTTCTTCTTCCTGACACAGCCTGGGAAAAAATTGCCATCGACATCGTGGGACCTTTCACGCAAGCTTCAGCCGACTGCCGGTTTGCCATTACTGTTATTGACTATCATAGCAAGTGGCCTGAAGTGGCTTTCGTACGAGATGCGACCACGTCTACAGTGAAGAAGTTCTTACTTGAACTTTTTGTACGAGAAGGATACCCACGTGGTCTTGTATCCGATCATGGACCACAGTTTTCTTCAGCAAGCTTCAACGAATTTCTCACAGAACGCGGAATAACGCATTACAACTCCTCTGTGTACCACCCGCAAGCTAACGGCTTGGTGGAGAGATTTAATAGGGTGCTGAAGTCATACATTCAACTAGCTCTGTTTGAACGCCGTGATATACGAACAGCCATGCTTGATTATTTGCAAATATATCGCTGTACGCCTCACGCAACTACTGGAGCGGCACCCGCTGTGCTTCTTCATAGACGTCAACCTCGCACAAGACTTGACATAGTGGGATTGCCTGACAAATGTTTCAGCACGGATCCGTCAAGGGCGATTGAGAAGTTGCGAGAGCGCGTAAGAAACAAGCAACGGATGTCGAAGAGTTACACCGATGAAAAACGTGGAGCCAAGGAGCCCAGTTTCGTCATTGGGGATTACGTGCGCGTAAAGTTATCTGCAGTCCATGGCAAGCTGTCTCCACAATTCTCCGCGCCCAAGAAGATCATTGAAAAACGGGGACCGGCCTCGTACCTTTTGGAAGATGGGCGAGTGTGGAATGCATCCAAGTTATCAGCTGTTCACCATGGAGCCATGTTCACCATGTTCACCTCTGCTGTTATGAATTGGTCACCCGCATCTGATCAGTCATATAGTGCATCACAACCTGACTCACCAGGAGCGGATAGCCATGACCCTGGATCATCTGCTGCAGAGAGCACGCAAGTTTCACCCAAGGTGTCAGGATGTGATGCGCGCGTAAGAAGAAGCACACGTAAGAAGAAAACTCCGAAGAAGTTGAAGGACTATTTTAGACAGTAAAGCTTTTTTTTTGGTTGTTTTTTTTTTCTGTTTTTTTTTTTCGCGAAAGGGGATATGTTGTATAAAAACGTCGCTATTGACTACGGCACGCGCTGGTGGCACGCGCTGAGCGGCCGCCGCACAGAGAAGGAAGAAGATGGAATAAACAGCAATGTCTCCGTTTATGCTGTCATTTATTATGCACGATATAACAGACACCTTTCACATGCTTGTTGCCAAAAATCCCCAAACTGTCGCCCAGGTGACTCAGTACTGCCAGAGTTACGACGAGCTGCGGAGAGAGCGTATTTCTACCCGACTTCCGAGCCTCTACACGACCACCACATCTGCATTAGCCGTTGGCGCTGTTTCTACCGATCAGACCACGCTAATGCAACACATCCAGCAATTCGTTCGCGAAGAAGTGGCGCGACAATTGTCTCTTGTGCCCTACGTTCCGACCAGTGCGCACACGCTGACCCCAACGCTACGAAAAGCGATAGAGGAGCAAGTTTCTGACGCTCTGCCTCCTACCTACCATCCTTCGCCTATCTCCGCACCTCTGACTTACGCTGAGGTTGCCAGACGACCATCGCCGTCACTACCACCCTTTGCGGACCCTACTCGACAGCCTAATGCCTTCTACGCAGCGAGTCCGCCTGTCCGCCCGAACCCACCTTCTTTTCGCCGTCCCACCCCGCCGTCAACTAATCCTTGGCGCACACCAGACAACAAGCCAATCTGCTACTTCTGCGGTCTCCCTGGCCACGTCGCACGTTACTGTCGTCGTCGTGATTACCACACAGGCGCTGGTGAAGCAAGTTACGGCTACTGTCGTCCCGAGCCACCACACTCGATTTCGTCCCAACCCACATCGGCTCAGTCGTCGTCAGGTCGCCGCGGCTTCGACAGGAGTCGGTCGCCCTCACCGCGGCGCCGTTCCCTTTCTCCGATGCTTCCTCGACCGCCACCCGCGCAAGCGGAAAACTGACCATCGCAGTTCCTGAGGCAAGAGCTGCGCACATATCGAAAACTTCAAGGCCTCGATTTTCGCCCGCTAACGAAATAACCGTGCATATTGATAGTGTATCTGCGCAAGCGCTCGTTGATACTGGTGCTGCCGTGTCTGTGGTCAGTGGTGAACTGTGCCGCAAGTTAAAGAAGCTTACGATACCACTTTGCAACGTCTCTCTCCGTACTGCAACTGCGCACCACATCCAACCTTCCATGGCGTGCACGGCTCGGCTCGTCATCCAGAACGTTTTGTATATAGTCGAATTCGTTGTCTTTTCACCATGTTCGCACGACATCATTTTGGGCTGGGACTTCCTTTCCGCTCATCATGCCGTCGTTCACTGTGCGCGTGCCGAACTAGAGTTGTCGCCGATGTGTGAACTGCCCCTGTGTGAAGCGCCGATGTCTGACAGGCCCTCCGACCAGGCATTAACTCTTCGAGTCGTCGTCGCTGCGGACACCCACATCCCTCCGCTATCCTCTGTTCTTGTGCCACTCTCCTGCGCCGAAGCCTCCTCGGTCACCGCCCTGTTTGTACCCTCCGAAGCCTTCGGCTCTCGCAAGAGCTTCCTTCTCCCATTCGCAGTTGTCACTATAGAAAACTCATGTGGCGCCATTTATATAACGAACCCGTTTTCCTCCTCAGCCACCTTATTCCGTGGTGAACTCGTCGGTCGCCTTGAGGAAATCGATTCTGTTTACTCCAGTCACCTGCCTGATGGATCGCCACCTTCTCACGTCAGCAGCATTACTCCTGATGTCACTACCGCTTCATCTCCCGAGGCATTCCTCCCATCGATTGACTCGGAACTCCCCAATGCCCAGCGTAACCAAATCTTGGCGCTACTCGATCGCTTCAGAACGTCATTTGACCATAGCCAACCTTCCTTGGGCCGCACGTCTGCCATTGTTCACCACATTGACACCGGCACCCATGCACCTTTGCGCCAGCGTCCATATCGAGTCTCTCACGCTGAACGCCGCGTCATTGACAAGCAGGTGAACGAAATGCTTCAACGTGGCGTAATACAACCTTCAAACAGCCCTTGGGCATCTCCGGTAGTACTGGTGAAAAAAAAGGATTGCAGCATCAGCATTCACTGACTGCAGCATTCTGCGTTGATTATAGGCGTCTTAATAAGATCACGCGAAAAGATGTTTATCCGCTGCCCAGAATCGATGACGCTCTCGACTGCCTGCAAGGAGCAGAGTTCTTTTCTTCTTTAGACCTTCGATCGGGCTACTGGCAGGTCCATATGAAGGAAGCCGACCGCTCCAAGACTGCGTTTGTAACTCCAGACGGATTGTACGAGATCAACGTGATGCCATTCGGCCTCTGTAATGCGCCTGCCACCTTCGAACATCTCATGGATAACGTCCTCAGAGGCCTGAAACGGAACACATGCTTGTGCTACTTGGATGACGTCGTCGTTTTCTCGAAGGACTTAGACTCCCACCTCAGCCGCCTCGCAAGTGTCCTCACTTGTCTTGCGGACGCTGGATTACAGCTGAATTCGAAGAAGTACCATTTCGCCGCCCGCCAGCTTACCATCTTAGGACATGTTGTTAGCAACTATGGCGTCCGTCCTGATCCTGCCAAGCTTCGCGCTGTCGCCGAATTCCCCAGGACGTCTACACTAAAAGCACTCCGTAGCTTCATCGGCCTCTGCTCATACTTTCGCCGTTTTGTGCGAAATTTCGCGACCATAATCGCACCCCTGACGCAGCTACTTGCCGACAACCAAGACATCTCGGAGTGGTCTCCCGCATGCGACAAAGCATTCGCCTCTTTACGCCATCTTCTGACATCGCCACCTATCCTTTGACCCGGACGCTCCAACCGAAATCCATACGGACGCTAGCGGAGTAGGCCTCGGCGCTATTCTTGCCCAGCGCAAATCTGGGTTCGATGAGTATGTAGTTTCCTACGCCAGCCGCACTTTCACTAAAGCGGAAAAGAACTACTCAGTCACGGAAAAAGAGTGTCTTGCCATCGTTTGGGTAGTCACGAAATTCCGACCTTACGTATATGGCCGCCCATTCGACGTCGTGACTGATCACCACGCATTGTGTTGGTTGTCGTCATTAAAAGATTCATCTGGTCGCCTAGCTCGATGGGCGCTACGTCTTCAAGATTATGACATCCGTGTAGTCTATCGGTCAGGCCGTAAGCATTCGGACGCCGACGCTCTCTCTCGCTCGCCACTTCCCCATGAGTCTGTTACTGCGTCTCTTTCCGGCGGCGGATGTTCTTCACTTGAACATGCCGACATGTCCTCTGAGCAACGCCAGGATCCGTGGATAGCGTCTCTTATAGAGTACCTGTCTCGGGCGTCTCCACGTACCGCCAACAGCACACTTCGACGAACTGCTCGCCACTTTGCAATCCGTGACGGCCTTCTGTACCGTCGAAACTACTTATCAGATGGCCGTAAATGGTTGCTGGTAATCCCTCGCCATCTACGTTCCGACGTCTGTGCCTCCTGCCACGCGGATCCGCAATGCGCTCACGCTGGTGTGGTGAAGACATATGCCCGCCTCCGGATTCGATACTAATTGGCGCGGAATGTACCGCTTTGTTCGGCAGTACGTCCTTTCATGTTCCATGTGCCAACGCCGGAAAGCTCTCCTCACACGACCACAGGGCCACTTCAACCACTGCCTTGTCCCTCTCGGCCTTTCGACCGCATCGGTATCGACTTGTACGGTCCCCTACCGTACACACCAAGTGGAAACCGCTGGGTTATGTAGCCGTGGACCACCTTACGCGCTACGCTGAAACTTCGGCGCTTCCAGAGGCCACCGCGCGAGAAGTCGGCTTGTTCATTCTTCGGAACCTCGTTCTTCGGCACGGCGCGCCCCGCGAGCTACTCAGTGACCGCGGGCGTTCCTTCTTGTCCGAAGCCGTAGAAGCCCTCCTCCGCGAATGCAACATCGTACATCGAACTACAACCGCATATCACCCCCCAAACCAACGGGATGACCCAGCGTTTTAATCGCACTCTAGGTGACATGCTCTCCATGTATGTTTCCAATGACCACACGAATTGGGACCGCATACTGCCATTCGTTACGTATGGTTATAACAGCGCCATTCAATCTACTACTGGATTCTCCCCGTTCTTCCTTCTTTATGGTCGGGAACCTTCCTCGTTCTTGGACACTATACTTCTGTACCGCCCAGACCCTTCAGAATCGACGACCCTAGCCGAAGCTGCCACTTATGCCGAAGAATGTCGGCAGCTCGCACGTTCGCTAACCACACACGATCAGGCTAGCCAGAAGCACTCTCATGACCGAAGCTTATCTCCTTCGTCATACTCTCCTGGAACAATCGTGTGGCTCCGCGTGCCCTCATCTGCTCCCGGCCTTTTCTCAAAGTTCATGCCTAAGTATGGCGGTCCTTACCGGGTCCTGCGCCAGACGTCCCCAGTTAACTACGTTGTTGAGCCTCTTCAGCCACCTACAGATCAACGGCGACGAGGGCGCGAGACTGTGCACGTCGACAGATTGAAACCTCACTACGACCCACCATTCTTACATGTGCCATAGGTAGCCAGGATGGCTTCTTTTTCACCGGGGAGTGGTTATAGTGTCAAATACGGTCACTGGTAGAGGAAGACAAATACTGTTTTTGTGGTTGATGCTCGTGCTAGTTCAGCTGCGGCCACTGACTGCTCTCTCGTCACTAGTCGTATTTAAAACGGTTGCCTAACCTCGGCTACTAAACGAATTATATCAAGAGCATTACTTTACTTAAGCTCAACGAGATGGCGCTTCATGTCGAGCATCCGTGAAGCATGGCGGGTTTGAAAATGGCGTTTCCCAGAAAGCGTCAATTTTTTCGTCCACCCAGATTTTTCTGTGGTTTATTTTTACCCAGTATGTGTGACATCATTAATGAAGGGTCTCGAATGAAGTTGTAATCAATTTTAACACGAAAGTGTTTTATGCCGAGGTCCACCAAGATATCAGTGACGTATTTGCGTGACGGAAATGACGTCGAAAAAATACGCATGGTCAGAAGACAAAGAAAAAGTTCCGACAACGGAAGTCGAACCTAGACCTCTTGGTCAGCGACAACAGATGCTGGGCATGCTATCCACTACTCCACGGTCACATACTCTGCAGGCTTTAAAACCAAGCCTTTTATATCTACTACTGTCCTCTCACAGTGCTCTTGCTAAAGTGGAGTATTTAAATGTAAACATATTCGACAGAGATCTGTTTGGCCGGGTAAAAATTATACGAACAAATAAAATAAACTCTTCAGCCACAATTCTTAATCTAAGTTTTTAATAATGAAATTAAAAACTGGCCCAACGTTTCGAGACCCGTTCGGTCTCTTCATCAGGGGTGACTGTCCGGCCGGCTGCGAAGCCAACTAAAAACTTAGATTAAGAATTGTGGCTGGAGAGTTTATTTTATTTGTTCGTATAAAGTGAAGTAATACATTATGACCGTGAAATTCACGATTAGTTCCTTCAAAGCGTCGTTTCTACGCGGCCGTCACATTCGGCGCGTTTCGCATACGAAAAGTGCAATTTTGTCGACGCATTAACACACTATGCACCCGCTGCGAAACACGGGAAGAAGACGGGCCAGGGCAGCGGCGATCCTCCGCAGTGTAGCAGAGGTCCCTGGGGAGAGCTGTTTTGTCGACGCGGCCAGTTACGGGAACAGCAACAAATACGCAGTGGTCTCGGTCGACCAAGCTGGTTCGGTCATCAACGCCGCATCGATTGAATGTTCCTCCTCGAGCGCTGCCGAGCAGGTGGCCATCGCCGTCGCTCTCCTCGACGAGAAGCGCGCGAACGTATACAGCGACTCACGGGCTGCCGTCCGTGCCTTCGCCGTCGGCGCAATCGCCAAGGAAGCACGCCGTATTCTCGGTGAAAAAGACATCTCTAACCACATCTTAACGTGGTTCCCTGCTCACATGGGTCATTTTGAAGGAGGCCCCACCAACCTCAATGAGCTGGCCCACTCCAAGGCGCGAGGTATGACGTTCCGCGCCCACGGAGGTTCTCCCCAGCCCACGACGTTGGACAATAGAGATCAGCCCACCACATACAATGAAATTACGCAGCACTTCTACCTAAGCAGGAGGGTCTACCCCCCCTCCTCACAGAAAACTACACAGAGCCCAGGCCATGACGCTTAGACTCCTGCAGACTGATTCATATCCAAATCTGGCCTTATTTCACAAAATTTACCCGGATACTTACACTAGAAGCTCGTGTCCCCTTTGTGGGGAAGTAGCTAACTTAGAGCATATGCTCTGGCGATGCCCCTCTTTACTGGGCAGTGAACAAGCCGACCCAGCCAAGTGGAGCTCCGCCATCAGAAGCCCCAACAAGGGGGGATCAGCTTTGGGCCGTCCAGAGAGCCCACGATGCGGCGGTCAGGCTAAGCCTGCCCGTCCCAACGTGGGAGAAGCCCACTGCGCGCTAGTCGCGTCTCTCAGGACTATATTTAATAAAGTTCCACCATCCATTAACACACTGCCAGGTGACCACCTTACCGCTAGCATCGGCCTCGCTCATTGCATCCGTCCATACCAACAAAAATAGTTCTGGGCCGCGCGAGTGCTTCGCGCGGCCGTAACTGCGCGTTCGCAGCCTGCCAACGGGGAAGACACGGCTGCGGCGTCGCCCACGGTCACTCTTAATCAGGTCCTGGTTAAATGCTGTCTATGTCCAAATAACCAGACAGAAAATGTCCCGTTTCCTGGCTATATTAAAAAAACCAGACAAAAAATGTCCCGTTTCCTGGCTATATCCAAAAAACCAGACAAAAAATGTCCCGTTTCCTGGCTATATCCAAAAAACCAGACAAAAAATGTCCCGTTTCCTGGCTATATCCAAAAAACCAGACAAAAAATGTCCCGTTTCCTGGCTATATCCAAAAAACCAGACAAAAAATGCCCCGTTTCCTGGCTATATCCAAAAAAACCAGACAAAATATGTCCCGTTTCCTGGCTATATCCAAAAAACCAGACAAAAAATGTCCCGTTTCCTGGCTATATCCAAAAAAAACCAGACAAAAATGTCCCGTTTCCTGGCTATATCCAAAAAACCAGACAAAAAATGTCCCGTTTCCTGGCTATATCCAAAAAAACCAGACAAAAAATGTCCCGTTTCCTGGCTATATCCAATAAACCAGACAAAAAATGTCCCGCTTCCTAGCTATATCCAAAAAAAAAACAGACAAAAAATGTCCCGTTTCCTGGCTATATCCAAAAAACCACACAAAAAATGTTCCGTTTCCTGGCTATATCCAAAAAACCAGACAAAAAGTGTCCCGTTTCCTGGCTATATCCAAAGAACCAGACAAAAAATGTCCCGTTTTCTGGCTATATCCAAAAAACCACACAAAAAATGTTCCGTTTCCTGGCTATATCCGAAAACCAGACAAAAAATGTCCCGTTTCTTGACTATATCCAAAAAACCAGACAAAAAATGTCCCGTTTCCTGGCTATATAAAAAAAACCAGACAAAAAATGTCCCGTTTCCTGGCTATATCCAAAAGACCAGATAAAAAATGTCCCGTTTCCTGGCTATATCCAAAAAACCAGACAGAAAATGTCCCGTTTCCTGGCTATATCCAAAAAACCAGACAAAAAATGTCCCGTTTCCTGGCTATATCCGAAAACCCAGACAAAAATGTCCCGTTTCCTGGCTATATCTAAAAAAACAGACAAAAAATGTCCAGTTTCCTGGCTATATCCAAAAAACCAGACAAAAAATGTCCCGTTTATTGGCTATATCCAAAAAACCAGACAAAAAATGTCCCGTTTCCTGGCTATATCCAAAAAACCAGATAAAAAATGCCCCATTTCCTGGCTATATTAAAAAAAACCAGACAAGGAATGTCCTGCTTCCTGGCTATATCCAAAAAACCAGACAAAAAATGTTCCGTTTCCTCGCTATATCCAAAAGACCAGATAAAAAATGTCCCTTTTCCTGGCTATATCCAGCAGCTTAAGCGGGACCTTCTTGAGAGCGTAGCACGTGACATTGCGAGAATTATTCCAAGTAATATGTGTAATTTATGTAATATGTTGTTAGCAGACGAATGAAAGCTGAGAGAAATTATAACACACAAATGGAATGTGAGCGCGTTTAATTTTTCTTTTCTATTTCGAATCGCAGCGAGATGCTATACACTAATGGGCCTCCGTTTCGCGTGCGTTCTTTTTCTCGCCGTTCCCTCGTCGTGCCGGCGTCAGCCCTGACAATACATGGCGTGTTTTTCGTGCATCGTCTAAGCTCCAGCGGATCGACGCGGCGTATCGCGGTAAGTATACGTGCCAGTCCCTCCAAAAGTGTCGTGCACTTAGGGATCCATCCCACAGAAACAGGCAATACACTACCGAGAACGCCGGAACGACCCAACATTGATGGCGTACGTGCAGGAGCAGACTCAAGCACGTCATGAGCACGTGGCATTGCGTACGCATGACGTGTTGATGCGTATGCGTGATGTGATCCTCCACTCCGATACCGAAGAGGGCAAGGAAGGAATTGGGCTTGCGATGGCTACATGGGGCGAGTGGCAAGGGTTGCAAGCTTGCCTCCTCGCATCATGGTTTAGCGGCTCATGAACCAATTTGAGGAATTATCTCGGTACAACGTTCTTCATTCGGCCCGCAACAACCTCCAGCGTCTAACTATAATTTCTGATGTGACCTGGTGAGGGGCCCTTAAGCACTACATTACAAACAAAACAAATCGACGTGAACATCACATTTTTATTTCTTTTGATCCACACTCTCCTTTCCCCTGACGGCTCTCCACGGTTTTGCATTCGTTCTGCACCTTCCCGCGGCTACACAGAGGGACCTCCTTTTCCCTTCACACCGCAACACCCAGGTCTTCGGGGCGCTGGACAACCGTCTGTAAAAGCCGCTCGCCATGTGTCCTCGGCCATGGACGCCATTTTCCTCTCCTTCTCTCATCTTTACTTCTCTCTCCCCATGCTTCTTCAGACGCTCACACGTGCTCCCATTTAGGGCTGCAAAAATAGCGTCCTTTCCTCTCCTCCTCCTCCTCCACCAACCGCTCTTGCAATGTCAGCGCTGTGGCGTATAGTGGCCGCCGCGTCCCATTTCACTGCTGCTAGCGGTTGTTTTTCGGAAGTTGGTGGAATTAGAGGACTTGGTCGAACTTCATAGAGTTCGGAAAGGCTAATGTTGCCCCGTGACATGAGTAATGGTCTCAAAGCGCACTCGAAAACGAAATTTGAGCTTAAATAGTGTTCATATGGCGCCGAGAGAGAGAGAGAGAGAGAGAATGATTTATTAGAAGGCAGAGAGGTCAGCCTGAGGTAGTTCGCTCTAGCCTGCTACTCTGCACAGGGGAAGAGGGACAAGGGAAAAAAAGAAGTGATGACGGGTGACGATGGGGAGAGAAACAGGTTGTGCGTATATACAATGGACACACAGCATTGTGGCTTCGCTAGAGTCTAGCGTCCAGTCCTGTATTATTTAGAAAATCTATTACAGCCCTTATAGCCGTTGTTGATCTCGTTTGATCACACATTGCTGATAGAATGCCACTTTCATTTAGCGTTCCCACACCAATTCCTGCCAGCGTTGAAGCGAGCGTTTTTCGTTGCGACACGTAAAATGGGCAATCACAAAATATATTGGCAGCGTTCACAGTTCGGGCTGTCCGCACGGCGGACGAGGTGTGCGTAGTGGCGAGTGAATGCAACACCCAGACGAATCCGGTGTAGCAAACTGGAGTTGCTTCGGTTGATTCTAGCTGGGAGGCGAAAAGTCATCTCAGGATCTATTTCTCGCAGACGCCTGCATCGATGGTCTGGCCGCGATCAATAAGCCGTTGCGCACTCTCGCATGAGCGATCTCAATAAAGAGTTCACGTCACTTCTGGAGTACGGCAATTGCACATCAATGGGGGCGTTATACATAACGGCTCTTGCTTCAGCATCAGCAAGCTCATTGCCTGCCAGTCGACAGTGTCCAGGGATCCATTGCAATGTGATTGTGTGGCCATTCCTCTGCGTGAGGTCGAATGCTTCAATGATTTCTAAAGTTAATGTAAAATGTTGTCCGCTTTTTGCGTGAGTCAATGGCTTGCAATGCGGATTTTGAGTCAGACAGTATCAACCATTTACGTGGTGTTTGGCCGGACACAAACTGGATGACTTCCCATATTGCAACAAGTTCTGCAGCTGTCGAGACGACTTATGGTCTAACTTGTACTTCCGAGAGGTACCCAAATGAGGGATCACAAAGGCAGCAGTCGAAGCGCATGAAGTCACAGATCCATCGGTGTATATGTGAACAGAGTCGCCGTATCGTTGAGCCAAATGTGCCAAAGACAGTTGTTTGAGGGCAGCCGAAGAAACATGACGCTTTTTCGTAATCACAGGCATAGGAAGGGACGCCTGCGGTCTGTTGAGCGTCCACAGTGGCACTTCGGGGATGACGGCAGGTGCAAACTCTGAAGGAATGACGTGCCTATGTGTGTCTAAGCATCGTGAGTAGGCGCAGCCTGGTCGATCCCTCTGTAGCAAAGACAAGGGATGGTTTGCGTGTCGGGTCAGCAGACGAAGGTGCACTCGAAGAGGCTCACAAGATAGGTAAACCTCTACGGGGTATGTACGTGACTCCTCTATGGTGCCAGAGGTTGATGTACACCTCGGAATTCCAAGGTATGTTCGCAGCGCTCGCGCTTGAAGGCTCTCCAGAGTGCGAATGCATGTTGCACGCATTCTCGAAAGCACAGGTGAGCTGTACCGTAGATAGCCAACGAACAATGCCTGATATAACTGCAGGAGGCTTTTCTCAGAAGGGCCCCATCTTAGTCCTGCCACAATTCGTAGAACATCAACAAAACTAACAAGTTTAGTCCGTAGTGCAGCGACATGCTTCGTCCAAGATAGGCTGCGGTCAATGACGACACCCAAGTATCGGTAGTGCAAGACAGCGGGAATCGCTGCACCGTCAGCAAAGATCGGGTACCGCGTCATTGATTTCTTTGTGAACGTCAATGCAGCTCATTTTGCTATTGAAAGCTGCAGGCCTTGACGGCGCAAGTACCTTGAGGTTACTGATGTCGCGAGTTGCAGTATTGCTCTCAGATGCGGACGCGTTGCTCCAGATGCCCATATGCACATATCGTCCGCGTAGGCATTGATTTTGACAACGTTTGGGAGCTCAGCTGCAAGACCTATGAGCGTGATGTTGAAAAGTATGTGGCTGAGGACCGCGCCTTGTGGAACTCCACGGCTCACGTGGTGCCGGACCGTGTCACCGTCAGGCATCGACGTGAAAATGGTACGTCCGCTAAGATAACTGACTATCCACGCGTGAAGGCGGCCTCCTATGCCAATGTTATCAAGCGCATCAAGGATGGCCTCATGAAGGACGTTATCGTAGGCCCCTTTTATGTCCAAGAAAATTGCACCTACTAATCTCCGACGTTGTCTTTCCTTTTCTACTGACGAAATTAGGTCTACGACGCCGTCTATAGACGATCGACCTCTGCGGAAGCCATTCATAAAGTCTGGAAAGATGAAATTCTTCTCCAAGAACCATTCCAGTCTTGTCAGCAACAATTTGCAATAATCTTCTGCTACATCTACTTCGCTGCGGCCTTGCTTTAGTGCCACAGCTCGGAAAGGAAACAACTGTTGCGTAGGTGTCTTGCGTACAACCTGCCATGTACGCGATAGCGGCTTCCTGGGGTCCAGGGAACCACAAAATGTCCTCCGCCGTTGTCTGTCTAGCTTATCGAGGTGTCGTAGTATATGCCGCAGTGCTCGACGAGATACAGACAAGTCTGATGGCGATCTCGTCCTCTTATACTTTCTCTCTGCACGGTGACGGATGGCACGGAGGTGTTCGTATTGTACGTCAATCTGCGATCTTGGTTTTCGTACATTGACATGCTTCGTATTTGCACTTAAGGCTGATGCGATGACACTCTCTATTTCAGAAATAGATTCGATGTTGCTACACCGGCCGTCCACTGAAGTTTGGAATTCTTGCCAGTCCACACTTCGCACAGCCGATATTGAAAATAGGCGTATATAGGCACTTATAAGCATTTACGCACGAACACCAAAAATAGGCATTTATAGGCACTATAAAAACACTATAAAAGCCCTTCTTAACCTCTAATTCATGCTCATATATCAAAGTGGCACGATAGGAACGCAAGGAACAAAATAGGCATTTGCCTAAAATCTGGTCTCTATTAATTACCATTACTTACTGAAACTCACATGAAACAACAAACTGCTTCGTTTTCTTTCTAGGAATGTAAGACTGAGTGCCTTAGAATTACGGTGTGTGATTCATAATTCGCGACTGAAGCGGATAATACCGGTGTCTCACGGGCACTTTTGATCGAGACAAGGGTAACCAGAATCAGATTTCTTCATGACGACCAACAATGGTTGCTGCGACACGGTCCGAACTAATCCGTATCCAGCTTGGCGCATACGTCCGTCAAATCGCGATGCGGGAGCCATATCGCGGTGCGCTGATCACGAACGTCTTGGTCCCGATCGGGCCTGATGGCAATTAAATGTGACCGTGTGAGCAGCACCTGATTCGGATCGAGCCTAATTTGGACCGGACCTGATCGTGATCGAAAGTACCCGTGTGACAACGGTATAGGTCAGCAAAAAATATCGGAGCTCACTCAGACTCACTCAAGGATTGTATTTTGCTTTGAGGGCTCACTCGGACTCAGACACACTAAACTTTTGTCTTATCCGACTCACACTCACCAACATATTACTCAGCCGGACTCACTCAGACTCACGGCTTGACCTGAGTCTGAGTGAACACGAGTGAGTTGACTCATAAGTCCGTTAGCGTAAAATCATGGTGTCCATGCTCTTTAACGTCAATATCTCACATTATCTACGCTCTACTATACACCTTTTGATCTTGTACCTTCAAATACAGGTTATCAGTGGTTTTAATCGAGTAAGGACATTTTCATGAAATCCCTCACACGAAATATTTTATTACGATAGCAATTATACGGACACTCTCGGCTGCTTTTTGCCGTCGGCGTAGCCGCTGCCGTCATGCCCCGTATATATATATATATATATGTGTGTGTAGTAGTGAACGAGACAGAGAGACAGCACCCGTTCTTTGGCCAGCTGTTCTTTATCCCTCGTCGTCTTTCTCTAACTCGCCCTAGCTCCCAGCTAGCTGCCCGCGCGCCCGAACTTCAGCGCCATTCTTGGTCATGACTATATATATATATATATATATATATATATATATATATATATATAATAGTGGGAAAGACCTTTACAAAATCTTGTAGCCTGCCTGCAGAAATTCTAGACCCTGAGTCACCCGTGATGCGGAATGTGTGAAGACAAGTGACAAACTTTCTGTCACCCCGCTGTCACCTTGAGTAGGCAATTGGTACACCCATTCTGCAGAAAGTCTGCAGAGCATTTGTAGCCGCGCACGATTCAGCATGCCTGCAGAATGTCTGCGGAACATCTGCAGAACGTCTACAGAAATTCTGTAGCATGTCTGCAGAAAATCCGCAACGTTTTGTCGCGGGAGAACAAATAGCTATCATTTTCACAAACAGTCAAGAAACATGCAGCATCGAAGGGTAGAATACCACCCATACACCCATCAACACGCGCCCACAACATACACGCAACAACAGCCAAGCAAATACCAAACACACAGACCACTCGCACTTCACAACCTAACACCGACCACCCGGTATATATTCCGGGTGCCGGTAGGAAAATTCCTATGCTTCAAAATTTTACATTTAAACGTTCACAGAATACGTGTAAAATTGTCGTGGATGTGAGGCAGCCATAAAACACACATATCTTTTAATCTACACCTGCAAAATGTGCAACGCTCTTCTAATTTGTGACTTTTAATTACCAGCTGGCACGCTGTCGCATACGGCTGTAGAAAAGCTGTAGCCTTTCTGCAGACAATGTGCAGACTAGGTCTACATGGAGGTGACTGGTGGGTGACTGGCGGGTAACTGGCGGGTGACTGAAAGGTGAAACCCATTTAAACATTATTATCGATTCTGTCATGGTCCAAAATTTATAGATATATACGCAAATAGCATATACATCCACACGCACGCACTCTGGACGCACATTATCAGAAAAGTCTGCTTGCCGTCTGCTCGGCGTCTGCAGAAAATCTGCCGACTAGGGGTGCTATGCAGGATGGCCCGAGCTTCTCGGGCACACGAGTTTGCTCCGAGCTCGCACTGCGGCGGTCAAGGCACAGACAGAGCGGAGCGCGTGATAGCAGCATTGACAAAAACGGCTACATGAACGAGCGTGGCGTCAAAAACGTATGTGGGGCATCTGCGGCGGTAATCAAAGAAACACCGCGTGCGAACACGTCAGCGCCGCCACTCAGTCCACATTTCAACAGTGCATGCAGCGACGTCAGCGTGATTGTCGCGCTATCTTTTTGCCAATTCAGCATTGCGCCTCCCACAGGCATGTTCGTGGGCGTTCCTTCTTGCATCCATGGGCGGGTTGTGGCCGGGCTACAGGGGAGACGCGAGCGCGTGGGAGCCATCGAATCTAACTCGACTGCTGCACCAAGGCGTGTGACGTTTTTTTTTTCTTTTTTTTTTCTTTTTTGCTATGCGCTGCCCTGCCATAACGGACGGACGCGAATATGAGCCATTAAAGGCTTTAGCCTTAAAATGAAGACGGCGCTTGGCAGTGGGGCCCGCGAAGCCACAGCTCGTGTGCCCTGCTCCCTATCGACTGGGAAGAAGATGGCTTTCCAGTCGTCTCAGGTGAATGCACAGGGGACACTGAATTTTTGAGAAGGCTTGTCCTTTTGTTGCGATTACAAACAAGAAATAGGGGCGATAACTAAGTGACATAAAAGTCTCGCTGATGTATTACACTGCTAGAAGGATAACAGGCGCGGGATGTACAAGGACAAGTTGTTCCGCGCGTGTCATATGCAGCACGCAGTGAGTAGTGCTCCAGCAGCGCTGATCGTAATGCACTGGCGTCGTTTTCAGAGGAGCAAAACGGCATTGTGAGCAAGTACGCTGCAGGCGAGACGAGCATTTCTCTACTCCTTCGTGGATTCATTCGGGATGAGGCGACTGTCATCGACCAAACGTCGCCGCTAAGCCATAGCCAACCCACAGGCAGTTTCCAAAAAATAAAGAGGGGGAGACCGGGTCGGCAACGCTTCCCGCGGCGGCGCCAAAGAGGGCGGCGTGTTACACGAGTCGAGCAAGCCCCGACACGGAAGGGAGGCAAGATGGAAGACGCATCAAAATTCATGAGGGCCGCTTCCTGGCGGGGAAGGAAGGCTGGCGATAACGGCCACGCTCCTCATCCCGCCTGCAAAAGCGAACATTTTCAACGTGTCTGCCAACACAGCGTTCTTGCTTTCTTGGAGAACGCCGATGTACTTATTTACTTAAGGCTCGCGAAGCAGGCTTTGTCGAAAGCATTAGGAGGCACGATGCTTTCGCCCTGGATCGTCGGGGCGGCGCTTTCTTAGTTCGACCAGATTCAAGATTACTCCACCCTAGAAAAAGGCACACGTTCAAATTTATTTCAATTGTGAGGACACGCCGTAGAGTACTCACGGATTCAAACAGGACAATTTAGGGCTAAGTAACGCACATACTTTCCTTTCCCCCGTCTTCAGTGCGCGCCATGTCGGCGTAATTTCGACTCGAACGCGTAGATCAGAGCCAACATTATCTTTAGAGACCAGATTCGTCGCGACATGACGTGGTGATCTCCAGCAATTTCGCATACAAGTCGTTATACTAAAAAAAAAAACATTCATGTCACGTTTGAATCCGTGAGTACACACATCCATGGTTGAGGACCACTGCTTTAAGCGGTTAATGTCAACAGCCGCTAAGACGTCCCTGGAGCATTTAATACGGTGTTTATGTGCAGTTCCACAGCGCCAAAACATATGCGTACCATCCACACTGCCCGCAATGCAAGACAATTGTATTTCCACAGATCGCAAGCGACTGCCCCAGATATACAGGCTGCAGATTTCTGTGATGCGGTCAGTTAATCCTTGTCGTCTGCAGTCGATCGACAATGTATACATTGTCGATCCATGTACATATATGGACACCGTACATATATGTACAGTACATGCATATATGCACTGTATATGTATTGCATACGCGATTACTGTACATATATGTAGTGCGTTGTAGGTTTCCGCAAAACATTTTCGCATACAAGTATGAATCGACGGTAACAAGCCTGCCACGGAAAATGAAGCCCGTGGTCAAAGAAAAAAATCACAGCATATCAACGAAGCGAATGATGATGAGTGGGCGAAGCTGCCGGGGATTATTCGGGTAACCATGAATCTCCCCGTACATTGACCACTCGATCATGCAAAGACGTGACACGTCGTGACGCGAGCCCTCGCCGCCTCTGGATCGGCTTGCCGGCGCTGCCGTGCCGCTGCAGCTGCGCGAGCCCTCGCCGCCTCTGGATCAGCTTGCCGACGCTGCCGTGCCGCTGCAGCTTCGCTAGACCTCAACTCCGGGTCGGCTTGCCGGCGCTGCCGTGCCGCTGCAGCTGCGCGAGCCCTCGCCGCCTCTGGATCAGCTTGCCGGCGCTGCCGTGCCACTGCAGCTTCACGAGCCCGTAAATCTGGATCCGCCTGTCTGCGTCGCCGGCGCCTACTTCTCTCTCGCACAACTTGAGAGCCCGCGCTCCATCCGTTTTGCGAGCCCTCCATTGCACCGCCACCTTGTCTTCTTCGTTGTTCATAGCAGTAGTAGGTTCGTAGCCGTAGTACCTCTAGCGGGAGCGGAGAGCACTAGCGTGGCTACACCGGGGGGAGCGATGTACAAGCCTCGACCTTAAGGAGCTTCGCCCCTAAAGGAGAATGTGCTGTGGAACGCGCTTATTGTTCATCGTCATCAGCGTCATCGTCATGGCGTATAATGGTTACCTTGCATGTGCTGTGCCGTGATGGCAGCGTCATCGTCATCACACTAGCGTGGCTACGCCGCATCCCGTGCTACACCGAGTGACACCGGGGGAGTGATGGACAAGCCTCGACCTTAAGGAGCTTCGCCTCTAAAACATGGCAAAGCTTGCACTAAGCCGCGCAAGCCTTGAAACAGCGAAACTGGACGATTCTGAAGGCAACTCTGAGGTTGTTTCGAGGTTGCTTCTAGGCCGCTGATAGAGGATTTAGCCAGGTGATGCTCGGTTGTTTCTACGTTGATTCTCAGCGCAGAAAGGTTCGAGTCAGACCACAGACAGTCACAGACACGACACCGCCACGTCGTCGTGGGCCTTGCATCGCTTCGCGGTCTTCTCGCAGCCGCCATTGCATTTCCCGTTTCCTGTAGGTGCTCGGGGTCTTCGGCTCACCACCATCGCTTCGCCGCCATTTTTTGGTGCTCCCTTCTTTCTTTCTAGTGGAAGTTGCGTGTAGTGGGATTTACCCAGTTTCTGTGGCACATACCCGTTTATGATGACGATAGTTTTTAGGTACGGGGTGACCAAGGAAAGATTTGCTAAACAGCCTCGCGGTTAAAAAGCCGCAATACATAAGTGGTGCGTGAACGGAAAAGCTATTTGGCGCAGCTACCGAAACTCGGCGAGCAAGCTCGGGTCCACCCGGGAGATGAAGGGGGACCACGACAACAACAGCAGCCACGCAAGCGGGAGGCGAGTCAGCCTCGCTCACAAATCTCCGAGGCGGCGCATAAACGGTTCCGGTCTGGGAAAACGGAAGCACCGTCTGGTACACGCGTATTACGGGGAAGCAAACCTCTGGCGCCGATGTGGGCGCTCCATCGTGAAAAGCTCACCAGCGCAGTCTCTGTACTGGCAAGATTTTCTTTTCCTTGCGTCCGGAAAACAGCTCCTGCCGAACAAAATCGATTGAAAAAAAAATCCACACATCTCCACGAAGTGAATGATGACGAGTGGGCGAAGCTAGGTCCTAAGATCCATAATGTCTACGTTGTAGTCACCGACTAGTATAAAGGGTTTGCGCTTGTAGGTGTTTTATATTGTTCCTTTACAATTATAATTGTTTACGTGTATTGTAAACCTTTTTTTTCTTCACATACACACATCTTTCGACTATAGCAATGGTCTTCTAACCACCATGACAGCGGACAGTGAGCTTCGACGACAAAGCTAGGTCCTAAGGTCCATGATGTGTACATAAAGTCGCTGACTAGTATAAAGGGTTTGTGCTTCTAGGTGTTTTATATTGTTCTGTCACAATTATGATTGATATGAGTCTATTGTTAAATCTTATTTTGTGTCTCACATCCACGAATCTCCCCGTGACGGACGCGGACGACGACAAGGCCAGGCCCTAAAGAGTTTCGCCGCTAAAAAAAACACTAAAGCGATCCCAATACTTAGAATAACAGACAGCTGAGCTAGTTGGTAAGTATTCATTCTAAAAGACGGGGCGTTTGCGGCGTCTTGACTTCCTTCTTGTGTCCGTGTTTGCATGACCTGTCTTTTACACCCCTGTCACACGAGAGGTTCTAATGTCATTTCCACCTAATGACATTTGCGTTTAATGACATTAGTTGGCTGCCACACGGGGAAGTCTAATGTCATTAAAAGAAAATGACTTCAGGAAACGAATGAGTTAGCTGAACTCATTAGAATGCGTTTTCGTCGCGAAATATACTCTCGCTGGAGGGGGGGGCCACGAATAAATTATATATTAAAGCGTGAATAAATCATAACAAGTATTAATCTATTCTTATTTTCAAGTATTGCCTGGTTTTTTTTTTTTTTCGAACAACTCAACTCAGTCGGTATAAAATGTTTCCATAGCCTCGTTCCCAGCGACATTGTCGAGAACGGTGCCGGCCACGTTGGCCATGTGCTCGGTGTTTACGGCAGCTGTAGGAGCTGTCAGTGTGTAGCCTGCATACCAGTGATACCACGTTGCCTCGTAGTACCAATGCGCCTTGCACGAAAGGAGAAATACGCCGCGACAACGCTTCTGACCCGGCCGGCGGGAGAAATCACAGCGGCTTCCTCGCACTCCCCCATGTCGGCCATATTGCACGTTGACCAAAACATTGCTTCCCGTTTTGCTTCGACTTCGCTTGTGAAAACAATTTTTACGACACTCAATATACGTAATACATTTTTTTACACACGCTGCGACTTTTTTTTGTTCATTCCCACCTTCGCTGCATCGCGATTGCCATCACTGAAAATGACATCATATCTTGCCGTGTAGCAGCAAACGGCACCTAATGTCATTCGATGTGTCGAATGTCATTAGATAGAAATGACATTAAACCCTCTCGTGTGACAGGGGTATTAGAGCAGCCATGACATGGTCACCCAACAATTTGTGGTTTTCAACGAAAACTAAAAGTACAGGGTCTATTATGCCTATACAGATATTAAATGTGGGCCGTAAAAGAATATTTGAGTGCAACACAAGCCCTAGCAATCGCCGGCTGTAAAAGCCGCCCACCGCCGGCGACCACCAATTTGTCATGGAGCGTGTGCCGTCGTCCTCTACCGAAATTTCAGCCGCTGCTAATTGCTGAATTTCAGTGCCGAGCTGAAGAATGCTAAGATATCTTGATTTCATGCGCAGCTGACCACGGAACAATATCGTTCACTGGACTGCAGACGCTCGCACTAGCTCCTTGTTACGTCACGGCTCCCGAGTGCGCCAGTGTTGCCCGACTCTCAGGACGCTCGCGTGTTTATAAAAATATTCAATGATAAATTCAATGCTCGACCAAATGCGCTAAAGTTAAGCCAGCTTATTTGGGAATGCACGCTGATTAACCCACATAACACACATTATGGTCGAGAATTCGGTGTCATGGCTCCTTTAAGGGTCTGAGAGTGGCATTCACACTGATTGTGTTGGTAAACTTGTGATTAACTGTGGGCCATCTTTTAGCAGCGGAGGTGTTCCGGGGCTTGGTCTGACGACAGATGAGTGCCCGCCTGGCATGTCACTCTACGGTTCCCAGATACAGCGATAGATGGCGCAGCTGCCTCGGTCGCGGACGAAGCGGTAGCCGCACAGCGAAACGGGGAAGGGCGGCTGGAGCGTCTAACGTCACTGTAGCCGGGCCGGCCGCGGCAGAGGCTGCAACACATGCTTTCCCTTGCAGCTCTGCACACTAAACATTTTCAGACCCTTAAGGGCGTTAAAGGGGTGTTTTAAACTTCACACCCTCAGACACAGCCCTTAACCACCCTTTTTGGGGGGAGTATACACACTACTTGAAGGGTGTTATAGGGTGTAAAGGTGTGAAATGTTTAAATCGAGGGTGTTCGACACACTTATGCATAAAGTTTCATGACACACTTGTTTAGGCGCGTGCATCGAAAAAATGTATCTATGCAATGCAGTTTTCATGCACGAACATTGTCGTGATAATGAAATAGGTCATTAAACAATATGGGACACAGTGACACTTGCTTTGCGGTTCTAATTAGCCAGCTAATGTAAAGTTTGCGTGAGCTAACTCTTCGACACACCAATTCATACCACTCATCCAATCAAAACAAGCAATTACAGACACCCACACAAAATCACAAAATATCATAGAAACTCACGAGGGAAACAAGAGATCCGCTGTGTGTGCCGATTTCACATTGGGTGGAATTGGGATAAGTTTTTCCTTCTGAGTCGATCATCTCGTAACCCCACTTTCTAATGCTTTCCGCACCCTGTAAGAAAAAACGCTGTGCAAAATACACCAGGACTAGAAGGAACACTTACAGCAGACGAGCGCGAACTGTAACCTCAAGTTTATTTGAGGAAACACGAATACTTGTATGCATGAAGAAAACCAACAACACCACCATCACGTGCTGAGGCTCTATCACGACATGAAGACAATCTCTTTTTCTTCAAGTGCTACTGAAGCGCAACTTGAAGAGATTGCCTTCGTGAGACGATAGAGCACGTGATGATGGTGTTGTTAGTTTTCTTCATGCATACAAGTATTCGTGTTTTTTCAAATAAACTTGAGTTGATAGTTCGCGCTCGTCCGCTGTACGCGTTACTTCTAGTCCTCGTGTTTTTCGCGCAGCGTTTTTTCTTCCAGCATGCTACACCAACTCGGCCCCATTCTTTCTGCACCTAGCGTTGTTTTGCACTGCCTCCGGGTATCTTCTAACCAGCCGCTCAGGTACACGTGGTACGCAGCCTAGCCACATAAGCACGGCTTATGCGCCATACATGCTACACTTGGCAGTCAGCGCTTGTCCAGCTCTTCCCTTCTGCATCTCGTCTCCTTTCGCGCTGTTTATTATCACACCTCCAGGATCGGAGGCGCTGCAAGTTTTCTGCACCGCTCTGTACTGTCCCCGGGATCCTTCGACCATGCGACGACTTCGTGTGATGACGTCAACCAGTGACGTCACAAATTTCGTCAATACGTCCCGCCACGGTGATGCCATCGCGTGATGATTTTTGTGCGTCACTCGCGCTGACGGTAAGTTTTCCGCGTTTCACGAGTCCCCTAAAGGGGCCACGACTCGGTCGCCCAACGATTTGCGGCTTTCGGCGAAAATGTCTATACAGGTGTGAAAAGTGGGCCGTGAAAGAAAATTTCAGTGCAAAACAAGCCCGCTGGCCGTAAAGTCGACCCACCGCCGGCGACCGCCATTTTGCCATGTGCGACGTCATGTGCTGGAAGGATAGGAGCCGTCGTCTTCTACCTGTAGGTTTCAGCCGCTGCAAATCGTTCAGTTTTCAATGCCGAGCTGAAGAATGCTGAAATAGCTCCATCGTAAGCGCAGCTGACTACGAAACAAAATCGTTGGCCGGAATACAGACGCTCGCAAAGCAAGCGGCTTGTTAAGTCACGGCTCGCGAGTGCGCCAGTGTTGCCCGACTCTCGGACCGCTCGCAAGTTTACAAAAACATTCATTATAAATTAAGTTCTCGACCAAATGCGATTAAATTTCGCCAGCATTATTTGCGAATGCACATGGATTAACCCACATAACACAGATCATGAGCGAAAATTGCCTGTCATGGCCCCTTTAACAACTTAGTTCTCTGCTGACAACGTGGCGGTCAGCCCTTCGTTATTAAATTCCACCCGTTTCGCCCTGATCACGACACTTCTATGAGAGCAATAAAACGAGCGACAGCCACTCGAGGGAAAACAGCGGACGCTCGTAAAAGTGCCTGTTTCGTTTACGATTGGGGCTCGTAAAACAAGTCTCATTGCAGGAGGACGCCTTTACTTATACGTCGTCCTCCAGGATGCTCAAGCTGATGAGGCTTCGTTTAACGCAGGCACTGGAGCCGCGCATGCGCAGCCTCGACGAAAACTGGCTCGATATACGAAGCGAATGCGGCAAGCTTTTGAGCATTGTTGATTAAGCGTGCCATAACAATACACACTCGATGACCCCTATCCTGTACTTTGGTCGAAACAAAGAAAATATTCCCCAACCATTCTGCCGAAATACGACGGGGGGGCAGATATTTGTAATGCTAAGGAGGACGTAGAGCAGAACCAACGATATCAACAACGACACGATTAAACGGGCCATGACACCCAATTTTAGATCATAATCTCTGCTACGTGGGTTAACCCTTGTGTATTCACAGATAAGCCGGTAAAATTCTAGCCCGTTTGCTCGAGAACGTAATATATAACTGAATATTTTGATAAACACGCAAGCGGCCTGAGAGTCGGGCAACACTGGCGCACTCGCGAGCCGAGACGTAACAAGCAGCTCCGGCTGTGCGAGCGTCTGCATTACGGCGAACAATAGTGTTCCGTTGCGCGTGAAATCGAGATATCTTAGCTTTCTTCCGCTTGGCATTGAAATTGAACGATTCGCAGCGGCTGAAACTTCGGCTCTGCTCCTTGCAGCACATGACGTCACACGCACTATGGCAAAATGGCGGTCGTGGGCGGGGATTACAGCCGGCAACTTCTAGGGCTTGCTTCGTACTGGAATATTTTTTACGACCCACTCTTTATTTATGTTTCGGCATGATAGACACTCATGGAGCGTTACGCCGAGCGACAGAACACGACAGCCCGGCCCCCCTTCAGGAGGTACGTCTTACTATGGACCTTAATAACGTAGCGTTTTGGGCGTGTTGGTATGTCATACTGAGGTTTTTTTAGCGCACGAAAAAACAAGGACCGAGAAAGGCGTGACACACACAGGCGCTAACTTGCAACAATGTTCATTCAGGAAACAGGGAACAACATATATAGGCAACGTCGCTTTAAAATCGTCATGATTACACGTACATTTGCAATTTCACAAATCTTTTCGTAGATAGGTTAACTCCTTACAGGAGAGGGCAATCGGCGGTTTTGAAATACAGTTGTCTGCCAGCCGATCAATCATTTCTGCCTCGATTATTTCGCGGGTCAGCTGACCTCTGCTGTTGCTGACAATAGAACACTCATGAAAAATGGGCATGCACACGCTTTGAATGTCGTCAATTGCACTGGCACCTGAATTACTGCAATGCCTTCAGTGGGCATCTAGGAACCCACCCCTTTTTTCCTTCACGTTGCAGTGGTGCTCCTTTAAGCGTTCGTTTACGCACCGTCCACTCTGACCCACATAATTCTTGCCACATGTCAACGGAATCTTGTACACAACTGCGTTATTACACTCTATAAACCTATTTTTATGCTTCGTTTTGCATTCCTGCTTCTCCGATGAGGCAGGTCTGGTTAGTCGGCACAAACTCTGCAATTTTGCGGGAGCAGAGACACTACTTTTACGTTCGCACGTTGTCCTATCTTTTTTAGTGAACTGCTAAAAAAACCTCAGTTATTACTATACACGACATGTACAGCACAATACCGTTGAGCAAGCTTGTAGCCAGAGGGCTGAAATTTTTTCATGAAGGGGGTGTTTCGCCGAAAACAGGTAAAGAAAATAGGTGTATTTTTAAAATAGTCAAAGTGTTCGGCAAGTACCCCCCCCCCCCCCCCCCCCAAAAAAAAAAAGAATTGCTGGCTACGGACCTGCCGTTGAGGTAATGTTAAGTCGGATCCCGTCATGATGGTCAAAGCACATGGTTTCTCGTAGTCACCTGCGGCTGAGTCAAACTGACTGCACGAAGATACGTCAAAGTGAACTGCGACCCGAACGCATCTTTCGTCGCCGTTGGAATGGTACGTGGATGCATACAAGAAGAAACAAGCGCTCTCTCGACGCCGGTCTTCATTGGGCTGCGGTATTGAAGCTTGTTCCTCACGTTTGATGGAACAGTCGTGTGCATGTCAGCTGCGTCACGCAGTGATTCATATTTTTTTTATTCATATACCCTAAAGGCCCCTTCGGGCATTGCATAGGGGGTTTCAGACAGTTACACCAAAAACTTGCCCCTAAGAAGATTGGTATCGTACAATTAAAAATAGTAAACAAGGTGAAACAGTTTCATGAACAAGGGTGCAAGAAAAGGAAAAAAAAAACATGACTGATCCCTCCGTCATAGGAATCGGTAAAACACTAAAGTGAAAGGTACCTTCAAGAGGTTGTTGAGCGTTTATTGTGCACTGTTTCGCCACAAAGGCAAAGGAATGAATGCTATAGCAACAAATTGTAATGTCATGCGAAGAACGGCAAGCAGCTCGAAACTTGCAACTCACTCCTCAAGCAGAAAGGTCGCACGAAAAGAACATACACAGGACGCGCGCGAACTAACAACTGTCGAAGCTCGACACTGAAAGCGTGCTGCTCAAACACAAAGAAGGACGCGCGAAACGAGCACACAAGTATACACAGGTCCGACCTGTGTATACTTGTGTCAATAATATCTAGGGTTTAACGTCCCAAAACCACGATATGATTATGAGAGACGCCGTAGTGGAGGCCTCCGGAAATTTCGACCACCTGGGGTCCTTTAACGTGCACCTAAATCTAAGCACACGGGCCTTCGAGCATTTTCGCCTCCTTCGAAAATGCGGCCGGGCCTCGATTCCCGCAACCTTCGGGTCAGCAGTCGAGCACCGTAACCACCGTGGCAGGTGCGCAGTGACTGAGGACGCGCGTCCAGGAAACTAACACTCACGACACGAGTGAAATGCCCTTATTGTGTCAACACGCATATTAGAAAGCCGTTGAGGACGGGCAGAGAAAGCCCAGGTCCACTCATCAGCATGAACCAAACATCACCCGGGGCGGTTGTTCACATATATCACTGTAAACGAAAATATACCAGCCGGGACGTTTCGGGGGATGATACTCCCGCTCAGCTCCGGTAGCCTCACTCAAACCGGAATGGTGCGGAGCATATACATTCGTTTCCAACCCTTTTACTTCGGTGGGCGATGGACGGAGAGAAGCGGGACGAGTTCCCTGATTTTTCTCCGGTGGATGCTCCGTAAATGCTCCGGCGCATCACTTAGGCTCCGGTGGATGCTCCGCAAATACTCCGGCGCAGTGCGGGTACAGCTCCTCCTTTCCAGTGACAAAGCGTCCCCCCCCGCACGACAGGCGTCTCGTTAACAATGCGTAGGCTGAGAGGCAACAATGAGGCTGGACAACCCCGCAATAACCTTTGAAAAAGCTTTTGTGGTGTTCTGACGCCTTCACTGTCAAAAAGGTCAGCGACCGGGAAAGGAAGAACGTAACTTGCTAAAACTTGCTAGAAGTGACGTAGGCAGCCTCGCCGGGCGGCCGGCCCCACAAACCAACATGTCGCAGGCCAAGCCACCCGAATCGAAGTGCAGCGAGGATTGCGCGAACCTTTCGCCCGCGTTCGGGAAAAGGAAATCGTTCTGTGCACCTTGTGGACATCACAAGCGACTACAAGCGTCAACGAAGGTTGTCATCGACAGAAGGGAGTTGCGGGAACCTTAATCGCGTGATGGTTCCGTGCAACGAACGACACAGTGTGATCTCGCGAGTGGCGAACGATCCGGCGGTCGCTGGTGCGGCGCAAAACTGATGAGTGAGCTCTTCCTGAATTCTCTGTGTTATTCTTTTCAAAAAGTGCTAAAATTGAGTAATTTTGTGTTGATAACCAAGTAGGTTATCAAGACTAGGCTAGCTTTGCAAGATAGCAGTAAAAAATTCAGCGGAAATTTTGAATATGCGTTGTTTGGAACACGTGTTTTTCTTTCTTAATATGAATAACTTCGGTAATTTTAAGCACACCACTGTAATATTTGCACCACTGATTGACTCTCTGTAGATATGCATTAATAAAAAACATCATAGTTGTGGGTTGATTCGATAAAAGGTTATTAATTTTTATAAGTAAACCTAATTGGTTAAAAGATATTTTGGTCTGGTCAGTATACGTAAACGGTAATATTTGTCGCTTTCCATATTAATAAACGCCAGGTCGAGGCCTCTCATTACGTATAAATTATTTTGATTTATCATGTAAACTGAATTAATAAAACAGGAATAACTGAAATCAGCGTTAATTCGTTATAAATTTAGCGAATTGGGCTAGGGAAATGTGTTTGGTACAGACTTTTAGAACGCATATACGTACTCATTTTGGTGAAAAAATTATTTTGATTGTATAAGTGGTATCTGAGATATTAATCTCGAAGTATAATTGACCCTTCGGGGGGACGTGCTGGTGCTTCCCTGACAAGAAAAAGAAGGGGGGAAAGGGGCTGACGAGACCAGTGACGAGGAATGCGAACGGAAATTAGGGAGGGGTTGCTAGGCAAAACGGGTTGTGGGGCGCGCGATGCTTCTGTGAATGGCGGGGGGGGGGGGGGGGGGGGTTGTTGAACGCTTATTTCTGCAACCCATTTGAGAGCACCGCTCACCGTCGTTGGGCGGAAGGGACATGGTAGTGAAAGACAAAAAGAAAAGAGGGCACCTACTATCGCGCTGCTGCATTTTTTTTCTGTGTGCAGTCCTGCTGCCATGGCCGTGAATGCAGTCTTTTTTTTTTTTGAGGAGGAGGGGGGGGGGGGGGGAAGGGGGAGGGGGTGAGTTGAATTCCCGACCAAACAGGTAAAACTGTCAAAATGTTCGCCTTCATGTCCCATATCTCTCTGAGAATAAAACACTTCTTTCTATCTTTCTCTGACGAACAGTGCGCGAAGACGAAACATAGTATTGACCTGGACGATGCAACGACGCTTGCCTGTGAATAGAAGAAGGAAAAGAAAATTCCTCGAATCCTAGTGCACACGTCGTGACACCTCGGCGTGCATCACCATCCGTGGCCTCCTGCCGGACATCTTCACGGACCTGTGTGTTGAGTAAACTGGTCCACCTCCCCTCATTTCTGTCAGTGTACTATACTGATGATACAATTGGCATAGGTGGCGTAATGCTTGTACTTTTGATTGCTAATGTATTTCGTTAAGTAGGAGTAAACTTTATTTTGTGCTCGAGCCTGTTCATTTGGAAACGATACATGCTCATGCAATTAATATTTTTAGAAATGTTCATTACGATATGTTTCACGACAGAGCGGGCGCTGCAAATTAAAAAAAAAAGAAATACAACGCTAACTTCTCTCGAAGACCCTTTTGCAAAGCAGAATGAAGGTACGTTTTTCTTAAGAACCGGCCGCAAGCATACATACTGTAAGTGCCTAATATGCTGGAAGTAGGACGATGAGCACATACTAAAATGCGACTGTAATAATCATGGAGCTATAATATTTTAGAAAATTAGCAAGTTAATCGGGAGAGGTATTCCTGATGCTGTCTTCGAGAGTACCAAAAGTAACTCATTTTAGTGAAAAAATGCTTTTGAATCTGTCAGCAGAAGTAGAGGTATCGATTTAGAAATATATGGAAAATTTTCGCCCGTTTTGAACTTTGTCCGCGGCACGGAGGTGTGTTTTTATCATGGAGCGGTTGGCTGATCTGCTTCTTGATACTGAGCGCTCGTCCTGTCTTTTTTGTGCTGTCCGTTTAAGAAGCTGGGTGTTCTCATGGACAGGCAGACAGTGTGGGATTTAATCAGTACCCGCGGCTTCAGTGTCCTCAGTTTTCGTGCCTCTGGCATGATTTGCAGTTCTCATGTATTATGTTTTTGATAAATTATGCAGGAAACAATCAGCGGAACTCTTGCGTCGTCAGTGAGTGTGATGGATGGTCCTTCGGAGATGGTTCCCGGTGGCTACGCTTCCTTCGTTTGTTGTGCATCGTTTTACGGCATTCTGGACTTCATTTCAACGCGCTGCGCTTAAAACTTCAGTGCTGCTGATTTCATGTGATCTGTACTCTTGTGTTCTTTTTTGGTGGCGTTTTGTATATTTGTTTCTTCTTGTCTTCTTTTCCCAAATGGTGGGTCATCAGCCACAAACTGCAGCATATTTTGAATAAATCAAGCAATAAGAACTCAAGTGTTCTCTTGAATTTCATCTGCTAGAGCCCTCTGCAAAAAATACACAGTAACTCTGCAGTGTTTGCATGAGAATTCCTTCATCTAACCAATGCGTGACACGATCAGCATAGAATAAACAAACAGCGGAGCAAAGAATTAAAAAAGAATACTCGTGATCCATCGCACTGCAATTCCGTCCGCACGAAGTAAGGACATTTGTAAAATACTACGGAGGTGCCACGCGAAAACTCCGGATAGCCGGAGTGAAAAAGCAGCGAAAAATACTCCGGAGGTGCCCCGCAGTCCCTCTGGCCAGCCGGAGCAAAATGCCGGTTTGCTGGTCCCGTTTCGAGAACACATACCTCGAATAGAGTACGGATGGCCTTGGCTGGATGTGTTTCTTGACGGTGCCGATGATAACCTTGTAGTCGACATTCGGTGGTCGCAGAGGCTTGACGAGCGTCGCTATCAGGGAGTATATTTCCGGTCCGCAACAGCTCAGCAACACAGCCCTTTTCTCTGCATCCGTGGTCAGCTTGTTGACGGCACAAGACAGTTCGATGCGCTCGACGTATTCTTCCCATGTCGCACCACCGTTTACATCAAACTCTGCAATGCGGCCGGTCCACGCCATTTCGTCGATTCCGACGGCCCGCACGGGCGAGACCGTGCTTCGTCGCCACTGTAGTAACTGACGTCCGGACAGCAGCTAAGAAGAGAAGGGTTGATTTCAACTGTCAACGTGCTCAAGTAAATGAAGCGGCGCCCTTATCTGCACTTGTGGTGGCCGATACAAACGGCACATGCCGCACTGCTCCGCCGGTACGTCACCGCACGACGTCACTTTATCACACTTCTCTCAGACACCACAAGCGTAAGGTATTAATTAGCCCAATTCGGTCAGAAATCCTTCATTAGTGCTCATAAAGTACCCTGAAAACAACTGTGCGAGTAATCTTCTACAGAATATGCTACACTACACACTCGTATTTCGCGTATTTTCCGTGTTGGGCTGTCTGCTTCAATTAACTATAAACAAGACAGTATCTTGTTTAGTTCACCGACGAGACGTCTTATAGCAGGGGAAAGAAAGAATTTTGACAGAAGCCACAAGATGAAGGAGGCACGGCATTCATCTTGTGTGTCCAGTCAGAATTTCGCGCAGTTTTTTTTCCCCCTGTTGGAAGCATGAACCAAGTAGCCGAAGCCTCAACCCCAGCAAAAACGTCTGTTGCGCCCCTTGTACGAGAACAGGCTGAAAGTGACGAAAATATTTTCCATGTCACATTTGACAACACACATTCCCACTTGTCACCACACTTTCTTTACAATTATTAATGAGAACTAATAGACAATAATACAAAGGAAAGTATAGGGAATCTTATTACTAGTAAATGCAATGTAAATGTGAAGAAGAACAAGTGGACGAAAACATAACTTGATGCTTGCAGGGACGGAACCTTCAAGTTATCTTTTCGTCCATTCCTTTCTTCATATTTACATTACATTTACTACTAATAAGATCCCCGATACTTTCCTTGGCATTATTGTCTGTTAGTTCTCATTAGTAATGTGTCTAACAAAGTTCCTTTAGGACGTTCCTCTAAGACAGTCTCCGTCTAGGAGGTCTTGCTTTTTTTTTCCGAGCAACTGCTTTGAAGAAGGCAGGTCCAGATGTCGCAACGTTTGCTCCTGCAGCGACAGCGCGAGGGTTTCTCATCGCTTCAATGCAGAATCAGGAGCCGCTTTCCTTACAGCCAGCACGGACTATCGAAGCTATCGAGCAGCAGCAGCAATATCGATCCAGCGCCGGTACAAGTTGCCGGTTGCTCGTCCGATCGCTTATGGATGCAGCATGCGACGTCTCCATTCCCAACCAGGCTTCTTTTTTTTCCTTTGTGGATCCGCACGTTCTCAGTGAGTGAGGCAAATAAACGTTTCATATCAAAGCAGCGGAGACGCGTTCGCCGATAGCCAGCGGAGTCTGCTAGAACAAATGTTTAACGTGTTATCGAGAGGTTACTAGAGTGATTGCATTTACCTACTGGTTTTTCGCAGCTGCCCCGAGAGCTGAGTGAATTCCATACACCCTTTTGTCAGCACTATGAGCAATACATTTTTTGCGTGTCCTCGAGGCATCGTTTTATGAAGCCGGTCCCATGATGATGCGACCCATACGGCGGGGAAGCTACCCCGACTGATACAATGCGCTAAATGCTTACAATGTCACGCCTTTCTATTATCGTGGCAGTAGAGAGAAGAGGAAGGTAGGGAGGTCAACAGAAGGTAGTATCGTGGTGATAAAGTTCAAGTGGACGGGAATTCACGCGAGGGTGTGCGCAGTCTTGAGAGGTTCTTCCAAGATGAAAGCGCCAAGGGAAGCTCCCGTTTGAACGTATACCATTTTCACGAACCACCCCTCGCCTGAAATAGACTCGTGGGCGATGAACCACATGGCAACAAGCGAGAAACAAAGCAAAAAAAAAAAATTGGGCATCGAAGCTCGAAAGGACAATAAAATTTGTTGCTGGGCTAGTTGGTGCATAGTTAAAATATAGGACGGTGGCGAGAAAATGGGACAAGGACGAAATGGTATACGTCTCTTCTTCCATTTCGTCCTTGTCCCATTTTTGCGCCACCGTCCTATATTTTAACTCGAAAGGACACCTGCAACGATTACGGATGGCCATCTTGAAATTCAAGCATGACGACATTCACGTGGACATCACTGACGCGAATTTTAAATATTTTCAGGTTGTCGCTCTAAATAAATGCACGGGTGTCGAGAACCCTGAAGAGAGTGTCGTAGTGCTTGAGGAAGCATTGAATGCATTTTAACACCGCTAAACTGGAAACGGCCATTTCGGTTTCGGTGTCGAGGGGGCGGCTTCGCAGTGACGTGCCCACAGAAGTCTGACGTTACGGGAAGACCAACTCGCGACATACCAGCAACAGCTGTCAGTTCGCTGTCAGTCGCACGTGAACAAGTGAATTGTCGTCCAGAAGCTCTGAGAGCGATTTCTGCGATTTAGGCTGCATACAGGACACTGATTTCGCAAACTCAGTGAACTGTGTTGCCTTGTCGTGATAATGTTCATTGCGGTGACGCTCGCTTGCAGATGCTCGCCGACGAAAACTTTAAAATCAAAGTAAAATATACATGTTGTCTTTATACATGTTGTCTGGCTCCGGTGTGTGGGGACGGCGTTGATAGTGGAAGCGAGGAATGTCCCTTGTGGGGTGCCTCTAAATCGTGCCATTTAATCATTGGCCAGATGCTTTTCAACGGCCTGCGTCTTGGCTTGCGGCGCTGCGTGCTTAGTGCACGCACGAGAATTGGAGCGGAGACAAGCTGGGTGCACTCTTTTCAGCGACATTCGCCACTGCTTTATGATCCCTGCAAACACGCGGTACTGGCCGAGCGCTATCATAAGCACGGCCGCTGCAGCGATAGACCTTCTAACGCTTCAATGCCAATGCACAGGACGACAGGGCGAAACTGCTCTGCCGTGAAAATACAGATGCTAGCGACAATGAGCACCACGTGCATTAGGGTTTCTGAGGCTAGCACTAAAGGCACTACGATGCAAGCGCTTCGGCCAATCAATATGCATCTACTAACTTGTGTTCAGTCACTCTTCTCACCGAAGGCATCTTCGGAATTGTTATTTCAACAGCGGAGCTGTTTCAGCCGTGCGTAATCTGTCCATCGCGGACGAGAAACTCCGCGGAGCGATGATGTAACCTCGCGTTGCGTAGCAACCGCCAGCGCAGGTGCGCGCAGCTTGGCACTCGTCACGCCCGAACCAGACACGGCTCCGGCGCCAGCTGTGTGCTACTGCGCATGCGCCATGACGTCATGATGGCGCAGCTGCGCTTGACCTGAGGTCTCCTCGATTTGGCTGCACATTTTGGACGTAGTTCGCAAAAGTGCTGTGCCAGTGCCGCGCCAGTTCCTCCAGTGTGAGCGCAGCGCGACAGTCGTTTCGGTGCAGCGGTCAAACCGAGGGCAAAGATGCGCCATATAACTTGCGCTACTTGCACAACTCGCGGGGAAGCTAGTGCTGAACTCGTGCAGAAGTGCAGCACTCTTGAACTAGCGCGGAAAATGCAGCCACATCGAGGAGACCTATGTTCGCGCCCGCTTCACCGCGACTCCTCCCCCCTCGCCTCGACACTGCTCGAGCCCGCTCGGTCACGCCACACGATCAGCACCGCTGTGCGTTCAGCCTTGCGCCGCTTGTGCAAGCTACGCCCGGCTTCCTTGCCCACTTATGAAAGCACAATGTGCGCATGTGTAGCACTCTAAAGGAATCTGAGGCAAAGAAGTGTCACCTCCTTCAACAACCACAGCTCCTCATTTAAAAAGAGGGCGCCGCTCTTGACCATATCCTCTGCCCTAAAACGCAGCAATTAATCACCACCCCTCAGCAGTGGGAGACCACGCTGCTCAGTTCCGACCCGGAAACACAAGTGTGACTCACGGAGCGGGCAGAGGCAGCCGCCCGAGGGGCCGCCTGACCTACCGTGTACTTTCGAACAGCTCCTCGTATCTCCTCCTCCTCATTTAGAGCACATCCTAGTGCGTCCTGTTCACGCACCTTTTGTTCGAGCTAACTTGCAGTTCTACTACGTGGCTCATTTATATTTGACCACCTGGTGAGGACACCGCACTTGACTTAAGAATATTCGAGATATTACAAGGCCGTCAAATATTCGTATACACTTTCGCCTTCTCAATGTCGACCTGGACAGCATTCAGTAATATCGCGTAGTACTCGCGCCCAGTTTACACCTGCGTGGGAACAGAGGCGAACGAAGCCGGAGAGACGGTGTGCACCACCCCGTCGAGGTTCCTTCTGTCCGGCGGCGTCACGTCCCAGCGGTTCTCGGGGTCAATCCGGCGCCAAATCTCCTGGCCGACTCATTAGGGCGCTCCTTTATCTGCTCTTTTAACACTAAAGTGTTTTATTCCGGGGTCCATCAAGATTTGAGTGACATATTTCCGTCACGGAAATGACATCGAAAAAATACGAATGATCAGAAGACAAAGAAAAAAAGTTCCATCAACGGGAGTCGAACCTACGACCTCTTGGTCCGCGGCGAGAGATGCCGGGCACGCTATCCACTGCGCCACGGTCACATACTCTGTAGGCTTTAAAAAAAAGCCTTTTATATCTACCACTATTCTGTCACAGTGCTCTTGCTAAAGTGAAGTAATGCATTATGACCGTGAAATGCACCATTAATTCTTTCAAAGCGTCGTTTCTACGCGTTCGTCCCATTCGGCGCGTTTCGAATAGGAAAAGTACAGTTTTGTCGACGCATTAACACACTGCCAGGTGGCGACCTTACCCCTAGCGTCTTCCTCGCTCATAGCATCCGTCCATACCAAAAATAGCTCTACGACGCGCGAGTGCTTGGCGTGGCTGTAACTCCGCGATCCTATCTCGCTTCGCGAAAAATTGCAGCCGGCCAACGGGGAAGACACGACGCGCGTTGCGTTTCCCTCTGATCTGGCAGCGTTGTTCAATATAACTCTAACATGCCGCGAGTAGGCGACCTTAGCCCAAGTTCGGCGTCCAATCAGTGGCGCTGTTCTGACTGTCATACCGCTTTCTCTAATTCCGCTCTAACCGTACAGCTACCCCAAGCATCTATGACCACAAGGGCCTGTTTAGTCATTGATCATGGATATTAGTCGTCCGGATACAGATGTACCACCAAGCGTCAACGTGGATGCATCCACGTTAAACGGTGCCCTAACTGTCAAACACTAATAGACGCTGTGCAAGCTATCTTATATCAATGTACAGTAAACATACAACTACTCCTGTAAGGACACGTTTCACTTTCGTGTTATACCGATTCCTATGACGGAGGGATCAATCATGTTTTTTTCCTCCTCTCGAAGCTCTAAAAAGCGTTCGCCATCGAAATGGCTTGCCGCTCGATTGCCTTGATGGACGCCGCCGCGACGAAGCAAACGTTCACGAACTTCCCTTCCGGGATCCGCAGGTCAATGTGTTCCCCATGGATACCTGCTGCTCGACTTTGCTGGTCGCAATAAAAGTGAATTCAGTCGGAATATAGGGATACGACTCGGGTGCCCGGGGAATTAGTCAGTGCGATTGATCGAGATAAGGCTGACATTTGCTGAAACCCTTTGGGAAAAACGGACACAAAATAAGACGACATACGAGCGCTATATAAAGTGTATCATATGCACAACCAACAGGCCCGATTCGCCACAATTCCGACATTAGCTCCCGCTTTCTCCAACGCAAAAATATTAAGCTTTCATTTCGTAGGCGATTCAAATCAACTGGCGGAAGCAGTGCGAGAGTTCGTTTCATCGCAAAATGGAGCAGCGCGTTACCACGAAGCCGTGTTTCAAATGAGACAAAATGGCGACGGAGACTCGGTGATTATTAGTGCGAGGTTGAAGCAGCGAGTAACGTGCGTGGATAGTTCAACGGACGGAAAGGAAGGTTTCAACAACGCGTGACCACGGTGATTCCACAAGAAACGCCTGGGGACAATTTGTAATGTTTTGCAAGCGTAGGGGGCAATGGCTTCGAAGGCACTCTTGTTTTCGTGATCAACTACTTCTTGCGCAAAATTTGTAAGACGACGGAAGAAACAGATCATGGAGTTGATCATGGAGTACCAACTAGCTCGAACTCACATCTTGTTTTCGTATGGTATGGAAAAACTTTATTTATGTCCGTCGGGGCGTGAGCTAGCACGTAGCGGGCCGCTCCCACGTCGGGACAGATAGGCCTTGCCTCTCCGCCACGTCGTGGGCCCGTTGGACTGCCCATAGCTGTTGTTTCAAATTCGGACTGCGCAGCGCAGCATCCCACTTGGACGATGTAACGTCCTCGTGAACCCGTAACGCAGGGCACCGCCAGAGCATGTGTTCTAAGCTGGCAAAGTCTGAGCAAAGCACGCAAGTTTCTGACGTCTGAATTTCTGGGTAGATTTTGTGCAAGAGTGCGGGACTGGGATATGCTCCGACCTGCAAGAGTCTGAGTGGCAAGAGTCTGAGTGTTCTGAGATCGTTCACCGAAACTTTCCGCCATACTTTGTTCTTTAGCGCTACAGAAGCACAAATGGACGCGGGTTCGAACCCAGCCGCGGCGGTCGCACTTCGATGGAGGCGAAATGCTAGAGGCCCGTGTACTGTGCGATGTCAGTGTACGTTAAGGAACACCAGATGGTCGAAGCGGCGAAAGGCGGGCTATGTTCACCTGTGGCAGCTATGAAGACAGAGCATCGAAGGCCATGGACGAAAACTGCCTTCCCGCCTGAAGGAGGAGGCCTTGAAGAGGGATCAGGCCTTTAGGCCTGCTCCCTCTAACAGCCCTCTGGCTAACAGCAGGAGGAGGCCTGGAAGCTGTTCTAACAGCCCTCTAACCAGTGTTGTACACGTTCCTCTAAAACAGGAACGAAAGCTCGTTCCTCGTTCCTTCCCAATTTTGGAACGAGTTCCCGTTACAAGTTCCTTAACTGCAAAAGGAACTCGTTACAGTTACATTTCCAAAATTGGAACGTATCGTTACATTAACGTTACATTTGGCTTTTTAATAAATATGTAGTGTCATATAATCGTGAGGTGAAATTAGGTGAGCAATTTAGTGCTCACCTCGACCTACATATATCAGATACGAATTTAATATCGCCGACAGCAGGTTACACGTAGGTAAAAGAAAAATAAATAAACGCACGCTCCTGGATGAATTTTTTAGAGATCACCGGTCCTACTACAGACATGTCTAACTGCAACTTTCGTGGTCGCCTATTTGAAGTCCAACGCATGTGGCACTTACCACGTCGGTCTTCAATGGCGCAGTCAACATACTGCGGCTCAGATATTCAAATATAGATCTCCACCAATGCAGCAATATAAATAAATTTCTTCCACAGGAGGCTGCATCGAAAGGGACAATACTTAGGCCGTTAATGAGTGCTGATTTCAGGTTTCAGAGGGAGTAGAAATTGGGGGGACCCTTAAGCTTCGCCTTTAAGAGTTGAACGCGATAGCGATATCCTGTCCCTAGTGCGTACTTCAACCACTTAGTGCATACGTGCTATGCACCCACTAGGTGGCGTTAAGGGAATACGCGCAGTAACGTGTGCCTTTTGTAATGGGTGGCCGGCTTCAAACCACGAAGTTATAGGAGACCAGCGCTGGATAGGTGGCGCGCCGAAAAAGGGCCCCTGGCGGCGAGTCGCGACACAACTCAGCCGCTCGCGCTCAGACGGCCGGCCGCAGTGTACCGCGGCGAGAGCACGCGCGTGCGCCGTTCCCCGGCTTGATTTTAACACGAGCAGCTGTTCCGCCAGTAATACTGCACTGTGGTTCTTAAAAAAAAAGAAAGAACTTTGTCCGAAGGTAACTCTCACTGCAAATCACTGGAAAACGGAGAGAAGCTCAGCAAAGCGGACTGCGCCTATATGCTTATGGCGTCGAAGAGACAGTGCTGTGCCGTGATTGCGATTCCCTCGTCAACATTTTCTGGCTTCTCGATGGGACTCGTGTCAGGCTAGTGCAGGCTGCACGCCTCTATTGATAAGTACGTGCTGCGTCGATATCCCGGGGCCCACTTCTGCAGTAAGAAAAATAGAGACAAGGAGTAGCGCCGTCAATTTTTTTTCTGGCGTGGTATGTATTCCCAATGCGCGGTATGTGTACACGCGGACGTTGATGAAGCAAACCACCGTGGTAGTATAGCACGTATCGTGTCACGCTGCTATACTCGAGGCCGTGGTCTAGATTTCCGGCCACGGCGGTGGCATTTCGATGGGGTGAAATACAGAGAACACGCGTGTACCTATAGATTTATGTGCACATTAAAGAACCCAAGCAATCAAAATTGATCCTAGTACCCACACTACGGCGTGCCTCATAATCATACCTTGTCTGGCACGTAAAACCCTAGCAATAATCGATGTTGATCAAACCCCTTTATTCTAAGGAGACACAGGCAAGCGGAAAAACTAAAACACTAGGTTAGGCGTATTAAACAAGTAAAAATCCAATGTCTGTTAGTTCTAAATAATATTGTGTTTAACAAAGAAAAAACGAGCCCTTAAATTTACTTTTCTTCCCTTCATAGGTAAAAATCCAAGACATTTGACCAATTCTCTAGCGAGGCATAAATTCCGATGTCACTTCGGCACGGCATCCAATGCAGATAGAAGCTTTCGGCATCGGCTGACTCCAGAAAGCTAAGCCTCAAGTAAACCGCTGCTTTATTCCTAACAAGATCCATGTCTGTAGCACAAATTAAGTTAAACGGAGGCATCACAACATCGAGTATCCATCGCGTGCGTATTTTTTATAACAGCTATAGTTCAGCGGCTTGGGCGAATGTGCCCCCCGCAAACAACTCGTAGACAAGGCAGCTTTCCTTCTATACGAAACTGTTTGCAAATAATGTAGACTACCTGCCCGCCGTATCCTTCAAGATTACGCGGGGGGCATCAGAAGGAGGTTGGTGGTGGTGGTCCGATAAAAAAAAAAATGTTAGATATGCCACATGCTGCATAATATGCTAGTTTTATTTTGGACAAACTGCCGGTTAAATTCTGCTGTTTGGCCCTGGTTTCGACTGGTGGCCGTCTTGACTGTCGTATAAATCTAGCGGACACGAACAATTCGGTTTAGAAACCAGCCCGACGCCACTAGACAGGAGAGCAAGAGCAGACCATACTCTGCTCGCCCGTCCGCTTGGATGCAACGCCGCCGCCGTTTTTATTCATATGATTTAAAAGGAAAAATGTAGACGGATACGTCCTCGCTCATTTCTACATATTGTGGCACTTGAATACGCAACAGTACCGCCAGCGCCATGTGGTTTTGTTTCGGCGATGCGCGCCCGCACCGCCTCTACCAGTGGCCGCTCTCGTCTGCGGGAGCGGCTGAGAGGTGCGCGCTTTGACCACCAGGGCGGCGCTGCCCGCACCGCCAAAACTCCAGCGCTGGTTCCCTATACCATGCATTCATACCACGAAGTCGTTATGACGTTCACGTGTTGTGACGCCCGATGGCAACGTACGCTTTTACCGCGCAATATTACTGCAATGTTACATTTTGTATTGTGACGTATGTATACAGGACGCGTGTGTTTGTGAAGCAAGATTTATTTTCACTGCATTTCCAAGCAGAAGTTCTTTGCAATGAATTTTTAAGCATAGGCGTGGCTGTATGCTAGAATACATGCTTCCCGCGCAAGCGGCCTGGGTTCGATCCTCACTTGGACCCGGAAATTGTTATTTATTTTATTTGCATCTTTCTCGATTTTTCGGTCATGGACGAGGTGATGATTCTTCGCTCACAAGTCACCACCAACGACGCCGACGCCGGAATTTCTGCGAAATAGCTCTTTAAAGCTATCGCTTTAAAATGTCCAGAATACTCATTTGAGACTCAGTAAAGTCCTCTGTAATTGGTTTTCTGTCTCTCTATCTTTTTTCTCTCTTTTTTTCCCTTTCGTTTTCTCTATTTTTCTCTTTCTTTGTATATCTTTCTTCCCTATACCCCCCCTCTCTCTGTAGTCGTTCTTTCACCTTCTGACTTTTTTCTTTCTTTTCATATCTTTCTTTCTCTCTCTGTCTATCTATATTCGTTCTCTCTTCCTCAGTTCCCTCACCCTAACTTAGTTTTCCTACCGCTCTGATATACTATAGTATACAAGGCTATGCTATGCTCTTCTATTGAGCGTGCATGTTGCAGAAAAAACGCATAGCTGATAATTTCCTTAGCATCATACTTCATTGTGATGGTCACTCAGTTAAGAGATGTGTACGAGCAGATTGTATTTGCGCTGGCGAGGTATTTATCCGCACCGACGTCCCTCGTGTATAATTGTAAATGGCGATGTATTGGCTCTCTAGATGAATGCGAATTCTCTAGTGCTTAGTGTTCGTCGTTGGGTCGCGATACCAGCAGAATGAACATCTTAGTCCTCTGTCTGTATTGAATTGCTTCAAAGATAAATACCATAAAAAAAAACTGCATAGCCGAGTGGTTACGACGCTCGCTTTCGGATCGGGGATGAACGGTCTCGAATCTTGCCTCGCCGAATATTTTGTCCCAAGTATTTCTTCTTTTCTCTTTCTTTCGCTCACTGTACTGGTTCTCTCGCCCATCAGAGTTATTGCATCCCGCGCCCGACCAATGAGTGGACGTCTTCTGAGAACGAAGCCGAAGAGAACGAAGAGAGCGCGTGCAGGCTCGATAATTTTCTTTCTAAGGCACGGCCAGCCTCAAGCATAAGACCACTGCAGTAAAAAATCAGCAGTTCCTCCTGCCGTCTTGGCGTCTTTCGCTTCCCCGGCGGGCACTTTGAAGTGAAAATCAGGATGCATCGTAGTCGCGTGATAGGCGAGCGATACATTTTCGCGCCTCACACGCTTGCCCATGTGCGGCTTGCCTGTTGAATGTCGCGGAACGTTTACACAAGGAACGCCGTTCCCTTGAAAACGTAACGAGTTACCGTTACAGTTCCACCGATCCTGAATGTGGCGTTCCTCCCAAAAGGAATTAGTCCCTGGAACGTCGTTCCGTACAACGCTGCCTCTAACAGCTTCAAGGCCTGCTTCCTGAGGCGGGAGGGCAGGTCTCCAGCCTTGCGGAAGTTTTCTTCCATGGCCTCCGCCGTTCTATCTTCATAGCTGCCACATGTGAACACCGCAATTCCTCCCTCCTTATCAGACAAGACCAAGCGGTCATTGTGCTGAGTGCAACAGACTTACCGCAGGGCCCCCTCCCCTTACCCGAGTTTGAAAGAACACAAGTTGCGTGCGAAATGGAGACAAAAGGAAGAAGCAGGGAGGTTAACCTGGTACAGTAACCGATTTCCTACCCTGCACAGGGGTTGTAAAGAGGACAGAGAGAGATAAAATAAAAACGAAAACAAAAAGACACACACGCATGAACACACACGCAGGACGTTCAAATCAAAGCCGTTCTGAGAGGCCACTTGAACGCAGGAAGCGCTTGCACAACCTTCTTCTGCAGTGGCGTAAATCATGGGGGGGGGGTCAGGGGGGGTCCTGACCCCCCCCTGTGGTCAGGCTGGGGGGGGGACACCCCCCTGAGATTTATCTTCCGAACGTTACATTTAAATTTCTTGATAGTCAAGGACAACGAAAATTCGCAAAACCAACTCTGAAATCTGAAGCACTTTCAATGAACAGAAACGAAGTACTTCTAGCCGGTACGCACGATGGGAAATACCTTTATGCGTTAGCACAAAAATTGCTACCATTGTTTATTGCATACTTTAACCCGAATGATGCAGCTGCAGAGATGCTAGCGCCCGCCCACGAGTTGGTATTAGAAACTCACTTCGCCATGTGATGCCGCTTGGATGCCCATTGCTATTTTTTGTCACCGGGCCCCGACACTCATGCTCGTTCTATTGTACTATTATTATTATTATTACTATTATTACTAGTACTATATGTGAATGCATAATTTTAATTTTGTATAATTAAAAATAAAGCATATTTGTAAAAACAAAATGGCCGCCGTTGGAAGATATGTGTCCCCCCCCTTGTGGTCTTCATGGATTTACGCCTCTGTTCTTCTGAGACGTTGGGTCCGGTCGATTCGTTCTCCCGAAAGAGTTCGGTCGTCCAGTTTATCAAGTGCGTTGCAAAGCGACTGTCTCTGTAAATTGTACTGGGCACTCACACAGAATATGGTGAATACTTTCATCTTGTGACCACTGAATACTTTCAGTGGTCACATGCTGCGGTGTCGGCCATCCCTATGCGGAACGCGTACGCGCGCGTAAATACGACATTCAACCATAACCTACACAAAAGGGTAGCGTCGCCTCGGCGAAGTCCTGGAGGAATTCGAAGGCTGAGTGTTGGATCCAGGGAATATAGCCGTGCGTGCTTCAAGTGCGACTCGTTCCACTGCGACGTGGTGCATTGGCGAGCAAGCACGCGGAGCTTCCATGCAGCGTCAGTCCTAGAGAGCGGTATCTTATCTCACTGTTTTGTGTATGGGCTGAACGGGCAGCTCGGTCGGCCCGTTCATTGCCGATTATCCCACAGTGACTTGGGAGCCAAGCGCTGTGAGCTCTGCTGCTGTCGATGTTGTCAGGCGAGAGGTATTCAATTGGGCTTTCATTGGTATCACGACGCCTGCGGTGGAGCTGTTCGGCGTAACATGGCCGTCGGTGTATACGTGCATTGAGCCTCGGTACTTCTCATATAGCAGGAGCAAAGCCAGCTGTTTAAAGGGGCCCTGCAACACTTTTTGAGCATGGTCAGAAAACGCTGCCGATCGGTAGTCGAGGCTCCAGAGAACACGCGAGCCAAATATTATAGCGCAGCACGCGGCCTGGAATTCACAATGAATTCTCAAAGTCAGCTACAAATTGCTTTCTCTTCTCTCGACAAATTATTATTAATGACGATAGTCTTTCTTGGGACACTTGAACGCAAAAATTTTGGTCTTTCTGTTTGTCTGTCCGTAACCCGATTCAGCTACTCGGCCAAAGTTTAACCACTTTCTGAACGCCCGGCCATCTTGAACTGGTGTTTGCCTTGATACTTGTGAACATATTCGATCAAAAAGCAAATACTACGCATACCTGAGGCGTAACATTAATATGTTAGTGTCAGGTCGTGTGTTCTTTTGTTAGAAATTACATAAGTGCGCAATTCTAAAGACCCTAGATGTTTATCAATGCCAGCCAGATGCAGCCAATTCAACGTAGAGCAGGCGCTGTCTGAGGCAAGGCAAAACATAGTAGTACGGCCGGCACAAGACTATCGTCTTTCGACGACATTTGCAGCGAAGCACGTAGATACGCGGCCAATTTTTGTCGAGAGAAGATTATTACTACAAATTGCCTCACGACAAATTATTATTTGTCGTGAGGCAATAAGCTGCTTTAGTGAATCCATTCCATGGCAACTTAGAAAAGTGTTCCATGGTCCCTTTAAGAGCCGGTGTCAACATGTGTGCCTTTTTACGGATGCCAGGTATCGCCAGGCTGATGTTAAAGGGGTCGTGAAACGAAAATGAAGCTGCCCGGTTGTAATTTTTCTCTGCTTCAATAAGGATTATAGACATGTAGATTCCGAAATATTTCGGCGCAATATGCAGTCTATAATTAATGACGCCCGTTTTAAATCGCAGTCTTTTTGGGCTCCTAAGCGACTATGCGGCACTATTGGCCGCCATAGGCATAACGTGTGACGTCAGTCAAACGTCACGGTATAAGAGAAGTTATAAACAGAGCGTTAGCTTTTTTTGCTCCAAAATGATAGATTTATAGGAACCTAGGAAAGCAAAATATAACACAGCAATTTTTGAGCTCTCAGCTGTGTATACTGTAGAAGTACAGCAAGTGATCTGCTTGGTCTTTCATGTACATCCGGGCTCCGTCACGTGTTGCCTTCGCGCGCTTGGCGCAGCTGGTTGCGTTAGGTTGTGTTTTACGGCGTGTTTTGGGTGGCTTAGTCCTCACTATGCCTACCGTGTGCATCGTAAGACAGTGCCGCACAACTTATCAAAGTGGAAACAACGTTCGTGGCGGCTTTACTGGCTATGCTGAGCCGCAATCGAAACAGTATGATGCTACGAACCTCGGTCAACTATGGCTCAGCAAACATCGCTGCGGCGCCATGTTTTGTCCACGACAGAGGCTTTTCATTGGATCACTTAAAGTGACGTCAGCTGTACAGTTGAGGGGAACGTGAGCGGGGAGTCGAAATTGCGCTTTTATAGTTATTAATTGAACCCGGACGATGAAACGAGTCGAGGTATAGTATTGAATGGACGGCCAGGATTCTGAATACACACGTAGTTGAACATTTTCGGAAAACGTTTCACGACCCCTTTAAGCTGAGTCAGGCACCACGGAGGAATCGAAGGTCTCGTGGCGGGCATAGAGCATGTTGGCAAATACTCGCGACACGCGGCAACCGTTTGGCAAAAAGAGGTACGTGCTCGGTCTGCTGGTAAAGAAGCTAGGTGGTGGTCCGAGCAAGATGTCTCATATGCGTCCTGAGTGCTTCAACGTCGAAGTGTATCTTGACGAGGTGGTCTCTGGCGGTCACTATAGCAGCCGCCGTCGATGCGCTAAGAGGGAAGCCTAGGCAGATTCGGGGCGCTTGGGCCTGAACACTTTGTAATATTCGCAGGTTTGTTTTGCATGCGTTGGTTAATGCGGGCAAGCTGCACCGCAAGAAGCCGAGGAAGAGTACCCTGTACAGCTGTAGCATAGCACTGGGTGACATTCCCCAAGTCTTCCCTGCGAAGAACTTCAATAGATGACAGATGCCGATCAACCGCTTTTTGATGTACGATACGTGATGGCTCCATGATAGATCCCTGTCAATTATGACACCCAGGAACTTGTATGATCGAGTATACGGTATAGTTTGGCCATTGACGATTACGCCATAATTATGCATAGGTTTGCGCCAGGCCCGTAGCCAGAAATTTTTTTCTGGGGGGGGGGGGGGGGGGGGCACCTTTGAAAACCTTGAAAACCCCATATTTTCCTTATTTTTTTCTCGGTAAAACAGCCCCCCTCAATCCGAATTTCGGGGGGGGGCCCGGGCCCCTAGCCCCCCCCCCCCCCCTGGCTACGGGCCTGGTTTGCGCGTAAAAGCCACGAGGGCGCATTTCTCGGAAGAAATTGCCAAGCCTCGATTGCGGAGGTACCGGAGAGTTTGAGTGGCAGCTCTTTGAATTCTCGCTCGCAACTGCAGGCGTGTTACGGCGGACGTACAAACACAGAGATCATCCGAGTACATTGATAGCCTATACCCTGTTTCACCACTACCGTTCAGCACTGCCAAAGCTACGGGGTGTAAACAAGCCACACGCTTGCGCAGGAAAACATAGATCCAGATATAATTGCCTTGCAGTTGGCAAGGTTGAGACATTTGCCCTTCTTTAGCATCTGCTTCTGCACATCAATAAGTAATTTGTTTATTCTTCATCGCATTTACGTCGTATTTCTTTAATTGTTGTATCAGTAACCGTCGGTAACTGTGGTTAAAAATCAACATGGCAGCGCCCATGCAGACGCGACCACCCGCTTCGATCTGAACTTGCCCTCGACGCTCGCCCAAAGCGCTCACAGCAACAAATGAATGGTGTAATGAGCTATCGCTTTTGCGTCATCTCACGATCAGGACAAAGCACCAGGTACGCTCTGTCATTATTGGCGAGATAAGATATTGCTCTAACTACGCCTGCTAAGCCTAACGCACCGATAATTTGATAGCGCTTTATAGAAATAGAGCATTGTTGTCACGAATACATTGCTGCCGAAGCTCCAAGACATAAATCTAAAGCAAATACAAGCGTCTGTTTGAACTTACGGGTCACAGAACACACGACGACGACGTGCTAAACTCGAGGCGGAGAGCAGCAGCCTCGATGCGTGCAGCCATGTTCTATTTTTTTCGGCGCTACCGTCTGCTCGCTGAACGTGTGCGCGCAGACGGTAGGGGGATGCTAGCAGACGACGCGGCGCGGATGAATACATGTGGAGGGGCTAATCGCCCTTCGTATTGGCTAATGGGCCCTGTAGCCTCCACAGTGCTGAAGGGAACTTCTGAAACAGAGTATAACTGTGCTTGGAAGCTGCTCAGTGAGGGCAATTAGCGTAAGACTGAACAGCACAGGACTGAGTACGCCGCCTCGGGGGGACCAGCTGTAATGTGGAGAGGTTTGGCCGTCTTCTGTGCTCACAAAAAAGGATCGCATTGAGAGATAACTACGTATAGAGCGATACATACGAGCACCTACTCCTACCTCTTCGAGAGCGGTGAGGGTGGCTTGATGTGTGACGTTGACGTACTCCCCTTTGAGGTCGAGGAACAAAGAAGCACAGAGACGCCTACGGCCTTTCTCGTGTTGAACGTAGGTGACCACGTCAGCGACGCTTATCCATCGACGATCGACCACGTCGAAATCCTGCCATGACATCTGGGTAGGTGTTGTTGCCCTCCAAGTACCATTCCAGGCAACCGAGGATCATCCTCTCCATGACTTCGCCTACACAACTGGCCAATTCGATCGGACGGTAGGATGAGAGCTCCAATGGTGACTTGCCAGGTTTCAATAGTGGGACCAGGCGACAGGTCTTCCAGTTAGTCGGGAGCGTGCCATCTCTAAAAAGATTCGTTGCACAGCTCCTGGAGGAAAATTCTCGCGTGCTCACCCAGATGACACAAGGCTCTGTAAGAGATTCCGTCGGGCCCTGGTGCCGACGTGTGCCTACACAAAGTCAGTGCTGCCTTCAGTTCATTGATGGAGAATGGCAAATCCATGCGGGGATCACATGGTTGCGGACAACTATTCGAGGGTAGTAAGTTGGTTGTTGCTGTTAGTTGGCCAGATAGTCTGGTACAAAATTCTTCTGCCACGTCTGGTCGCTTTTGAGAGAGAGCCTTGAATGGGTACCGCTGAGTGGGTTTTGTGCGCAGACCTCACACCGTCCTCCACAATTGCGACAGAGGTTTACGAGGGTCAAGCGACTCACAAAAAGCAGTCCAAAGTTGCGATTCGAGCTTATCTATCCGGCGCTGAATCTTCTTCTGTAGACGTCGAGCGGTCCGAAAGTCTTCCATTGCCTCCGTGCGTCGATATCGTCGTTCAGCACGTCGTCGGATTGCTCCAAGTCGCTCTAACTCAATGTCGAATTCTGTTAATTTCGAAGAGCACGTGAGAGTACACGCAGTGTCGTGTATCGTACTCTTGTCTCCTCTAAGCCAAGTGACCTATTCGCCTGACACTGCTCTTACATACGAGATTGAAATTTCGTCCAGTCCACCCTTTTAATGCTATCGCGTATCTTGGAAGGGGATAAACCTTCAATCTTGACATACGTGAGAATGTGGTCACTCCCGCGCGTTTAAATGTCCGGAAACCAGCCTAACACGCCTGACGAGGCTTCGTGATACAAACGCCAAGTCAAGACAGCTGCTGTATGTTGAACCACGGAGAAACGTTGGAGCGCCGTCATTAAGCAAGAAAAGTTCATTGTCGGAGGCGAAAGACACCAAATTCCTGCCTTTAGCGTTGATCTTCCTACTTCCCCATGGTGTATGATGAGCACTGAAATCCCCGTTGACGACGCATGGGTGAGGTGTTGATGAGAGGATGCCTTGTAGTCTTTTACGGTCAAATCGACTTGATGGAGAAAGGTAGGCGCCCACAACCGTGACGGTAAGTCTCTTCTTCACTGTTAAACATATATATTGATTGTCGTCATGATGGGACACCGGCTGATGAAAGTAGGTGAGGTCACGACGAATAAACATCCGAACCTTGCTGTTTTCGACAGTTGTAGAAGACAAATAGTGCATATCCAGAAAGTGTGATTGCGTTCGGTAAGGTCGGCTCGCAGATGACGATGATGGGAAACATATTGGTGTGCACGAAGCGCCGGAAATCGGCGAGGCGCGATCTTGTCCCCGGGAATTCCACTGGAAAATCGCTGTGGCTGGTGAGCCGTTATCTACTCAAGGGCTGCCAGTACTGGACTCCGAGCGTCCAGTACTAGGAGTGCACTTCTGGCTGACGATGTGTGCATGTTGCTTAACAACACGCGAATGGCATTAACAAAGGGTCGCAGGAAAACTTGCTGATCTGTATTCCGCAAGTCCTCTGTTGTAGCAGCTTGCTCTGATGGAGGCGGCTTCTGCTGTGGTTCTTCCACAAGTCGTCTACGCGCAAGTGGCCGCCACTCTTTGGTAGAGAGAGGTCTGCCCGTTTTTTCTTTTCAACATCGACGTTTGCTGTGCTGGAAACGGCAGCTAGCGGTGCTCCCAGATGAGTCGGCTTACTTCCTAAAGTTGTCCCTCGTGATGACCGTCGACGCGACGTCGTCTTCGCCGGAGTTTTTGAGCGGCTTCTTTATGGTTGAGGAGAACTTCTTCTTGGCCTGGTTGGTGTTGTTTGCTGTATGACATATTGCCGCTAATCGAACACACACACAAGTGAGACACGAATAGGACGACAAAACGGGCGGCACTTCCAACTGATTTATTTCAGGCATGAAACAATGATATATATACAAGTGACTCACACATGCGCAGAATAGCCAATTAACACTGCCTAGCCTGCCCACCTCTCAAACAATCATCGCCTAACTTACTGATATAAAAAGCTTCTAATAACTCACGGGCTGTCTGGTATTTGCTTTTACCTAGGATCGTCACCTCCTGAAATCGCGGTTCGCATTTGCAGACCTTGCAGTGCGCGGGAAGATGCGCAAGTTCATTTTCTTTCCTTAGATTTCTGTCATGCTTCCTGGCTCGTACGTTCATGCAGCGGCCAGCCTGCCCAACATAATACTTGCCACAAGTCAGGGGGGATCTGGTACACAACGCCTGTTTCACATTTTGTGTAAGCCGAGGCGTGTTTCACACCGCAGCCTGCGGATCCCTCAGTAGTGCATGGTGCGAGGGCAGAGCTGAGACAACTTCACAGGGGCAGAAAAAACAATCTAATCTCTGCGGTCTTCAGAGATTAGATTGTTTGAGAGGTGCGTAGGCTAGGCAGTGTTGGCTATTCTGCGCATGCGTGTGTCACTTGTATATATATCATTGTTTCATGCCTGAAATAAATCAGTTGGAAGTGCCGCCCGCTTTGTCGTCCTATTCGTGTCTCACTTGTGTGTGTGTGTGTGTTCGATTAGCGGCAATATGTCATACGGCTTCTTTATGGGTTGAGCTGTCACGCACCAATTGCTTAATGATCGAAATCTCTTTCTTTATGCGCGGACAGTCTTTGGACGAAGCACTGTGAGCACCTTGACAGTTCGGACACTTCAGTATGGTCAGTTGTCTTCCGAGTGCGGTTCTGCGCATCGGGGGGCACACTGCAGAGTTGGTGCAAACACCCTTCACGAGACCGATCTTGTGGCAGTTGAAGCATTGCCACAATAAATGGACGAACCTGGTGCCGAAAGTGGCCAACCTTCGCATGGGAGGGAAGGCCTTTGAACGTTATTTTCACACAACGTGCGTTGCCAAGGCGGCCGACGTTCACAATGACGTTATCTTTCCTCGCTGGTTTTATGAGCATAGGAAGGTCTGCACTAGGGATTTCCGTGTCGATGTCGTAAATGGCTCCTGCTGCGGTGGCACCATCGGATGGTATGATAGGCCTGACATTGATGTTTCCCAGCCGCGCTACTTGCTGCAGAGTGCTCAGCGCGCTCGGGTTCATCACATCAATTGCTAGGATGTTTCTTCTTGACCGTACATCTTTGATCTCGTTCGGCACAGAGTTCTCAAGATACAAGGAGAGCGCTTGTCTGTTCAGCACACGAAGGCTGTCAGTAACATTCAGGGGCACAAATAGGATGGAGTGAGGCTGACGCTGAGGCGCTGTTTTCACGGCGGCCGTACTTGACGCCGAAGATGCGTCGACGATCCGTCGCTTGGCCTTGCGGTACAAGACGGTTTGAAAGCCGTCTTCCGAGGACTCGTCGCCCGATGCGGAGTACAGCTCAGTGTCCTCACTCTCGCGAGATGTGTTGCCTCGCTTCCTCGAAGCGATGCCCGCGGTCGAACTGGAACCAGACGGCGCCTCGTGAGGTTGTACATCCATCACCGCAATGAACGGGGACCGCAGCGAAAAATCCAGAAAATCGCAGAGACGAGCGAGGTGTGTTCCGCAAGAGAATCACTTTGCCTTCCTCCAAATGGAGACAAAAATAACAATGAAGTTTCCACAATGACCTGCCTTAGGTCCCCGGGGGGTGAGAATGGGGCGTAAGCAGCTCTTGTAATGCAACATTAAAGGGCCAGCGTATTCCGACTCAGTGAAGGTACGGGCCAGACTCCCGTCACGTGATGAGAGGGGCTCCTCGTGCTCATAACTCTGTCGCAGGGAACAAACATTTTCTTTTGTTTCCCGTCACCGCTGCCACATTCGTTTTTGTATAAACAGTGCAGTTCGAGCTCGATCCGACGAAACCCGATCTAACGAAGATATATTCGGGGAGGCACCCACAGGGTTCAATCAAGACCAATTAACGAAGCGGCACTAAACCGGATTTAAACAAGTTCCTCGGGGTCAGTTAAACTTGAACGCCGACGGGTGCGCGTTGCAACACTGTCGCATTAGGACAACAAAGTATAGCCTCGATGAAGCCGCACCTATGCAAGGAAGAATGGACGTCGGTAGCGCTCTTAGCGCGTACAAAATGGCTTCGTTGTGGCTCCCCAAGGAACACATTTCGTCATTTGATGGTTAATAGCACCGCCTCCGTGCAACTTCCTCTGCTCGCATAAGTCGTTCTCCCTGTCTCTGCACATCGTCGTGGCGTCACGCGACCGCCCGCGTGGCCCGCAGCGCCCGGACAAGGGACGCTCCGTGTCCGGGGAGCCCTCGCGCACTTGTGCAAGCGTGTGGTAGTGGCAAATGAAATGCCACGCCAGCTTTCGGGTGTCGCTACGTTACAGTTTTAAATTTCCAAGGACCGATAAATCACCTTCTCGATTTTACGTTAGTCCCGATTTAATGGAAAAATTTTACGGAGGTCATCCCTTCTTTAAATCGAGTTGCAGGTGTACTTTGCTTTAGTTCTTCCCAGTGTAATGAAGAAGAAGTGCTCCCTGAATAGCTCGGCAGCCGGATGGTCAGCGCTACGCAGGAGAGGCTCGTGCTGGACGTTGTTGGTGTTCACGATAGCTAGGCCTACGATCCTACACTGCAGTCTCAGAATACAGTATCTGTTGACGAGAACGTGTCTCAGCTCTTTATTATACTGGGATCCTTATTCAATTCAATCAGCCTCTATCATTTTCCTGTGCTGCCCTCCAGTAGGGGCCGAGACAACCGGTACTGCCAGAAGCAAATACTCCGAGATGAAGAGATGTTTCATGACTTTTCCGCTGGAGGAAGGGCTCATGCATAGAGTTTCATACAATAACCTAGAGGGAAAACTGTCGCTGCGATCGTTGTACCACCATGGGAATTATGGGAAGTACAGGCTTTGCATTGGATAGCGTTAGCTAGCGAGCTGTCTACGGATCTTCTTCTAGTTTCAGTTTCGTTTATCGCGCCGTCACTTGAGTAGCGGGGTGCAGTGCAAAGCACGTAAGCAGTGCCTTTGTTGTTCAGAGAGGCTGAAGACCGCTAGGTCTCTTGGTTTTCTGCCACGTTGCAGCTTTACAGGTTGTATTCGACAGTTTTAGCTAAGCGCCGTGCACTCACCGCTGCGCATAGATGTCCCATGCCAGTGCAGGATATCGCACCGAGTTCACGTCTTCTTACAAGCGCGTCTTGCCAAAACTCGTTCAAATCGACTGCAAAAGGACGGCGAAGCTAAGCAGATGCACCGTCACGCTCCTCCGACTCGCAACAAAACGAGAGAGACAGACCACTTGGACAGACGCACCTGGCACCGCAGCAGACGATACGCTATGTGTTGCTCACTCAACACAGTATTTCCATAAACAGATAACACTTTCGAGGGAAACACAAGCGTGTTGGTTTTAAAATGTTGTAAAAAATAATTCGCTATATTCAGGTGCTAAATCTGGGACACTATGGCAGAGCAATGCATACCCAGGTGGTTAAATTTGTCCACGTCCATCTCACGGTCGCAGAAACTTTTTGCAATAAGTTTTACGTACAAAAGAATGAAGCAAGCTTTAATTGGAAATGGCTTCATAACACGTTGTTTTACACTCGGAAAACAAGCGTCGCGAATCTCAAGAACGTAATCCATCCGAAGCATGTACTTCCCATCATTCCCGCGGTGGTACAAGCACCGCCGAAGGAAGCCCGCATAGAAACTAGCGCTAGATTCCGCTCTAGGTATTGTACTATGAAACTCTATGGGCGCACGCATCGGGGCGCCGCGAAAAAGGCATGTTGAAAGCTTTATTTATTCTTCAGTGAAGTAAAGCAGCAGTCACAATACGCTACTTCAATGAGTAGCTTGACGGAATGACAGCCCCCACAGAATGACACGAGGGACCGCAGACAGACAGACAGACAGAGAACTTTATTGAGGTCCTGAGGAACTGCGTTGTAACACCCCCCTTTTAGGGGGGAATCCGTAGCAGTCGCGGGCCGCTCCCACGTAGACATCGCAGGAACGTCATGGGACGACGTTGTTCTCCAACAGAAAGGACGGATGAGAGCGCAGAACGCTCCTATAGTATCCAACAAATTAGTAGCGGAGTCTGTTAGAATGTAAGCAGTTAGCGTAAAGCTAGAACAATCGACAACAATTTCGCACGAAGAATAGTCTCCGATGGGAAAACTGGTACGATGTTCCGTTGACCGATGGCAGTCACAATGTCCGTCGCTATGTGTTCCAAGTGGATTTCCAGATTAACCCGTCAGCACCATTTGAAAAAATCAGTTATAACCACTCGTAGTCACTTCGCGGTGGTTAAGACTGCGCGTGAAAAACCACCCGATAACAACGTGGTTAAAAAAATAAGGCGGCTATAATAAAAGCGTATACCTTCTCTCCGCCTATGTTCAGAAAAGTTTGCGTAGCCTTGCAATGCCAGTGTTGTTTTCAGAGCGTCTCGGAGAGAAACTCAAGTCGCAGGAAGAAAAACAAAACACATCCTAACGGTTGGCAACAACGAAGCACCACGTAAAAAGAAATAATAAAAACACGCGGGCCGCATAGAAACAAACAACCCGCAGTCGCCTCTCCCGGCCGCCTATACGTGGGGAGACCTGGAAAATCGAAGCGGCCCCTTTTCGGATCCCCGAATTCCAGGGGGGGACCAGCAGTGTTGCCCAGTTGTTTATCACTCGTCCATCGCTGTGTGCTGGTTTCGACCACCTTCCCCGAAGGGACGCCGGTTCTGCAACGCCTGTCTTTGCGCTCCGCCGGACAGTCCGATTGGAGAGCGCTGTTGAAACAGCTCGCTGTACGCAGCACGTAACCTCTCGGAACGCAAAAAATCAAACAGCACGAAAGACGGGACGAAAGACCCAGTAAGACAGGACCAGTGCTGAATCTTTCGTACTGTGTCTTTCGTCCCGTCTTTCGTGTTGTTTTATTTTCGCAAATGTCGCACCAACTTGCCCAGACAAAAGCACTACAAAAAATCAGTCTTCGACTAGATAATGGCCCTATCACTTATTCGCTATAATCTCCTTCAGGCGCCAATTATGGTACACTGTCTACGAAGGTGTCAAATTGACATAGCCTAATTCCAAGGCTGTCCGCCTCGGTGGATCAGTGGCTAGGGTGCTCGGCTGCTGACCCGAAGGTCGCGGGTTCGATCCCAGCCGCGGTGGTCGCATTTCGATGGAGGCGAAATGGTAGAGGCCCGTGTACTGTGCGATGTCAGTGCACGTTAAAGAACACCAGATGGTCAAAATTTCCGGAGCCCTCCACTACAGCGTCCCTCATAATCATATCGTGGTTTTGGGACGTAAAACCCCACATATTATTATTATTATAATTCCAAGGCACTCACTACTACATTCCAATAAAGAAAATGAAGCGGTGTCCTTTAGCGTGAGTTTCTGTGATTAACTGTAATTAGCGTCTGATTGGAAAGCGCTGCCGAGACCGCTCGCTGTAACGGGAGGTGGCAGGGGGTAAAAAGTAACTATGTGCTTTCGTAGCCCAGAGTCGACGAACCGGCCTATCGCACAGGTTGTCACAGGACCCTCCCCGTTTTTTTTTTTTTTTTGCACTTGAGTGAAGAAATGTTTTCATCATCGGCTTACGTTTGTACTGTATACAAGGCATTTATAGCGCCCCTTGCTTCGCAGCCACAATCGCTCGGCCTTCAGCGCCCGTCAAGGACAATTAAAAAGACAGTTCGGAAGTATCAGAGCTCGGTCTTGCTCGCATTATAGCTCCGAGACACTCGTATCATTCAGATTCTGCAAGCGGTTGAGCTCAGTGTCGAAGACACTTGGCTTCTGAGCGTGGGAACAGAGGTTCGAAACGCACCACCGCCAACAATGCTCGTCTCACTTCGTCCCTTCGGTTACCAGGACGCCACGAAGTGCCGCTTCGATGTGACGTCTAAAAGACAGATGCACAACCGTGTTTTCTTTTAACAGCGAAACTGTTGAGCAAATCGTTCCTTGTTCACCAAATAACTATCATCATCATAAACTGACATGCGCCACAGAAAAATCCCACTGCTCAGCACTGGCCCACTGAAAATGAGGAAGGCAAAAATTAGCCCAACAAACGGGCACGCGCCAGTGAAATCGTCACTTGTCAGAAAACTATCGCCATCATAAACGGGTACGTGCCCCAGAAATTCGGTGAATTCCACTACACCCAACGTCCACTAAAATCTAGCGGTTGTTCCGTGTACGAATACAACCGATGATCGAAGCTCCTTAGAAATGGTACGCAAACGACTATGAACGTTTTGAAACTGTTTAACCATTCGAAGGATGCGAGGCAGATTGTCCTTTCGGTGTCTCGGTCGATGCCAATGATATTGCGAAAGTAGCGTTCGCTGAAGGTGTCCACATCGGGTCGGTCGTACTTCCAGTACTCGCAGAAACGGTCGAAACCGCAGTGGCTGTACTGTCGGAGGAAACTGTAGTCGTCCATGGCAGCAGAGTGTGTGTGGCACAGGGTGAACGCTGGCTTCTTTTTAACGCGAAGTTGCGCCGCGCGCCTTGTTTGCGCCGCCCTCGCGGAGAGCGTCTGCTGCGCTCGGTGGCGGGAATGGGTGATTCTGTTGAGAAACAGGAAGGGGGGGGTTCGGTGTGCACGATAACTGTCTCTCGAAGAGGACACCTCAACCGATACACACACGGGAAATGGGGATGAAAAGGAGAGAAAGCGCGTTCGCCGGTTTGAGGGGAGAGACGAGGGAGACTGGTGGGAGAGGGGTGCGAGCGCTGATGCGGCGGGGAGCTTCGACGACGGCGGGGTGCGCGCCTAAGGAGCTTTGCTCCTAAAAAGGAAGAAGGCAACAGTTAGCTTAAGAATGGCTGCGAAGCGACGGCGGCGAGTCCAAGACTCCGAGAACGTACGACGAGAGATTGCTAGGGAGCGGGAAAGGCAATGACGGCTGCGAGAAGACCTCGAAGCGATGGAGGGCCAACGACGACGTGCCCGTGTCGTGTTCGTGACTGCCTGTGGTCTGACTCGAACTTCTCCGCTGAGAATCAACGTAGTATAAAGGAACAACCTAGCATCACCTAGCTAAAGCCTATAGCAACGACCTAGAAGCAACCTAGAAAAAACCTGCATCACCTAGCTGTAAGGCCTAGAAACAACCTAGAAGCAACTAGATCAGTCTTCAGAATCGTGCAGTTTCGCTGTTTCAAGGCTTGCGCGGCTTGGTGCTTAAGCTGCGCCAATTTATTTCTTTTTCGTTCGCATCAAGCCCGGTTTGCATACGTGGAACGGGCTTCCCCCGCTCTCTTTTTTTCTTTTTATCAGGAGGGCATAATAAAGCCTTCCGCTTGGCGGCGCCACCCAGACTTCACGGGGCTGATAGGGGAACAGCAGGCGGCTCATAGCTTCGTACGTGTTGTGGTCTCATAGCCAAGTTTTCGTTGAAGCCACAGACGGCAGCACGGAGGTCGCTTCGGTCGCCGAAGCGGCCGCTTACACCAGCATTTTGTTGAGTTACTCCGGGTGGGATGCTAAAGGAGTGGTGCCATATACCAGGCCAGGGATCAGCATCCTTTTAAGGCGGAAGGACGAGTTGCATAAAGCCGACAAAAAAAACAACATCGGTAAATCGACAATAATATATAAAATTGGAATAGAAAGCGTGTTTATTTAAGCTGTAATGACAAGCTTAATGCCGAAAGATAATAATAATAATAATAATATCTGAGGTTTTAGGTCCCAAAGCCACGATATGATTATGAGAGACGGCGTAGTGGAGGGCTCCGGAAATTTTGATTAATGTGAACTGCCATCGCACGCCTCTACACCATTTCGCCTCCAAAATACCGAACGAGCTTCTTTACTGTCGAGATAGTCGGTTGCAGTCTACATAAGGAGTGACACGGGGAGGGTGGGGAGGTTTGACGTCGTGCCAGGGGCCGCATGTTGCCGACCCCTGCCGCATACCATGTCGCCCTCAGTGCTTCGCCCTTGCGGTGTGTCTCTTTTGCACGGCAGGGTGTTTCTGTTGAGTATAGACTTCTCCGACACTTGGATTGGATTGGATTGGACGAGCCATAGAAACGGCTCAGCCGTGCCCGCGGAGGACAGTAGCAAACGCACCTCCGGTCAGGCGTTAATTAAGCCGTCTGTCAACACGGGGGCTGGTGTGGCTACAGATGCGTCGAGTTCCCCTCGAGTGGGCGCCGCGTAAAAAATCTCGTGTTCCTTCATCACATCCTTTTACGCGATTAGCATAATTTATGACCCTGTGCCGTGATTTGCATACTGTGTGGCCGTGCAGGCGCTCATTTACATACCGAGTCGTCTACTTTCGGATTAGCATACTCTGGCCGAGCGCAACTTTCCAAGGAGCTCTCGGGGAAAACGCGCTAGATGATTAGCATAATTTTGAGTTGTCCTTCCGCGTTGCGCGGAGTATAGCGATTGAAAAATGCCCGGCCCCGTGTAGCATTCTTGTCGACCGCGCAGCCGACATCTGCGCCGCCGGCGGCTTTACGACACATCGACCCGTCGCCCCTTATCGCGAGCTGTCCCTCGTTTACCGGACGTCTTTGCATTTCATCGACGCTGACCTCCAGCGAGCAGTCATTTTCCGTTCCCCGGACGCTGCTTTTTCTCGCTCCCGGGTTGGTGGTGGACAGAAAGAGGCTTCAAGAACGTCGCCAGAACACGCTTGCAAGCAAACATTTTGTTGCGTTTTACGGATCTCGTTAATCATGTTTTTGTTCTCGGTATCGGTAGGGATCACCCGGCCGCCTCGGTAGTCTAGTGGTTATGCTGCTCGACTGCTCACTCGAAGGTCGCGGGATCGAATCCCGGCCGCGGCGGCCGCATTTTCGATGAAGGCGAAAATGCTCGAGGCCCGTGTGCTTAGATTTAGGTGCACGTTAAAGGACACCAGAGGGTCGAAATTTCCGGAGCCCTCCACTACGGCCTCTACTCATAATCATATCGTGGTTTTGGGACGTTAAACGCCAGCAATTATCATTGTTATTAACTTGTGGTTAAGAATATGTAGGACAAACAAGGCGACGTGTTTAAAGGACACAGTGTTGAGGTACGGATTCGTGACAAAACAAGGCCCCGTAACCACTGTAACAGGACGAAGGACAATAAAGCTGTCGCAAGAGCACGACATCCTTCGACTGCGTTGTACAATCCTCAACCACAGAGTCCTCAACCGCAGTTCGGTCCCTGCCAGCGGCAAGTTATGTTGTCGTACACTTTACTTTCTTCGCATTTTACATCCCGCCCCCTTGCTGAGGGCCTTCACCCTGACCAGTCGTCGTTGTATATAGTGGTATTCTCAACCCCGAGAACTGCTCTTGCTTCGAGAGTCGAGACGACCACAATACGAGAAAACACATTGGAAATCCGCGACATCTCTACGACGCAGGAATGAAAGCGCGATCTACAATCAAAATCGGAAAGCTTCGCGAATCGTCTGGGTGGTTATCAGAGATTATCGAAACATAAGAAATCACTAACCGGAGGATCACCTTCTAATTTATCATTGCATTGTCGAGAGTGTAAGTGCACCCCGAAATTCGATGAGTGCGCAGTTTTGTACAGGCACAGAAATGACGAAAAGCGTCTAATGATTGAGCCATGGCATATCGATAATTGTGGCAGCGCGTGCGCGAGCCAACGGTCGGTTAACTTGCATGAAGATGAAATCGAATGCCTTTACAGTTATCTTTCACGTAGGCTTCCACGCATGGCGGATTGAGAAGTTCGCCTATGGCATGCGCGGATAAGTTTCCGTGCCTTCTTTCTTTGCCGCCGTAGTGCGCCTTTGCAGTTGTTAGTAGGCGTTTGCGGTGTCTTGAATAAAACTTCGGTTGGGCCTAGTTGGTACATCGCATTTTAGGTGATGCACAGCAAGAAGTACGTGAAAGGTGTTTACTTGAAGGTGTAGAGTGCCTGGATAAGTCTGCTCCCAAACAGCCTTCAAGCCGAATGGATGTCAGTGTACGACAGACTTTGTCTTTTTTGAAAAGCAATAACCTATGCCTTCTGCAGGCAGATAAGGAAGGAGGGTTTGTTGTGCTTGAAAGGGGCGTTTTTAATGAAAAAGCCCTGCAAGCAGTGTCCAAGAACTTTGTCTCAGTCAGAATAAAAACGAGGTTCATAGAATTCTGCAACAAGTTGGCACTCGTGCCGCTCGCGAAAAGTATACAGAAGAGTAAAGGCAACTGTTTATCTGTTTTTTTCACAGCAAAGACGCACAAGCCTGATGTGCCATTCAGAACCATAATCAGCGAGTCTGGTTGCTGGCAGCATAACGTAAGCCAATTCTTGCAGAAGAAACTTAAGCTGCTATACTTCTTGGATGTGGGCGCTAGAAGACGAGGACGAAGGACACGCACACTGGCGCTACTGACAACAAATAAAGTTTATTTCCATTACCAAGCCGACAGTTATACCTGTTTTTGCACACGACATCACGTGGCTACTTGCGGAAAACATGAACATGAAAAAAATATGAAAAAGCAACAATGCAATCAACAACATGATGTGGCTGGAACCTTGTTGCATTGTTGCTTTTTCATATTTTTTCATGTTGTTCAATGTTTCATGTTTTCCGCAAGTAGCCACGTGATTGTCGTGTGCAAAAACAGGTATAACTGCCGGCTTGGTAATGGAAATAAACTTTATTTGTTGTCAGTAGCGCCAGTGTGCGTGTCAAGCTTCTTCCCTTCGTCCTCGTCTTCTAGCGCCCACATCCAAGAAGTATGACAGACCAACAAGCCCGCATCGCCACCCTCGTTAAGCTGCTAGCTGTAAACGACCCATTCCGTACCAAGAATTCGGATGAAATAGTGCAGTTTTGTTGTGACAATGAAAAAGTGGGGTATGTTTTTTCAGTTGATGTTCAAGATTTATTTTATTCTGTTCCACAGCGTGAATGCATTGTGTCTGCAGCGTGTCTTCCGTGCGTGAATGCATTGAAGAGAACGGAACGATTCCGTTCCAGAACGATGTAGGGCTGACTGTGCATAATTTCCTGAGCCTTTTAGAATTTTATCTTCAGGTCACTTTTATTGTTTTTGATGACCAGCCATATGTACAGCGTGATGGTATATGCATCGGGTCCTGTGTTGCTCCAGTTCTTGTCGATATTTTTTTAGCCTCTGTTGACAGGTCCTTAGACAACGTTTTCAATGACTCGAATGTTTTAAAAGTTTTTAGATACGTTGATGATTTTATTGTGTTTTTAACTGTTACCTCTGACTACCGCGTTACGATGAATGGCATTTTAAATGATTTTAAGCAACATGGACAAGGGCTTGTTTTCACCCATGAGCTGCCAGAAAATAACATTTTACAAGCCTTAGACCTTAGGCTCGAAGTCTGTGACCGTCACGTGTGTTGGGCATACAGTCCCCGCGCAAAAAAGGAGCTGGTGTCTTTTCAGTCAGCCCATTCGAAAGTTGTCAAAAGAGGAATTGTTTCTTCATGTATGGAATCCAGCTCTCAGAAAGTCGTGTGAGCATAAAATGCAGGAGAGCTTCGATAATCAGGTAAGCCGCCTTTCGGCTGCAGGTTACCCTATGTCGCTACTAACTGCTGTTGCCGAAAGCCTGATCCAAAAAAGAAAAACCAGTAAGAGGACGACGTGCGAACGTGAACCGTTCAGGCCTGTCGTGATGCCTTATCTGCACAAGGTCACACATCAACTCAAGAAAGTTGCTTGCAGGCACGATGTCCCCTTGGTGTTTTCTGCGCCCAACAAGCTTTCTAAGCTGTGCTCCCGCACGTAGCAATCATGGGTGTCAAATCAAGCATGGTGTCTGCTACGTTCCCTGCAGCACCTGTGTGGTATATGCCATACCTCTGTCTTGTGGCAAGACCTACATCGGGCAAACTGGGCGCTGCATAAATGAGCCACTTAGGGAACATGCGCAAAAAGTAAACAACAATGTTGACAAAGGAGCACATCTTGTTGCTCATCTTAACTCCTGCCACCGCGATTTCGAGAGACGATGATTCTGGGCAGAAGCAACAATGAACACGCGCGGCTTGCCTTGGAAGCATACCACATAAAGAAAAGGAGAGCTGATTGCATTAGTGATACATCTATCTCTTTGTACCCTTCCGAATATGAGTTTATGCGTGCGCATCTTCGGTAAAGAATCTGTTTTTTCGTATGCAATACGTCTTGTTACGCATGCGCATGCAAGCTCTGTGGTTGTGGCATTTATATGCGTTGGTGATAGAAGAATAAATCAGTTGTCAGTAAGCGCCTGTGCTCGTCTCTTCTTCCTTTGTGGTCCGTCTTGGTTGCGCTAAAGTTTTCACCTAAAATGTGGTGTCTTGACTTCTTTCTTGTGTCCGTGTTTGCACGACCAGACTTTCGCAATGAATACCTACCAATAGCTCAGATCTCTGTTATTCTAAACGTCTAACCTGAGCTGGGGCGCCATATTGCACGCGTTCTGAACAATGTGGACAGTTGCGCACAAAACAGGGACACAAGAAGGAACACAGAAAGACAGACGAAGCGCAAACTAACAACTGGCGAGAGATGTGACCTTATTTATGCCAACGCCTAACACTCATTGCGTATTACAGAGAAAAGCAGATACAAAACGTTAACACACAACGCGCTCTTCGCGCTGCAGTATGCAGGAGCATCGTGTGGCACACTAGTTCTCCTTCGGGTCGGGATCGGAATCTCGCGCTTGCGCAGTCGCGTCACGAGTGGGCCTTCCCTTCCCGGCTTTAGAGCCGTTTCCGGTCACGTCGTCTCCCGAAATTCGGAGACCAGCCGAGCTATACCGCGTTTGCACGGACGTAAGGCGGCGGAACAAATTGCGCTGCTCGTTGTAGCCCCCTTGGAGTATAAATAAACGCGGAGAAGGGCAGGCCGCCGGCAGACCGTTCCCCCCCACAGCTTCGCTTCTCGTAGTTAAGAAGGCGTGAAGGGTGGCCCCGGAACAATTCCTGCCACGAGCCGACATGCATCCGTATTGCACTCTTTTCTACTTTTCTGCTATGCGATTGTTTACTTGCCCGATAACCACCGCTCAAAGGTTCGGTCCCTGCCAGCGGCAAGTTATCTTTTAGCCCACTTTTCTTTCTGTACAATTACATTACAATTACTACTACAGTAAAAGCTCGTTTATTCCAACTCGAAAGGGGACTATAAAATTGTTCGAGTTAAGCGGAGTGTTCAGATTAGCGGGCAGGCGCTAGAATGAACAGACATCGCGCCACACTGAGAACCCAGAGAAGCCACCTCTGGACTCGTTCCCGCAAATTAGGCGATAGTGCACGTTTATGGCAGCTAATTTCGTAAATTAAGTTCATGCTCTAACAGCGAACAGAATTTTTTGTGCAGTCAGTGATACGCCAGAAACAAGCAGCGACTTGCATTCACGTGAGCCTTAATGCCAAAATATACGAAGCTATCTGTGCTCCAAAACACGTTCACTTCAATGGCAGAGCAATCAAAATTTAAAGTCTTTCTTTCTTAGTTAATTTAAAACAATATTGAAATTGTCCAAGGGGACACGGCTAACATTGCCTGACTGGGCCGTGCCACCCATACAGCAGCAGACAGACGACATTTACAACCATAGAAGCATATATGGAAATCAATCACTGCACTTGTTTTACACACATGAAAGTAATGAGTAGTTTGGGTGATCATTCTGGGCCGGTTTCTGCTAGGAGGGACGAAAGCCAGGGGGCTCCCAGTTCGAATTAACCGTTGTAGATACCGATGCGTTCGAATTGTCGGGAGTTTTCGCCCACATAGGGCTGTGCCGGGACCAGGGCGTCAGTTCGAATTAACCGAATTTGAATTAACGAGCTTTCAGCTTACTAACATCCCCTATACTTTCCTTGGCATGATTGTGATCTTATTAATATTGTGTCTAACAACAAAAAACGAGCCCTTAGACTCCCACTTCTTTCCTTCGTTCTCCAATTTCAGTTATTCCACGCACGCAATACACTGGCAAAGAAAGAGGCCGATGGTTGAAGAGCTGGACTGAGAGTGTTCACTAAAAGCGCTGCTTAGCAACTATCTCGGTGTTTATATTGCTGCAACTAATAATTTTACACGCAATATATGAACACGATTACGGCAACATACTCTCGCAGACGCTGTCACACTTGTTGTCCTATATTCACGCGCCCTTGCTACGCAAGTGCAAAGAAGGTAAGGGGGAGGTCGGGACATCTTATTGGGTGTTTTCCCAACCTGCGGTCCGGGCAGCGCTTTACAAGCCGCTGCGATCCGATCACACTATATGTTTACGCTTCCGGCTTTTCTTCCTTTCTTACTTTTTTCTGCTAGTGTACAACACATGTGCTGTATCCGCTGCAAGAATAAAAACCACTCCGTGAATATGGTCGGAGAGCGAAGCTGTCTGCGTTAGTCAAATTTCGCAAGGCCGACTGTGAAACCTTTTGTTTCTCCATGTTTCGCTTCGTTCGGTGGCCACCGTTCTCGAAGTGCCTGTTGCGTCACTGCTTTAGCGTGTGGTTTCTCCGCGTCTGTTTATCTGCGAAAATCTGCAAGGTTGTTGTTTTTTTTTTTTCAACCAAGAACTCTCGTTCACAGACTGCTTTTGTCGCTCATCGTACTTTTACCGCTCCCACTTCCAATGGAGGCACGCGAACACAACAAAATGCCTTTTCCCCCTCAAAATTTGAAGGACATTGTAAATTGCAAAGCGTGTTCGGCGAAAGCCTGTGGCCATTCGACTGAGTATGCCATGTCCCCTTTTTTTCTTCTTGTTTTGCGTTTTTTTTCTTTCTGTTTCGTTTTTTTTTATTTGTGCCCGCTGTGCCATCACGTGATTGCTGAGAGAGTGTGAGGGGGAGAGGCCACAGCTGGCACCGTTCCAGGGGGCACGGACGGACGCCGCGAGTACGAGACATTAAAGGGCTTTCGCCTTTAACGTTTACTATAGGATTGTCCCGCCTCATACGAAACCTCAGCCTACGCATGGTGGACGAGGCACCTGTCGTCCGTAAGGAGGGGGGGAGCAGGCAAAAGCAAAATGAGCGACAAAAGCAGTCTGTGAAGGAGAGTTGCAAAACAACTTTGCAGACTTTTGCAAATCGGCCTCGCGAGCTCGCAAGCCCGCGTGTTCTGCGCGGCGACGTCGTTCACGGCCAAGTCCACGTTCCTCGGCGGTGCGGACTACGCGAGGCCTAACCATTTGAAATCAGCCAACGTGAGTTCACGCGTCAGCGAGAGTGAACCACTGGGCCCGTTCTGGCTAACGGCAAAGCTACAAAATGGAGAACATCACGAACAGATCGGGCGGCTTCGTGTGCACTGTCATTTCCATAGAGACGATGATATATGGTGTTTTATGGCGCAAGGGCCAATGATGGCCAAAGAGCGCCAGGTCACGGGACAAAAAGGAAAGACATGCAAATGATGACGGTCAGTGGCTGTATAGGAGCCTTAAAATTCCACGCGCCAGGTGCGGCGCGGGTAAAACATATGTACAATAAAATCATGATGATGTGAAATGTGTGTGCAGATGTATATCTATGTACAGTGAAAGCATGGCGATGACGTATAAAGTGGTCAATGGTTGTTCGATGGGCGGTGAGTGATCATGTTTCCGGATGGTGATGAACGGTGAATAGCACGTGTGCCTCTTCAAGTCCTTTGAGCCCAAAGGCCTGGAGGTCAGTGCTCTTGTGTGAAAGAACTACCTCAGCAGCTACCTCTGTTGAGAAGCCGTGCTGAGGTTGCCTGGGTATATAACATTAAAGCTAGGTACATCTTTGAAGAAGTGAAGGAGTGAATCATATTTAAAAACAGGTTCGTTGCCTATGAACATTGAGGGATGGAGTGGGAGATGCTGGCGGAATGACGGAAAATGCTTTTCTCGGATGGCATCAAGATGACTGCATTGAAGCAGGATGTGAAGCACAGTTAGTGGCGTGCCACATTTCTCACACATGGGTGGATCATCCCCAGACAAAAGGTGTGCGTGTGTACTGTGTGTGTGTCCTATTCTGATTCTACAAAGTGTGACTTCTGTATATCGTGACTTTGATACCGGTGACCAGACTCCAAGGCGCGGCTTGATGATATGCAATTTATTTTTCGTTTCTCGATCCCACAAGCGCTGCCAGTGCGCCCTTAATGATTTCTTCAGAAGGGGCTTAAGGTCTAATGCAGGGACTGCGATTGATGGATTGGCAGCATTTTCCTGGACGGATGCAGCCAGTCTGTCCGCCAAGACATTTCCCTCTATCTCACAGTGTCCTGGGACCCAGCACAACACAACATGCTGTTCGAGTGTGCAAATAGTAGATAGCAGTGAATACAGCGAGGAGATGACAGGGTTTTTGTGTTTCTTGAGGGTTTTCAATGCTTTTACAACGCTTAATGAGTCTGTGTATATAACTGAATTTTGTAGTTTTAATTGCTTAATGTGTTTAACGGCGGCATATATTGCATATGCTTCTGCGGTAAAAATACTTGTATTAGGGTGCATAACGCCGGCATCCGAAAAGGACGGACCGACCGCCGCATAAGACACACCTGTGTGAGATTTAGAAGCATCAGTAAAGTATTCAGGGCAAGAATATTTGTGCTGTAGTTCAAGAAAATGTGTGCGGATATGTGCGAGTGGTGCGTGTTTAGTAACCTGTACAAAGGAGAGGTCACACTCTATAATCTGCCACTGCCACGGTGGAAGCTCCTTTGCGGGAGGCATCAGTTTGTGTTCAAGTGGGACACCCATCTCTTCTGCCAGGCTTCTCACACGTAGTGAGTAGGGCTGTCTCACTCGAGGACGGTTATAATAGAGGGTGGAACTGGACAAGTCATTTATGGCAGGGTGTGCTGGGTGTTCATTGCCCGCATTAACTTTTAAAAAATACATGAATGATAGGTATGATCTCTGCAAATGTAGCGGCCATTCGTCAGAGTCCACATACAGCAACGGGCCGGTGTCCACTGATGAGATATGGTGTGCTTTTTCTCTGTAGGGCGATGATGAAGCAGTCTTATTTCATCGATTCATTTGGTCCATGACGATATGGCGCGGCGTAATGCACTGGAAAGCTGCCTTGGAGTAGGCCTCTGACGGTTCTTCAACCACAAACTCCAGTGCAGCACGGATGGCGGCAAGGTCGGCAGCCGTCGATGATGTCAAATGTTAACACCTCACCGTACTAATGTCGTACTTATGCGCCTGCCTGCGTTGCTTCCTGTTCTCTATATTTTTACATGTACCGTAAATAAATCGTGTGTTGGAAGTTGGCGCTGCGTCCGCGTCGTACCTCTGTGTCTTCCTGTCCCTTGTGTGCGCTATATGAGTTAAGATGGAATGCCAACGTGCCCGAGCTCACGTTTTTTCATGATGTCAAATGCCTTCAACTTTGCGGCGACAGACTAACGGGAATACATGAGGCTAACTCCGCTATCATCCGACCAGGCCTAACTCGACGTAACGCAGGTAAGGAAAGGTTCGTGCTGCCTCAAACGCAAACTGAGGGTCGAGGTCACTGCACAGACATCCCTGTCAATATAGGGCGACCGGCCGCTCAAAGTACGCGGAATTGGATAAAAACCAGCTGGAATTACACGAAGCACAGAGCAAAAAAAACGACGGGACAGGCGGGCACTTACAACTGTTCAAAAGCACCCTTCAAAGGCAAGCCGGCAACCACCTTGCGCATGCGTGAAGCAGCCGTGCGTCACATAACACAAAAACTTACCTCACGGAGTCTATAGAAAGCTCATCTCCATATACCAGACAGGTGCATCGACGTGTCACTGACGCCGTTGTAATCTGGAGTGGAAGCTTTCTCACGGTCTTAGCAGCAGAAGTGAAGCCAGCATTCACCTGGAGTTTACCTCAAAACCTTCTCGCGTGATACCCCATCCCAGATATTTTGTTCTGATAACGTGAATGCCAGCCTGCACATAGTGTACGAGATCGCTGTTCCTTACAAAGGTAATATATCTGAATGAGTACAGGTAACTTGAACTACACTAAAATTTGCCCAGACTTTGAGGCTTCCCGAGGAAGCCAGTGACATCAGGACACGCGCTAAGGAGTATCTGTCCCGGGAAATTACTGCTTTTAAACTTGTATGGCGTTCGAAGCAAACGCTGCTGCTCCAGGCAGCGTTCGAAGCAAACGCTGCCTCGAGTAAGATGGCGGATGCCTCACTTCACTTACCAAACAATTTCCACTCCAGCAGTTTTTCTTACACCCCCTTGGTTGGTTGATCCTTACTAAACTGGCGCAACCCACCGTGGGGGATCGGCCATGAAACGGGCGATGCCTTGTTATACAAATGAATTAGTTTAAATTGAGCGCCAGCCTGTCCCGTCGTTTTCTTTCTCTGTGCTTCGCGTTTCTCGCTGGCTTTTATCAAATTCGACATGTAGCAACGAGCCCAGCCCACGGCCTTGGTGTCGAAGTACGCAGCTTCTGCCGGCGTCACGATGCCGGAAAACTCAAATGTACGGAAGACGGCCTGCGCGTTTCCTGTCCGCTTGAGGCCGCGATCGTACGTTGGCTGTCATTTCCTTCGTACACAGAACGTACGGGGCGCTGTTATCGACATTGCACTTTATATGGAACATGACGGCGACGGCGAAAATGCACATGCAGTATCCACATAATCGCCATCGCAGTTAATGTTTTTAAACGACTCACAACTAGCGCGATATCCTTGCGTTCTCCTCAGAAGGCCTTTGTAGACACGTGAAGACGCATTTCTGGGCATAGTTGGTTCCCATAATAGCAGCAAAACAGCACGAGGGTATAGGAGGGATCGACACATATACTACGCGCTCTAACAAATTAAAGTTTGTGCTTTGGATTCGAAGCCCTGGCTGCGCAAAAATAAGCAGAACATAGGGATATACGATAGACGCTTGAGGAACATCATATGGTCAAGTCTATAGTACTGCGTCTGCAAAATGGGTCTTGACATCATTATCTGAGAGCATAACCAACGCCTCCTCTATTTTATTCAATGCCAGTGCAAACGCTCGCCCCTCAATGGGAGCCGCCGGTCCGCCTTAGTTCAGGGAGTGGTCGTGATGCGACGCTACATGTAGGGTAGGGCTGCTTGCGTCACACGTGCGTCCGAGCGCTTTCGAACGGAGATGCGATAGACGGGATTTCCCTCTCCAATATCCACGCGTCTGTCCAATTTGTTCCTTCGTGTTCCTTCTTTGTAGCTCGAAGCAATGCCACCGTCGCCTCACAGCGCTTGTGAGGCACCTCTTGCACTGCAAAGGCAGCGCATGCACTGCAGCGTCGCAATGACGCGTCCCCATTGGTTGCCCGCATAGCGCCACGAACGGAGGCGCGCTATCTTAAAACACCGTGTCTCAACACAGCCAGCGTGACCGCCAACATAGTGAACACGAAGGATGCAAGACGCCGCCCTACGGATTTGCACACAACTGACCAAAAAATTACTTCATATCATTTCCGTCGTGAGGCACTGGCGTTGGCATAACAGACAGCACGCTGACACAAGAGTCGTCCCAACAACCATCCTAGTTAGCATATGTGCACGATGCTGGTGCGTATCAGCAGTAGCTACAATGAATACCCATAAGCCCTGATACCGCGTTGGTTGTAGTACATCTTTCAGTCTGTCATTCAGGCATCTTCCCGCTTGACCTATGCTTGCCGCGCCGCAAGACAAAGGAATAGCGCAGACCCCGTATTCAGCGCAGTGTCCCTGTATATGCCACAGTACAAACATGCATGTCGCGACGCAAGTGCACAGCGATCTGCCTCTTCATTAACCGCGAAGCTTGTCAAGAGCGCTAAAAACCACCTTAAACCTTTCTTCAAATTGTTCTGAACATACGCAAGGAATAGAAGACACACACCCGCGCTCCCGCCCGCATTGCGCTACACTCGGCGACCATTTTTCTTGGCAGCACTGTGGAAGCTACAGAACCAAAGCGCATGCCTGCTAACGCGCCAAAAAATAGTACTTAAGTTAACTGATAATTTTCTCATTTTTCCTTGCGGAAATAAATGCGCTTTATTTATTATGAGACTCGAACAATTGTGGGAAATCGTAGGTCAAACATGTTCGCTTTGCAAGAATGCCTCCCCTTTCTTTCCATTTCCAAGACAGCACCACCTTTTCGGCACAGCAAGGTGTGGGTCCGAGCTAGTTGGTACGCCATGATCAACTATTTTTTGCGCAAAAATTTTCAAGACAACGGACGAAACCAACACGGACGGGCGCAAACTTCCAACTGAATTTATTAACGAAAAGCGGCATATATATACACCAAAAAATGGCAAAAAGCACGCCCGTTTTGCAAAGTAAACATGCCGTCCATGACGTAGTGGGGTCAGTGTGCGGCAGCAAACGTGCTGTTTAGTTTTTAAATGCGAAGCATTTTTTAACGAACTTCGGCGACTTTGAGCGTGTCTGTCTGTCTGTCTGTCTGCCTGTCTGTCTAGCCGCCTACGACTTTGTGCTCTCCAGGCCGTATCGTTAATGGGACTTATACCAAAATTGGTATGGTTTAAGATGACTGTATGACGAACATGACTGACTGGTCATATCATGAAAACCATGACGAACTTGGCATGAACGATATGATTTACATGCCATGGCCGTGCTGCTCCTGCGGCCGTTTCCTCAACTTGATATATCGAAAAATTAGTATGATGGGACATTTCTGCATTACCGGCATAAATTACAGGTGGTAATATGAAAATCATTACATGCATGTCATGTACAACATGATTTACATACCCCGCTCATGGTGCGCTGATGGCCCTTTCGCTAGCTTGAGATATACACCAAAATTCGTATTGCGTCACGTGACTGTATGACGAACATAAATGACAAGTGGTAATATGGAAATCATGACATGTCATGTGCAACATGACTTGCATGATCGCTCATGACGCGCTCGCGGCCCTTTCGCTAGGTTGAGATACACACCAAAATTGGTATTGCGTGACGTGACTGTATGACGAACATAAGCGGCAGGTGGCAACATAAAAATCATGACATTTAGTCATTAATAATAATATCTGGGGTTTTACGTCCCAAAACCAATCTATGGTTATGAGAGACGCCGTAGTGGAGGGCTCCGGGAAGACATTTAGTCATGTACAACACCATTTACATGCCACGCTCATGGTGCGCTTGCGTCCAGCTCGCTGGCTTGATATGCACTAAAATGGGTATAGCGCGACATGACTGCATGACGAACATAAATGACAGGTCCTAACATGTAAATCATGACATGCATGCTATGTACAGCACGATTTGCTCCTTGCTGGCTGCTTCGCTTATTCCCACAATGAATGGGGTGTGCCGGTTTTTTAAGAAAAGCATACTCGTAATATGGCCCTAAAATGTGCACTGAATCATCGAAATGTTCCTCCCATTCACATTTTCGTGCATGTAAATTTCTGAATGCGTCAACGATGCGAGCGAGCGAAACGGAAATCAGCCGCAAGCTGCCGTGCGGAGCAACACGAATGTGAAGAAGCTCCGTAGCCTTCGCTCCGCTGTCAGGCATAAGTTGTCGCCGAGTATAGTGCGTTGCTTCTTTATGAGAGCAGCATTTTGGAAAAATTGGTAATTCATAACTTCAGTACGACTGCGCAATGAAAAATACTCGAACAAGAGAGAAGAAGACACAACCTGCGCAAAACTTTCAACAAAGCTTACGTGATAAGTGTGTTAGTTCACCTTCACTGGCCCTCACTGACAAAAGACTCTTCTTGGCGACGGCATCTTTCAACTCGTGACTGTTGTTACATTCAATGTACACGCATGCGCAGATGTACGGTCTTTTTTCGTCCATGTACCCGCATAAGCAATGTATACGGCGTTGGTGTACAAATAGATTCAGCGGCACAATAAATTTAGCTGAAGGTTTCGCGCTGAGTGTGTCTTCTACTCTCTTCTCTTTTTCGTTGCGCCGTCGTACTAAAGTAGCTTCTTCAGTTTGATGAGAACTAAGAGACAACTAAGACAACTAAGAGACAACTAAGAGAGAACTAAGAGACAGCTTGCCGCGGGCAGCGACCAAACCGGCGACCTTCAAATAACTCGGACGCGTTATCGGCAAGTTATCTTTTCGTCACCTTTTCCTTCTCCGCATTTACATTGCACTTACTACATCCCCTATGCTTTCCTTGGCATCGTTGTCTATTAGCTCTCATTAATATTGCTCCTAACAAAGACAAAAAAAATAAATTTCCGCTTCTTTAGTTTGAGCATCTCTCTCCGACAGCACCATTGGTTCTGAACAACGATCGGTTGAACGCTTGGTAACAGAATTGCTAACGTAACCGAAATTTTGTGAAATCGATATCGCATACTTCACTCGCGCAAGGGCCACTGAAGTGAAACAGTGAGTGTGCTTAGATTGACAAAGTGTACTCTGAGGACTACAGTGTCGTTGGTTTCAGCATAATACGTTCATTAATAGAGGAGAGGTTAAAGTCTCATTCTTAAATTTCGCGCCAATATCTGCGTGCGTGACGTCACGGATTTCAAAAGCTATTTTGCGTATTTCGACGACATTGGCTCAACGAAACTTCTCGAAACTTGGTGTGTTGAGGTTATGGCCCCCCACAGAGATGACTATGTACTTGACCGATCAGGAAGTAGACGCCGTCAAAATCTATGACGTGACGGCGCTTGGTGCGGGAATTTCAAGGTGGTGTCACCACCCACCGTTGAAATAGGCGATAAATCGTTTTTCCCTTTGAATTGTGTATGCGCACTGCGCAGCTCTGCAAGCCAATACAAGCGGGGGAGAAGCGAGTATGTCCCACGGGGTGTCTCTACTTGAAGCACTTCGATGTGCCTCCGTGGAGGAGCACGTACGGTGCACCGAGCATCGACCAGTGAGTTTAGGAGACCGCAAACCCGGCTTCATCTTTATTTCAGGCCATTCATCCGAGTTGGCAAAGTCCCCTCCGTATTGCAGACCGGAGAAGAGACGCCCAGTGGCGGCAGCATAGATTGGCCGCGCTTCTCTCTCTCTCTTGGTGGACGCCACCTGGCCGCCGGTGGCACAAGCCCGACAACAGCGATTACGAGTCTCGAGTTCGTGGAGTGAGTTCTCGGCAATCGTTGTGCGCTGCTGTCTAATGCGAAGAATGTCTTATCGCATTTTACACTAACGGGTAACAGTTATAACGCCATAACAGTTATCTCTCACGGAGAGCCCCACGCGAGCCGGATTCTTTGCTTTCCGCGCATTTTCAGTTCCAATCAGTCTTGACTTGATCCTTGAGCAAGACAAAGCCTCCGAGAAGAATGGGCGAAAGGAAAGAGCCTCACTCGCAACTAACTTTATTCTTGCAAAGTATGCACCATGCCACGCATGCGCAATAATACGCCATACATCACAACAAAGGTATGCATCTAGCGAGAGATGTTAGAAGCATACCTCACCAGAAAGAGAGAAAAAAAAGATATCTGTATTAGCGATACGTCGGTCGGTGGTCCTTCGTTCAGCTGAATTTGATTTTTTGAAAGGTTTCTTAACTAGCACGCGCATTGAGTGTGGCCGATTGTTGTGATGTGACGCATTGCGTATGCGTGGCATGGTGTACACATCGCGGTGGCTTTGCAAGAATAAAGCGAGTGACGCTCTTTCCTTTCGCCCATTCTTCTCGGCGGTTTGCGTCGTCCAATGATCTCGTAGCATGCTCCAACTATAGCCCAGCAACGAGTTCTACTAAGGTATATTTCCTTCTCGAGTCCGTGTTTGCACGCCCTGACATTTAAAATGAATACTTACCAACTCGCTCTGTTATACTAAGCTTCGCGTCAGCCCGTACGCGGCCCCGAATTTCGCATTCCAGCCGGCGCTTTCAGGATTATGACGAGTTAACCTTAAGGAGAACCCGCCACGGTAGTCTAGTGGTTGTGCTGCTCGACTGCTGATCCGCAAGTCGCGGGGTCGAATTCCGTCCGCGGCGGCCACATTTTCGATGGCGGCAGAAATGCTTGAGGCCCGTATATGCTCAGATTTAGGTACACGTTGAAGAACCCCAGGTGGTCGAAATTTCCGTAGCTCTCTACTACGGCGTCTCTCGTAATCATATCGCGGTTGTGGCACGTTAAACCTTAGCAATTATAATTATTACCAGCATAAGCGTGCGTATACGTTTCCCCTTCATGGGAGGGGGGGCGAAGGTTCGTCGCAGCGCACCCGCCTCCCTATTAAGTCAATGTATGGGGCAGACTTTGTGCCCTCCTTCTTAGGTGACAAGGGGGGCGGCACCCCCTCGCTGCGCACGCCCAAGATACCCAGCGCGTTTCATTACTGCCGCGCTGAAACGCGAATATTCCTGGCGCATCCCTCGATCCGCAACGCGTCAGCCCGTACGCGGCCCCGCATTTCGCATTCCAGCCGGCGCTTTCAGGATTATGACGAGTTAACCTCAAAGAGCCGCGCAATAAATGAAGCTGTTCCAGCCTCGCGTACGCCGCGGACGCAAGAGAACTCCGCAGAGCGCAAAGAGGAAGGCAATTAATAAGGACCACGTCTTGGCCAGAAGCTCGCCTGGGTGGAACTCCTCGTCCGCCTTGGGGAGAGATTAATTGCCATCGCGTTCCGCAGGTTGGTCCGAGAGAGCTCTGCAGCTGTTGCGTAAGACGGCGGCGCAGTCTGTCTTTTTTTGCTTTGCATATCATCGAACACCGCGTCAATCACAAATTCTCTTCGTCGTGGATAAACAGCGTGATTAACACGCTGGACGTGAAGCGCCACAGCGCTGACTTTGCACTGAATTTTAAGTGCGGAGCATGCACTTTAAGGGGCCAGGCTGTCGTATGCTGTCGTCGTCGATGACGTAACGCAGGCAAAAGCACATACAGCATAGCTAGCTGTATAGCATATTGAGCGCGCGCTCGCGCCAAAGAGAAGCCTTCTTCCTCTTCGAGCGCCTCGATATTAAGTGCGGGCACTACTTTTCAAAGCTCCGCATGGCGGTCGCGAGAACTGGTGGCGCTGCAGTCACGTCTTGCTCTAAAGTCCCTAGTCTTGCTCCCGCGTGCGGCGCTTGCTGCGATCGGCCTCACGCGGGTTACAGCGACTGGTGCGCTTTGTTCGCTCGTCATTTTTGAGCACGGAGAAAGGTATTGACCACGTGTAGTTTCTTGCACGAAGTCACGTGCGTCGTGAACGAAGCGTAGCGAGGCGGAACAGATGCCGACTTGCTTTGCGCCGGGCTGCAAGAGCGGCTATCGCGCCGCTTCTTCGAGCCTCCAAAATGCAATTCAAAAGGCGTAAACAAGCTTCGCATCTCAAAGATAGAAAGCTTACTGCGAATGGGAAAGTCTGTGACTTTCATTTTGAGAATGACGACATCGTAAGGCACTACGTTGTTGCTGGACAACGAGTTTTGATCAAAAAGTGGAAGCTCCCTTGTTCGAAGCCAAAATCCCCCCAGAACGCATGGCGTCTTGCGCAAGCTCTGTGCCCAGCTTGGAGGAGCCGCCAGAAATAGAACACGAGGCGATTACCAACGCTGCGAATACTCAGAGCTGCGTCACATTGACATTCGATAGATTGCAAACCGTTGCGCTCCCTTCGCAGCAGTGGATTTGTTGCTTTAACGTCACTGATACTCTCATGAACCAACACAATCCGTATGTAAATGGTCATGTTTGACCAGTGACCATGTTTTCATATTAAAGCATCAGACCATTTTCCGAATCATTTTCTACTTCCCACTTGCAAATATTAGCCCACGTAGCGGGGTGTCGCACACTTCGCGGTGCAGCGTAGCACACTATATGCGCGCAGTCAGTGCACAGCTGCATGCGGTGCACTGTAGCAGGGGTTCGCGTTTCTCATGGCTAACACTCGCTATTAAAACAAGCACGGACAAATATATTTTTTGCGTCGATGTATTGCGGCAAAGCTCGGGACCACGGAGGTTGAACTCACAGCTAGGACGCGTTCCTACGAGAGACCGGCCGAACCCAAATTCAAAATTATTTTTCTTGCTTAACTCAAAAAATAGTTTCATGAACTTTCTTAGTCACTAGAGGAATAGGTGCAGCGCGTACAAAAGAAGGAAGGCAACACACGCAGCGCAACAACGTTTCTTTTCTCTAGGGCGGTCTCGAAATAAAAAATAAACATTGTCGTTGCTAGTGGCGCTGCGTGGGTTGCCTTCTTTCTTTCGTCCTCGTGTAAAGTTCGCACGGCAACCAATTCCTCCAATGACTTTGCGACTCTTGTTAGGCACTGGAGAACAAGCGTTTGCTAGTAAATACGCTATTCAGCATATTTTTCCTAGGACCACCTGAATGGTAAATGTATGCGCCTAAACATGTGCGAAAATTCGCTTTTTGGCAACTTTGTCGCCAGCTGTACGCACCATTACACGACCCAAACTATTGTTTGGCTACAATGAAACTTCCTGACAATCGGTTATCTTAAAATTTTACATTTCACTTAATGCTCTTTTCCTACAAAAAAACAAAAAAAAAAAACAAAAAGCAACCGCAATATGAGCCATATCTTCCATATT